>OY757144.1:45000-645000 GCA_963583835.1 Drosophila immigrans
CAAAGAGCCATATCTCACGTGGACCACTAGATGGCGCTTGTGAGTTTGTGCAAAGGACTCTCCCACTTTATAAGTACCAATTCGGAGAGATAAGCCCTTTGTGGTCGTTTAAACTCATGCTTTGCACCAGGCAAGTATGTTTATATAAAAAAAAAAAAAAAAAAAAAACAGCAAGCTTACAATTGGAAAACTCCAAATGTTTCATAAACTGTTCTATTCCTCTTAAACTACTGCTTCAAAAGCCACCCATATTGTGAAACCATAGACAAAGATATGTGGGTTCACTTGTGTACGTTTCACAGTCCTTCTTTAGGAAACTGACTTACCACTAAAGTCCTTAACGACAGCAAGCTTGCAATTGGAAAACTCCAAATGCTTCATAAACTGTTCAATTCCTCTTAACTACTGCTTCAAAAGCCACCCATATTGTGAAACCATAGACAAAGATATGTGGGTTCACTTGTGTACGTTTCACAGTCCTTTTTCAGGAAACTGACTTACCACTAAAGTCCTTAACGACAGCAAGCTTGCAATTGGAAAACTCCAAATGCTTCATAAACTGGCACTGCTTGAGGTAACTGGCACACCAACTAGTGTCTTTAATCATTTAACAAATACTAAGTCCCCATAACTCTGAACAACCGAGCAGGCTTCTGACATACAATCACTTGTCCTCAAAACCAAATTTCTTTAAACTGCTCCAAGTAGCCCTATGACTTACCAGAAACTATTTACCAAAGAGCCATATCTCACGTGGACCACTAGATGGCGCTTGTGAGTTTGTGCAAAGGACTCTCCCACTTAATAAGTACCAATTCGGAGAGATAAGCCCTTTGTGGTCGTTTAAACTCATGCTTTGCACCAGGCAAGTATGTTTATATAAAAAAAAAAAAAAAAAAAAACTCATGCTTTGCACCAGGCAAGTATGTTTATATAAAAAAAAAAAAAAAAAAAAAAAAAAGTTTGTGCAAAGGACTCTCCCACTTTATAAGTACCAATTCGGAGAGATAAGCCCTTTGTGGTCGTTTAAACTCATGCTTTGCACCAGGCAAGTATGTTTATATAAAAAAAAAAAAAAAAAAAAAAAAAGGTCGTTTAAACTCATGCTTTGCACCAGGCAAGTATGTTTATATAAAAAAAAAAAAAAAAAAAAACAAATACTAAGTCCCCATAACTCTGAACAACCGAGCAGGCTTCTGACATACAATCACTTGTCCTCAAAACCAAATTTCTTTAAACTGCTCCAAATAGCCCTATGACTTACCAGAAACTATTTACCAAAGAGCCATATCTCACGTGGACCACTAGATGGCGCTTGTGAGTTTGTGCAAAGGACTCTCCCACTTTATAAGTACCAATTCGGAGAGATAAGCCCTTTGTGGTCGTTTAAACTCATGCTTTGCACCAGGCAAGTATGTTTATATAAAAAAAAAAAAAAAAAAAAAAAAACTCTACTGTGCCAAAATTATTTAACAATACAAGTGCTTCAGTGCTAAAATCATATTAAACAATTTCTCACATAACAACAACAAGCTCCTCGCTTTACGGTGATAAAAATTATTAAACAATACAAGTGCTTCAGTGCTAAAATTACATTATACATCTATTTTTCACATAACACCAGGATAAGATCCCCTACAAAATTCAAAATGCCAGCAGCCAAAGATTCAGAATTATTATAAAGGGTCTTCACTCGTCAACTGAAATCAAATGGATTTCGGATAATTTGAAGCCTCTTGGTAACGTCCCCTGCTTTATAGCTAATATTATTGGCGGAACAGCTAAAAATGCCTGCCCCAAAAAAAGCACTTTATATGTGCTGTGCACATCTTATGTCTAACAGCTGTTTTGCTGATGCCATTGCTATGCTGCATGATATGTAACACATGCAGTATTTACATATTATAAACACCCTGTTAATTTAACGCCACTAATATTTGTAAAGGTTGCTACTTATAGCTACAGTAACAAGACAAATAAAGAAGCCAATTTATTTTTGCCCCTAATATGCATTGCAACGTACGTAAATCAAAGTTGACACTTTGAGACAATCAACATAGTAAAAAGCCTTTTACAGCTCCTTGCTCATCAGTGCCAGATAACAATTGATAAAGTGCTGGAATTATACAAATCATTAAAACACAAGCATATAGTCTCTTGCTGCTCCTCTCTCTACTGTGCCAAAATTATTTAACAATACAAGTGCTTCAGTGCTAAAATCATATTAAACAATTTCTCACATAACAACAACAAGCTCCTCGCTTTACGGTGCCAAAATTATTAATAAATACAAGTGCTTCAGTGCTAAAATTACATTATACAATTATCATCTATTTTCACATAACACCAAGTTATTTAAAAAATTAATTGCTCCCAAAATTGCCTACTCCAATGCTGAGGAGATTCTAAAAGAGGTGAGAGATCAGCGGCTCTCGCAAAAGTACAAAAACCAACTACTTCTTTCAACTCATCCCAAATAGATGTAGAAGAAAAACAAACACTCACCAACTCTCATTGTAAAAAGGACAAATACCACAAAATTATAATTCCTTGCATCAACAATGCCCAGGATCTCATCAACAAGGTTGTTAAAACCCTTGGTCATTCGAACTATTTCACATCTGCCAGCACAGGGCAAGGGCTAGCTTTTGAGTGCTTCAGCTTCAGTGCTAAAATCATATTAAACAATTTCTCACATAAGAACAACAAGCTCCTCGCTTTACGGTGCCAAAATTATTAAACAATACAAGTGCTTCAGTGCTAATATTACATTATACAATTATCATCTATTTCTCACATAACACCAACAAGGTATTTATAAAATAAATTGCTCCCAAAATTGCCTACTCCAATGCTGAGGAGATTCTAAAATAGGTGAGAGATCAGCGGCTCTCGCAAAAGTACAAAAACCAACTACTTCTTTCAACTCATCCCAAATAGATGTGGAAGAAAAACAAACACTCACTAACTCTCATTGTAAAAAGGACAAATACCACAAAAATAATATTTCCTTGCATCAACAATGCCCAGGATCTCATCAACAAGGTTGTCAAAACCCTTGGTCATTCGAACTATTTCACATCTGCCAGCACAGGGCAAGTGCTAGCTTTTGAATGCTTCAGCTTCAGTGCTAAAATCATATTAAACAATTTCTCACATAACAACAACAAGCTCCTCGCTTTACGGTGCCAAAATTATTAAACAATACAAGTGCTTCAGTGCTATAATTACATTATACAATTATCATCTATTTCTCACATAACACCAAGGTATTTAAAATATTAATTGCTCCCAAAATTGCCTACTCCAATGCTGAGAAGATTCTAAAAGAGGTGAGAGATCAGCGGCTCTCGCAAAAGTACAAAAACCAACTACTTCTTTCAACTCATCCCAAATAGATGTGGAAGAAAAACAAACACTCATTAACTCTCATTGTAAAAAGGACAAATACCACAAAATTATAATTCGTTGCATCAACAATGCCCAGGATCTCATCAACAAGGTTGTCAAAACCCTTGGTCATTCGAACTATTTCACATCTGCCAGCACAGGGCAAGTGCTAGCTTTTGAATGCTTCAGCTTCAGTGCTAAAATCATATTAAATAATTTCTCACATAACAACAACAAGCTCCTCGCTTTACGGTGCCAAAATTATTAAACAATACAAGTGCTTCAGTGCTATAATTACATTATACAATTATCATCTATTTCTCACATAACACCAAGGTATTTAAAATATTAATTGCTCCCAAAATTGCCTACTCCAATGCTGAGAAGATTCTAAAAGAGGTGAGAGATCAGCGGCTCTCGCAAAAGTACAAAAACCAACTACTTCTTTCAACTCATCCCAAATAGATGTGGAAGAAAAACAAACACTCATTAACTCTCATTGTAAAAAGGACAAATACCACAAAATTATAATTCGTTGCATCAACAATGCCCAGGATCTCATCAACAAGGTTGTCAAAACCCTTGGTCATTCGAACTATTTCACATCTGCCAGCACAGGGCAAGGGCTAGCTTTTGAGTGCTCTGACGAAGAATCTTATGGAATCGTACAAAGGGTCTGTTGTCAGGATAAGATCCCCTACAAAATTCAAAATGCCAGCAGCCAAAGATTCAGAATTATTATAAAGGGTCTTAACCCGTCAACTGAAACCAAATGGATTTCGGATAATTTGAAGCCTCTTGGTCACGTCCCCTGCTTTATAGCTATTGTTATTGGCGGAATCTTAGGTGTGCCCACCAATTCCTTTAAGGTGGAATTCGCTGTAAAACCTAACAACTCTGATGCACTAAAAATCAATGTCCTTGGAACCTATAAGGTCAAAGTGGAACTTCCGACCACAAATAGACGCATCTATCAATGCCACAAGTGCATGAAGTTTGACCTTAACATAAAAGACTGCAAGTCTAAGCATTACATATGCTTCAAATGTTCCCTCTCTCACAGATGGCCTCTGTGCCTTTTTTTCACATCTCCCAGCACAGGGCAAGGGCTAGCTTTTGAGTGCTTCAGCTTCAGTGCTAAAATCATATTAAACAATTTTTCACATAACAACAACAAGCTCCTCGCTTTACGGTGCCAAAATTATTCAACAATACAAGTGCTTCAGTGATAAATTACATTATACAATTATCATCTATTTCTCACATAACACCAACAAGGTATTTATAAAATTAATTGCTCCCAAAATTGCCTACTCCAATGCTGAGGAGATTCTAAAAGAGGTGAGAGATCAGCGGCTCTCGCAAAAGTACAAAAACCAACTACTTCTTTCAACTCATCCCAAATAGATGTGGAAGAAAAACAAACACTCACCAACTCTCATTGTAAAAAGGACAAGTACCACAAAATTATAATTCCATGCATCAACAATGCCCAGGATCTCATCAACAAGGTTGTCAAAACCCTTGGTCATTCGAACTATTTCACATCTGCCAGCACAGGGCAAGGGCTAGCTATTGAGTGCTCTGACGAAGAATCGTATGGAATCGTACAAAGGGTCTGTTGTCAGGATAAGATCCCCTACAAAATTCAAAATGCCAGCAGCCAAAGATTCAGAATTATTATAAAGGGTCTTCACCCGTCAACTGAAACCAAATAGATTTCGGATAATTTGAAGCCTCTTGGTCACGTCCCCTGCTTTATAGCTAATATTATTGGCGGAATCTTAGGTGTGCCCACCAATTCCTTTAATGTGGATTTCGCTGTAAAACCTAACAACTCTGATGCACTAAAAATCAATGTCTTTGGAACCTATAAGGTCAAAGTGGAACTTCCGACCACAAATAGACGCATTTATCAATGCCACAAGTGCATGAAGTTTGACCTTAACATAAAAGACTGCAAGTCTAAGCATTACATATGCTTCAAATGTTCCTTCTCTCACAGATGGCCTCTGTGCCTACTGTGGAGGTAACCATGTAGCTACCTTTAGAGGCTGTCCATCTTATAAAGAAGCATACCGCAACCAAATGGCTCTACAACAGAGGGATGGTCTCCTTCAGATACACAGCAGGAAGAGAGCCTACACCAACTACATTGTCAACTAATCAATATTAAATGATCTATCCTAATTATAGACTTTTTCTATGATTTCCACTTTGCTTTTGTGTTCCTCTTTCCTTAACTTATAATTTAGAGTTACATAACAATAAAAATAAAATAAAATAAGTAAAAGAAAATCGAAATACAACAACAGCCATACTTATTAAGGTCCCATGTCGAGACATAGATTCCTTCTTGATTCCTAGATCGTGAAACAATGATCACTTTCCCCTATATTGAATATAAAATCTCTCAAAGTCTCCGAGTTAAAAACAAACAAAAACAAATGAACTTAACTCAAAATTGTTATCATTTAATCAACCCCCTGATTCAACTTTTTTACGATCCCAGAACCCAACGAGCAACATGTCATCTCAAGCCAGTACTACCAGGATCCTTGTGTGGAATGCTGCAGGCATTATTGGGAAGCTTCCAGAGCTTTAAGACTACATGCTGTCGCTAAAAATTGATATTGTTCTAATATCAGAAAGCCACCTTATCAACTCAGAATTTTGGTATGCATAATAATAATAATATTCTCAATGATTCCTGTGAATTTGCTTGAGATCGAATGAAAAACAAGGAAGTTATTAATGAATCAATTTTATATGCAAAATTCACTTGCAGCTGCTCGCGCTTTGTTTGTTTAGTTGACAGTTAGACCATGTCGGTGTTGTGGATTTCTACCATTTTAAATTTCAGTATATTGGTATATTTAATGTTAAAATATCATTTCAGTTTTTTGTTTTCTCTCGAAATGGGTTGCGGGTATCATACGGTCGAGCACTCTCGACTGTAGCTTTCTTACTTGTTATAAATAAGAATATTGACCACATAGCCCTACCCACTCTTATAACCCAAACAATACAATGTACTCCCATCAGTATTTCCTTGCCCAACCAGCCTAATTTTATTATAGCAGCAATTTACTGCCGACTACTTCGAGGGCTCACCTCTGAAGCCTTTAAAATAATATTAAACCTCTTTGGCTCTCGATTTCTGGTGGCGGGCGATTGGAACGCTAAACACCAAATGTGGGGCAACACCCGTGCATGCCAAAGGGGCAACCAACTCTAAAACAGTATAAGGAGTGAAAATTATAACATTCTTGCAACGGGCTGTCCCACCCACTTTCCTTACCACCAACGCAAACGACCTTCAGCCATTGATTTTGCCGCATACTCTGACATCTCTCATGGCCGCCTACAAATCCATTCATCCCTTGATCTTGGCTCTGATCACCTCCCTTTATTAATAAATTTCCAAAAAATTCCCAGTATCATTCCAATTAAGAAACCCTTGCTTCCCAACACTGCTTCAATCAAAAAATTGCAACTCTGGTTAAATCAAAATATTAATCTCAACACAGACATTAACTCTAGCGAGGATGTTGAAGATGCTGTAGATATCTACACTCGTAACATTCGCCAAGCCGCCAATTTTGCCTCAAATTCCTTTGTTCACCTCCCCCCCAATAACCGCTTCAGTATCCGATACACCCCAAACCGTCGTATTCAGAATCTTCTGTTGCTCAAGCGCCGATACAAATATAACCATTTAGTACTGAGAAATAACGCTGCTAAGAGACTTCACAAAATCGTTTCTAAACAAATTAAAAAGGCACTAGTTTCAAGTAAAAAAAGACGTCTTGAGTATACCCTTTCAAACATTGATCGCACAGATCGATATAGCCTCCAAAAACTATGGTAATTTACCAAACAAATTAAGCGACAACCGATTACTAGTTAAATATCATTCCGACCCCAATGGCGATAATGGCTAGACTACCCTTGAGAAGGCAGAAGCCTTCGCCGACCACTGCGAATCGCGTTTCAAACCCTTCATTTTAAACACACATCTTCAAAGACAACAAATTGAGGAGTCACTTTCTCTCCATGAACCACATCAACATAACAACTTCCGCCCTGTCACTCTAAACAAGGTCAAAATCCACAAGATATCTTTAAATTTGTGATTTCGGCATGTTTCACTTAGATTTCCGGACCGAAAAATTACAAGTGTTGAATCCTTAAATGACCCCATATTATTTTGATGCAGATCGATAGATTTGGTCCTTGCGATCCTAGCAAGACATGTCGTTTGAAAATGCGTCAAGATATGGCCGAGATATAGCTAATTTTATCTAAAAAATTGGCCTTAAAATTTTCAAAGGGGGTTGTATAGGAAAAATGGCGAAAAGTCGGAAAATCCGCCGTATCTCTGCCATTTGAAGTACGATGTCCTTTGGCACAAGCACAGCTGTAAACAATGCAAACCGATTGGCATCCCAAAAAAGACGAATATCCTGCGAACAAAAAAGTTACAAGGACATTTTTTCAAACAGAAAATACCGTATATCTCGGCCATATCCTGTCGGAGATATGACCGAGATATAGCTAATTTTATCTGAACAAGTAATAAAGCTACAGTCGAGAGCGCGGGCAGCTGCAAGTGAATTTTGCATATAAAATTGATTCTTTAATAACTTCCTTGTTTTTTATTCGATCTCAACCAAATTCACAGGAATCATTGAGAATATAATTATTGTTATGCGTACCAAAATTCAATGCTCTAGGTCTATTATTACTTCTTTTACAGGCTTTTGGGGGCGGAAAGGGGCGAAAATTGATTCTTTAATAACTTCCTTGTTTTTCATTCGATCTCAACCAAATTCACAGGAATCATTGAGAATATAATTATTGTTATGCGTACCAAAATTCAATGCTCTAGGTCTATTATTACTTCTTTTACAGGCTTTTGGGGGCGGAAAGGGGCGTGGCATCCAACTTTTGAAATAAACTTGATCTGCGTAGGACCTATAGGAGTACTGTCCCCAAATTTGGTAGCTCTAGCTCTTATAGTCTCTGAGATCTAGGTGTTCATACAGACGGACAGACGGACATGGCTATATCGTCTCGGCTGTTGACACTGATCAAGAATATATATAGTTTATGTGGTCGGAGATGCCTCCTTCTGCCTGTTACATACATTTTCTGTTGGCACTAAGTTATAAAACCCTTCTACCCTATGGGTAGCGGGTATAAAAATTGGCCTTAACATTTTCAAATGGGTTGCATAGGAAAAATGCCAAAAAATCCGCAGTATCTCGGCCATTTGAAGGGCGATCGGGAAGATGCTTGTGATTTCAAGCCGAAACTTAAGCTGAATTAGTCAACGGACTTCAATTAACACGCCATTATGAAGGGGGTGGCAACTTAGCGCATCCCCGCGCGTACGAGTATCGCCAACTGTATTAAGTAAAGAAAGGGCCATCAAGCAGCGCGAGGTAGACGAGCGTAAAGCGCGCTAATTTCACAGTCGCTCTGTCCCGAATTTTAAGTCTCTACACAAGAGACTAGAAGATATGGTTGTGATACATAGGATTACGGTGTCCATTAATCCGGAGACAATGAAGCATTCGCATGTCTACAAGGAGCAGGTGAGCTTAAATTTATTTTCAGTGGCTATGTGACAGTGTGAGAGCATTGCATTTGCAGGCGATATATCGATATACAGAGCGACTCTCTGTTGCGTCGACTATCGACTCGCAATTGCGTTAGCAGCTGCAATTTAGCAGAAGTAAAAGGTGCAAGTAAATGCCCTGTTCGAGTTGCGTGTATGTGCCGCACTCTTCGCGTTTTCCATCGTCCATGCAGTCACACAGAGACGATGAAGCATTCGCATGTCTACAAGGAGCAGGTGAGCTTAAATTTATTTCCAGTGGCTATGTGACAGTGTGAGAGCATTGCATTTGCAGGCGATATATCGATATACAGAGCGACTCTCTGTTGCGTCGACTATCGACTCGCAATTGCGTTAGCAGCTGCAATTTAGCAGAAGTAAAAGGTGCAAGTAAATGCCCTGTTCGAGTTGCGTGTATGTGCCGCACTCTTCGCGTTTTCCATCGTCCATGCAGTCACACAGAGACGATGAACCATTCGCATGTCTACAAGGAGCAGGTGAGCTTAAATTTATTTCCAGTGGCTATGTGACAGTGTGAGAGCATTGCATTTGCAGGCGATATATCGATATACAGAGCGACTCTCTGTTGCGTCGACTAACGACTCGCAATTGCGTTAGCAGCTGCAATTTAGCAGAAGTAAAAGGTGCAAGTAAATGCCCTGTTCGAGTTGCGTGTATGTGCCGCACTCTTCGCGTTTTCCATCGTTCATGCAGTCACACAGATGACAAAGGTGAACCTGAGCAACGCAGGGAGCAGGTGAGTGTTAATGTAAACGAAATGTTTATAAATAGCTGTTTAACTGTAATTTATATGCAGGACGTACAAAGTGAGGCGGCAAGTACATCAATACTGGAAGTGCACAAATGTTGGCGGTGTAGACAGAAAGTTGACCAAGGACTGCATCCTTAATCTAGCTGCGCGCAGCATGCAAACCAACACACAGACTTCGAAATGCCCAGTTGTTGTGCGGCGACGCAGCAGGACCCGCTTAAAAACAGCTCCGCGCGTTGGTTTGACCAGCACTGGAAGCGATAGAGAGCAGAAGAGGAGGAGAAGCAGAAAGTGGAAATAAATGCCCAGTTTCAGTTGCGTGCAGCGGCCGATGATGATGAGGAAGTGGAGGATCATGGCCCAGGCGACGACGATGCCGTCGATTTTGATGCATTAAGTCGTTGTCTCAACGAAGCATCGCTCTAGCGGCGTTCGCTGAGTAGAAAGCCTCATCATGCAAAGGAACCACATCAAGAACAAAAGGCAACCAAATAACTACTGTGTTGAGCACTCTGGCTGCTTTCACTGTTCATGTTTCCACAATTGTCATTCATCGTATTAATATTGTGGATAAGTTTATCTCACACCGTAAATATACACACACATTCATACAAACGTATGTATTCAAGACCCAGTTAGTCCCAGTAAAAAATTTCTATTACGCAAAATATGTAATAGTTGTACATAAGAGTTATAATAAAACTACCTTAAATTAAGCATTTAAATTTAACTGCTGCTATTAGAACTAAGTCTTTGGAAGGCTATCGACTACAGCCGGTCGACATATCGAAAAGAAACACAAATACTTTTGCAAAAATTGATTTGAGAAGCTCAAATTTAAAATTACTTGCTGAACATCTCGAGCAGCATATTAAGAATATGTCAATTATTGTTTTATTTTTAATTTGTGTGCTATCGATATTTCGAGAGGAGCATCGTATTAAAGCGATTGAAAACAACCCTGTGTGAGAACGTGTGGCTTTGTATTGCCGTTTGAAATTCATAAAAGACGCGACATCAAGACCAACTGAAATGGATACATTAATAAATAATAGTGGCTTAATAAAATTTCAGATTGACTGCGATAATTCCAATAGTGCTGAAGAAGACTGTGGTATGCATTCCAATCGCAATACTTGCCAATTTGCAAATTAAAAATTCTCCATTTTAGCATCAAAAAAAAAAACAACAGCAGCAGACAAGGAGAACATAAATAGAGAACTTTTACCTTTGAATTTGAATAGTTGCACATCGACAAATTGTAGCGTATTCTGCAGCGACAAGACAATTTTGCTCCTCGGAACAGATGACGATGAATTACATCAGGAAGATGCTTGTGATTTCAAGCCGAAACTTAAGCTGAATTGGTCAACAGACTTCTATGAACACGATCGCCATTATGAAGGGGGCGGCAACTTAGCGCCTCCCCGCGCGTACGAGTATCGCCAACTGTATCAGGTAAAGAAAGAGAGGGCCATCAAGCAGCGTGAAGAAGACGAGCGTAAAGCGCGCCAATTTCACAGTCGCCCTGTGCCGAATTTTAAGGTTCTACACAAGAGAATAGAAGATATGGTTGTGATACATAGGATTACGGTGCCCATTACTCCAGAGACGATGAAGCATTCACATGCCCACAAGGAGCAACGCATGCGCAAGGAGCAGGTGAGTTAAAATTTAAGCGAAAAGTATAAATGGCCGTTCAACTAAAATTTTGAAGCAGGACGTACAAAGTGAGGTGCCCAGTTCAGACGGTACCCGCAAACAGCGGTTGGAGACGAAGTCGTTTCAACTAAATGCGAATAAGCGGGTACGTGTTGGGCGCGAGTTTGATGCTGTTGTTAAGATAAATATGGCTGAAAAAAAGTGCAAGGTAAATGTGAGTTGTGCCATGAACAAAAATCAAATATTACTTGTATCTAGAATCACCCTGTGGCTGTGTGACGGTGTGAGAGCATTGCATTTGCAGACGATATATCGATAGACAGAACGACTCTTTGTTGCGTCGACTATCGACTCGCAATTGCGTTAGCAGCTGCAAATTAGCAGATGGTTGAAATTACAGGAGCTGCGAGTGTTTTGGCTTTTTAATTTTTAATTAAAACATCTAGCAATCAATCAATCAAAAAATATAGATGACTTAGCAAGCTTGGAGCAGTGACAGTGAGCACAAGTTTGCAGCACAAATATACGTAGTAAATATACACTACACATATCACATGCATATGCAGCCTGTATGTATGGGTGTGTATGCATACTTGTTGTTTGTGTGTGGTGTGAGTCATGACGTTTCGGTAAACGGCACGACGTAGAAAAAAACATATATTGTGTGTTGTGGTGTTGTGTGAGACAAACGCGTGACTCGCTAAAAAACATCCACTGCTTTTCCATACGAACTGCAGCAAAATTTATCACTAGTACCAAGGATTTAGAGTCGCAAGGCAGCAGCTGCGCCCCTTAGAGCCACAGACACATACAAGTACTCGCAACGCAATCGCATACAAGCGACCGCAAACAGTAACACCAGCAGTAACAGAGCTAGGGGAGCAGCGGATAAGAAGCAGAACCGCGGTTGTCGTCACAGTCACAGCGCTAGTGGGACCAGCATTACCAACAACAACTGTTGCAGCAGCAGCGAGAAGAGGAAGCAGCGCTGTTATCGTGATAGTCAGAGCGCTAGTGTGAGCAGTACAGCAACAACAAAAACGGTGGGAGCAACAATAACAACAGCAGCAGCGAGAAGAGGAAGCAGCAGTGCTGCCGTCGTCGTCGTCACAGTTGAAGTACGCTGCGCTGTTCATTGGACGCAACAGTCTCGCTGACTATTTGAAGCTTCTTCAACTTTCGCTGTAAGCAAAATGGTCGACCGCCTTGTCAACTCCGAACTAAACACACGGCGCATTGCGTCCGTGGAGAGCTGCTTCGGCAGCTCTGGCGTCCCACTTGCTGTTCCCGGACGTGTTCTTGTCGGCGAGGGCGTTTTAACCAAAATGTGCCGCAAGCGCCCCAAGTCGCGGCAATTCTTTCTGTTCAATGACATTTTGGTCTACGGAAACATTGTCATTGGCAAGAAGAAGTACAACAAGCAGCACATTATGCCGCTTGAGGAAGTATCACTAGAATCGATTGCCGACAATCAACAGTATCACAATGGATGGTACATTCGCACCACGACCAAATCGTTTGTGGTCTATGCGGCAACGAGCACCGAGAAGCAGGAGTGGATGGCGCATATCAACAAGTGTGTGGAGGATTTGTTGCGCAAGAGCGGTAAGAAGCCAGTGGAAAATCATGCGGCCGTCTGGGTGCCCGATGCAGAGGCCAGCATTTGCATGCACTGCAAGAAGACGCAGTTTACGTTTGTGCAGCGCCGCCATCATTGTCGCAACTGTGGCGCTGTAGTGTGTGCCGCCTGCTCCTCGAAGAAGTTCCTCTTGCCCCAGCAGAGTACGAAGGCGCAACGTGTCTGTGACGCTTGCTACGATCGTTTGCGACACACACCAACAACCGCGGAGGGCAATGCCAATGATGCGGATGCTAGCGAACGCAGCGGTGCCTCTAAGCTGAACGACAGCTCCAACGATGATGACACTGACGAGGAGACCAATTCACCGCCAGCCGAGACGCACGATGAACCGCGTTTCTATGGCGACAACAGCATGTTGTCTGGCCACGACGACTCAATGGCTAGCACGACGGGGATAGGCGCCATGTCGACGCCTCTAGCTGCCAATCCAAATGCCACGCAATCGGCAGTGGCCAACAACTGCTGAGGGAAGCAATGAAGGCCGTATAAAATGGAATTGGAAGGTAGCTAGTTCAAATTGAAGCACACTGGATGCAGACGTTGGATAAACAAGTACAACTCCGAATATATTTGCTGAAGACAGAAATTATAGTTAGTTAGTAATTAGATTGTCACGAATTTTTGACTGAATTCTTTATGCTAATCTTATCAGCCTTTTTCGTTTTGATTAGCGTCATTGTTTCTCCATACATCGTATAAAGTGTAAAGCGTATATATTTGCAGATATCTCTCTCGATTCGAGCTGGAGACGCGTTCAAAAAATTCGTAGGAAAACAGTTTACAACGGTATCACAAAAAAACGATTGCTACAAACTGAATTGTTGTTGTAATCTATGTTTATAAAGTCCAATGCCAAATCCACGCTTAATCACATCAGCAATATATACAATGACTCAGAGGCTGGACTAAAGATTAGCCCAGAGTTAAGAATGCGAATTGAGAAGCAACAGCTAAATTGCTTTTTTGTTACAAGCTATGACTCCTTGATATTTATATATATTATTATATTTTGTTTGTCCGCTCTCGCTTAGTAACGCTTTAGGCATACTATAT
Source organism: Drosophila immigrans (assembly GCA_963583835.1). Classification (NCBI taxonomy): domain Eukaryota; kingdom Metazoa; phylum Arthropoda; class Insecta; order Diptera; family Drosophilidae; genus Drosophila; species Drosophila immigrans. The sequence goes on from OY757144.1 coordinate 59,143, forward strand.
GCTCTACAATATATATATATATACATATATATATATTGACAGACAGCTGCTTAATTATTTAATTATATAGGCAGCTGTTCGCAAAAGCAAATGAACGTTTGAATATATAATTAACACTTGTAGTCAAGATAAGCACATTGGCTAAATTAAGAAATGTACTGGGTATACCATAGTCGAGCGCACTCATCTGATTTTTTTTGGGGACTTAACTAATCGGTCATATTTCTTGGGTTTATTTTGCAGGAAGACGAACAACGCAAGCAACAAGAGCTGGAACAAAAAAAGGAATTACGTAAATTGACGGAATTTAAAGCGCGTCCAAACCCTTTTAAATAACATAATCTAATTCTAATAATATAAAACACTTCACACACACACACACAATAACACAACATTGTACTTCCTCCCCAAGCATTTTATTTATCAAAATAGCAAAACTTTCTATTTATGTAAACTGAAAATCGTATTTCAAATTCGATTTGTAAATTGCGATTCACAGACTTTGTATAGATATTTTTCTTGCATTGTATCTATATATCTAGTTGGAAGGAAGAGTTAAGAGAAGTCCACAGAAATTTTTGGGATCAATTGTGATCGTGAACGTCTTGTAGTTATTTCGGCAGTTTCGACGCGTGCGTTGATTAATTAAATGGAGAGCGAGTCGTTCCACAATATTTTTGTAATTGTAAATGTTATTAAATTAAGCAGAAGCAGAAAAAGGCGATTGAAGAGTAGAGAAGAAGGAACGGATACAACAATATATCAAACGATATTCATTTCATTCATACAATACGGGGTTACGGATCACATCAGTTGTAATGTTAAATAAACATGTATACATATTCTAATTCATTATCTATGTTTCCTATATTTTCTCCGAATAACTTTGTGTCTAATCTAACACATTTTTTTTTGTTCTTATATACGTTAATTTTTTTGTGGATGAGACCGATCGTTTGAATGAAAGGTTTTAAGTATCTTTAAGTCTAAGCAATAATTAACTGTTTTCTATTTGTATAAAGCGAAAATAAAATTCAATTTATTAATATTAAATACAACTGTGTCCCGATTTATATATTTGTTACATCAATTATTATTGAATTGCACACAAAAAATCCAAGACAGCCAATGATACGGAACATTCAATTTCTAAAAGTTTATTTTACAAATTTAACACTTAATATAAATCTATTATTTAATATTATATTATTTGTCCTCAAAAGACACCATTTAAAATTATGCAAATTGGTTTACATCGACAAATAATTTGAAAATGTCAAATGTCTTACATTTGCTATCGTTCGAGCTACTTTCTAATAAAACCTAGAGAGACAACTATGTGAACAAAGAAAGCTCAAATAATTTGTATTTGCTCATTTGGCCGTCTCTTTCGTTTTTATGAGAACTTTGAGATATATAGCGGTTGTCCAAAAATGCATCGAATTATGCATCGGAATGCCTATTTATATCAATGGAACTAATTAGAGTTTTTTGGATAATCGCCTTAACATATAAATCTTATTTTATTTATATGGCGTACTTTTTTAATTGTATAAAATGACGACATGCCTAAATTAAAAATAAACCCAAAATAGTTTCACTTGAAATCATGGAATCGAAAGCTCTGCTAGCCACACTGCTTTAGCCCCCCATGCATTAACTGCATAGCTGTCCCACTTATACCAAGAGAAACATGGAAAACACGTGTTGAACTTTGAAGAAAACATAAATGCTGATGATATTTATTTATGTTGAACAGTCGCTGAAGCACCTTTTGGGCTCGCTTAGAATTGACCATCGCTACCCCAGGAGGTCTTGACAGTGTCCTCATTCCAGTCCTCAACACCGCCAACTGTTTCGGCAGCAACCTCATCGGCCCAGTTAGTGGTTTCCTCGACGGGATGATCGACAGCCTCCTCGATCTTGGGTGGTGGCAGCAGCTCCTTGGCCGCTGCAGCCTCCTCCTTCTCAGCCTCCTCAGGGTCGCGATAAAAGAACAGATCCACCACAACAGGCCATTCGGTGGTGCGCGAGATTGTGCCGCGCAGACGGAGAACTTCACGAGCGAGCAGCCACCACATCAGACCAATGGAATGGGGCGACTTGTTGTTGCATGGGATGGCAATGTCGATGTAACGCAATGGCGAGTCCGTGTTAGTGAAGGCAATCACGGGAATGTTCACGTACGAAGCCTCCATAATGGGCTGATGGTCGGTGTTGGGATCGGTGACAACAAGTAGACGAGGCTCGCGGAAAGCAGGCTGAATCTGATTGGTGAAGGCACCGGGTGTGAAGCGACCAGCGATGGGCGTGGTATCGGTGTACTTAGCGAACTTCAAGACAGCACGCTGGCCAATGGGACGCGACGAGATGACGAAGACCTAGAGTGTGAGAGAAAACAGTTAAATGCTTGCTAAAGGATCAAGAAACAGTGGTTGCACTTCTCAGGTTGTTTGCATGGCGTGTGATCAGCTTTGGAATTAAAATCATTGCATTTCATACCCGAAAGATAATTTAAACTTCATCATGTGCGCGTCAAATGCAAGCAGAGAGAGAGATCAAGCGAAACAACTTACATCCGAGGCGTTCTCAATTGCCACGATGGCGCGGGCAGCAAGCACCAGCTTTTCCCAAGTCTTGCCCAGATTGATGATGTTCACGCCGTCAGCGCGACGTTTAAACACGTACTGCTCCATCTGGAAATTGACGTTCTCCGACCCTAAGTGGGTGGTGGCGACCAACATCTTAGTAATGTCATCCTCCTTGAGGGACAAGATATCTAAGCCTCCCGACATTTTAACGTGAAAGAGTTACGAAACCTAAAACGTTGCAAAGAGGAATAATTGTTAGTTTCGCACAAAATATTTGTACTTAAACACACATAACCTCAAACTATGTCATATGTACAAGGTGTCCCACGTGTCGCAACATTTATAATGCAGCTGAAGGCAGTACATTAATATTGAATGCGGTTTTTTATAAGTTGCACACATAAATGTTATGATTTTTCACATCTGCTGCTTTATTATTGTTCATTTAGGGACTGAAATAATTTTTGCAAACACTTACGTTTTGGATGCCGCTGGGAGCGTTGACAAAATGGACGAGCTATGAGTGTTAGAAAGCGCGTAAGTACTTGCATTTCTGCTTGCCAGCACTGTCAGTTTGAATGCGCTAGAAAGCTGATTGATATATATTGCGTGTACAAGGCTGCCGGTTACAACATTCCTTTACTTGTTCCCTGTATTTTGAATTTAAATCTTTGCCCGCCCACCCGTTTGGCAAAATGAGAGAAATATACATTTTGCAGTTATTGTGCCAAAGGACATCCCGATCGTCCTTCAAATGGCCGAGATACGGCGGATTTTCCGACTTTTTGCCATTTTTCCAATGCAACATCCTTTGAAAACTTTAAGGCCAATTTTTTAGATGAAATTAGCTATATCTCGGCCATATCTTGTCGTATTTTATCGCATTTAATCGAAAATTATCGCTGCATGTTTTCTCTCAGCAAAAAAGTCCTTCTAACTCTGTTGTTTAAAGGATATTTGGGCTTTTGATTTCATTGTCGTACATCATGACTCCGTCCCCATATGCATGCCAAAGGTCATCCTGATCGTCCTTCAAATGACGAAGTTACGGAGGATTTTCGAAATTTTTGCAAATTTTCCATGCCTACCCCTTGTGGAATTTTTCGAAAACTTCTTGTTTGTTTTTTTATTATATTCTTTATTCTTTTAATGACACCCGACAGTTAATTTTAAACGTGTTTGCTAGGACTATCGACCGGCCAATTGCTATCTAAATTATCGCTGTAGTTTCTGAGATAAACACATTTAAATTTTTGGACAGAAATTTATATCTCATCCCCAAAAGTATGCAAAAGTTTGTAATTTTTGGACTTGCAAATTTTCAATTGCGGAGTCGAAAAAAAAATGCATGGAGTCGATACAAAATGAGAAAATCATGAATATCTCGGGAACCACAAGAACGATCGAAATGTCCTTTGGCCAGCTGATAGTCCTTTTTAAGACGAGTTGATTGCCACAAGATTCATAAGGATCGGCAAGGATATGGCCAAGATAGAGCATGTTTTCTCTCAGCAAAAAAGTCCTTCTAACTCTGTTGTTTAAAGGATATTTGGGCTTTTGATTTCATTGTCGTACATCATGAATCCGTCCCCATATGCATGCCAAAGGTCATCCTGATCGTCCTTCAAATGACGAAGTTACGGAGGATTTTCGAAATTTTTGCAAATTTTCCATGCCTACCCCTTGAAGAATTTTTCGAAATATTCTTGTTTGTTTTTTTAATATATTCTTTATTCTTTTAATGACACCCGACAGTTATTTTTAAACGTATTTGTTAGGACTATCGACCGGCCAATTGCTATCTAAATTATCGCTGTAGTTTCTGAGATAAACACATTTAAATTTTTGGACAGAAATTTATATCTCATCCCCAAAAGTATGCAAAAGTTTTTAATTTTTGGACTTGCAAATTTTCAATTGCGGAGTCGAAAAAAAAATGCATGGAGTCGATACAAAATGAGAAAATCATGAATATCTCGGGAACCACAAAAACGATCGGAATGTCCTTTGGCCAGCTGATAGTCCTTGTTAAGACGAGTTGATTGCCACAAGATTCATAAGGATCGGCAAGGATATGGCCAAGATAGAGCATGTTTTCTCTCAGCAAAAAAGTCCTTCTAACTCTGTTGTTTAAAGGATATTTGGGCTTTTGATTTCATTGTCGTACATCATGAATCCGTCCCCATATGCATGCCAAAGGTCATCCTGATCGTCCTTCAAATGACGAAGTTACGGAGGATTTTCGAAATTTTTGCAAATTTTCCATGCCTACCCCTTGTAGAATTTTTCGAAAAATTCTTGTTTGTTTTTTTAATATATTCTTTATTCTTTTAATGACACCCGACAGTTATTTTTAAACGTATTTGTTAGGACTATCGACCGGCCAATTGCTATCTAAATTATCGCTGTAGTTTCTGAGATAAACACATTTAAATTTTTGGACAGAAATTTATATCTCATCCCCAAAAGTATGCAAAAGTTTGTAATTTTTGGACTTGCAAATTTTCAATTGCGGAGTCGAAAAAAAAATGCATGGAGTCGATACAAAATGAGAAAATCATGAATATCTCGGGAACCACAAAAGCGATCGGAATGTCCTTTAGCCAGCTGATAGTCCTTGTTAAGACGAGTTGATTGCCACAAGATTCATAAGGATCGGCAAGGATATGGCCAAGATAGAGCATGTTTTCTCTCAGCAAAAAAGTCCTTCTAACTCTGTTGTTTAAAGGATATTTGGGCTTTTGATTTCATTGTCGTACATCATGAATCCGTCCCCATATGCATGCCAAAGGTCATCCTGATCGTCCTTCAAATGACGAAGTTACGGAGGATTTTCGAAATTTTTGCAAATTTTCCATGCCTACCCCTTGTAGAATTTTTCGAAAAATTCTTGTTTGTTTTTTTAATATATTCTTTATTCTTTTAATGACACCCCACAGTTATTTTTAAACGTATTTATTAGGACTATCAACCGGCCAATTGCTATCTAAATTATCGCTGTAGTTTCTGAGATAAACACATTTAAATTTTTGGACAGAAATTTATATCTCATCCCCAAAAGTTTGCAAAAGTTTTTAATTTTTGGACTTGCAAATTTTCAATTGCGGAGTCGAAAAAAAAATGCATGGAGTCGATACAAAATGAGAAAATCATGAATATCTCGGGAACCACAAGAACGATCGGAATGTCCTTTGGCCAGCTGATAGTCCTTGTTAAGACGAGTTGATTGCCACAAGATTCATAAGGATCGACAAGGATATGGCCAAGATAGAGCATGTTTTCTCTCAGCAAAAAAAATCCTTCTAACTCTGTTGTTTAAAGGATATTTGGGCTTTTGATTTCATTGTCGTACATCATGAATCCGTCCCCATATGCATGCCAAAGGTCATCCTGATCGTCCTTCAAATGACGAAGTTACGGAGGATTTTCGAAATTTTTGCAAATTTTCCATGCCTACCCCTTGTAGAATTTTTCGAAAAATTCTTGTTTGTTTTTTTAATATATTCTTTATTCTTTTAATGACACCCGACAGTTATTTTTAAACGTATTTGTTAGGACTATCGACCGGCCAATTGCTATCTAAATTATCGCTGTAGTTTCTGAGATAAACACATTTAAATTTTTGGACAGAAATTTATATCTCATCCCCAAAAGTATGCAAAAGTTTGTAATTTTTGGACTTGCAAATTTTCAATTGCGGGGGCGGAAAAAAAATGCATGGAGTCGATATGGCCAAGATAGAGCATGTTTTCTCTCAGCAAAAAAGTCCTTCTAACTCTGTTGTTTAAAGGATATTTGGGCTTTTGATTTCATTGTCGTACATCATGAATCCGTCCCCATATGCATGCCAAAGGTCATCCTGATCGTCCTTCAAATGACGAAGTTACGGAGGATTTTCGAAATTTTTGCAAATTTTCCATGCCTACCCCTTGTAGAATTTTTCGAAAAATTCTTGTTTGTTTTTTTAATATATTCTTTATTCTTTTAATGACACCCCACAGTTATTTTTAAACGTATTTATTAGGACTATCAACCGGCCAATTGCTATCTAAATTATCGCTGTAGTTTCTGAGATAAACACATTTAAATTTTTGGACAGAAATTTATATCTCATCCCCAAAAGTATGCAAAAGTTTTTAATTTTTGGACTTGCAAATTTTCAATTGCGGAGTCGAAAAAAAAATGCATGGAGTCGATACAAAATGAGAAAATCATGAATATCTCGGGAACCACAAGAACGATCGAAATGTCCTTTGGCCAGCTGATAGTCCTTATTAAGACGAGTTGATTGCCACAAGATTCATAAGGATCGGCAAGGATATGGCCAAGATAGAGCATGTTTTCTCTCAGCAAAAAAGTCCTTCTAACTCTGTTGTTTAAAGGATATTTGGGCTTTTGATTTCATTGTCGTACATCATGAATCCGTCTCCATATGCATGCCAAAGGTCATCCTGATCGTCCTTCAAATGACGAAGTTACGGAGGATTTTCGAAATTTTTGCAAATTTTCCATGCCTACCCCTTGTAGAATTTTTCGAAAAATTCTTGTTTGTTTTTTTAATATATTCTTTATTCTTTTAATGACACCCGACAGTTATTTTTAAACGTATTTGTTAGGACTATCGACCGGCCAATTGCTATCTAAATTATCGCTGTAGTTTCTGAGATAAACACATTTAAATTTTTGGACAGAAATTTATATCTCATCCCCAAAAGTATGCAAAAGTTTGTAATTTTTGGACTTGCAAATTTTCAATTGCGGAGTCGAAAAAAAAATGCATGGAGTCGATACAAAATGAGAAAATCATGAATATCTCGGGAACCACAAGAACGATCGAAATGTCCTTTGGCCAGCTGATAGTCCTTGTTAAGACGAGTTGATTGCCACAAGATTCATAAGGATCGGCAAGGATATGGCCAAGATAGAGCATGTTTTCTCTCAGCAAAAAAGTCCTTCTAACTCTGTTGTTTAAAGGATATTTGGGCTTTTGATTTCATTGTCGTACATCATGAATCCGTCCCCATATGCATGCCAAAGGTCATCCTGATCGTCCTTCAAATGACGAAGTTACGGAGGATTTTCGAAATTTTTGCAAATTTTCCATGCCTACCCCTTGTAGAATTTTTCGAAAAATTCTTGTTTGTTTTTTTAATATATTCTTTATTCTTTTAATGACACCCCACAGTTATTTTTAAACGTATTTATTAGGACTATCAACCGGCCAATTGCTATCTAAATTATCGCTGTAGTTTCTGAGATAAACACATTTAAATTTTTGGACAGAAATTTATATCTCATCCCCAAAAGTATGCAAAAGTTTTTAATTTTTGGACTTGCAAATTTTCAATTGCGGAGTCGAAAAAAAAATGCATGGAGTCGATACAAAATGAGAAAATCATGAATATCTCGGGAACCACAAGAACGATCGAAATGTCCTTTGGCCAGCTGATAGTCCTTATTAAGACGAGTTGATTGCCACAAGATTCATAAGGATCGGCAAGGATATGGCCAAGATAGAGCATGTTTTCTCTCAGCAAAAAAGTCCTTCTAACTCTGTTGTTTAAAGGATATTTGGGCTTTTGATTTCATTGTCGTACATCATGAATCCGTCTCCATATGCATGCCAAAGGTCATCCTGATCGTCCTTCAAATGACGAAGTTACGGAGGATTTTCGAAATTTTTGCAAATTTTCCATGCCTACCCCTTGTAGAATTTTTCGAAAAATTCTTGTTTGTTTTTTTAATATATTCTTTATTCTTTTAATGACACCCGACAGTTATTTTTAAACGTATTTGTTAGGACTATCGACCGGCCAATTGCTATCTAAATTATCGCTGTAGTTTCTGAGATAAACACATTTAAATTTTTGGACAGAAATTTATATCTCATCCCCAAAAGTATGCAAAAGTTTGTAATTTTTGGACTTGCAAATTTTCAATTGCGGAGTCGAAAAAAAAATGCATGGAGTCGATACAAAATGAGAAAATCATGAATATCTCGGGAACCACAAGAACGATCGAAATGTCCTTTGGCCAGCTGATAGTCCTTGTTAAGACGAGTTGATTGCCACAAGATTCATAAGGATCGGCAAGGATATGGCCAAGATAGAGCATGTTTTCTCTCAGCAAAAAAGTCCTTCTAACTCTGTTGTTTAAAGGATATTTGGGCTTTTGATTTCATTGTCGTACATCATGAATCCGTCCCCATATGCATGCCAAAGGTCATCCTGATCGTCCTTCAAATGACGAAGTTACGGAGGATTTTCGAAATTTTTGCAAATTTTCCATGCCTACCCCTTGTAGAATTTTTCGAAAAATTCTTGTTTGTTTTTTTAATATATTCTTTATTCTTTTAATGACACCCCACAGTTATTTTTAAACGTATTTATTAGGACTATCAACCGGCCAATTGCTATCTAAATTATCGCTGTAGTTTCTGAGATAAACACATTTAAATTTTTGGACAGAAATTTATATCTCATCCCCAAAAGTATGCAAAAGTTTGTAATTTTTGGACTTGCAAATTTTCAATTGCGGAGTCGAAAAAAAAATGCATGGAGTCGATACAAAATGAGAAAATCATGAATATCTCGGGAACCACAAGAACGATCGAAATGTCCTTTGGCCAGCTGATAGTCCTTGTTAAGACGAGTTGATTGCCACAAGATTCATAAGGATCGGCAAGGATATGGCCAAGATAGAGCATGTTTTCTCTCAGCAAAAAAGTCCTTCTAACTCTGTTGTTTAAAGGATATTTGGGCTTTTGATTTCATTGTCGTACATCATGAATCCGTCCCCATATGCATGCCAAAGGTCATCCTGATCGTCCTTCAAATGACGAAGTTACGGAGGATTTTCGAAATTTTTGCAAATTTTCCATGCCTACCCCTTGTAGAATTTTTCGAAAAATTCTTGTTTGTTTTTTTAATATATTCTTTATTCTTTTAATGACACCCCACAGTTATTTTTAAACGTATTTATTAGGACTATCAACCGGCCAATTGCTATCTAAATTATCGCTGTAGTTTCTGAGATAAACACATTTAAATTTTTGGACAGAAATTTATATCTCATCCCCAAAAGTATGCAAAAGTTTTTAATTTTTGGACTTGCAAATTTTCAATTGCGGAGTCGAAAAAAAAATGCATGGAGTCGATACAAAATGAGAAAATCATGAATATCTCGGGAACCACAAGAACGATCGAAATGTCCTTTGGCCAGCTGATAGTCCTTGTTAAGACGAGTTGATTGCCACAAGATTCATAAGGATCGGCAAGGATATGGCCAAGATAGAGCATGTTTTCTCTCAGCAAAAAAGTCCTTCTAACTCTGTTGTTTAAAGGATATTTGGGCTTTTGATTTCATTGTCGTACATCATGAATCCGTCCCCATATGCATGCCAAAGGTCATCCTGATCGTCCTTCAAATGACGAAGTTACGGAGGATTTTCGAAATTTTTGCAAATTTTCCATGCCTACCCCTTGTAGAATTTTTCGAAAAATTCTTGTTTGTTTTTTTAATATATTCTTCATTCTTTTAATGACACCCGACAGTTATTTTTAAACGTATTTATTAGGACTATCAACCGGCCAATTGCTATCTAAATTATCGCTGTAGTTTCTGAGATAAACACATTTAAATTTTTGGACAGAAATTTATATCTCATCCCCAAAAGTATGCAAAAGTTTTTAATTTTTGGACTTGCAAATTTTCAATTGCGGAGTCGAAAAAAAAATGCATGGAGTCGATACAAAATGAGAAAATCATGAATATCTCGGGAACCACAAGAACGATCGAAATGTCCTTTGGCCAGCTGATAGTCCTTGTTAAGACGAGTTGATTGCCACAAGATTCATAAGGATCGGCAAGGATATGGCCAAGATAGAGCATGTTTTCTCTCAGCAAAAAAGTCCTTCTAACTCTGTTGTTTAAAGGATATTTGGGCTTTTGATTTCATTGTCGTACATCATGAATCCGTCCCCATATGCATGCCAAAGGTCATCCTGATCGTCCTTCAAATGACGAAGTTACGGAGGATTTTCGAAATTTTTGCAAATTTTCCATGCCTACCCCTTGTAGAATTTTTCGAAAAATTCTTGTTTGTTTTTTTAATATATTCTTCATTCTTTTAATGACACCCGACAGTTATTTTTAAACGTATTTATTAGGACTATCAACCGGCCAATTGCTATCTAAATTATCGCTGTAGTTTCTGAGATAAACACATTTAAATTTTTGGACAGAAATTTATATCTCATCCCCAAAAGTATGCAAAAGTTTTTAATTTTTGGACTTGCAAATTTTCAATTGCGGAGTCGAAAAAAAATGCATGGAGTCGATACAAAATGAGAAAATCATGAATATCTCGGGAACCACAAGAACGATCGAAATGTCCTTTGGCCAGCTGATAGTCCTTGTTAAGACGAGTTGATTGCCACAAGATTCATAAGGATCGGCAAGGATATGGCCAAGATAGAGCATGTTTTCTCTCAGCAAAAAAGTCCTTCTAACTCTGTTGTTTAAAGGATATTTGGGCTTTTGATTTCATTGTCGTACATCATGAATCCGTCCCCATATGCATGCCAAAGGTCATCCTGATCGTCCTTCAAATGACGAAGTTACGGAGGATTTTCGAAATTTTTGCAAATTTTCCATGCCTACCCCTTGTAGAATTTTTCGAAAAATTCTTGTTTGTTTTTTTAATATATTCTTTATTCTTTTAATGACACCCCACAGTTATTTTTAAACGTATTTATTAGGACTATCAACCGGCCAATTGCTATCTAAATTATCGCTGTAGTTTCTGAGATAAACACATTTAAATTTTTGGACAGAAATTTATATCTCATCCCCAAAAGTATGCAAAAGTTTTTAATTTTTGGACTTGCAAATTTTCAATTGCGGAGTCGAAAAAAAAATGCATGGAGTCGATACAAAATGAGAAAATCATGAATATCTCGGGAACCACAAGAACGATCGAAATGTCCTTTGGCCAGCTGATAGTCCTTGTTAAGACGAGTTGATTGCCACAAGATTCATAAGGATCGGCAAGGATATGGCCAAGATAGAGCATGTTTTCTCTCAGCAAAAAAGTCCTTCTAACTCTGTTGTTTAAAGGATATTTGGGCTTTTGATTTCATTGTCGTACATCATGAATCCGTCCCCATATGCATGCCAAAGGTCATCCTGATCGTCCTTCAAATGACGAAGTTACGGAGGATTTTCGAAATTTTTGCAAATTTTCCATGCCTACCCCTTGTAGAATTTTTCGAAAAATTCTTGTTTGTTTTTTTAATATATTCTTTATTCTTTTAATGACACCCCACAGTTATTTTTAAACGTATTTATTAGGACTATCAACCGGCCAATTGCTATCTAAATTATCGCTGTAGTTTCTGAGATAAACACATTTAAATTTTTGGACAGAAATTTATATCTCATCCCCAAAAGTATGCAAAAGTTTTTAATTTTTGGACTTGCAAATTTTCAATTGCGGAGTCGAAAAAAAAATGCATGGAGTCGATACAAAATGAGAAAATCATGAATATCTCGGGAACCACAAGAACGATCGAAATGTCCTTTGGCCAGCTGATAGTCCTTGTTAAGACGAGTTGATTGCCACAAGATTCATAAGGATCGGCAAGGATATGGCCAAGATAGAGCATGTTTTCTCTCAGCAAAAAAGTCCTTCTAACTCTGTTGTTTAAAGGATATTTGGGCTTTTGATTTCATTGTCGTACATCATGAATCCGTCCCCATATGCATGCCAAAGGTCATCCTGATCGTCCTTCAAATGACGAAGTTACGGAGGATTTTCGAAATTTTTGCAAATTTTCCATGCCTACCCCTTGTAGAATTTTTCGAAAAATTCTTGTTTGTTTTTTTAATATATTCTTTATTCTTTTAATGACACCCCACAGTTATTTTTAAACGTATTTATTAGGACTATCAACCGGCCAATTGCTATCTAAATTATCGCTGTAGTTTCTGAGATAAACACATTTAAATTTTTGGACAGAAATTTATATCTCATCCCCAAAAGTATGCAAAAGTTTTTAATTTTTGGACTTGCAAATTTTCAATTGCGGAGTCGAAAAAAAAATGCATGGAGTCGATACAAAATGAGAAAATCATGAATATCTCGGGAACCACAAGAACGATCGAAATGTCCTTTGGCCAGCTGATAGTCCTTGTTAAGACGAGTTGATTGCCACAAGATTCATAAGGATCGGCAAGGATATGGCCAAGATAGAGCATGTTTTCTCTCAGCAAAAAAGTCCTTCTAACTCTGTTGTTTAAAGGATATTTGGGCTTTTGATTTCATTGTCGTACATCATGAATCCGTCCCCATATGCATGCCAAAGGTCATCCTGATCGTCCTTCAAATGACGAAGTTACGGAGGATTTTCGAAATTTTTGCAAATTTTCCATGCCTACCCCTTGTAGAATTTTTCGAAAAATTCTTGTTTGTTTTTTTAATATATTCTTCATTCTTTTAATGACACCCGACAGTTATTTTTAAACGTATTTATTAGGACTATCAACCGGCCAATTGCTATCTAAATTATCGCTGTAGTTTCTGAGATAAACACATTTAAATTTTTGGACAGAAATTTATATCTCATCCCCAAAAGTATGCAAAAGTTTTTAATTTTTGGACTTGCAAATTTTCAATTGCGGAGTCGAAAAAAAAATGCATGGAGTCGATACAAAATGAGAAAATCATGAATATCTCGGGAACCACAAGAACGATCGAAATGTCCTTTGGCCAGCTGATAGTCCTTGTTAAGACGAGTTGATTGCCACAAGATTCATAAGGATCGGCAAGGATATGGCCAAGATAGAGCATGTTTTCTCTCAGCAAAAAAGTCCTTCTAACTCTGTTGTTTAAAGGATATTTGGGCTTTTGATTTCATTGTCGTACATCATGAATCCGTCCCCATATGCATGCCAAAGGTCATCCTGATCGTCCTTCAAATGACGAAGTTACGGAGGATTTTCGAAATTTTTGCAAATTTTCCATGCCTACCCCTTGTAGAATTTTTCGAAAAATTCTTGTTTGTTTTTTTAATATATTCTTTATTCTTTTAATGACACCCCACAGTTATTTTTAAACGTATTTATTAGGACTATCAACCGGCCAATTGCTATCTAAATTATCGCTGTAGTTTCTGAGATAAACACATTTAAATTTTTGGACAGAAATTTATATCTCATCCCCAAAAGTATGCAAAAGTTTTTAATTTTTGGACTTGCAAATTTTCAATTGCGGAGTCGAAAAAAAAATGCATGGAGTCGATACAAAATGAGAAAATCATGAATATCTCGGGAACCACAAGAACGATCGAAATGTCCTTTGGCCAGCTGATAGTCCTTGTTAAGACGAGTTGATTGCCACAAGATTCATAAGGATCGGCAAGGATATGGCCAAGATAGAGCATGTTTTCTCTCAGCAAAAAAGTCCTTCTAACTCTGTTGTTTAAAGGATATTTGGGCTTTTGATTTCATTGTCGTACATCATGAATCCGTCCCCATATGCATGCCAAAGGTCATCCTGATCGTCCTTCAAATGACGAAGTTACGGAGGATTTTCGAAATTTTTGCAAATTTTCCATGCCTACCCCTTGTAGAATTTTTCGAAAAATTCTTGTTTGTTTTTTTAATATATTCTTTATTCTTTTAATGACACCCCACAGTTATTTTTAAACGTATTTATTAGGACTATCAACCGGCCAATTGCTATCTAAATTATCGCTGTAGTTTCTGAGATAAACACATTTAAATTTTTGGACAGAAATTTATATCTCATCCCCAAAAGTATGCAAAAGTTTTTAATTTTTGGACTTGCAAATTTTCAATTGCGGAGTCGAAAAAAAAATGCATGGAGTCGATACAAAATGAGAAAATCATGAATATCTCGGGAACCACAAGAACGATCGAAATGTCCTTTGGCCAGCTGATAGTCCTTGTTAAGACGAGTTGATTGCCACAAGATTCATAAGGATCGGCAAGGATATGGCCAAGATAGAGCATGTTTTCTCTCAGCAAAAAAGTCCTTCTAACTCTGTTGTTTAAAGGATATTTGGGCTTTTGATTTCATTGTCGTACATCATGAATCCGTCCCCATATGCATGCCAAAGGTCATCCTGATCGTCCTTCAAATGACGAAGTTACGGAGGATTTTCGAAATTTTTGCAAATTTTCCATGCCTACCCCTTGTAGAATTTTTCGAAAAATTCTTGTTTGTTTTTTTAATATATTCTTTATTCTTTTAATGACCCCCACAGTTATTTTTAAACGTATTTATTAGGACTATCAACCGGCCAATTGCTATCTAAATTATCGCTGTAGTTTCTGAGATAAACACATTTAAATTTTTGGACAGAAATTTATATCTCATCCCCAAAAGTATGCAAAAGTTTTTAATTTTTGGACTTGCAAATTTTCAATTGCGGAGTCGAAAAAAAAATGCATGGAGTCGATACAAAATGAGAAAATCATGAATATCTCGGGAACCACAAGAACGATCGAAATGTCCTTTGGCCAGCTGATAGTCCTTGTTAAGACGAGTTGATTGCCACAAGATTCATAAGGATCGGCAAGGATATGGCCAAGATAGAGCATGTTTTCTCTCAGCAAAAAAGTCCTTCTAACTCTGTTGTTTAAAGGATATTTGGGCTTTTGATTTCATTGTCGTACATCATGAATCCGTCCCCATATGCATGCCAAAGGTCATCCTGATCGTCCTTCAAATGACGAAGTTACGGAGGATTTTCGAAATTTTTGCAAATTTTCCATGCCTACCCCTTGTAGAATTTTTCGAAAAATTCTTGTTTGTTTTTTTAATATATTCTTTATTCTTTTAATGACACCCGACAGTTATTTTTAAACGTATTTGTTAGGACTATCGACCGGCCAATTGCTATCTAAATTATCGCTGTAGTTTCTGAGATAAACACATTTAAATTTTTGGACAGAAATTTATATCTCATCCCCAAAAGTATGCAAAAGTTTTTAATTTTTGGACTTGCAAATTTTCAATTGCGGAGTCGAAAAAAAAATGCATGGAGTCGATACAAAATGAGAAAATCATGAATATCTCGGGAACCACAAGAACGATCGAAATGTCCTTTGGCCAGCTGATAGTCCTTGTTAAGACGAGTTGATTGCCACAAGATTCATAAGGATCGGCAAGGATATGGCCAAGATAGAGCATGTTTTCTCTCAGCAAAAAAGTCCTTCTAACTCTGTTGTTTAAAGGATATTTGGGCTTTTGATTTCATTGTCGTACATCATGAATCCGTCCCCATATGCATGCCAAAGGTCATCCTGATCGTCCTTCAAATGACGAAGTTACGGAGGATTTTCGAAATTTTTGCAAATTTTCCATGCCTACCCCTTGTAGAATTTTTCGAAAAATTCTTGTTTGTTTTTTTAATATATTCTTCATTCTTTTAATGACACCCGACAGTTATTTTTAAACGTATTTATTAGGACTATCAACCGGCCAATTGCTATCTAAATTATCGCTGTAGTTTCTGAGATAAACACATTTAAATTTTTGGACAGAAATTTATATCTCATCCCCAAAAGTATGCAAAAGTTTTTAATTTTTGGACTTGCAAATTTTCAATTGCGGAGTCGAAAAAAAAATGCATGGAGTCGATACAAAATGAGAAAATCATGAATATCTCGGGAACCACAAAAACGATCGAAATGTCCTTTGGCCAGCTGATAGTCCTTGTTAAGACGAGTTGATTGCCACAAGATTCATAAGGATCGGCAAGGATATGGCCAAGATAGAGCATGTTTTCTCTCAGCAAAAAAGTCCTTCTAACTCTGTTGTTTAAAGGATATTTGGCCTTTTGATTTCATTGTCGTACATCATGAATCCGTCCCCATATGCATGCCAAAGGTCATCCTGATCGTCCTTCAAATGACGAAGTTACGGAGGATTTTCGAAATTTTTGCAAATTTTCCATGCCTACCCCTTGTAGAATTTTTCGAAAAATTCTTGTTTGTTTTTTTAATATATTCTTTATTCTTTTAATGACACCCGACAGTTATTTTTAAACGTATTTGTTAGGACTATCGACCGGCCAATTGCTATCTAAATTATCGCTGTAGTTTCTGAGATAAACACATTTAAATTTTTGGACAGAAATTTATATCTCATCCCCAAAAGTATGCAAAAGTTTTTAATTTTTGGACTTGCAAATTTTCAATTGCGGAGTCGAAAAAAAAATGCATGGAGTCGATACAAAATGAGAAAATCATGAATATCTCGGGAACCACAAGAACGATCGAAATGTCCTTTGGCCAGCTGATAGTCCTTGTTAAGACGAGTTGATTGCCACAAGATTCATAAGGATCGGCAAGGATATGGCCAAGATAGAGCATGTTTTCTCTCAGCAAAAAAGTCCTTCTAACTCTGTTGTTTAAAGGATATTTGTGCTTTTCATTTCATTGTCGTACATCATGAATCCGTCCCCATATGCATGCCAAAGGTCATCCTGATCGTACTTCAAATGACGAAGTTACGGAGGATTTTCGAAATTTTTGCAAATTTTCCATGCCTACCCCTTGTAGAATTTTTCGAAAAATTCTTGTTTGTTTTTTTAATATATTCTTTATTCTTTTAATGACACCCCACAGTTATTTTTAAACGTAATATTAGGACTATCAACCGGCCAATTGCTATCTAAATTATCGCTGTAGTTTCTGAGATAAACACATTTAAATTTTTGGACAGAAATTTATATCTCATCCCCAAAAGTATGCAAAAGTTTGTAATTTTTGGACTTGCAAATTTTCAATTGCGGAGTCGAAAAAAAAATGCATGGAGTCGATACAAAATGAGAAAATCATGAATATCTCGGGAACCACAAGAACGATCGAAATGTCCTTTGGCCAGCTGATAGTCCTTGTTAAGACGAGTTGATTGCCACAAGATTCATAAGGATCGGCAAGGATATGGCCAAGATAGAGCATGTTTTCTCTCAGCAAAAAAGTCCTTCTAACTCTGTTGTTTAAAGGATATTTGGGCTTTTGATTTCATTGTCGTACATCATGAATCCGTCTCCATATGCATGCCAAAGGCCATCCTGATCGTCCTTCAAATGACGAAGTTACGGAGGATTTTCGAAATTTTTGCAAATTTTCCATGCCTACCCCTTGTAGAATTTTTCGAAAAATTCTTGTTTGTTTTTTTAATATATTCTTTATTCTTTTAATGACACCCGACAGTTATTTTTAAACGTATTTGTTAGGACTATCGACCGGCCAATTGCTATCTAAATTATCGCTGTAGTTTCTGAGATAAACACATTTAAATTTTTGGACAGAAATTTATATCTCATCCCCAAAAGTATGCAAAAGTTTGTAATTTTTGGACTTGCAAATTTTCAATTGCGGAGTCGAAAAAAAAATGCATGGAGTCGATACAAAATGAGAAAATCATGAATATCTCGGGAACCACAAGAACGATCGGAATGTCATTTGGCCAGCTGATAGTCCTTGTTAAGACGAGTTGATTGCCACAAGATTCATAAGGATCGGCAAGGATATGGCCAAGATAGAGCATGTTTTCTCTCAGCAAAAAAGTCCTTCTAACTCTGTTGTTTAAAGGATATTTGTGCTTTTCATTTCATTGTCGTACATCATGAATCCGTCCCCATATGCATGCCAAAGGTCATCCTGATCGTACTTCAAATGACGAAGTTACGGAGGATTTTCGAAATTTTTGCAAATTTTCCATGCCTACCCCTTGTAGAATTTTTCGAAAAATTCTTGTTTGTTTTTTTAATATATTCTTTATTCTTTTAATGACACCCCACAGTTATTTTTAAACGTATTTATTAGGACTATCAACCGGCCAATTGCTATCTAAATTATCGCTGTAGTTTCTGAGATAAACACATTTAAATTTTTGGACAGAAATTTATATCTCATCCCCAAAAGTATGCAAAAGTTTTTAATTTTTGGACTTGCAAATTTTCAATTGCGGAGTCGAAAAAAAAATGCATGGAGTCGATACAAAATGAGAAAATCATGAATATCTCGGGAACCACAAGAACGATCGAAATGTCCTTTGGCCAGCTGATAGTCCTTGTTAAGACGAGTTGATTGCCACAAGATTCATAAGGATCGGCAAGGATATGGCCAAGATAGAGCATGTTTTCTCTCAGCAAAAAAGTCCTTCTAACTCTGTTGTTTAAAGGATATTTGGGCTTTTGATTTCATTGTCGTACATCATGAATCCGTCCCCATATGCATGCCAAAGGT
Source organism: Drosophila immigrans (assembly GCA_963583835.1). Taxonomy (NCBI): domain Eukaryota; kingdom Metazoa; phylum Arthropoda; class Insecta; order Diptera; family Drosophilidae; genus Drosophila; species Drosophila immigrans. Next base: position 78,018 of record OY757144.1, read on the forward strand.
CATCCTGATCGTCCTTCAAATGACGAAGTTACGGAGGATTTTCGAAATTTTTGCAAATTTTCCATGCCTACCCCTTGTAGAATTTTTCGAAAAATTCTTGTTTGTTTTTTTAATATATTCTTTATTCTTTTAATGACACCCCACAGTTATTTTTAAACGTATTTATTAGGACTATCAACCGGCCAATTGCTATCTAAATTATCGCTGTAGTTTCTGAGATAAACACATTTAAATTTTTGGACAGAAATTTATATCTCATCCCCAAAAGTATGCAAAAGTTTTTAATTTTTGGACTTGCAAATTTTCAATTGCGGAGTCGAAAAAAAAATGCATGGAGTCGATACAAAATGAGAAAATCATGAATATCTCGGGAACCACAAGAACGATCGAAATGTCCTTTGGCCAGCTGATAGTCCTTGTTAAGACGAGTTGATTGCCACAAGATTCATAAGGATCGGCAAGGATATGGCCAAGATAGAGCATGTTTTCTCTCAGCAAAAAAGTCCTTCTAACTCTGTTGTTTAAAGGATATTTGGGCTTTTGATTTCATTGTCGTACATCATGAATCCGTCCCCATATGCATGCCAAAGGTCATCCTGATCGTCCTTCAAATGACGAAGTTACGGAGGATTTTCGAAATTTTTGCAAATTTTCCATGCCTACCCCTTGTAGAATTTTTCGAAAAATTCTTGTTTGTTTTTTTAATATATTCTTTATTCTTTTAATGACACCCGACAGTTATTTTTAAACGTATTTATTAGGACTATCAACCGGCCAATTGCTATCTAAATTATCGCTGTAGTTTCTGAGATAAACACATTTAAATTTTTGGACAGAAATTTATATCTCATCCCCAAAAGTATGCAAAAGTTTTTAATTTTTGGACTTGCAAATTTTCAATTGCGGAGTCGAAAAAAAAATGCATGGAGTCGATACAAAATGAGAAAATCATGAATATCTCGGGAACCACAAAAACGATCGAAATGTCCTTTGGCCAGCTGATAGTCCTTGTTAAGACGAGTTGATTGCCACAAGATTCATAAGGATCGGCAAGGATATGGCCAAGATAGAGCATGTTTTCTCTCAGCAAAAAAGTCCTTCTAACTCTGTTGTTTAAAGGATATTTGGGCTTTTGATTTCATTGTCGTACATCATGAATCCGTCCCCATATGCATGCCAAAGGTCATCCTGATCGTCCTTCAAATGACGAAGTTACGGAGGATTTTCGAAATTTTTGCAAATTTTCCATGCCTACCCCTTGTAGAATTTTTCGAAAAATTCTTGTTTGTTTTTTTAATATATTCTTCATTCTTTTAATGACACCCGACAGTTATTTTTAAACGTATTTATTAGGACTATCAACCGGCCAATTGCTATCTAAATTATCGCTGTAGTTTCTGAGATAAACACATTTAAATTTTTGGACAGAAATTTATATCTCATCCCCAAAAGTATGCAAAAGTTTTTAATTTTTGGACTTGCAAATTTTCAATTGCGGAGTCGAAAAAAAAATGCATGGAGTCGATACAAAATGAGAAAATCATGAATATCTCGGGAACCACAAAAACGATCGAAATGTCCTTTGGCCAGCTGATAGTCCTTGTTAAGACGAGTTGATTGCCACAAGATTCATAAGGATCGGCAAGGATATGGCCAAGATAGAGCATGTTTTCTCTCAGCAAAAAAGTCCTTCTAACTCTGTTGTTTAAAGGATATTTGTGCTTTTCATTTCATTGTCGTACATCATGAATCCGTCCCCATATGCAAGCCAAAGGTCATCCTGATCGTACTTCAAATGACGAAGTTACGGAGGATTTTCGAAATTTTTGCAAATTTTCCATGCCTACCCCTTGTAGAATTTTTCGAAAAATTCTTGTTTGTTTTTTTAATATATTCTTTATTCTTTTAATGACACCCCACAGTTATTTTTAAACGTATTTATTAGGACTATCAACCGGCCAATTGCTATCTAAATTATCGCTGTAGTTTCTGAGATAAACACATTTAAATTTTTGGACAGAAATTTATATCTCATCCCCAAAAGTATGCAAAAGTTTTTAATTTTTGGACTTGCAAATTTTCAATTGCGGAGTCGAAAAAAAAATGCATGGAGTCGATACAAAATGAGAAAATCATGAATATCTCGGGAACCACAAGAACGATCGGAATGTCATTTGGCCAGCTGATAGTCCTTGTTAAGACGAGTTGATTGCCACAAGATTCATAAGGATCGGCAAGGATATGGCCAAGATAGAGCATGTTTTCTCTCAGCAAAAAAGTCCTTCTAACTCTGTTGTTTAAAGGATATTTGGGCTTTTGATTTCATTGTCGTACATCATGAATCCGTCCCCATATGCATGCCAAAGGTCATCCTGATCGTCCTTCAAATGACGAAGTTACGGAGGATTTTCGAAATTTTTGCAAATTTTCCATGCCTACCCCTTGTAGAATTTTTCGAAAAATTCTTGTTTGTTTTTTTAATATATTCTTTATTCTTTTAATGACACCCGACAGTTATTTTTAAACGTATTTGTTAGGACTATCGACCGGCCAATTGCTATCTAAATTATCGCTGTAGTTTCTGAGATAAACACATTTAAATTTTTGGACAGAAATTTATATCTCATCCCCAAAAGTATGCAAAAGTTTGTAATTTTTGGACTTGCAAATTTTCAATTGCGGAGTCGAAAAAAAAATGCATGGAGTCGATACAAAATGAGAAAATCATGAATATCTCGGGAACCACAAGAACGATCGAAATGTCCTTTGGCCAGCTGATAGTCCTTGTTAAGACGAGTTGATTGCCACAAGATTCATAAGGATCGGCAAGGATATGGCCAAGATAGAGCATGTTTTCTCTCAGCAAAAAAGTCCTTCTAACTCTGTTGTTTAAAGGATATTTGGGCTTTTGATTTCATTGTCGTACATCATGAATCCGTCCCCATATGCATGCCAAAGGTCATCCTGATCGTCCTTCAAATGACGAAGTTACGGAGGATTTTCGAAATTTTTGCAAATTTTCCATGCCTACCCCTTGTAGAATTTTTCGAAAAATTCTTGTTTGTTTTTTTAATATATTCTTCATTCTTTTAATGACACCCGACAGTTATTTTTAAACGTATTTATTAGGACTATCAACCGGCCAATTGCTATCTAAATTATCGCTGTAGTTTCTGAGATAAACACATTTAAATTTTTGGACAGAAATTTATATCTCATCCCCAAAAGTATGCAAAAGTTTTTAATTTTTGGACTTGCAAATTTTCAATTGCGGAGTCGAAAAAAAAATGCATGGAGTCGATACAAAATGAGAAAATCATGAATATCTCGGGAACCACAAAAACGATCGAAATGTCCTTTGGCCAGCTGATAGTCCTTGTTAAGACGAGTTGATTGCCACAAGATTCATAAGGATCGGCAAGGATATGGCCAAGATAGAGCATGTTTTCTCTCAGCAAAAAAGTCCTTCTAACTCTGTTGTTTAAAGGATATTTGTGCTTTTCATTTCATTGTCGTACATCATGAATCCGTCCCCATATGCAAGCCAAAGGTCATCCTGATCGTACTTCAAATGACGAAGTTACGGAGGATTTTCGAAATTTTTGCAAATTTTCCATGCCTACCCCTTGTAGAATTTTTCGAAAAATTCTTGTTTGTTTTTTTAATATATTCTTTATTCTTTTAATGACACCCGACAGTTATTTTTAAACGTATTTGTTAGGACTATCGACCGGCCAATTGCTATCTAAATGATCGCTGTAGTTTCTGAGATAAACACATTTAAATTTTTGGACAGAAATTTATATCTCATCCCCAAAAGTATGCAAAAGTTTGTAATTTTTGGACTTGCAAATTTTCAATTGCGGAGTCGAAAAAAAAATGCATGGAGTCGATACAAAATGAGAAAATCATGAATATCTCGGGAACCACAAGAACGATCGAAATGTCCTTTGGCCAGCTGATAGTCCTTATTAAGACGAGTTGATTGCCACAAGATTCATAAGGATCGGCAAGGATATGGCCAAGATAGAGCATGTTTTCTCTCAGCAAAAAAGTCCTTCTAACTCTGTTGTTTAAAGGATATTTGGGCTTTTGATTTCATTGTCGTACATCATGAATCCGTCTCCATATGCATGCCAAAGGTCATCCTGATCGTCCTTCAAATGACGAAGTTACGGAGGATTTTCGAAATTTTTGCAAATTTTCCATGCCTACCCCTTGTAGAATTTTTCGAAAAATTCTTGTTTGTTTTTTTAATATATTCTTTATTCTTTTAATGACACCCGACAGTTATTTTTAAACGTATTTGTTAGGACTATCGACCGGCCAATTGCTATCTAAATTATCGCTGTAGTTTCTGAGATAAACACATTTAAATTTTTGGACAGAAATTTATATCTCATCCCCAAAAGTATGCAAAAGTTTTTAATTTTTGGACTTGCAAATTTTCAATTGCGGAGTCGAAAAAAAAATGCATGGAGTCGATACAAAATGAGAAAATCATGAATATCTCGGGAACCACAAGAACGATCGAAATGTCCTTTGGCCAGCTGATAGTCCTTATTAAGACGAGTTGATTGCCACAAGATTCATAAGGATCGGCAAGGATATGGCCAAGATAGAGCATGTTTTCTCTCAGCAAAAAAGTCCTTCTAACTCTGTTGTTTAAAGGATATTTGGGCTTTTGATTTCATTGTCGTACATCATGAATCCGTCTCCATATGCATGCCAAAGGTCATCCTGATCGTCCTTCAAATGACGAAGTTACGGAGGATTTTCGAAATTTTTGCAAATTTTCCATGCCTACCCCTTGTAGAATTTTTCGAAAAATTCTTGTTTGTTTTTTTAATATATTCTTTATTCTTTTAATGACACCCGACAGTTATTTTTAAACGTATTTGTTAGGACTATCGACCTGCCAATTGCTATCTAAATTATCGCTGTAGTTTCTGAGATAAACACATTTAAATTTTTGGACAGAAATTTATATCTCATCCCCAAAAGTATGCAAAAGTTTTTAATTTTTGGACTTGCAAATTTTCAATTGCGGAGTCGAAAAAAAAATGCATGGAGTCGATACAAAATGAGAAAATCATGAATATCTCGGGAACCACAAGAACGATCGAAATGTCCTTTGGCCAGCTGATAGTCCTTGTTAAGACGAGTTGATTGCCACAAGATTCATAAGGATCGGCAAGGATATGGCCAAGATAGAGCATGTTTTCTCTCAGCAAAAAAGTCCTTCTAACTCTGTTGTTTAAAGGATATTTGGGCTTTTGATTTCATTGTCGTACATCATGAATCCGTCCCCATATGCATGCCAAAGGTCATCCTGATCGTCCTTCAAATGACGAAGTTACGGAGGATTTTCGAAATTTTTGCAAATTTTCCATGCCTACCCCTTGTAGAATTTTTCGAAAAATTCTTGTTTGTTTTTTTAATATATTCTTTATTCTTTTAATGACACCCGACAGTTATTTTTAAACGTATTTGTTAGGACTATCGACCGGCCAATTGCTATCTAAATTATCGCTGTAGTTTCTGAGATAAACACATTTAAATTTTTGGACAGAAATTTATATCTCATCCCCAAAAGTATGCAAAAGTTTGTAATTTTTGGACTTGCAAATTTTCAATTGCGGAGTCGAAAAAAAAATGCATGGAGTCGATACAAAATGAGAAAATCATGAATATCTCGGGAACCACAAGAACGATCGGAATGTCATTTGGCCAGCTGATAGTCCTTGTTAAGACGAGTTGATTGCCACAAGATTCATAAGGATCGGCAAGGATATGGCCAAGATAGAGCATGTTTTCTCTCAGCAAAAAAGTCCTTCTAAATCTGTTGTTTAAAGGATATTTGGGCTTTTGATTTCATTGTCGTACATCATGAATCCGTCCCCATATGCATGCCAAAGGTCATCCTGATCGTCCTTCAAATGACGAAGTTACGGAGGATTTTCGAAATTTTTGCAAATTTTCCATGCCTACCCCTTGTAGAATTTTTCGAAAAATTCTTGTTTGTTTTTTTAATATATTCTTTATTCTTTTAATGACACCCCACAGTTATTTTTAAACGTATTTATTAGGACTATCAACCGGCCAATTGCTATCTAAATTATCGCTGTAGTTTCTGAGATAAACACATTTAAATTTTTGGACAGAAATTTATATCTCATCCCCAAAAGTATGCAAAAGTTTTTAATTTTTGGACTTGCAAATTTTCAATTGCGGAGTCGAAAAAAAAATGCATGGAGTCGATACAAAATGAGAAAATCATGAATATCTCGGGAACCACAAAAACGATCGAAATGTCCTTTGGCCAGCTGATAGTCCTTGTTAAGACGAGTTGATTGCCACAAGATTCATAAGGATCGGCAAGGATATGGCCAAGATAGAGCATGTTTTCTCTCAGCAAAAAAGTCCTTCTAACTCTGTTGTTTAAAGGATATTTGGGCTTTTGATTTCATTGTCGTACATCATGAATCCGTCCCCATATGCATGCCAAAGGTCATCCTGATCGTCCTTCAAATGACGAAGTTACGGAGGATTTTCGAAATTTTTGCAAATTTTCCATGCCTACCCCTTGTAGAATTTTTCGAAAAATTCTTGTTTGTTTTTTTAATATATTCTTTATTCTTTTAATGACACCCGACAGTTATTTTTAAACGTATTTATTAGGACTATCAACCGGCCAATTGCTATCTAAATTATCGCTGTAGTTTCTGAGATAAACACATTTAAATTTTTGGACAGAAATTTATATCTCATCCCCAAAAGTATGCAAAAGTTTTTAATTTTTGGACTTGCAAATTTTCAATTGCGGAGTCGAAAAAAAAATGCATGGAGTCGATACAAAATGAGAAAATCATGAATATCTCGGGAACCACAAGAACGATCGAAATGTCCTTTGGCCAGCTGATAGTCCTTGTTAAGACGAGTTGATTGCCACAAGATTCATAAGGATCGGCAAGGATATGGCCAAGATAGAGCATGTTTTCTCTCAGCAAAAAAGTCCTTCTAACTCTGTTGTTTAAAGGATATTTGGCCTTTTGATTTCATTGTCGTACATCATGAATCCGTCCCCATATGCATGCCAAAGGTCATCCTGATCGTCCTTCAAATGACGAAGTTACGGAGGATTTTCGAAATTTTTGCAAATTTTCCATGCCTACCCCTTGTAGAATTTTTCGAAAAATTCTTGTTTGTTTTTTTAATATATTCTTTATTCTTTTAATGACACCCGACAGTTATTTTTAAACGTATTTGTTAGGACTATCGACCGGCCAATTGCTATCTAAATTATCGCTGTAGTTTCTGAGATAAACACATTTAAATTTTTGGACAGAAATTTATATCTCATCCCCAAAAGTATGCAAAAGTTTGTAATTTTTGGACTTGCAAATTTTCAATTGCGGAGTCGAAAAAAAAATGCATGGAGTCGATACAAAATGAGAAAATCATGAAAACCTCGGGAACCACAAGAACGATCGAAATGTCCTTTGGCCAGCTGATAGTCCTTGTTAAGACGAGTTGATTGCCACAAGATTCATAAGGATCGGCAAGGATATGGCCAAGATAGAGCATGTTTTCTCTCAGCAAAAAAGTCCTTCTAACTCTGTTGTTTAAAGGATATTTGGGCTTTTGATTTCATTGTCGTACATCATGAATCCGTCCCCATATGCATGCCAAAGGTCATCCTGATCGTCCTTCAAATGACGAAGTTACGGAGGATTTTCGAAATTTTTGCAAATTTTCCATGCCTACCCCTTGTAGAATTTTTCGAAAAATTCTTGTTTGTTTTTTTAATATATTCTTTATTCTTTTAATGACACCCCACAGTTATTTTTAAACGTATTTATTAGGACTATCAACCGGCCAATTGCTATCTAAATTATCGCTGTAGTTTCTGAGATAAACACATTTAAATTTTTGGACAGAAATTTATATCTCATCCCCAAAAGTATGCAAAAGTTTGTAATTTTTGGACTTGCAAATTTTCAATTGCGGAGTCGAAAAAAAAATGCATGGAGTCGATACAAAATGAGAAAATCATGAATATCTCGGGAACCACAAGAACGATCGGAATGTCATTTGGCCAGCTGATAGTCCTTGTTAAGACGAGTTGATTGCCACAAGATTCATAAGGATCGGCAAGGATATGGCCAAGATAGAGCATGTTTTCTCTCAGCAAAAAAGTCCTTCTAACTCTGTTGTTTAAAGGATATTTGTGCTTTTCATTTCATTGTCGTACATCATGAATCCGTCCCCATATGCATGCCAAAGGTCATCCTGATCGTACTTCAAATGACGAAGTTACGGAGGATTTTCGAAATTTTTGCAAATTTTCCATGCCTACCCCTTGTAGAATTTTTCGAAAAATTCTTGTTTGTTTTTTTAATATATTCTTTATTCTTTTAATGACACCCCACAGTTATTTTTAAACGTATTTATTAGGACTATCAACCGGCCAATTGCTATCTAAATTATCGCTGTAGTTTCTGAGATAAACACATTTAAATTTTTGGACAGAAATTTATATCTCATCCCCAAAAGTATGCAAAAGTTTTTAATTTTTGGACTTGCAAATTTTCAATTGCGGAGTCGAAAAAAAAATGCATGGAGTCGATACAAAATGAGAAAATCATGAATATCTCGGGAACCACAAGAACGATCGAAATGTCCTTTGGCCAGCTGATAGTCCTTGTTAAGACGAGTTGATTGCCACAAGATTCATAAGGATCGGCAAGGATATGGCCAAGATAGAGCATGTTTTCTCTCAGCAAAAAAGTCCTTCTAACTCTGTTGTTTAAAGGATATTTGGGCTTTTGATTTCATTGTCGTACATCATGAATCCGTCCCCATATGCATGCCAAAGGTCATCCTGATCGTCCTTCAAATGACGAAGTTACGGAGGATTTTCGAAATTTTTGCAAATTTTCCATGCCTACCCCTTGTAGAATTTTTCGAAAAATTCTTGTTTGTTTTTTTAATATATTCTTTATTCTTTTAATGACACCCCACAGTTATTTTTAAACGTATTTATTAGGACTATCAACCGGCCAATTGCTATCTAAATTATCGCTGTAGTTTCTGAGATAAACACATTTAAATTTTTGGACAGAAATTTATATCTCATCCCCAAAAGTATGCAAAAGTTTTTAATTTTTGGACTTGCAAATTTTCAATTGCGGAGTCGAAAAAAAAATGCATGGAGTCGATACAAAATGAGAAAATCATGAATATCTCGGGAACCACAAAAACGATCGAAATGTCCTTTGGCCAGCTGATAGTCCTTGTTAAGACGAGTTGATTGCCACAAGATTCATAAGGATCGGCAAGGATATGGCCAAGATAGAGCATGTTTTCTCTCAGCAAAAAAGTCCTTCTAACTCTGTTGCTTAAAGGATATTTGGGCTTTTGATTTCATTGTCGTACATCATGAATCCGTCCCCATATGCAAGCCAAAGGTCATCCTGATCGTACTTCAAATGACGAAGTTACGGAGGATTTTCGAAATTTTTGCAAATTTTCCATGCCTACCCCTTGTAGAATTTTTCGAAAAATTCTTGTTTGTTTTTTTAATATATTCTTTATTCTTTTAATGACACCCGACAGTTATTTTTAAACGTATTTGTTAGGACTATCGACCGGCCAATTGCTATCTAAATTATCGCTGTAGTTTCTGAGATAAACACATTTAAATTTTTGGACAGAAATTTATATCTCATCCCCAAAAGTATGCAAAAGTTTTTAATTTTTGGACTTGCAAATTTTCAATTGCGGAGTCGAAAAAAAAATGCATGGAGTCGATACAAAATGAGAAAATCATGAATATCTCGGGAACCACAAGAACGATCGGAATGTCATTTGGCCAGCTGATAGTCCTTGTTAAGACGAGTTGATTGCCATAAGATTCATAAGGATCGGCAAGGATATGGCCAAGATAGAGCATGTTTTCTCTCAGCAAAAAAGTCCTTCTAACTCTGTTGTTTAAAGGATATTTGGGCTTTTGATTTCATTGTCGTACATCATGAATCCGTCTCCATATGCATGCCAAAGGTCATCCTGATCGTCCTTCAAATGACGAAGTTACGGAGGATTTTCGAAATTTTTGCAAATTTTCCATGCCTACCCCTTGTAGAATTTTTCGAAAAATTCTTGTTTGTTTTTTTAATATATTCTTTATTCTTTTAATGACACCCGACAGTTATTTTTAAACGTATTTGTTAGGACTATCGACCGGCCAATTGCTATCTAAATTATCGCTGTAGTTTCTGAGATAAACACATTTAAATTTTTGGACAGAAATTTATATCTCATCCCCAAAAGTATGCAAAAGTTTTTAATTTTTGGACTTGCAAATTTTCAATTGCGGAGTCGAAAAAAAATGCATGGAGTCGATACAAAATGAGAAAATCATGAATATCTCGGGAACCACAAGAACGATCGAAATGTCCTTTGGCCAGCTGATAGTCCTTGTTAAGACGAGTTGATTGCCACAAGATTCATAAGGATCGGCAAGGATATGGCCAAGATAGAGCATGTTTTCTCTCAGCAAAAAAGTCCTTCTAACTCTGTTGTTTAAAGGATATTTGGGCTTTTGATTTCATTGTCGTACATCATGAATCCGTCCCCATATGCATGCCAAAGGTCATCCTGATCGTCCTTCAAATGACGAAGTTACGGAGGATTTTCGAAATTTTTGCAAATTTTCCATGCCTACCCCTTGTAGAATTTTTCGAAAAATTCTTGTTTGTTTTTTTAATATATTCTTTATTCTTTTAATGACACCCCACAGTTATTTTTAAACGTATTTATTAGGACTATCAACCGGCCAATTGCTATCTAAATTATCGCTGTAGTTTCTGAGATAAACACATTTAAATTTTTGGACAGAAATTTATATCTCATCCCCAAAAGTATGCAAAAGTTTTTAATTTTTGGACTTGCAAATTTTCAATTGCGGAGTCGAAAAAAAAATGCATGGAGTCGATACAAAATGAGAAAATCATGAATATCTCGGGAACCACAAGAACGATCGAAATGTCCTTTGGCCAGCTGATAGTCCTTGTTAAGACGAGTTGATTGCCACAAGATTCATAAGGATCGGCAAGGATATGGCCAAGATAGAGCATGTTTTCTCTCAGCAAAAAAGTCCTTCTAACTCTGTTGTTTAAAGGATATTTGGGCTTTTGATTTCATTGTCGTACATCATGAATCCGTCCCCATATGCATGCCAAAGGTCATCCTGATCGTCCTTCAAATGACGAAGTTACGGAGGATTTTCGAAATTTTTGCAAATTTTCCATGCCTACCCCTTGTAGAATTTTTCGAAAAATTCTTGTTTGTTTTTTTAATATATTCTTTATTCTTTTAATGACACCCCACAGTTATTTTTAAACGTATTTATTAGGACTATCAACCGGCCAATTGCTATCTAAATTATCGCTGTAGTTTCTGAGATAAACACATTTAAATTTTTGGACAGAAATTTATATCTCATCCCCAAAAGTATGCAAAAGTTTTTAATTTTTGGACTTGCAAATTTTCAATTGCGGAGTCGAAAAAAAAATGCATGGAGTCGATACAAAATGAGAAAATCATGAATATCTCGGGAACCACAAAAACGATCGAAATGTCCTTTGGCCAGCTGATAGTCCTTGTTAAGACGAGTTGATTGCCACAAGATTCATAAGGATCGGCAAGGATATGGCCAAGATAGAGCATGTTTTCTCTCAGCAAAAAAGTCCTTCTAACTCTGTTGTTTAAAGGATATTTGGGCTTTTGATTTCATTGTCGTACATCATGAATCCGTCCCCATATGCATGCCAAAGGTCATCCTGATCGTCCTTCAAATGACGAAGTTACGGAGGATTTTCGAAATTTTTGCAAATTTTCCATGCCTACCCCTTGTAGAATTTTTCGAAAAATTCTTGTTTGTTTTTTTAATATATTCTTTATTCTTTTAATGACACCCGACAGTTATTTTTAAACGTATTTGTTAGGACTATCGACCGGCCAATTGCTATCTAAATTATCGCTGTAGTTTCTGAGATAAACACATTTAAATTTTTGGACAGAAATTTATATCTCATCCCCAAAAGTATGCAAAAGTTTTTAATTTTTGGACTTGCAAATTTTCAATTGCGGAGTCGAAAAAAAAATGCATGGAGTCGATACAAAATGAGAAAATCATGAATATCTCGGGAACCACAAAAACGATCGAAATGTCCTTTGGCCAGCTGATAGTCCTTGTTAAGACGAGTTGATTGCCACAAGATTCATAAGGATCGGCAAGGATATGGCCAAGATAGAGCATGTTTTCTCTCAGCAAAAAAGTCCTTCTAACTCTGTTGTTTAAAGGATATTTGTGCTTTTCATTTCATTGTCGTACATCATGAATCCGTCCCCATATGCATGCCAAAGGTCATCCTGATCGTACTTCAAATGACGAAGTTACGGAGGATTTTCGAAATTTTTGCAAATTTTCCATGCCTACCCCTTGTAGAATTTTTCGAAAAATTCTTGTTTGTTTTTTTAATATATTCTTTATTCTTTTAATGACACCCGACAGTTATTTTTAAACGTATTTGTTAGGACTATCGACCGGCCAATTGCTATCTAAATTATCGCTGTAGTTTCTGAGATAAACACATTTAAATTTTTGGACAGAAATTTATATCTCATCCCCAAAAGTATGCAAAAGTTTGTAATTTTTGGACTTGCAAATTTTCAATTGCGGAGTCGAAAAAAAAATGCATGGAGTCGATACAAAATGAGAAAATCATGAATATCTCGGGAACCACAAGAACGATCGAAATGTCCTTTGGCCAGCTGATAGTCCTTGTTAAGACGAGTTGATTGCCACAAGATTCATAAGGATCGGCAAGGATATGGCCAAGATAGAGCATGTTTTCTCTCAGCAAAAAAGTCCTTCTAACTCTGTTGTTTAAAGGATATTTGTGCTTTTCATTTCATTGTCGTACATCATGAATCCGTCCCCATATGCATGCCAAAGGTCATCCTGATCGTACTTCAAATGACGAAGTTACGGAGGATTTTCGAAATTTTTGCAAATTTTCCATGCCTACCCCTTGTAGAATTTTTCGAAAAATTCTTGTTTGTTTTTTTAATATATTCTTTATTCTTTTAATGACACCCCACAGTTATTTTTAAACGTATTTATTAGGACTATCAACCGGCCAATTGCTATCTAAATTATCGCTGTAGTTTCTGAGATAAACACATTTAAATTTTTGGACAGAAATTTATATCTCATCCCCAAAAGTATGCAAAAGTTTTTAATTTTTGGACTTGCAAATTTTCAATTGCGGAGTCGAAAAAAAAATGCATGGAGTCGATACAAAATGAGAAAATCATGAATATCTCGGGAACCACAAGAACGATCGAAATGTCCTTTGGCCAGCTGATAGTCCTTGTTAAGACGAGTTGATTGCCACAAGATTCATAAGGATCGGCAAGGATATGGCCAAGATAGAGCATGTTTTCTCTCAGCAAAAAAGTCCTTCTAACTCTGTTGTTTAAAGGATATTTGGGCTTTTGATTTCATTGTCGTACATCATGAATCCGTCCCCATATGCATGCCAAAGGTCATCCTGATCGTCCTTCAAATGACGAAGTTACGGAGGATTTTCGAAATTTTTGCAAATTTTCCATGCCTACCCCTTGTAGAATTTTTCGAAAAATTCTTGTTTGTTTTTTTAATATATTCTTTATTCTTTTAATGACACCCGACAGTTATTTTTAAACGTATTTGTTAGGACTATCGACCGGCCAATTGCTATCTAAATTATCGCTGTAGTTTCTGAGATAAACACATTTAAATTTTTGGACAGAAATTTATATCTCATCCCCAAAAGTATGCAAAAGTTTGTAATTTTTGGACTTGCAAATTTTCAATTGCGGAGTCGAAAAAAAAATGCATTTTTTTTTTTTCATAATAATTTCCAATTTATTTCAGATTTTTACATTTTAAATTAAATTAGCATACTGCTACCGGTATGGCAGCTTAACCTAATTATATATTAAAAATTTTAAAGTTACTGACTATATTATAATAGTGGGAGATCATAAGACTAAATAAATACAGAGTAAATAAGTAAATAAACTAAATAAGTACAAAATAAAGAACAATTATATACATATGTACACTAACAACGAGACAGATCAAGATATGAGCCTGGACGGCAAGTCCTGCGGGTGAATCCTTTTTAGCCGTCTCTTACCCCCATATCGCAATAGTCGTCGAGCCAGCAAATTTGGATGTAAGGCCAATCGATTAGCGTAGTTTTTGGCCTGCAGTTGCATAATGTCTCCAACCTTCGGGACCTCTAAATCTCTTTCAATGTCGCGTGTCCTCATATACCATGGGGCGTTGCACAATCTCCTCAAGATTTTGCTTTGCGCTACTCGTATTTTATTAAGGTGCGTCTTCGCCGCGACGCCATACACCTGCACTCCGTACCTCCACATCGGGCTTAGGATTGTCTTGTATAACAAAACTTTGTTGTGCAAGGAGAGTTTGTTACGTGGCGACAGTAACCACGACATCTTTGCAGCTTTGGCCATCACAGCTTTTTGAATCATTGTCGTATGTCGACCGAAGTTGAGGCGTCTGTCAAGGATGACGCCTAGATATTTGTAGTGCGTTTCGTGGTTGAGCACTGCGCCAAGCATGGTAACACCTGGACATGAACCAACTCTGGTTGCAAAAGTCATGTTTGCACACTTGCTTCTGTTTATGCCAATGTTCCAGTTATTGGCCCATAGTTCGAATCTCCGCACATACTGTTGCAAAGCCTGCGTTGCAATGCCAAGAGATTGGTTCCTGGTGAGGACAGCAGTGTCATCGGCGTATGTAGCAATTAACACGTCATGACAATCGACTGCTTGAACAGCAACTGGCTTTGGCATGTCGCTCGTGAATATGGAGTATAAAGTAGGCCCAAGAACACTACCTTGTGGTACTCCAGCAGCTATCCCTCTTATGGACGACTTATCACCGTCTACTCCAACACAAAAGGATCGGCCTGACAAAAAGCTGTTTACAAGCTGGTATAATTGAGGAGTCAACAGCTGCTTCAGTTTGCAACAGAGACCTCTGTGCCAAACTCTGTCGAAAGCTTGCTGAATGTCCATGAACACTGCCACAGCATACTGCTTGTGCTCCATAGCTTCCAGTGCGAAGTTTACGACTCTATGCAGTTGTTCTGGGGTGCCGTGACTTTTGCGAAAACCAAACTGCCACTTCGGTATCGCCTGGGCTACGGTCTCCAGATTGAGTACTCGGCTGAGTATCACCCTTTCCATCATTTTGCCTAAAGCTGGAAGAAGGCTAATGGGCCGGTAAGAGTTCACCTCCGTTGGTTGCTTTCCAGGCTTGGCAATCATCGTGATCAATGCAGACTTCCATATCTTCGGGAAGTGTTCCAACCTTAGGACGCTGTTGAAGAGCAGGACTATAAAGAGTACTGCCTTAGGCGGGAGAAGTTTTATAGTCCTGTTGTCTAGGCCATCGTCTCCAGGACATTTTTTTGATTTTAATTGCTTTATTAGCAATGATACCTCCTGGAAGGTTACTGGTGCAACCGGCAAAGCCATTTGAAAAGGAGTTGCAAGCGATGCTTCTATGTAGCATTTCGTATAATCAGGCGACAGATTTAGTGGCTTAAATCTATCTTCTAACGAATCAGCAAAGATTTCTGCCTTCTGTATCCCAGAATAGCACCAACCACCTGAAGGATTTTTTAATGGAATCTTGGGAGTTACTTGCCTTTTAAACCTCCTTGTGAGCCTCCAGAGAAGATAGTTGGATGATGCATCAGGACTCGCTTCACGCAACAACTCGTCCGTTTGTGCTTGCCTCGATTTTCTCAGTACTTTTTGCAATCGATTTCCAATTCTCCTATAGATTGGAGCAAGTCTCTCGTCACCAGTCCTGACATATTCCTTCCGGATTTTTCTTTTGAGGTTCAGTAGTGCTGCAGCGTGGGGTGACAGCACAACCGTGCGCTGAAGGCCAACATTTTGTGGAAGTGTGGATGCGGTTAAAGCTGCTGTCTTGAGGTGCTCCATGAAAGAACCTACTGCTGTGTCAATTTCCTCCGGCTTGTTGATTCTCAAATTTAGGTTAATTCTGCTTTCGAGCTCGGATTTGAACGTTCTCACGCAGCATCCGGGAGGAAGTAGCCGTTGCCTGCAAGCATTCATTTGTGGAAGATGATGAAGCTTTGCAACAATTGGCAGATGATCCGATGAGAGTTCGTACCGTCTTTCCACAGTGAGTTTGTTGTTCGCAATCCCATTGTAGATAAAAAAGTCCAGCGCAGAAGGAGTTAGTTGCGAGTTGTAGGAAAAGAACGTAGGAGCTCCAGTCGCGAGGACTTGACATGAGCTATTGCCAATAGCTTCCTGCAGATGTTTGCCTCGAGAGCAAGACCTGATGCTGCCCCACCATTGATGTTTTGCATTAAAATCTCCTCCAGCAACAAATTTGGCGCCTAGCGATGAAAGCATTTGGTCGAATTCGGCTACCGACCATGCTTCATTTGGAGGGAGATAGATTGAAGCCACAGTTATGTTTCCAACGTTGGTACGGATGACAACGCCTACCTGTTGGACCTTCCATCGGGTGATTGTTTCATTTTGAAAATGTTTAATATTGTTTTTTACAATTATTGCAGCTCCACCTCTGCAGTTGCCGCTAGGATGATTTGCAAAATAGGTGGAGTATCCTGGAAGGTAAACATTTTGGCCAGAGCAGCAGAGTGTTTCTGTTATTAGCATGATATCAATTTTATTGACGCTGAGGAAAATCTTTAGCTCTTCAGTGTTATTACGCAATCCTCGTGCGTTCCATAATCCGATATTGAAGTTTGAGGTATTCATTTTGTCAATAATTTATTTACCAAGTCACGAAAAGCATTATTAGATGCCATCAAATCCTCCATAAATTTAAAAAGCTATTTGTGCTTTTCATTTCATTGTCGTACATCATGAATCCGTCCCCATATGCAAGCCAAAGGTCATCCTGATCGTACTTCAAATGACGAAGTTACGGAGGATTTTCGAAATTTTTGCAAATTTTCCATGCCTACCCCTTGTAGAATTTTTCGAAAAATTCTTGTTTGTTTTTTTAATATATTCTTTATTCTTTTAATGACACCCGACAGTTATTTTTAAACGTATTTGTTAGGACTATCGACCGGCCAATTGCTATCTAAATTATCGCTGTAGTTTCTGAGATAAACACATTTAAATTTTTGGACAGAAATTTATATCTCATCCCCAAAAGTATGCAAAAGTTTGTAATTTTTGGACTTGCAAATTTTCAATTGCGGAGTCGAAAAAAAAATGCATGGAGTCGATACAAAATGAGAAAATCATGAATATCTCGGGAACCACAAAAACGATCGAAATGTCCTTTGGCCAGCTGATAGTCCTTGTTAAGACGAGTTGATTGCCACAAGATTCATAAGGATCGGCAAGGATATGGCCAAGATAGAGCATGTTTTCTCTCAGCAAAAAAGTCCTTCTAACTCTGTTGTTTAAAGGATATTTGTGCTTTTCATTTCAATGTCGTACATCATGAATCCGTCCCCATATGCATGCCAAAGGTCATCCTGATCGTCCTTCAAATGACGAAGTTACGGAGGATTTTCGAAATTTTTGCAAATTTTCCATGCCTACCCCTTGTAGAATTTTTCGAAAAATTCTTGTTTGTTTTTTTAATATATTCTTCATTCTTTTAATGACACCCGACAGTTATTTTTAAACGTATTTATTAGGACTATCAACCGGCCAATTGCTATCTAAATTATCGCTGTAGTTTCTGAGATAAACACATTTAAATTTTTGGACAGAAATTTATATCTCATCCCCAAAAGTATGCAAAAGTTTTTAATTTTTGGACTTGCAAATTTTCAATTGCGGAGTCGAAAAAAAAATGCATGGAGTCGATACAAAATGAGAAAATCATGAATATCTCGGGAACCACAAAAACGATCGAAATGTCCTTTGGCCAGCTGATAGTCCTTGTTAAGACGAGTTGATTGCCACAAGATTCATAAGGATCGGCAAGGATATGGCCAAGATAGAGCATGTTTTCTCTCAGCAAAAAAGTCCTTCTAACTCTGTTGTTTAAAGGATATTTGTGCTTTTCATTTCATTGTCGTACATCATGAATCCGTCCCCATATGCAAGCCAAAGGTCATCCTGATCGTACTTCAAATGACGAAGTTACGGAGGATTTTCGAAATTTTTGCAAATTTTCCATGCCTACCCCTTGTAGAATTTTTCGAAAAATTCTTGTTTGTTTTTTTAATATATTCTTTATTCTTTTAATGACACCCGACAGTTATTTTTAAACGTATTTGTTAGGACTATCGACCGGCCAATTGCTATCTAAATTATCGCTGTAGTTTCTGAGATAAACACATTTAAATTTTTGGACAGAAATTTATATCTCATCCCCAAAAGTATGCAAAAGTTTGTAATTTTTGGACTTGCAAATTTTCAATTGCGGAGTCGAAAAAAAAATGCATGGAGTCGATACAAAATGAGAAAATCATGAATATCTCGGGAACCACAAAAACGATCGAAATGTCCTTTGGCCAGCTGATAGTCCTTGTTAAGACGAGTTGATTGCCACAAGATTCATAAGGATCGGCAAGGATATGGCCAAGATAGAGCATGTTTTCTCTCAGCAAAAAAGTCCTTCTAACTCTGTTGTTTAAAGGATATTTGTGCTTTTCATTTCATTGTCGTACATCATGAATCCGTCCCCATATGCATGCCAAAGGTCATCCTGATCGTCCTTCAAATGACGAAGTTACGGAGGATTTTCGAAATTTTTGCAAATTTTCCATGCCTACCCCTTGTAGAATTTTTCGAAAAATTCTTGTTTGTTTTTTTAATATATTCTTCATTCTTTTAATGACACCCGACAGTTATTTTTAAACGTATTTATTAGGACTATCAACCGGCCAATTGCTATCTAAATTATCGCTGTAGTTTCTGAGATAAACACATTTAAATTTTTGGACAGAAATTTATATCTCATCCCCAAAAGTATGCAAAAGTTTTTAATTTTTGGACTTGCAAATTTTCAATTGCGGAGTCGAAAAAAAAATGCATGGAGTCGATACAAAATGAGAAAATCATGAATATCTCGGGAACCACAAAAACGATCGAAATGTCCTTTGGCCAGCTGATAGTCCTTGTTAAGACGAGTTGATTGCCACAAGATTCATAAGGATCGGCAAGGATATGGCCAAGATAGAGCATGTTTTCTCTCAGCAAAAAAGTCCTTCTAACTCTGTTGTTTAAAGGATATTTGTGCTTTTCATTTCATTGTCGTACATCATGAATCCGTCCCCATATGCAAGCCAAAGGTCATCCTGATCGTACTTCAAATGACGAAGTTACGGAGGATTTTCGAAATTTTTGCAAATTTTCCATGCCTACCCCTTGTAGAATTTTTCGAAAAATTCTTGTTTGTTTTTTTAATATATTCTTTATTCTTTTAATGACACCCCACAGTTATTTTTAAACGTATTTATTAGGACTATCAACCGGCCAATTGCTATCTAAATTATCGCTGTAGTTTCTGAGATAAACACATTTAAATTTTTGGACAGAAATTTATATCTCATCCCCAAAAGTATGCAAAAGTTTTTAATTTTTGGACTTGCAAATTTTCAATTGCGGAGTCGAAAAAAAAATGCATGGAGTCGATACAAAATGAGAAAATCATGAATATCTCGGGAACCACAAGAACGATCGAAATGTCCTTTGGCCAGCTGATAGTCCTTGTTAAGACGAGTTGATTGCCACAAGATTCATAAGGATCGGCAAGGATATGGCCAAGATAGAGCATGTTTTCTCTCAGCAAAAAAGTCCTTCTAACTCTGTTGTTTAAAGGATATTTGGGCTTTTGATTTCATTGTCGTACATCATGAATCCGTCCCCATATGCATGCCAAAGGTCATCCTGATCGTCCTTCAAATGACGAAGTTACGGAGGATTTTCGAAATTTTTGCAAATTTTCCATGCCTACCCCTTGTAGAATTTTTCGAAAAATTCTTGTTTGTTTTTTTAATATATTCTTTATTCTTTTAATGACACCCGACAGTTATTTTTAAACGTATTTGTTAGGACTATCGACCGGCCAATTGCTATCTAAATTATCGCTGTAGTTTCTGAGATAAACACATTTAAATTTTTGGACAGAAATTTATATCTCATCCCCAAAAGTATGCAAAAGTTTGTAATTTTTGGACTTGCAAATTTTCAATTGCGGAGTCGAAAAAAAAATGCATGGAGTCGATACAAAATGAGAAAATCATGAATATCTCGGGAACCACAAGAACGATCGAAATGTCCTTTGGCCAGCTGATAGTCCTTGTTAAGACGAGTTGATTGCCACAAGATTCATAAGGATCGGCAAGGATATGGCCAAGATAGAGCATGTTTTCTCTCAGCAAAAAAGTCCTTCTAACTCTGTTGTTTAAAGGATATTTGGGCTTTTGATTTCATTGTCGTACATCATGAATCCGTCCCCATATGCATGCCAAAGGTCATCCTGATCGTCCTTCAAATGACGAAGTTACGGAGGATTTTCGAAATTTTTGCAAATTTTCCATGCCTACCCCTTGTAGAATTTTTCGAAAAATTCTTGTTTGTTTTTTTAATATATTCTTTATTCTTTTAATGACACCCGACAGTTATTTTTAAACGTATTTATTAGGACTATCAACCGGCCAATTGCTATCTAAATTATCGCTGTAGTTTCTGAGATAAACACATTTAAATTTTTGGACAGAAATTTATATCTCATCCCCAAAAGTATGCAAAAGTTTTTAATTTTTGGACTTGCAAATTTTCAATTGCGGAGTCGAAAAAAAAATGCATGGAGTCGATACAAAATGAGAAAATCATGAATATCTCGGGAACCACAAAAACGATCGAAATGTCCTTTGGCCAGCTGATAGTCCTTGTTAAGACGAGTTGATTGCCACAAGATTCATAAGGATCGGCAAGGATATGGCCAAGATAGAGCATGTTTTCTCTCAGCAAAAAAGTCCTTCTAACTCTGTTGTTTAAAGGATATTTGGGCTTTTCATTTCATTGTCGTACATCATGAATCCGTCCCCATATGCATGCCAAAGGTCATCCTGATCGTCCTTCAAATGACGAAGTTACGGAGGATTTTCGAAATTTTTGCAAATTTTCCATGCCTACCCCTTGTAGAATTTTTCGAAAAATTCTTGTTTGTTTTTTTAATATATTCTTTATTCTTTTAATGACACCCGACAGTTATTTTTAAACGTATTTGTTAGGACTATCGACCGGCCAATTGCTATCTAAATTATCGCTGTAGTTTCTGAGATAAACACATTTAAATTTTTGGACAGAAATTTATATCTCATCCCCAAAAGTATGCAAAAGTTTTTAATTTTTGGACTTGCAAATTTTCAATTGCGGAGTCGAAAAAAAAATGCATCTAGTCGATACAAAATGAGAAAATCATGAATATCTCGGGAACCACAAGAACGATCGAAATGTCCTTTGGCCAGCTGATAGTCCTTGTTAAGACGAGTTGATTGCCACAAGATTCATAAGGATCGGCAATGATATGGCCAAGATAGAGCATGTTTTCTCTCAGCAAAAAAGTCCTTCTAACTCTGTTGTTTAAAGGATATTTGGGCTTTTGATTTCATTGTCGTACATCATGAATCCGTCCCCATATGCATGCCAAAGGTCATCCTGATCGTCCTTCAAATGACGAAGTTACGGAGGATTTTCGAAATTTTTGCAAATTTTCCATGCCTACCCCTTGTAGAATTTTTCGAAAAATTCTTGTTTGTTTTTTTAATATATTCTTCATTCTTTTAATGACACCCGACAGTTATTTTTAAACGTATTTATTAGGACTATCAACCGGCCAATTGCTATCTAAATTATCGCTGTAGTTTCTGAGATAAACACATTTAAATTTTTGGACAGAAATTTTTATCTCATCCCCAAAAGTGTGCTAAAGTTTTTAATTTTTGGACTTGCAAATTTTCAATTGCGGAGTCGAAAAAAAAATGCATGGAGTCGATACAAAATGAGAAAATCATGAATATCTCGGGAACCACAAAAACGATCGAAATGTCCTTTGGCCAGCTGATAGTCCTTGTTAAGACGAGTTGATTGCCACAAGATTCATAAGGATCGGCAAGGATATGGCCAAGATAGAGCATGTTTTCTCTCAGCAAAAAAGTCCTTCTAACTCTGTTGTTTAAAGGATATTTGTGCTTTTCATTTCATTGTCGTACATCATGAATCCGTCCCCATATGCATGCCAAAGGTCATCCTGATCGTCCTTCAAATGACGAAGTTACGGAGGATTTTCGAAATTTTTGCAAATTTTCCATGCCTACCCCTTGTAGAATTTTTCGAAAAATTCTTGTTTGTTTTTTTAATATATTCTTCATTCTTTTAATGACACCCGACAGTTATTTTTAAACGTATTTATTAGGACTATCAACCGGCCAATTGCTATCTAAATTATCGCTGTAGTTTCTGAGATAAACACATTTAAATTTTTGGACAGAAATTTATATCTCATCCCCAAAAGTATGCAAAAGTTTTTAATTTTTGGACTTGCAAATTTTCAATTGCGGAGTCGAAAAAAAAATGCATGGAGTCGATACAAAATGAGAAAATCATGAATATCTCGGGAACCACAAAAACGATCGAAATGTCCTTTGGCCAGCTGATAGTCCTTGTTAAGACGAGTTGATTGCCACAAGATTCATAAGGATCGGCAAGGATATGGCCAAGATAGAGCATGTTTTCTCTCAGCAAAAAAGTCCTTCTAACTCTGTTGTTTAAAGGATATTTGTGCTTTTCATTTCATTGTCGTACATCATGAATCCGTCCCCATATGCAAGCCAAAGGTCATCCTGATCGTACTTCAAATGACGAAGTTACGGAGGATTTTCGAAATTTTTGCAAATTTTCCATGCCTACCCCTTGTAGAATTTTTCGAAAAATTCTTGTTTGTTTTTTTAATATATTCTTTATTCTTTTAATGACACCCCACAGTTATTTTTAAACGTATTTATTAGGACTATCAACCGGCCAATTGCTATCTAAATTATCGCTGTAGTTTCTGAGATAAACACATTTAAATTTTTGGACAGAAATTTATATCTCATCCCCAAAAGTATGCAAAAGTTTTTAATTTTTGGACTTGCAAATTTTCAATTGCGGAGTCGAAAAAAAAATGCATGGAGTCGATACAAAATGAGAAAATCATGAATATCTCGGGAACCACAAGAACGATCGAAATGTCCTTTGGCCAGCTGATAGTCCTTGTTAAGACGAGTTGATTGCCACAAGATTCATAAGGATCGGCAAGGATATGGCCAAGATAGAGCATGTTTTCTCTCAGCAAAAAAGTCCTTCTAACTCTGTTGTTTAAAGGATATTTGGGCTTTTGATTTCATTGTCGTACATCATGAATCCGTCCCCATATGCATGCCAAAGGTCATCCTGATCGTCCTTCAAATGACGAAGTTACGGAGGATTTTCGAAATTTTTGCAAATTTTCCATGCCTACCCCTTGTAGAATTTTTCGAAAAATTCTTGTTTGTTTTTTTAATATATTCTTTATTCTTTTAATGACACCCGACAGTTATTTTTAAACGTATTTGTTAGGACTATCGACCGGCCAATTGCTATCTAAATTATCGCTGTAGTTTCTGAGATAAACACATTTTAATTTTTGGACAGAAATTTATATCTCATCCCCAAAAGTATGCAAAAGTTTTTAATTTTTGGACTTGCAAATTTTCAATTGCGGAGTCGAAAAAAAAATGCATGGAGTCGATACAAAATGAGAAAATCATGAATATCTCGGGAACCACAAAAACGATCGAAATGTCCTTTGGCCAGCTGATAGTCCTTGTTAAGACGAGTTGATTGCCACAAGATTCATAAGGATCGGCAAGGATATGGCCAAGATAGAGCATGTTTTCTCTCAGCAAAAAAGTCCTTCTAACTCTGTTGTTTAAAGGATATTTGTGCTTTTCATTTCATTGTCGTACATCATGAATCCGTCCCCATATGCAAGCCAAAGGTCATCCTGATCGTACTTCAAATGACGAAGTTACGGAGGATTTTCGAAATTTTTGCAAATTTTCCATGCCTACCCCTTGTAGAATTTTTCGAAAAATTCTTGTTTGTTTTTTTAATATATTCTTTATTCTTTTAATGACACCCCACAGTTATTTTTAAACGTATTTATTAGGACTATCAACCGGCCAATTGCTATCTAAATTATCGCTGTAGTTTCTGAGATAACCACATTTAAATTTTTGGACAGAAATTTATATCTCATCCCCAAAAGTATGCAAAAGTTTTTAATTTTTGGACTTGCAAATTTTCAATTGCGGAGTCGAAAAAAAAATGCATGGAGTCGATACAAAATGAGAAAATCATGAATATCTCGGGAACCACAAGAACGATCGAAATGTCCTTTGGCCAGCTGATAGTCCTTGTTAAGACGAGTTGATTGCCACAAGATTCATAAGGATCGGCAAGGATATGGCCAAGATAGAGCATGTTTTCTCTCAGCAAAAAAGTCCTTCTAACTCTGTTGTTTAAAGGATATTTGTGCTTTTCATTTCATTGTCGTACATCATGAATCCGTCCCCATATGCATGCCAAAGGTCATCCTGATCGTCCTTCAAATGACGAAGTTACGGAGGATTTTCGAAATTTTTGCAAATTTTCCATGCCTACCCCTTGTAGAATTTTTCGAAAAATTCTTGTTTGTTTTTTTAATATATTCTTCATTCTTTTAATGACACCCGACAGTTATTTTTAAACGTATTTATTAGGACTATCAACCGGCCAATTGCTATCTAAATTATCGCTGTAGTTTCTGAGATAAACACATTTAAATTTTTGGACAGAAATTTATATCTCATCCCCAAAAGTATGCAAAAGTTTTTAATTTTTGGACTTGCAAATTTTCAATTGCGGAGTCGAAAAAAAAATGCATGGAGTCGATACAAAATGAGAAAATCATGAATATCTCGGGAACCACAAAAACGATCGAAATGTCCTTTGGCCAGCTGATAGTCCTTGTTAAGACGAGTTGATTGCCACAAGATTCATAAGGATCGGCAAGGATATGGCCAAGATAGAGCATGTTTTCTCTCAGCAAAAAAGTCCTTCTAACTCTGTTGTTTAAAGGATATTTGTGCTTTTCATTTCATTGTCGTACATCATGAATCCGTCCCCATATGCAAGCCAAAGGTCATCCTGATCGTACTTCAAATGACGAAGTTACGGAGGATTTTCGAAATTTTTGCAAATTTTCCATGCCTACCCCTTGTAGAATTTTTCGAAAAATTCTTGTTTGTTTTTTTAATATATTCTTTATTCTTTTAATGACACCCCACAGTTATTTTTAAACGTATTTATTAGGACTATCAACCGGCCAATTGCTATCTAAATTATCGCTGTAGTTTCTGAGATAAACACATTTAAATTTTTGGACAGAAATTTATATCTCATCCCCAAAAGTATGCAAAAGTTTTTAATTTTTGGACTTGCAAATTTTCAATTGCGGAGTCGAGAAAAAAATGCATGGAGTCGATACAAAATGAGAAAATCATGAATATCTCGGGAACCACAAGAACGATCGAAATGTCCTTTGGCCAGCTGATAGTCCTTGTTAAGACGAGTTGATTGCCACAAGATTCATAAGGATCGGCAAGGATATGGCCAAGATAGAGCATGTTTTCTCTCAGCAAAAAAGTCCTTCTAACTCTGTTGTTTAAAGGATATTTGGGCTTTTGATTTCATTGTCGTACATCATGAATCCGTCCCCATATGCATGCCAAAGGTCATCCTGATCGTCCTTCAAATGACGAAGTTACGGAGGATTTTCGAAATTTTTGCAAATTTTCCATGCCTACCCCTTGTAGAATTTTTCGAAAAATTCTTGTTTGTTTTTTTAATATATTCTTTATTCTTTTAATGACACCCGACAGTTATTTTTAAACGTATTTGTTAGGACTATCGACCGGCCAATTGCTATCTAAATTATCGCTGTAGTTTCTGAGATAAACACATTTAAATTTTTGGACAGAAATTTATATCTCATCCCCAAAAGTATGCAAAAGTTTGTAATTTTTGGACTTGCAAATTTTCAATTGCGGAGTCGAAAAAAAAATGCATGGAGTCGATACAAAATGAGAAAATCATGAATATCTCGGGAACCACAAGAACGATCGAAATGTCCTTTGGCCAGCTGATAGTCCTTGTTAAGACGAGTTGATTGCCACAAGATTCATAAGGATCGGCAAGGATATGGCCAAGATAGAGCATGTTTTCTCTCAGCAAAAAAGTCCTTCTAACTCTGTTGTTTAAAGGATATTTGGGCTTTTGATTTCATTGTCGTACATCATGAATCCGTCCCCATATGCATGCCAAAGGTCATCCTGATCGTCCTTCAAATGACGAAGTTACGGAGGATTTTCGAAATTTTTGCAAATTTTCCATGCCTACCCCTTGTAGAATTTTTCGAAAAATTCTTGTTTGTTTTTTTAATATATTCTTTATTCTTTTAATGACACCCGACAGTTATTTTTAAACGTATTTGTTAGGACTATCGACCGGCCAATTGCTATCTAAATTATCGCTGTAGTTTCTGAGATAAACACATTTAAATTTTTGGACAGAAATTTATATCTCATCCCCAAAAGTATGCAAAAGTTTGTAATTTTTGGACTTGCAAATTTTCAATTGCGGAGTCGAAAAAAAAATGCATGGAGTCGATACAAAATGAGAAAATCATGAATATCTCGGGAACCACAAGAACGATCGAAATGTCCTTTGGCCAGCTGATAGTCCTTGTTAAGACGAGTTGATTGCCACAAGATTCATAAGGATCGGCAAGGATATGGCCAAGATAGAGCATGTTTTCTCTCAGCAAAAAAGTCCTTCTAACTCTGTTGTTTAAAGGATATTTGTGCTTTTGATTTCATTGTCGTACATCATGAATCCGTCCCCATATGCATGCCAAAGGTCATCCTGATCGTCCTTCAAATGACGAAGTTACGGAGGATTTTCGAAATTTTTGCAAATTTTCCATGCCTACCCCTTGTAGAATTTTTCGAAAAATTCTTGTTTGTTTTTTTAATATATTCTTTATTCTTTTAATGACACCCCACAGTTATTTTTAAACGTATTTATTAGGACTATCAACCGGCCAATTGCTATCTAAATACTCGCTGTAGTTTCTGAGATAAACACATTTAAATTTTTGGACAGAAATTTATATCTCATCCCCAAAAGTATGCAAAAGTTTGTAATTTTTGGACTTGCAAATTTTCAATTGCGGAGTCGAAAAAAAAATGCATGGAGTCGATACAAAATGAGAAAATCATGAATATCTCGGGAACCACAAGAACGATCGAAATGTCCTTTGGCCAGCTGATAGTCCTTGTTAAGACGAGTTGATTGCCACAAGATTCATAAGGATCGGCAAGGATATGGCCAAGATAGAGCATGTTTTCTCTCAGCAAAAAAGTCCTTCTAACTCTGTTGTTTAAAGGATATTTGGGCTTTTGATTTCATTGTCGTACATCATGAATCCGTCCCCATATGCATGCCAAAGGTCATCCTGATCGTCCTTCAAATGACGAAGTTACGGAGGATTTTCGAAATTTTTGCAAATTTTCCATGCCTACCCCTTGTAGAATTTTTCGAAAAATTCTTGTTTGTTTTTTTAATATATTCTTTATTCTTTTAATGACACCCGACAGTTATTTTTAAACGTATTTGTTAGGACTATCGACCGGCCAATTGCTATCTAAATACTCGCTGTAGTTTCTGAGATAAACACATTTAAATTTTTGGACAGAAATTTATATCTCATCCCCAAAAGTATGCAAAAGTTTTTAATTTTTGGACTTGCAAATTTTCAATTGCGGAGTCGAAAAAAAAATGCATGGAGTCGATACAAAATGAGAAAATCATGAATATCTCGGGAACCACAAGAACGATCGAAATGTCCTTTGGCCAGCTGATAGTCCTTGTTAAGACGAGTTGATTGCCACAAGATTCATAAGGATCGGCAATGATATGGCCAAGATAGAGCATGTTTTCTCTCAGCAAAAAAGTCCTTCTAACTCTGTTGTTTAAAGGATATTTGGGCTTTTGATTTCATTGTCGTACATCATGAATCCGTCCCCATATGCATGCCAAAGGTCATCCTGATCGTCCTTCAAATGACGAAGTTACGGAGGATTTTCGAAATTTTTGCAAATTTTCCATGCCTACCCCTTGTAGAATTTTTCGAAAAATTCTTGTTTGTTTTTTTAATATATTCTTTATTCTTTTAATGACACCCGACAGTTATTTTTAAACGTATTTGTTAGGACTATCGACCGGCCAATTGCTATCTAAATTATCGCTGTAGTTTCTGAGATAAACACATTTAAATTTTTGGACAGAAATTTATATCTCATCCCCAAAAGTATGCAAAAGTTTTTAATTTTTGGACTTGCAAATTTTCAATTGCGGAGTCGAAAAAAAAATGCATGGAGTCGATACAAAATGAGAAAATCATGAATATCTCGGGAACCACAAGAACGATCGAAATGTCCTTTGGCCAGCTGATAGTCCTTGTTAAGACGAGTTGATTGCCACAAGATTCAAAAGTTTTTAATTTTTGGACTTGCAAATTTTCAATTGCGGAGTCGAAAAAAAAATGCATGGAGTCGATACAAAATGAGAAAATCATGAATATCTCGGGAACCACAAGAACGATCGAAATGTCCTTTGGCCAGCTGATAGTCCTTGTTAAGACGAGTTGATTGCCACAAGATTCATAAGGATCGGCAATGATATGGCCAAGATAGAGCATGTTTTCTCTCAGCAAAAAAGTCCTTCTAACTCTGTTGTTTAAAGGATATTTGGGCTTTTGATTTCATTGTCGTACATCATGAATCCGTCCCCATATGCATGCCAAAGGTCATCCTGATCGTACTTCAAATGACGAAGTTACGGAGGATTTTCGAAATTTTTGCAAATTTTCCATGCCTACCCCTTGTAGAATTTTTCGAAAAATTCTTGTTTGTTTTTTTAATATATTCTTTATTCTTTTAATGACACCCGACAGTTATTTTTAAACGTATTTGTTAGGACTATCGACCGGCCAATTGCTATCTAAATTATCGCTGTAGTTTCTGAGATAAACACATTTAAATTTTTGGACAGAAATTTATATCTCATCCCCAAAAGTATGCAAAAGTTTTTAATTTTTGGACTTGCAAATTTTCAATTGCGGAGTCGAAAAAAAAATGCATGGAGTCGATACAAAATGAGAAAATCATGAATATCTCGGGAACCACAAGAACGATCGAAATGTCCTTTGGCCAGCTGATAGTCCTTGTTAAGACGAGTTGATTGCCACAAGATTCATAAGGATCGGCAAGGATATGGCCAAGATAGAGCATGTTTTCTCTCAGCAAAAAAGTCCTTCTAACTCTGTTGTTTAAAGGATATTTGGGCTTTTGATTTCATTGTCGTACATCATGAATCCGTCCCCATATGCATGCCAAAGGTCATCCTGATCGTCCTTCAAATGACGAAGTTACGGAGGATTTTCGAAATTTTTGCAAATTTTCCATGCCTACCCCTTGTAGAATTTTTCGAAAAATTCTTGTTTGTTTTTTTAATATATTCTTTATTCTTTTAATGACACCCGACAGTTATTTTTAAACGTATTTGTTAGGACTATCGACCGGCCAATTGCTATCTAAATACTCGCTGTAGTTTCTGTGATAAACACATTTAAATTTTTGGACAGAAATTTATATCTCATCCCCAAAAGTATGCAAAAGTTTTTAATTTTTGGACTTGCAAATTTTCAATTGCGGAGTCGAAAAAAAAATGCATGGAGTCGATACAAAATGAGAAAATCATGAATATCTCGGGAACCACAAGAACGATCGAAATGTCCTTTAGCCAGCTGATAGTCCTTGTTAAGACGAGTTGATTGCCACAAGATTCATAAGGATCGGCAAGGATATGGCCAAGATAGAGCATGTTTTCTCTCAGCAAAAAAGTCCTTCTAACTCTGTTGTTTAAAGGATATTTGGGCTTTTGATTTCATTGTCGTACATCATGAATCCGTCCCCATATGCATGCCAAAGGTCATCCTGATCGTCCTTCAAATGACGAAGTTACGGAGGATTTTCGAAATTTTTGCAAATTTTCCATGCCTACCCCTTGTAGAATTTTTCGAAAAATTCTTGTTTGTTTTTTTAATATATTCTTTATTCTTTTAATGACACCCGACAGTTATTTTTAAACGTATTTGTTAGGACTATCGACCGGCCAATTGCTATCTAAATTATCGCTGTAGTTTCTGAGATAAACACATTTAAATTTTTGGACAGAAATTTATATCTCATCCCCAAAAGTATGCAAAAGTTTTTAATTTTTGGACTTGCAAATTTTCAATTGCGGAGTCGAAAAAAAAATGCATGGAGTCGATACAAAATGAGAAAATCATGAATATCTCGGGAACCACAAGAACGATCGAAATGTCCTTTGGCCAGCTGATAGTCCTTGTTAAGACGAGTTGATTGCCACAAGATTCATAAGGATCGGCAAGGATATGGCCAAGATAGAGCATGTTTTCTCTCAGCAAAAAAGTCCTTCTAACTCTGTTGTTTAAAGGATATTTGTGCTTTTCATTTCATTGTCGTACATCATGAATCCGTCCCCATATGCATGCCAAAGGTCATCCTGATCGTACTTCAAATGACGAAGTTACGGAGGATTTTCGAAATTTTTGCAAATTTTCCATGCCTACCCCTTGTAGAATTTTTCGAAAAATTCTTGTTTGTTTTTTTAATATATTCTTTATTCTTTTAATGACACCCGACAGTTATTTTTAAACGTATTTGTTAGGACTATCGACCGGCCAATTGCTATCTAAATACTCGCTGTAGTTTCTGTGATAAACACATTTAAATTTTTGGACAGAAATTTATATCTCATCCCCAAAAGTATGCAAAAGTTTTTAATTTTTGGACTTGCAAATTTTCAATTGCGGAGTCGAAAAAAAAATGCATGGAGTCGATACAAAATGAGAAAATCATGAATATCTCGGGAACCACAAGAACGATCGAAATGTCCTTTGGCCAGCTGATAGTCCTTGTTAAGACGAGTTGATTGCCACAAGATTCATAAGGATCGGCAAGGATATGGCCAAGATAGAGCATGTTTTCTCTCAGCAAAAAAGTCCTTCTAACTCTGTTGTTTAAAGGATATTTGGGCTTTTGATTTCATTGTCGTACATCATGAATCCGTCCCCATATGCATGCCAAAGGTCATCCTGATCGTCCTTCAAATGACGAAGTTACGGAGGATTTTCGAAATTTTTGCAAATTTTCCATGCCTACCCCTTGTAGAATTTTTCGAAAAATTCTTGTTTGTTTTTTTAATATATTCTTTATTCTTTTAATGACACCCGACAGTTATTTTTAAACGTATTTGTTAGGACTATCGACCGGCCAATTGCTATCTAAATTATCGCTGTAGTTTCTGAGATAAACACATTTAAATTTTTGGACAGAAATTTATATCTCATCCCCAAAAGTATGCAAAAGTTTTTAATTTTTGGACTTGCAAATTTTCAATTGCGGAGTCGAAAAAAAAATGCATGGAGTCGATACAAAATGAGAAAATCATGAATATCTCGGGAACCACAAGAACGATCGAAATGTCCTTTGGCCAGCTGATAGTCCTTGTTAAGACGAGTTGATTGCCACAAGATTCATAAGGATCGGCAAGGATATGGCCAAGATAGAGCATGTTTTCTCTCAGCAAAAAAGTCCTTCTAACTCTGTTGTTTAAAGGATATTTGGGCTTTTGATTTCATTGTCGTACATCATGAATCCGTCCCCATATGCATGCCAAAGGTCATCCTGATCGTCCTTCAAATGACGAAGTTACGGAGGATTTTCGAAATTTTTGCAAATTTTCCATGCCTACCCCTTGTAGAATTTTTCGAAAAATTCTTGTTTGTTTTTTTAATATATTCTTTATTCTTTTAATGACACCCGACAGTTATTTTTAAACGTATTTGTTAGGACTATCGACCGGCCAATTGCTATCTAAATTATCGCTGTAGTTTCTGAGATAAACACATTTAAATTTTTGGACAGAAATTTATATCTCATCCCCAAAAGTATGCAAAAGTTTTTAATTTTTGGACTTGCAAATTTTCAATTGCGGAGTCGAAAAAAAAATGCATGGAGTCGATACAAAATGAGAAAATCATGAATATCTCGGGAACCACAAGAACGATCGAAATGTCCTTTGGCCAGCTGATAGTCCTTGTTAAGACGAGTTGATTGCCACAAGATTCATAAGGATCGGCAAGGATATGGCCAAGATAGAGCATGTTTTCTCTCAGCAAAAAAGTCCTTCTAACTCTGTTGTTTAAAGGATATTTGGGCTTTTGATTTCATTGTCGTACATCATGAATCCGTCCCCATATGCATGCCAAAGGTCATCCTGATCGTCCTTCAAATGACGAAGTTACGGAGGATTTTCGAAATTTTTGCAAATTTTCCATGCCTACCCCTTGTAGAATTTTTCGAAAAATTCTTGTTTGTTTTTTTAATATATTCTTTATTCTTTTAATGACACCCGACAGTTATTTTTAAACGTATTTGTTAGGACTATCGACCGGCCAATTGCTATCTAAATTATCGCTGTAGTTTCTGAGATAAACACATTTAAATTTTTGGACAGAAATTTATATCTCATCCCCAAAAGTATGCAAAAGTTTTTAATTTTTGGACTTGCAAATTTTCAATTGCGGAGTCGAAAAAAAAATGCATGGAGTCGATACAAAATGAGAAAATCATGAATATCTCGGGAACCACAAAAACGATCGAAATGTCCTTTGGCCAGCTGATAGTCCTTGTTAAGACGAGTTGATTGCCACAAGATTCATAAGGATCGGCAAGGATATGGCCAAGATAGAGCATGTTTTCTCTCAGCAAAAAAGTCCTTCTAACTCTGTTGTTTAAAGGATATTTGTGCTTTTCATTTCATTGTCGTACATCATGAATCCGTCCCCATATGCATGCCAAAGGTCATCCTGATCGTACTTCAAATGACGAAGTTACGGAGGATTTTCGAAATTTTTGCAAATTTTCCATGCCTACCCCTTGTAGAATTTTTCGAAAAATTCTTGTTTGTTTTTTTAATATATTCTTTATTCTTTTAATGACACCCGACAGTTATTTTTAAACGTATTTGTTAGGACTATCGACCGGCCAATTGCTATCTAAATACTCGCTGTAGTTTCTGTGATAAACACATTTAAATTTTTGGACAGAAATTTATATCTCATCCCCAAAAGTATGCAAAAGTTTTTAATTTTTGGACTTGCAAATTTTCAATTGCGGAGTCGAAAAAAAAATGCATGGAGTCGATACAAAATGAGAAAATCATGAATATCTCGGGAACCACAAGAACGATCGAAATGTCCTTTGGCCAGCTGATAGTCCTTGTTAAGACGAGTTGATTGCCACAAGATTCATAAGGATCGGCAAGGATATGGCCAAGATAGAGCATGTTTTCTCTCAGCAAAAAAGTCCTTCTAACTCTGTTGTTTAAAGGATATTTGGGCTTTTGATTTCATTGTCGTACATCATGAATCCGTCCCCATATGCATGCCAAAGGTCATCCTGATCGTCCTTCAAATGACGAAGTTACGGAGGATTTTCGAAATTTTTGCAAATTTTCCATGCCTACCCCTTGTAGAATTTTTCGAAAAATTCTTGTTTGTTTTTTTAATATATTCTTTATTCTTTTAATGACACCCGACAGTTATTTTTAAACGTATTTGTTAGGACTATCGACCGGCCAATTGCTATCTAAATTATCGCTGTAGTTTCTGAGATAAACACATTTAAATTTTTGGACAGAAATTTATATCTCATCCCCAAAAGTATGCAAAAGTTTTTAATTTTTGGACTTGCAAATTTTCAATTGCGGAGTCGAAAAAAAAATGCATGGAGTCGATACAAAATGAGAAAATCATGAATATCTCGGGAACCACAAGAACGATCGAAATGTCCTTTGGCCAGCTGATAGTCCTTGTTAAGACGAGTTGATTGCCACAAGATTCATAAGGATCGGCAAGGATATGGCCAAGATAGAGCATGTTTTCTCTCAGCAAAAAAGTCCTTCTAACTCTGTTGTTTAAAGGATATTTGTGCTTTTCATTTCATTGTCGTACATCATGAATCCGTCCCCATATGCATGCCAAAGGTCATCCTGATCGTCCTTCAAATGACGAAGTTACGGAGGATTTTCGAAATTTTTGCAAATTTTCCATGCCTACCCCTTGTAGAATTTTTCGAAAAATTCTTGTTTGTTTTTTTAATATATTCTTTATTCTTTTAATGACACCCGACAGTTATTTTTAAACGTATTTGTTAGGACTATCGACCGGCCAATTGCTATCTAAATACTCGCTGTAGTTTCTGTGATAAACACATTTAAATTTTTGGACAGAAATTTATATCTCATCCCCAAAAGTATGCAAAAGTTTTTAATTTTTGGACTTGCAAATTTTCAATTGCGGAGTCGAAAAAAAAATGCATGGAGTCGATACAAAATGAGAAAATCATGAATATCTCGGGAACCACAAGAACGATCGAAATGTCCTTTGGCCAGCTGATAGTCCTTGTTAAGACGAGTTGATTGCCACAAGATTCATAAGGATCGGCAAGGATATGGCCAAGATAGAGCATGTTTTCTCTCAGCAAAAAAGTCCTTCTAACTCTGTTGTTTAAAGGATATTTGGGCTTTTGATTTCATTGTCGTACATCATGAATCCGTCCCCATATGCATGCCAAAGGTCATCCTGATCGTCCTTCAAATGACGAAGTTACGGAGGATTTTCGAAATTTTTGCAAATTTTCCATGCCTACCCCTTGTAGAATTTTTCGAAAAATTCTTGTTTGTTTTTTTAATATATTCTTTATTCTTTTAATGACACCCGACAGTTATTTTTAAACGTATTTGTTAGGACTATCGACCGGCCAATTGCTATCTAAATTATCGCTGTAGTTTCTGAGATAAACACATTTAAATTTTTGGACAGAAATTTATATCTCATCCCCAAAAGTATGCAAAAGTTTGTAATTTTTGGACTTGCAAATTTTCAATTGCGGAGTCGAAAAAAAAATGCATGGAGTCGATACAAAATGAGAAAATCATGAATATCTCGGGAACCACAAGAACGATCGAAATGTCCTTTGGCCAGCTGATAGTCCTTGTTAAGACGAGTTGATTGCCACAAGATTCATAAGGATCGACAAGGATATGGCCAAGATAGAGCATGTTTCCTCTCAGCAAAAAAGTCCTTCTAACTCTGTTGTTTAAAGGATATGTGTGCTTTTCATTTCATTGTCGTACATCATGAATCCGTCCCCATATGCATGCCAAAGGTCATCCTGATCGTACTTCAAATGACGAAGTTACGGAGGATTTTCGAAATTTTTGCAAATTTTCCATGCCTACCCCTTGTAGAATTTTTCGAAAAATTCTTGTTTGTTTTTTTAATATATTCTTTATTCTTTTAATGACACCCGACAGTTATTTTTAAACGTATTTGTTAGGACTATCGACCGGCCAATTGCTATCTAAATTATCGCTGTAGTTTCTGAGATAAACACATTTAAATTTTTGGACAGAAATTTATATCTCATCCCCAAAAGTATGCAAAAGTTTTTAATTTTTGGACTTGCAAATTTTCAATTGCGGAGTCGAAAAAAAAATGCATGGAGTCGATACAAAATGAGAAAATCATGAATATCTCGGGAACCACAAGAACGATCGAAATGTCCTTTGGCCAGCTGATAGTCCTTGTTAAGACGAGTTGATTGCCACAAGATTCATAAGGATCGGCAAGGATATGGCCAAGATAGAGCATGTTTTCTCTCAGCAAAAAAGTCCTTCTAACTCTGTTGTTTAAAGGATATTTGTGCTTTTCATTTCATTGTCGTACATCATGAATCCGTCCCCATATGCAAGCCAAAGGTCATCCTGATCGTACTTCAAATGACGAAGTTACGGAGGATTTTCGAAATTTTTGCAAATTTTCCATGCCTACCCCTTGTAGAATTTTTCGAAAAATTCTTGTTTGTTTTTTTAATATATTCTTTATTCTTTTAATGACACCCGACAGTTATTTTTAAACGTATTTGTTAGGACTATCGACCGGCCAATTGCTATCTAAATTATCGCTGTAGTTTCTGAGATAAACACATTTAAATTTTTGGACAGAAATTTATATCTCATCCCCAAAAGTATGCAAAAGTTTTTAATTTTTGGACTTGCAAATTTTCAATTGCGGAGTCGAAAAAAAAATGCATGGAGTCGATACAAAATGAGAAAATCATGAATATCTCGGGAACCACAAGAACGATCGAAATGTCCTTTGGCCAGCTGATAGTCCTTGTTAAGACGAGTTGATTGCCACAAGATTCATAAGGATCGGCAAGGATATGGCCAAGATAGAGCATGTTTTCTCTCAGCAAAAAAGTCCTTCTAACTCTGTTGTTTAAAGGATATTTGTGCTTTTCATTTCATTGTCGTACATCATGAATCCGTCCCCATATGCAAGCCAAAGGTCATCCTGATCGTACTTCAAATGACGAAGTTACGGAGGATTTTCGAAATTTTTGCAAATTTTCCATGCCTACCCCTTGTAGAATTTTTCGAAAAATTCTTGTTTGTTTTTTTAATATATTCTTTATTCTTTTAATGACACCCCACAGTTATTTTTAAACGTATTTATTAGGACTATCAACCGGCCAATTGCTATCTAAATTATCGCTGTAGTTTCTGAGATAAACACATTTAAATTTTTGGACAGAAATTTATATCTCATCCCCAAAAGTATGCAAAAGTTTTTAATTTTTGGACTTGCAAATTTTCAATTGCGGAGTCGAAAAAAAAATGCATGGAGTCGATACAAAATGAGAAAATCATGAATATCTCGGGAACCACAAGAACGATCGAAATGTCCTTTGGCCAGCTGATAGTCCTTGTTAAGACGAGTTGATTGCCACAAGATTCATAAGGATCGGCAAGGATATGGCCAAGATAGAGCATGTTTTCTCTCAGCAAAAAAGTCCTTCTAACTCTGTTGTTTAAAGGATATTTGGGCTTTTGATTTCATTGTCGTACATCATGAATCCGTCCCCATATGCATGCCAAAGGTCATCCTGATCGTCCTTCAAATGACGAAGTTACGGAGGATTTTCGAAATTTTTGCAAATTTTCCATGCCTACCCCTTGTAGAATTTTTCGAAAAATTCTTGTTTGTTTTTTTAATATATTCTTTATTCTTTTAATGACACCCGACAGTTATTTTTAAACGTATTTGTTAGGACTATCGACCGGCCAATTGCTATCTAAATTATCGCTGTAGTTTCTGAGATAAACACATTTAAATTTTTGGACAGAAATTTATATCTCATCCCCAAAAGTATGCAAAAGTTTTTAATTTTTGGACTTGCAAATTTTCAATTGCGGAGTCGAAAAAAAAATGCATGGAGTCGATACAAAATGAGAAAATCATGAATATCTCGGGAACCACAAGAACGATCGAAATGTCCTTTGGCCAGCTGATAGTCCTTGTTAAGACGAGTTGATTGCCACAAGATTCATAAGGATCGGCAAGGATATGGCCAAGATAGAGCATGTTTTCTCTCAGCAAAAAAGTCCTTCTAACTCTGTTGTTTAAAGGATATTTGGGCTTTTGATTTCATTGTCGTACATCATGAATCCGTCCCCATATGCATGCCAAAGGTCATCCTGATCGTCCTTCAAATGACGAAGTTACGGAGGATTTTCGAAATTTTTGCAAATTTTCCATGCCTACCCCTTGTAGAATTTTTCGAAAAATTCTTGTTTGTTTTTTTAATATATTCTTTATTCTTTTAATGACACCCGACAGTTATTTTTAAACGTATTTGTTAGGACTATCGACCGGCCAATTGCTATCTAAATTATCGCTGTAGTTTCTGAGATAAACACATTTAAATTTTTGGACAGAAATTTATATCTCATCCCCAAAAGTATGCAAAAGTTTTTAATTTTTGGACTTGCAAATTTTCAATTGCGGAGTCGAAAAAAAAATGCATGGAGTCGATACAAAATGAGAAAATCATGAATATCTCGGGAACCACAAGAACGATCGAAATGTCCTTTGGCCAGCTGATAGTCCTTGTTAAGACGAGTTGATTGCCACAAGATTCATAAGGATCGGCAAGGATATGGCCAAGATAGAGCATGTTTTCTCTCAGCAAAAAAGTCCTTCTAACTCTGTTGTTTAAAGGATATTTGTGCTTTTCATTTCATTGTCGTACATCATGAATCCGTCCCCATATGCATGCCAAAGGTCATCCTGATCGTCCTTCAAATGACGAAGTTACGGAGGATTTTCGAAATTTTTGCAAATTTTCCATGCCTACCCCTTGTAGAATTTTTCGAAAAATTCTTGTTTGTTTTTTTAATATATTCTTTATTCTTTTAATGACACCCGACAGTTATTTTTAAACGTATTTGTTAGGACTATCGACCGGCCAATTGCTATCTAAATACTCGCTGTAGTTTCTGTGATAAACACATTTAAATTTTTGGACAGAAATTTATATCTCATCCCCAAAAGTATGCAAAAGTTTTTAATTTTTGGACTTGCAAATTTTCAATTGCGGAGTCGAAAAAAAAATGCATGGAGTCGATACAAAATGAGAAAATCATGAATATCTCGGGAACCACAAGAACGATCGAAATGTCCTTTGGCCAGCTGATAGTCCTTGTTAAGACGAGTTGATTGCCACAAGATTCATAAGGATCGGCAAGGATATGGCCAAGATAGAGCATGTTTTCTCTCAGCAAAAAAGTCCTTCTAACTCTGTTGTTTAAAGGATATTTGGGCTTTTGATTTCATTGTCGTACATCATGAATCCGTCCCCATATGCATGCCAAAGGTCATCCTGATCGTCCTTCAAATGACGAAGTTACGGAGGATTTTCGAAATTTTTGCAAATTTTCCATGCCTACCCCTTGTAGAATTTTTCGAAAAATTCTTGTTTGTTTTTTTAATATATTCTTTATTCTTTTAATGACACCCGACAGTTATTTTTAAACGTATTTGTTAGGACTATCGACCGGCCAATTGCTATCTAAATTATCGCTGTAGTTTCTGAGATAAACACATTTAAATTTTTGGACAGAAATTTATATCTCATCCCCAAAAGTATGCAAAAGTTTGTAATTTTTGGACTTGCAAATTTTCAATTGCGGAGTCGAAAAAAAAATGCATGGAGTCGATACAAAATGAGAAAATCATGAATATCTCGGGAACCACAAGAACGATCGAAATGTCCTTTGGCCAGCTGATAGTCCTTGTTAAGACGAGTTGATTGCCACAAGATTCATAAGGATCGGCAAGGATATGGCCAAGATAGAGCATGTTTCCTCTCAGCAAAAAAGTCCTTCTAACTCTGTTGTTTAAAGGATATGTGTGCTTTTCATTTCATTGTCGTACATCATGAATCCGTCCCCATATGCATGCCAAAGGTCATCCTGATCGTACTTCAAATGACGAAGTTACGGAGGATTTTCGAAATTTTTGCAAATTTTCCATGCCTACCCCTTGTAGAATTTTTCGAAAAATTCTTGTTTGTTTTTTTAATATATTCTTTATTCTTTTAATGACACCCGACAGTTATTTTTAAACGTATTTGTTAGGACTATCGACCGGCCAATTGCTATCTAAATTATCGCTGTAGTTTCTGAGATAAACACATTTAAATTTTTGGACAGAAATTTATATCTCATCCCCAAAAGTATGCAAAAGTTTTTAATTTTTGGACTTGCAAATTTTCAATTGCGGAGTCGAAAAAAAAATGCATGGAGTCGATACAAAATGAGAAAATCATGAATATCTCGGGAACCACAAAAACGATCGAAATGTCCTTTGGCCAGCTGATAGT
The DNA here is from genome assembly GCA_963583835.1 of Drosophila immigrans. Lineage (NCBI taxonomy): Eukaryota > Metazoa > Arthropoda > Insecta > Diptera > Drosophilidae > Drosophila > Drosophila immigrans. The sequence goes on from OY757144.1 coordinate 118,151, forward strand.
CCTTGTTAAGACGAGTTGATTGCCACAAGATTCATAAGGATCGGCAAGGATATGGCCAAGATAGAGCATGTTTTCTCTCAGCAAAAAAGTCCTTCTAACTCTGTTGTTTAAAGGATATTTGGGCTTTTGATTTCATTGTCGTACATCATGAATCCGTCCCCATATGCATGCCAAAGGTCATCCTGATCGTCCTTCAAATGACGAAGTTACGGAGGATTTTCGAAATTTTTGCAAATTTTCCATGCCTACCCCTTGTAGAATTTTTCGAAAAATTCTTGTTTGTTTTTTTAATATATTCTTTATTCTTTTAATGACACCCGACAGTTATTTTTAAACGTATTTGTTAGGACTATCGACCGGCCAATTGCTATCTAAATTATCGCTGTAGTTTCTGAGATAAACACATTTAAATTTTTGGACAGAAATTTATATCTCATCCCCAAAAGTATGCAAAAGTTTGTAATTTTTGGACTTGCAAATTTTCAATTGCGGAGTCGAAAAAAAAATGCATGGAGTCGATACAAAATGAGAAAATCATGAATATCTCGGGAACCACAAGAACGATCGAAATGTCCTTTGGCCAGCTGATAGTCCTTGTTAAGACGAGTTGATTGCCACAAGATTCATAAGGATCGGCAAGGATATGGCCAAGATAGAGCATGTTTTCTCTCAGCAAAAAAGTCCTTCTAACTCTGTTGTTTAAAGGATATTTGTGCTTTTCATTTCATTGTCGTACATCATGAATCCGTCCCCATATGCATGCCAAAGGTCATCCTGATCGTCCTTCAAATGACGAAGTTACGGAGGATTTTCGAAATTTTTGCAAATTTTCCATGCCTACCCCTTGTAGAATTTTTCGAAAAATTCTTGTTTGTTTTTTTAATATATTCTTTATTCTTTTAATGACACCCCACAGTTATTTTTAAACGTATTTATTAGGACTATCAACCGGCCAATTGCTATCTAAATTATCGCTGTAGTTTCTGAGATAAACACATTTAAATTTTTGGACAGAAATTTATATCTCATCCCCAAAAGTATGCAAAAGTTTTTAATTTTTGGACTTGCAAATTTTCAATTGCGGAGTCGAAAAAAAAATGCATGGAGTCGATACAAAATGAGAAAATCATGAATATCTCGGGAACCACAAGAACGATCGAAATGTCCTTTGGCCAGCTGATAGTCCTTGTTAAGACGAGTTGATTGCCACAAGATTCATAAGGATCGGCAAGGATATGGCCAAGATAGAGCATGTTTTCTCTCAGCAAAAAAGTCCTTCTAACTCTGTTGTTTAAAGGATATTTGGGCTTTTGATTTCATTGTCGTACATCATGAATCCGTCCCCATATGCATGCCAAAGGTCATCCTGATCGTCCTTCAAATGACGAAGTTACGGAGGATTTTCGAAATTTTTGCAAATTTTCCATGCCTACCCCTTGTAGAATTTTTCGAAAAATTCTTGTTTGTTTTTTTAATATATTCTTTATTCTTTTAATGACACCCCACAGTTATTTTAAAACGTATTTATTAGGACTATCAACCGGCCAATTGCTATCTAAATTATCGCTGTAGTTTCTGAGATAAACACATTTAAATTTTTGGACAGAAATTTATATCTCATCCCCAAAAGTATGCAAAAGTTTGTAATTTTTGGACTTGCAAATTTTCAATTGCGGAGTCGAAAAAAAAATGCATGGAGTCGATACAAAATGAGAAAATCATGAATATCTCGGGAACCACAAGAACGATCGAAATGTCCTTTGGCCAGCTGATAGTCCTTGTTAAGACGAGTTGATTGCCACAAGATTCATAAGGATCGGCAAGGATATGGCCAAGATAGAGCATGTTTTCTCTCAGCAAAAAAGTCCTTCTAACTCTGTTGTTTAAAGGATATTTGGGCTTTTGATTTCATTGTCGTACATCATGAATCCGTCCCCATATGCATGCCAAAGGTCATCCTGATCGTCCTTCAAATGACGAAGTTACGGAGGATTTTCGAAATTTTTGCAAATTTTCCATGCCTACCCCTTGTAGAATTTTTCGAAAAATTCTTGTTTGTTTTTTTAATATATTCTTTATTCTTTTAATGACACCCGACAGTTATTTTTAAACGTATTTGTTAGGACTATCGACCGGCCAATTGCTATCTAAATTATCGCTGTAGTTTCTGAGATAAACACATTTAAATTTTTGGACAGAAATTTATATCTCATCCCCAAAAGTATGCAAAAGTTTTTAATTTTTGGACTTGCAAATTTTCAATTGCGGAGTCGAAAAAAAAATGCATGGAGTCGATACAAAATGAGAAAATCATGAATATCTCGGGAACCACAAGAACGATCGAAATGTCCTTTGGCCAGCTGATAGTCCTTGTTAAGACGAGTTGATTGCCACAAGATTCATAAGGATCGGCAAGGATATGGCCAAGATAGAGCATGTTTTCTCTCAGCAAAAAAGTCCTTCTAACTCTGTTGTTTAAAGGATATTTGGGCTTTTGATTTCATTGTCGTACATCATGAATCCGTCCCCATATGCATGCCAAAGGTCATCCTGATCGTCCTTCAAATGACGAAGTTACGGAGGATTTTCGAAATTTTTGCAAATTTTCCATGCCTACCCCTTGTAGAATTTTTCGAAAAATTCTTGTTTGTTTTTTTAATATATTCTTTATTCTTTTAATGACACCCGACAGTTATTTTTAAACGTATTTGTTAGGACTATCGACCGGCCAATTGCTATCTAAATTATCGCTGTAGTTTCTGAGATAAACACATTTAAATTTTTGGACAGAAATTTATATCTCATCCCCAAAAGTATGCAAAAGTTTGTAATTTTTGGACTTGCAAATTTTCAATTGCGGAGTCGAAAAAAAAATGCATGGAGTCGATACAAAATGAGAAAATCATGAATATCTCGGGAACCACAAGAACGATCGAAATGTCCTTTGGCCAGCTGATAGTCCTTGTTAAGACGAGTTGATTGCCACAAGATTCATAAGGATCGGCAAGGATATGGCCAAGATAGAGCATGTTTTCTCTCAGCAAAAAAGTCCTTCTAACTCTGTTGTTTAAAGGATATTTGTGCTTTTCATTTCATTGTCGTACATCATGAATCCGTCCCCATATGCATGCCAAAGGTCATCCTGATCGTCCTTCAAATGACGAAGTTACGGAGGATTTTCGAAATTTTTGCAAATTTTCCATGCCTACCCCTTGTAGAATTTTTCGAAAAATTCTTGTTTGTTTTTTTAATATATTCTTTATTCTTTTAATGACACCCCACAGTTATTTTTAAACGTATTTATTAGGACTATCAACCGGCCAATTGCTATCTAAATTATCGCTGTAGTTTCTGAGATAAACACATTTAAATTTTTGGACAGAAATTTATATCTCATCCCCAAAAGTATGCAAAAGTTTTTAATTTTTGGACTTGCAAATTTTCAATTGCGGAGTCGAAAAAAAAATGCATGGAGTCGATACAAAATGAGAAAATCATGAATATCTCGGGAACCACAAGAACGATCGAAATGTCCTTTGGCCAGCTGATAGTCCTTGTTAAGACGAGTTGATTGCCACAAGATTCATAAGGATCGGCAAGGATATGGCCAAGATAGAGCATGTTTTCTCTCAGCAAAAAAGTCCTTCTAACTCTGTTGTTTAAAGGATATTTGGGCTTTTGATTTCATTGTCGTACATCATGAATCCGTCCCCATATGCATGCCAAAGGTCATCCTGATCGTCCTTCAAATGACGAAGTTACGGAGGATTTTCGAAATTTTTGCAAATTTTCCATGCCTACCCCTTGTAGAATTTTTCGAAAAATTCTTGTTTGTTTTTTTAATATATTCTTTATTCTTTTAATGACACCCCACAGTTATTTTAAAACGTATTTATTAGGACTATCAACCGGCCAATTGCTATCTAAATTATCGCTGTAGTTTCTGAGATAAACACATTTAAATTTTTGGACAGAAATTTATATCTCATCCCCAAAAGTATGCAAAAGTTTGTAATTTTTGGACTTGCAAATTTTCAATTGCGGAGTCGAAAAAAAAATGCATGGAGTCGATACAAAATGAGAAAATCATGAATATCTCGGGAACCACAAGAACGATCGAAATGTCCTTTGGCCAGCTGATAGTCCTTGTTAAGACGAGTTGATTGCCACAAGATTCATAAGGATCGGCAAGGATATGGCCAAGATAGAGCATGTTTTCTCTCAGCAAAAAAGTCCTTCTAACTCTGTTGTTTAAAGGATATTTGGGCTTTTGATTTCATTGTCGTACATCATGAATCCGTCCCCATATGCATGCCAAAGGTCATCCTGATCGTCCTTCAAATGACGAAGTTACGGAGGATTTTCGAAATTTTTGCAAATTTTCCATGCCTACCCCTTGTAGAATTTTTCGAAAAATTCTTGTTTGTTTTTTTAATATATTCTTTATTCTTTTAATGACACCCGACAGTTATTTTTAAACGTATTTGTTAGGACTATCGACCGGCCAATTGCTATCTAAATTATCGCTGTAGTTTCTGAGATAAACACATTTAAATTTTTGGACAGAAATTTATATCTCATCCCCAAAAGTATGCAAAAGTTTTTAATTTTTGGACTTGCAAATTTTCAATTGCGGAGTCGAAAAAAAAATGCATGGAGTCGATACAAAATGAGAAAATCATGAATATCTCGGGAACCACAAGAACGATCGAAATGTCCTTTGGCCAGCTGATAGTCCTTGTTAAGACGAGTTGATTGCCACAAGATTCATAAGGATCGGCAAGGATATGGCCAAGATAGAGCATGTTTTCTCTCAGCAAAAAAGTCCTTCTAACTCTGTTGTTTAAAGGATATTTGGGCTTTTGATTTCATTGTCGTACATCATGAATCCGTCCCCATATGCATGCCAAAGGTCATCCTGATCGTCCTTCAAATGACGAAGTTACGGAGGATTTTCGAAATTTTTGCAAATTTTCCATGCCTACCCCTTGTAGAATTTTTCGAAAAATTCTTGTTTGTTTTTTTAATATATTCTTTATTCTTTTAATGACACCCGACAGTTATTTTTAAACGTATTTGTTAGGACTATCGACCGGCCAATTGCTATCTAAATTATCGCTGTAGTTTCTGAGATAAACACATTTAAATTTTTGGACAGAAATTTATATCTCATCCCCAAAAGTATGCAAAAGTTTGTAATTTTTGGACTTGCAAATTTTCAATTGCGGAGTCGAAAAAAAAATGCATGGAGTCGATACAAAATGAGAAAATCATGAATATCTCGGGAACCACAAGAACGATCGAAATGTCCTTTGGCCAGCTGATAGTCCTTGTTAAGACGAGTTGATTGCCACAAGATTCATAAGGATCGGCAAGGATATGGCCAAGATAGAGCATGTTTTCTCTCAGCAAAAAAGTCCTTCTAACTCTGTTGTTTAAAGGATATTTGTGCTTTTCATTTCATTGTCGTACATCATGAATCCGTCCCCATTTGCATGCCAAAGGTCATCCTGATCGTACTTCAAATGACGAAGTTACGGAGGATTTTCGAAATTTTTGCAAATTTTCCATGCCTACCCCTTGTAGAATTTTTCGAAAAATTCTTGTTTGTTTTTTTAATATATTCTTTATTCTTTTAATGACACCCGACAGTTATTTTTAAACGTATTTGTTAGGACTATCGACCGGCCAATTGCTATCTAAATTATCGCTGTAGTTTCTGAGATAAACACATTTAAATTTTTGGACAGAAATTTATATCTCATCCCCAAAAGTATGCAAAAGTTTTTAATTTTTGGACTTGCAAATTTTCAATTGCGGAGTCGAAAAAAAAATGCATGGAGTCGATACAAAATGAGAAAATCATGAATATCTCGGGAACCACAAAAACGATCGAAATGTCCTTTGGCCAGCTGATAGTCCTTGTTAAGACGAGTTGATTGCCACAAGATTCATAAGGATCGGCAAGGATATGGCCAAGATAGAGCATGTTTTCTCTCAGCAAAAAAGTCCTTCTAACTCTGTTGTTTAAAGGATATTTGGGCTTTTGATTTCATTGTCGTACATCATGAATCCGTCCCCATATGCATGCCAAAGGTCATCCTGATCGTCCTTCAAATGACGAAGTTACGGAGGATTTTCGAAATTTTTGCAAATTTTCCATGCCTACCCCTTGTAGAATTTTTCGAAAAATTCTTGTTTGTTTTTTTAATATATTCTTTATTCTTTTAATGACACCCGACAGTTATTTTTAAACGTATTTGTTAGGACTATCGACCGGCCAATTGCTATCTAAATTATCGCTGTAGTTTCTGAGATAAACACATTTAAATTTTTGGACAGAAATTTATATCTCATCCCCAAAAGTATGCAAAAGTTTGTAATTTTTGGACTTGCAAATTTTCAATTGCGGAGTCGAAAAAAAAATGCATGGAGTCGATACAAAATGAGAAAATCATGAATATCTCGGGAACCACAAGAACGATCGAAATGTCCTTTGGCCAGCTGATAGTCCTTGTTAAGACGAGTTGATTGCCACAAGATTCATAAGGATCGGCAAGGATATGGCCAAGATAGAGCATGTTTTCTCTCAGCAAAAAAGTCCTTCTAACTCTGTTGTTTAAAGGATATTTGTGCTTTTCATTTCATTGTCGTACATCATGAATCCGTCCCCATATGCATGCCAAAGGTCATCCTGATCGTACTTCAAATGACGAAGTTACGGAGGATTTTCGAAATTTTTGCAAATTTTCCATGCCTACCCCTTGTAGAATTTTTCGAAAAATTCTTGTTTGTTTTTTTAATATATTCTTTATTCTTTTAATGACACCCCACAGTTATTTTTAAACGTATTTGTTAGGACTATCGACCGGCCAATTGCTATCTAAATTATCGCTGTAGTTTCTGAGATAAACACATTTAAATTTTTGGACAGAAATTTATATCTCATCCCCAAAAGTATGCAAAAGTTTTTAATTTTTGGACTTGCAAATTTTCAATTGCGGAGTCGAAAAAAAAATGCATGGAGTCGATACAAAATGAGAAAATCATGAATATCTCGGGAACCACAAGAACGATCGAAATGTCCTTTGGCCAGCTGATAGTCCTTGTTAAGACGAGTTGATTGCCACAAGATTCATAAGGATCGGCAAGGATATGGCCAAGATAGAGCATGTTTTCTCTCAGCAAAAAAGTCCTTCTAACTCTGTTGTTTAAAGGATATTTGGGCTTTTGATTTCATTGTCGTACATCATGAATCCGTCCCCATATGCATGCCAAAGGTCATCCTGATCGTCCTTCAAATGACGAAGTTACGGAGGATTTTCGAAATTTTTGCAAATTTTCCATGCCTACCCCTTGTAGAATTTTTCGAAAAATTCTTGTTTGTTTTTTTAATATATTCTTTATTCTTTTAATGACACCCGACAGTTATTTTTAAACGTATTTGTTAGGACTATCGACCGGCCAATTGCTATCTAAATTATCGCTGTAGTTTCTGAGATAAACACATTTAAATTTTTGGACAGAAATTTATATCTCATCCCCAAAAGTATGCAAAAGTTTTTAATTTTTGGACTTGCAAATTTTCAATTGCGGAGTCGAAAAAAAAATGCATGGAGTCGATACAAAATGAGAAAATCATGAATATCTCGGGAACCACAAAAACGATCGAAATGTCCTTTGGCCAGCTGATAGTCCTTGTTAAGACGAGTTGATTGCCACAAGATTCATAAGGATCGGCAAGGATATGGCCAAGATAGAGCATGTTTTCTCTCAGCAAAAAAGTCCTTCTAACTCTGTTGTTTAAAGGATATTTGGGCTTTTGATTTCATTGTCGTACATCATGAATCCGTCCCCATATGCATGCCAAAGGTCATCCTGATCGTCCTTCAAATGACGAAGTTACGGAGGATTTTCGAAATTTTTGCAAATTTTCCATGCCTACCCCTTGTAGAATTTTTCGAAAAATTCTTGTTTGTTTTTTTAATATATTCTTTATTCTTTTAATGACACCCGACAGTTATTTTTAAACGTATTTGTTAGGACTATCGACCGGCCAATTGCTATCTAAATTATCGCTGTAGTTTCTGAGATAAACACATTTAAATTTTTGGACAGAAATTTATATCTCATCCCCAAAAGTATGCAAAAGTTTGTAATTTTTGGACTTGCAAATTTTCAATTGCGGAGTCGAAAAAAAAATGCATGGAGTCGATACAAAATGAGAAAATCATGAATATCTCGGGAACCACAAGAACGATCGAAATGTCCTTTGGCCAGCTGATAGTCCTTGTTAAGACGAGTTGATTGCCACAAGATTCATAAGGATCGGCAAGGATATGGCCAAGATAGAGCATGTTTTCTCTCAGCAAAAAAGTCCTTCTAACTCTGTTGTTTAAAGGATATTTGTGCTTTTCATTTCATTGTCGTACATCATGAATCCGTCCCCATATGCATGCCAAAGGTCATCCTGATCGTACTTCAAATGACGAAGTTACGGAGGATTTTCGAAATTTTTGCAAATTTTCCATGCCTACCCCTTGTAGAATTTTTCGAAAAATTCTTGTTTGTTTTTTTAATATATTCTTTATTCTTTTAATGACACCCGACAGTTATTTTTAAACGTATTTGTTAGGACTATCGACCGGCCAATTGCTATCTAAATTATCGCTGTAGTTTCTGAGATAAACACATTTAAATTTTTGGACAGAAATTTATATCTCATCCCCAAAAGTATGCAAAAGTTTTTAATTTTTGGACTTGCAAATTTTCAATTGCGGAGTCGAAAAAAAAATGCATGGAGTCGATACAAAATGAGAAAATCATGAATATCTCGGGAACCACAAAAACGATCGAAATGTCCTTTGGCCAGCTGATAGTCCTTGTTAAGACGAGTTGATTGCCACAAGATTCATAAGGATCGGCAAGGATATGGCCAAGATAGAGCATGTTTTCTCTCAGCAAAAAAGTCCTTCTAACTCTGTTGTTTAAAGGATATTTGGGCTTTTGATTTCATTGTCGTACATCATGAATCCGTCCCCATATGCATGCCAAAGGTCATCCTGATCGTCCTTCAAATGACGAAGTTACGGAGGATTTTCGAAATTTTTGCAAATTTTCCATGCCTACCCCTTGTAGAATTTTTCGAAAAATTCTTGTTTGTTTTTTTAATATATTCTTTATTCTTTTAATGACACCCGACAGTTATTTTTAAACGTATTTGTTAGGACTATCGACCGGCCAATTGCTATCTAAATTATCGCTGTAGTTTCTGAGATAAACACATTTAAATTTTTGGACAGAAATTTATATCTCATCCCCAAAAGTATGCAAAAGTTTGTAATTTTTGGACTTGCAAATTTTCAATTGCGGAGTCGAAAAAAAAATGCATGGAGTCGATACAAAATGAGAAAATCATGAATATCTCGGGAACCACAAGAACGATCGAAATGTCCTTTGGCCAGCTGATAGTCCTTGTTAAGACGAGTTGATTGCCACAAGATTCATAAGGATCGGCAAGGATATGGCCAAGATAGAGCATGTTTTCTCTCAGCAAAAAAGTCCTTCTAACTCTGTTGTTTAAAGGATATTTGTGCTTTTCATTTCATTGTCGTACATCATGAATCCGTCCCCATATGCATGCCAAAGGTCATCCTGATCGTACTTCAAATGACGAAGTTACGGAGGATTTTCGAAATTTTTGCAAATTTTCCATGCCTACCCCTTGTAGAATTTTTCGAAAAATTCTTGTTTGTTTTTTTAATATATTCTTTATTCTTTTAATGACACCCCACAGTTATTTTTAAACGTATTTGTTAGGACTATCGACCGGCCAATTGCTATCTAAATTATCGCTGTAGTTTCTGAGATAAACACATTTAAATTTTTGGACAGAAATTTATATCTCATCCCCAAAAGTATGCAAAAGTTTTTAATTTTTGGACTTGCAAATTTTCAATTGCGGAGTCGAAAAAAAAATGCATGGAGTCGATACAAAATGAGAAAATCATGAATATCTCGGGAACCACAAGAACGATCGAAATGTCCTTTGGCCAGCTGATAGTCCTTGTTAAGACGAGTTGATTGCCACAAGATTCATAAGGATCGGCAAGGATATGGCCAAGATAGAGCATGTTTTCTCTCAGCAAAAAAGTCCTTCTAACTCTGTTGTTTAAAGGATATTTGGGCTTTTGATTTCATTGTCGTACATCATGAATCCGTCCCCATATGCATGCCAAAGGTCATCCTGATCGTCCTTCAAATGACGAAGTTACGGAGGATTTTCGAAATTTTTGCAAATTTTCCATGCCTACCCCTTGTAGAATTTTTCGAAAAATTCTTGTTTGTTTTTTTAATATATTCTTTATTCTTTTAATGACACCCGACAGTTATTTTTAAACGTATTTGTTAGGACTATCGACCGGCCAATTGCTATCTAAATTATCGCTGTAGTTTCTGAGATAAACACATTTAAATTTTTGGACTGAAATTTATATCTCATCCCCAAAAGTATGCAAAAGTTTTTAATTTTTGGACTTGCAAATTTTCAATTGCGGAGTCGAAAAAAAAATGCATGGAGTCGATACAAAATGAGAAAATCATGAATATCTCGGGAACCACAAGAACGATCGAAATGTCCTTTGGCCAGCTGATAGTCCTTGTTAAGACGAGTTGATTGCCACAAGATTCATAAGGATCGGCAAGGATATGGCCAAGATAGAGCATGTTTTCTCTCAGCAAAAAAGTCCTTCTAACTCTGTTGTTTAAAGGATATTTGGGCTTTTGATTTCATTGTCGTACATCATGAATCCGTCCCCATATGCATGCCAAAGGTCATCCTGATCGTCCTTCAAATGACGAAGTTACGGAGGATTTTCGAAATTTTTGCAAATTTTCCATGCCTACCCCTTGTAGAATTTTTCGAAAAATTCTTGTTTGTTTTTTTAATATATTCTTTATTCTTTTAATGACACCCGACAGTTATTTTTAAACGTATTTGTTAGGACTATCGACCGGCCAATTGCTATCTAAATTATCGCTGTAGTTTCTGAGATAAACACATTTAAATTTTTGGACAGAAATTTATATCTCATCCCCAAAAGTATGCAAAAGTTTGTAATTTTTGGACTTGCAAATTTTCAATTGCGGAGTCGAAAAAAAAATGCATGGAGTCGATACAAAATGAGAAAATCATGAATATCTCGGGAACCACAAAAACGATCGAAATGTCCTTTGGCCAGCTGATAGTCCTTGTTAAGACGAGTTGATTGCCACAAGATTCATAAGGATCGGCAAGGATATGGCCAAGATAGAGCATGTTTTCTCTCAGCAAAAAAGTCCTTCTAACTCTGTTGTTTAAAGGATATTTGTGCTTTTCATTTCATTGTCGTACATCATGAATCCGTCCCCATATGCATGCCAAAGGTCATCCTGATCGTACTTCAAATGACGAAGTTACGGAGGATTTTCGAAATTTTTGCAAATTTTCCATGCCTACCCCTTGTAGAATTTTTCGAAAAATTCTTGTTTGTTTTTTTAATATATTCTTTATTCTTTTAATGACACCCCACAGTTATTTTTAAACGTATTTATTAGGACTATCAACCGGCCAATTGCTATCTAAATTATCGCTGTAGTTTCTGAGATAAACACATTTAAATTTTTGGACAGAAATTTATATCTCATCCCCAAAAGTATGCAAAAGTTTTTAATTTTTGGACTTGCAAATTTTCAATTGCGGAGTCGAAAAAAAAATGCATGGAGTCGATACAAAATGAGAAAATCATGAATATCTCGGGAACCACAAGAACGATCGAAATGTCCTTTGGCCAGCTGATAGTCCTTGTTAAGACGAGTTGATTGCCACAAGATTCATAAGGATCGGCAAGGATATGGCCAAGATAGAGCATGTTTTCTCTCAGCAAAAAAGTCCTTCTAACTCTGTTGTTTAAAGGATATTTGGGCTTTTGATTTCATTGTCGTACATCATGAATCCGTCCCCATATGCATGCCAAAGGTCATCCTGATCGTACTTCAAATGACGAAGTTACGGAGGATTTTCGAAATTTTTGCAAATTTTCCATGCCTACCCCTTGTAGAATTTTTCGAAAAATTCTTGTTTGTTTTTTTAATATATTCTTTATTCTTTTAATGACACCCCACAGTTATTTTTAAACGTATTTATTAGGACTATCAACCGGCCAATTGCTATCTAAATTATCGCTGTAGTTTCTGAGATAAACACATTTAAATTTTTGGACAGAAATTTATATCTCATCCCCAAAAGTATGCAAAAGTTTTTAATTTTTGGACTTGCAAATTTTCAATTGCGGAGTCGAAAAAAAAATGCATGGAGTCGATACAAAATGAGAAAATCATGAATATCTCGGGAACCACAAGAACGATCGAAATGTCCTTTGGCCAGCTGATAGTCCTTGTTAAGACGAGTTGATTGCCACAAGATTCATAAGGATCGGCAAGGATATGGCCAAGATAGAGCATGTTTTCTCTCAGCAAAAAAGTCCTTCTAACTCTGTTGTTTAAAGGATATTTGTGCTTTTCATTTCATTGTCGTACATCATGAATCCGTCCCCATATGCATGCCAAAGGTCATCCTGATCGTACTTCAAATGACGAAGTTACGGAGGATTTTCGAAATTTTTGCAAATTTTCCATGCCTACCCCTTGTAGAATTTTTCGAAAAATTCTTGTTTGTTTTTTTAATATATTCTTTATTCTTTTAATGACACCCCACAGTTATTTTTAAACGTATTTGTTAGGACTATCAACCGGCCAATTGCTATCTAAATTATCGCTGTAGTTTCTGAGATAAACACATTTAAATTTTTGGACAGAAATTTATATCTCATCCCCAAAAGTATGCAAAAGTTTTTAATTTTTGGACTTGCAAATTTTCAATTGCGGAGTCGAAAAAAAAATGCATGGAGTCGATACAAAATGAGAAAATCATGAATATCTCGGGAACCACAAGAACGATCGAAATGTCCTTTGGCCAGCTGATAGTCCTTGTTAAGACGAGTTGATTGCCACAAGATTCATAAGGATCGGCAAGGATATGGCCAAGATAGAGCATGTTTTCTCTCAGCAAAAAAGTCCTTCTAACTCTGTTGTTTAAAGGATATTTGGGCTTTTGATTTCATTGTCGTACATCATGAATCCGTCCCCATATGCATGCCAAAGGTCATCCTGATCGTCCTTCAAATGACGAAGTTACGGAGGATTTTCGAAATTTTTGCAAATTTTCCATGCCTACCCCTTGTAGAATTTTTCGAAAAATTCTTGTTTGTTTTTTTAATATATTCTTTATTCTTTTAATGACACCCGACAGTTATTTTTAAACGTATTTGTTAGGACTATCGACCGGCCAATTGCTATCTAAATTATCGCTGTAGTTTCTGAGATAAACACATTTAAATTTTTGGACAGAAATTTATATCTCATCCCCAAAAGTATGCAAAAGTTTGTAATTTTTGGACTTGCAAATTTTCAATTGCGGAGTCGAAAAAAAAATGCATGGAGTCGATACAAAATGAGAAAATCATGAATATCTCGGGAACCACAAGAACGATCGAAATGTCCTTTGGCCAGCTGATAGTCCTTGTTAAGACGAGTTGATTGCCACAAGATTCATAAGGATCGGCAAGGATATGGCCAAGATAGAGCATGTTTTCTCTCAGCAAAAAAGTCCTTCTAACTCTGTTGTTTAAAGGATATTTGTGCTTTTCATTTCATTGTCGTACATCATGAATCCGTCCCCATATGCATGCCAAAGGTCATCCTGATCGTACTTCAAATGACGAAGTTACGGAGGATTTTCGAAATTTTTGCAAATTTTCCATGCCTACCCCTTGTAGAATTTTTCGAAAAATTCTTGTTTGTTTTTTTAATATATTCTTTATTCTTTTAATGACACCCCACAGTTATTTTTAAACGTATTTGTTAGGACTATCAACCGGCCAATTGCTATCTAAATTATCGCTGTAGTTTCTGAGATAAACACATTTAAATTTTTGGACAGAAATTTATATCTCATCCCCAAAAGTATGCAAAAGTTTTTAATTTTTGGACTTGCAAATTTTCAATTGCGGAGTCGAAAAAAAAATGCATGGAGTCGATACAAAATGAGAAAATCATGAATATCTCGGGAACCACAAGAACGATCGAAATGTCCTTTGGCCAGCTGATAGTCCTTGTTAAGACGAGTTGATTGCCACAAGATTCATAAGGATCGGCAAGGATATGGCCAAGATAGAGCATGTTTTCTCTCAGCAAAAAAGTCCTTCTAACTCTGTTGTTTAAAGGATATTTGGGCTTTTGATTTCATTGTCGTACATCATGAATCCGTCCCCATATGCATGCCAAAGGTCATCCTGATCGTCCTTCAAATGACGAAGTTACGGAGGATTTTCGAAATTTTTGCAAATTTTCCATGCCTACCCCTTGTAGAATTTTTCGAAAAATTCTTGTTTGTTTTTTTAATATATTCTTTATTCTTTTAATGACACCCGACAGTTATTTTTAAACGTATTTGTTAGGACTATCGACCGGCCAATTGCTATCTAAATTATCGCTGTAGTTTCTGAGATAAACACATTTAAATTTTTGGACAGAAATTTATATCTCATCCCCAAAAGTATGCAAAAGTTTTTAATTTTTGGACTTGCAAATTTTCAATTGCGGAGTCGAAAAAAAAATGCATGGAGTCGATACAAAATGAGAAAATCATGAATATCTCGGGAACCACAAGAACGATCGAAATGTCCTTTGGCCAGCTGATAGTCCTTGTTAAGACGAGTTGATTGCCACAAGATTCATAAGGATCGGCAAGGATATGGCCAAGATAGAGCATGTTTTCTCTCAGCAAAAAAGTCCTTCTAACTCTGTTGTTTAAAGGATATTTGGGCTTTTGATTTCATTGTCGTACATCATGAATCCGTCCCCATATGCATGCCAAAGGTCATCCTGATCGTCCTTCAAATGACGAAGTTACGGAGGATTTTCGAAATTTTTGCAAATTTTCCATGCCTACCCCTTGTAGAATTTTTCGAAAAATTCTTGTTTGTTTTTTTAATATATTCTTTATTCTTTTAATGACACCCGACAGTTATTTTTAAACGTATTTGTTAGGACTATCGACCGGCCAATTGCTATCTAAATTATCGCTGTAGTTTCTGAGATAAACACATTTAAATTTTTGGACTGAAATTTATATCTCATCCCCAAAAGTATGCAAAAGTTTTTAATTTTTGGACTTGCAAATTTTCAATTGCGGAGTCGAAAAAAAAATGCATGGAGTCGATACAAAATGAGAAAATCATGAATATCTCGGGAACCACAAGAACGATCGAAATGTCCTTTGGCCAGCTGATAGTCCTTGTTAAGACGAGTTGATTGCCACAAGATTCATAAGGATCGGCAAGGATATGGCCAAGATAGAGCATGTTTTCTCTCAGCAAAAAAGTCCTTCTAACTCTGTTGTTTAAAGGATATTTGGGCTTTTGATTTCATTGTCGTACATCATGAATCCGTCCCCATATGCATGCCAAAGGTCATCCTGATCGTCCTTCAAATGACGAAGTTACGGAGGATTTTCGAAATTTTTGCAAATTTTCCATGCCTACCCCTTGTAGAATTTTTCGAAAAATTCTTGTTTGTTTTTTTAATATATTCTTTATTCTTTTAATGACACCCGACAGTTATTTTTAAACGTATTTGTTAGGACTATCGACCGGCCAATTGCTATCTAAATTATCGCTGTAGTTTCTGAGATAAACACATTTAAATTTTTGGAACGAAAATTTATATCTCATCCCCAAAAGTATGCAAAAGTTTTTAATTTTTGGACTTGCAAATTTTCAATTGCGGAGTCGAAAAAAAAATGCATGGAGTCGATACAAAATGAGAAAATCATGAATATCTCGGGAACCACAAAAACGATCGAAATGTCCTTTGGCCAGCTGATAGTCCTTGTTAAGACGAGTTGATTGCCACAAGATTCATAAGGATCGGCAAGGATATGGCCAAGATAGAGCATGTTTTCTCTCAGCAAAAAAGTCCTTCTAACTCTGTTGTTTAAAGGATATTTGTGCTTTTCATTTCATTGTCGTACATCATGAATCCGTCCCCATATGCATGCCAAAGGTCATCCTGATCGTACTTCAAATGACGAAGTTACGGAGGATTTTCGAAATTTTTGCAAATTTTCCATGCCTACCCCTTGTAGAATTTTTCGAAAAATTCTTGTTTGTTTTTTTAATATATTCTTTATTCTTTTAATGACACCCGACAGTTATTTTTAAACGTATTTGTTAGGACTATCGACCGGCCAATTGCTATCTAAATACTCGCTGTAGTTTCTGTGATAAACACATTTAAATTTTTGGACAGAAATTTATATCTCATCCCCAAAAGTATGCAAAAGTTTTTAATTTTTGGACTTGCAAATTTTCAATTGCGGAGTCGAAAAAAAAATGCATGGAGTCGATACAAAATGAGAAAATCATGAATATCTCGGGAACCACAAGAACGATCGAAATGTCCTTTGGCCAGCTGATAGTCCTTGTTAAGACGAGTTGATTGCCACAAGATTCATAAGGATCGGCAAGGATATGGCCAAGATAGAGCATGTTTTCTCTCAGCAAAAAAGTCCTTCTAACTCTGTTGTTTAAAGGATATTTGGGCTTTTGATTTCATTGTCGTACATCATGAATCCGTCCCCATATGCATGCCAAAGGTCATCCTGATCGTCCTTCAAATGACGAAGTTACGGAGGATTTTCGAAATTTTTGCAAATTTTCCATGCCTACCCCTTGTAGAATTTTTCGAAAAATTCTTGTTTGTTTTTTTAATATATTCTTTATTCTTTTAATGACACCCGACAGTTATTTTTAAACGTATTTGTTAGGACTATCGACCGGCCAATTGCTATCTAAATTATCGCTGTAGTTTCTGAGATAAACACATTTAAATTTTTGGACAGAAATTTATATCTCATCCCCAAAAGTATGCAAAAGTTTTTAATTTTTGGACTTGCAAATTTTCAATTGCGGAGTCGAAAAAAAAATGCATGGAGTCGATACAAAATGAGAAAATCATGAATATCTCGGGAACCACAAAAACGATCGAAATGTCCTTTGGCCAGCTGATAGTCCTTGTTAAGACGAGTTGATTGCCACAAGATTCATAAGGATCGGCAAGGATATGGCCAAGATAGAGCATGTTTTCTCTCAGCAAAAAAGTCCTTCTAACTCTGTTGTTTAAAGGATATTTGTGCTTTTCATTTCATTGTCGTACATCATGAATCCGTCCCCATATGCATGCCAAAGGTCATCCTGATCGTACTTCAAATGACGAAGTTACGGAGGATTTTCGAAATTTTTGCAAATTTTCCATGCCTACCCCTTGTAGAATTTTTCGAAAAATTCTTGTTTGTTTTTTTAATATATTCTTTATTCTTTTAATGACACCCGACAGTTATTTTTAAACGTATTTGTTAGGACTATCGACCGGCCAATTGCTATCTAAATTATCGCTGTAGTTTCTGAGATAAACACATTTAAATTTTTGGACAGAAATTTATATCTCATCCCCAAAAGTATGCAAAAGTTTTTAATTTTTGGACTTGCAAATTTTCAATTGCGGAGTCGAAAAAAAAATGCATGGAGTCGATACAAAATGAGAAAATCATGAATATCTCGGGAACCACAAAAACGATCGAAATGTCCTTTGGCCAGCTGATAGTCCTTGTTAAGACGAGTTGATTGCCACAAGATTCATAAGGATCGGCAAGGATATGGCCAAGATAGAGCATGTTTTCTCTCAGCAAAAAAGTCCTTCTAACTCTGTTGTTTAAAGGATATTTGTGCTTTTCATTTCATTGTCGTACATCATGAATCCGTCCCCATATGCATGCCAAAGGTCATCCTGATCGTACTTCAAATGACGAAGTTACGGAGGATTTTCGAAATTTTTGCAAATTTTCCATGCCTACCCCTTGTAGAATTTTTCGAAAAATTCTTGTTTGTTTTTTTAATATATTCTTTATTCTTTTAATGACACCCGACAGTTATTTTTAAACGTATTTGTTAGGACTATCGACCGGCCAATTGCTATCTAAATTATCGCTGTAGTTTCTGAGATAAACACATTTAAATTTTTGGACAGAAATTTATATCTCATCCCCAAAAGTATGCAAAAGTTTGTAATTTTTGGACTTGCAAATTTTCAATTGCGGAGTCGAAAAAAAAATGCATGGAGTCGATACAAAATGAGAAAATCATGAATATCTCGGGAACCACAAGAACGATCGAAATGTCCTTTGGCCAGCTGATAGTCCTTGTTAAGACGAGTTGATTGCCACAAGATTCATAAGGATCGGCAAGGATATGGCCAAGATAGAGCATGTTTTCTCTCAGCAAAAAAGTCCTTCTAACTCTGTTGTT
The DNA here is from genome assembly GCA_963583835.1 of Drosophila immigrans. NCBI lineage: Eukaryota > Metazoa > Arthropoda > Insecta > Diptera > Drosophilidae > Drosophila > Drosophila immigrans. The sequence goes on from OY757144.1 coordinate 136,612, forward strand.
TAAAGGATATTTGGGCTTTTGATTTCATTGTCGTACATCATGAATCCGTCCCCATATGCATGCCAAAGGTCATCCTGATCGTCCTTCAAATGACGAAGTTACGGAGGATTTTCGAAATTTTTGCAAATTTTCCATGCCTACCCCTTGTAGAATTTTTCGAAAAATTCTTGTTTGTTTTTTTAATATATTCTTTATTCTTTTAATGACACCCGACAGTTATTTTTAAACGTATTTGTTAGGACTATCGACCGGCCAATTGCTATCTAAATACTCGCTGTAGTTTCTGTGATAAACACATTTAAATTTTTGGACAGAAATTTATATCTCATCCCCAAAAGTATGCAAAAGTTTTTAATTTTTGGACTTGCAAATTTTCAATTGCGGAGTCGAAAAAAAAATGCATGGAGTCGATACAAAATGAGAAAATCATGAATATCTCGGGAACCACAAGAACGATCGAAATGTCCTTTGGCCAGCTGATAGTCCTTGTTAAGACGAGTTGATTGCCACAAGATTCATAAGGATCGGCAAGGATATGGCCAAGATAGAGCATGTTTTCTCTCAGCAAAAAAGTCCTTCTAACTCTGTTGTTTAAAGGATATTTGGGCTTTTGATTTCATTGTCGTACATCATGAATCCGTCCCCATATGCATGCCAAAGGTCATCCTGATCGTCCTTCAAATGACGAAGTTACGGAGGATTTTCGAAATTTTTGCAAATTTTCCATGCCTACCCCTTGTAGAATTTTTCGAAAAATTCTTGTTTGTTTTTTTAATATATTCTTTATTCTTTTAATGACACCCGACAGTTATTTTTAAACGTATTTGTTAGGACTATCGACCGGCCAATTGCTATCTAAATTATCGCTGTAGTTTCTGAGATAAACACATTTAAATTTTTGGACAGAAATTTATATCTCATCCCCAAAAGTATGCAAAAGTTTTTAATTTTTGGACTTGCAAATTTTCAATTGCGGAGTCGAAAAAAAAATGCATGGAGTCGATACAAAATGAGAAAATCATGAATATCTCGGGAACCACAAAAACGATCGAAATGTCCTTTGGCCAGCTGATAGTCCTTGTTAAGACGAGTTGATTGCCACAAGATTCATAAGGATCGGCAAGGATATGGCCAAGATAGAGCATGTTTTCTCTCAGCAAAAAAGTCCTTCTAACTCTGTTGTTTAAAGGATATTTGTGCTTTTCATTTCATTGTCGTACATCATGAATCCGTCCCCATATGCATGCCAAAGGTCATCCTGATCGTACTTCAAATGACGAAGTTACGGAGGATTTTCGAAATTTTTGCAAATTTTCCATGCCTACCCCTTGTAGAATTTTTCGAAAAATTCTTGTTTGTTTTTTTAATATATTCTTTATTCTTTTAATGACACCCGACAGTTATTTTTAAACGTATTTGTTAGGACTATCGACCGGCCAATTGCTATCTAAATTATCGCTGTAGTTTCTGAGATAAACACATTTAAATTTTTGGACAGAAATTTATATCTCATCCCCAAAAGTATGCAAAAGTTTTTAATTTTTGGACTTGCAAATTTTCAATTGCGGAGTCGAAAAAAAAATGCATGGAGTCGATACAAAATGAGAAAATCATGAATATCTCGGGAACCACAAGAACGATCGAAATGTCCTTTGGCCAGCTGATAGTCCTTGTTAAGACGAGTTGATTGCCACAAGATTCATAAGGATCGGCAAGGATATGGCCAAGATAGAGCATGTTTTCTCTCAGCAAAAAAGTCCTTCTAACTCTGTTGTTTAAAGGATATTTGGGCTTTTGATTTCATTGTCGTACATCATGAATCCGTCCCCATATGCATGCCAAAGGTCATCCTGATCGTCCTTCAAATGACGAAGTTACGGAGGATTTTCGAAATTTTTGCAAATTTTCCATGCCTACCCCTTGTAGAATTTTTCGAAAAATTCTTGTTTGTTTGTTTTTTTTTTTTTTTTTTAATATATTCTTTATTCTTTTAATGACACCCGACAGTTATTTTTAAACGTATTTGTTAGGACTATCGACCGGCCAATTGCTATCTAAATACTCGCTGTAGTTTCTGTGATAAACACATTTAAATTTTTGGACAGAAATTTATATCTCATCCCCAAAAGTATGCAAAAGTTTTTAATTTTTGGACTTGCAAATTTTCAAAGTCGCTAATCTGCTCTCGACGAGATCGGTTGTGTCGCGGACAAACAAAGAATTACGTTTGACGTTTTACTCTTTTGAGCAACCTTCGTGTGCTAAAAATAGCACAAATCATACTCTTTCGGACGCTGGCTAGTGCAGCGTCGGCAGCTGGACAACAACAACAACATACAAGTGTAGTGAAATAACTGCATTTTCGGCCCGTCAGGGCAGCGCTGTCCCCCTCACTCGGCGCGCAGCCGCACAAGTGGGGCAATAAAACCAGCTCTTATCTGTTAGTGATCTGTCTTGCATTTCACTTTGCAGAAGTTAACAAAAAAACTTTGTTGTTTGGAACCATTAACTAAACTTGTAAGTTATTGATTACTACTATTTGGAAATGGATGCGAATCGTTTTTCTAACTCTCAGCTTAGCAATAAGCAGATTGATTACGAAAAAATGCACTCAGTAGCTGGAAAATCACCTTTAGAGATCAGGTCAGAAGTCATTAGTTCTCAACGCACTCTGTGCTCTGATACTCATAACACCAGTACCATCACTACAACGCTAACATTTACTAGTGCTACTAGTAATACAGTATTCACCACGGCAAATACGACGTATGCCGGTATTAGTGGCGTGTGCTCTAGTGAGAGCATGGATTACCAGAACGCCTCTTTCACGCAATGCTCATCTAACATTGCTTCTTCAACACTCAGCGGAGCTGCGGCAAATGCCCTTCCAATACATAGTGGAACAGCTACAGTTTCGCCATCCTCACTCAGTGATGCTGCTACAAGACTGAAGAGTGATCAAAAACATATAATTAAGAGAAAGAAACCATTATCACCCACTGTTACTGCCAAAAGGGCGAATAGAGAATTGATGTTTCAATCATCATCAGCATCAACCAGCAAGGCAATCCCCAGCAACAGATTTGCCATTCTAGAAATGGATATGGACTTAAACAGTGGCAGCCATGCTGAGGAAACTTCAAAAGATACAAATGTAGCTAGTACTAGCTCTTTTGCAGCTTCTCAACTAAATGTTCATAATGATAAAATAAATACAAATGACTCAGATAACAGTCCACAAAAGAATGTATCTAATGCTAATAATAAGCTAAATGATAATTCCAAACCACCGCAAATAGTTATAAGTATTTCTAATCTTAACGATCTATTTGAACTCATTTCGGAGGTAACTAGTCTAGATAACGTATCAGTTAAAGTTAATCAAGGAGTAACAGCTAGAATTTTTCCCAAAGACTCCAATACTTACAGAGCTATTGTTGACCATTTTGATAAAATGGAAATTGAATTCCATACATATCAAATGAAGGAAGAGAAGCCACACAGAATTGTTGTTAAAGGGCTTCATCACAGCACATTAACCAACGAAATTATTGCCAATTTTAAAGCTTTTGGCTTTGATGCGCTTCAGGTACATAATCCAAGATCTAGGACCAACCGAGATGATAAGCTTAATATATTTTTCATTAATATTAAGCCATGTTCAAAAATTAATGATATTTATGATATCACAACACTTTGCCGGCAACGAGTTAGGATCGAACGGATGCGCAAAACAACGGAAATCGCCCAATGTGCACGATGCCAAGAATATGGCCACACAGCCAAATACTGCCGCCGGCATCCTAATTGTGCTAGATGTGGTGAAAATCATTTCACAAAGCAATGCGTGCGTTCCCAAGATCAACAGCCTACCTGTATACACTGTGGAGGAAATCATGCGGCAAGCTACAAGGGCTGCCAGTGGTATCAGGAATACCTTAGACGATCTATGGGCTCGTCAAAAAAGCAACCAATGCGGCAACAATCGCAACAAAATCATCGTCAGCATCAGCCGCCTCGTCAGCAAAAAGCACAGCAAATGCCTAACACTACTGCAGGTAATAGGGAAGGCATATCCTACGCCTCAATAGCAAGACATGGAAATGGATCTGCCCAGCGCCGTTTAGATAATGTCCAAGCACAACTACAAGTACCGAAAACAAGGGAAAATAGTGTACAGCTACAAAACGCGCTTGATGTCCAGTCAATATTGAATCAACAGCAACAGCAATTCATGAATTGGCAACAACAGCTCCAGCAACAGCAGCAGCAGCAATTCCTGTTGTGGCTTAAGCAGCAGCAACAAGAACAACAACAGCAAAACAAACAGAACAGCCAACGACTTGAACGGCTTGAAAATATGGTTTTTGAAATGGCCAACTTGATCAAGCAATGGGCTGGAGACAAATCAGCTCTCCAACTCCATAACCACGCTGCAGCCTCAAAATGAATACACTCAAGATCCTAATCTGGAATGTCAATGGCATTTCAGGTAAAGCCAGAGAAGTTGAGCTCTTCGCGCACAACAACAGCGTTGACATCCTTCTCTTGAATGAGATTAGACTCAACCGAGGAGAAAAAGTCAAAATATATGGATATACCTTTTATCCAGCGTATAAACCATCACAGCACAATCACGGCAACGGAGGTGCGGCGGTATTGGTAAGGAGTTCTCTCTGTCACTTCCCACAAAGAGTTATCGAAACAAAAAACATTCAGATGTCTTCCATTAAAGTTGCCACAGGTTTGGGAGACATGGAAGTTAGCGCCATCTACTGTTCTCCAAGTAATAGAATCGAAGAAAGGCAATTCACTGACATACTCGCTTCTTGCGGTCAAAGATATCTGGTTGGAGGTGACTGGAATGCCAGACATTGCTTGTGGGGAGACACATACAATTCACCAAGAGGGCGAGAACTAGTTGACGCCATCTCAGACAGAGGGGCTAAAATTCTTGCTACTGGCTCACCAACTAGATACCCATATACATATATCAAACCACACAGCGACTTGTATAGATTTTGCATTATATCATGGTATATTGGACTCTCAAGCTAAAATCTACCAAAACTGGGATTTAGACTCTGATCATATTGCCCTTGTTGTTGAATTGCAAACAAATGGTGTAAATGTCAGACCAAGTCCTCGATTAATCACACGATATACCGACCTGACCGCTTTTAGACAGCATTTTGAGAGCTCCTTCCAGTTGAATTCGGCTCTGGACTCAAGAGAAGACATCGAGAACGCAGTTGATATTCTAACGGATAATATATATAGTGCTGCCACTGCTTCTACGCCACCTGCTCCAGAATTTCGAAATATAAGTTATGGCATAGTTCTTACAAGGGAGGCCAGAGATCTAATCAGAAGAAAAAGACAGCTACGAAGAAGAGCAATACGCTCTCAAGATCCTCAGGACCGGAATCTGTGGAACCAGACAGCTCGACAACTACGAACCCTTTTAAGGGAACTTAGAAGCGACTTCTTTGAACAAAAATTGTCTTCCATGGACTACACTGTTGACTCGAACTACTCTCTCTGGAAGTGCACAAAATCGCTTAAAAGACAACCGTTCAGACAAGTTCCTGTCAGATGTCCTGGAGGTGAATTTGCAAAAAACGAAGCTGAGCAGGCCAATGCTTTCGGTCTTCATTTAGAGGATCGCTTCACTTCTTTTGACTTTGCTTCGAGAGAACAAATTCAAATGACTCAACAGAAGTTACAAGCTCCATTGCAGATGTCATTACCTATTAAACCTTTAAGGACTGAGGAAATATCTGAAGCCATAAAGCTATTGCCGAAAAATAAAGCACCGGGCATCGACAGAATTTGTTATGCTACGTTAAAAGCCTTGCCATTCAGAGCGATACTATACATAACATTGATTTTCAATGCTATTGTAAGGGTGCAAGTGTTCCCAAAGCAATGGAAAATAGCTGCGATTCTGGTGATCCACAAACCAGGAAAACCAGAGAATGAGCCTGAATCATATCGTCCAATAAGCCTATTACCATCCCTGGCTAAATTGTGGGAGAGACTCATTGCTAATCGGATTACCGTTTTTATTCGTCAAAGCAGTATATTGCCTCATCATCAATTTGGCTTCCGAGAGGGTCACGGCACTGTAGAACAAGTCCACAGATTGGTTCAGCACATCTTGCAAGCTTTTGATGACCTGGAGTATTCCAACGCAGTCTTCATTGATATGCAGCAAGCCTTCGATAAGGTATGGCATGATGGCCTGCTGTGCAAAATTAAGCATCTCTTGCCTGCACCCTACTATGGTCTTTTAAGGTCATATATCGAAGAACGAGAGTTTAAGGTCAAAGTAAGTGACACATACTCCAACACTTACACAATGAGAGCAGGAGTTCCACAGGGCAGTGTTCTTGGACCGCTGCTCTATTCGTTGTATACTGCCGATATACCCAGCCCAAACCGTCATCATATGGTAGCTCCTTCCAAGGCACTTATTGCGACATATGCAGATGACATCGCAGTCATATACAATTCCAGCTGTCGCAGAGAAGCAGCTATTGGACTACAGGGGTATCTTGTGACTCTTGCAGCTTGGTGTAAACGTTGGAATATGAAGATCAATCCTCTAAAAACAACGAATCCCTGCTTTACGTTAAAAAGACTCATAATGAACACTCCTGAAATCCAGCTAGAAGGAGTTACTCTGGACCAGCCGTCGCAAGCGAAATATCTTGGTATAACTCTGGACAAGCGTCTTACCTTTGGCCCACACCTTAAGGCTACGGTAAAAAAATGCAACATGAGGATACAGCAACTGCGTTGGCTCGTCAGTAGAAAGAGCACCTTGACGTTGAGATGCAAGAGGGCGGTGTATGCCCATTGCGTTGTGCCCATATGGCTTTATGGAATCCAAATCTGGGGGATCGCAGCCAAATCTAACTATAAGCGTATCCAAGTGCTGCAGAATAGGATACTTCGCAACATAACTGACTGTCCCTGGTACGTGCGAGGTTCCACACTCCATAGGGACCTCAAGCTATATACTGTGGAAGAGCAGATTGGTAGACACACGAGCCGATACAGCGAAAGATTGCTGAGACACCGCAGCCTACTTGCCAGACGTCTACTGCCTGCTCGACCTCTAAGGCGCCTTAAACGGCTAGGTTTTGCCAAGACATTAACACAATAGAATATCCTAACTAAACAATAATCCTCATACTCGGTTATGAGGTTTGGTCCACTTTAACTTTCCATCCATGTGTTGTTAAGGTACAGTTTATGTTTGTACAGGTTCTACACTTAATAAATAATATATTAAATTAAATGCAAATTTTCAATTGCGGAGTCGAAAAAAAAATGCATGGAGTCGATACAAAATGAGAAAATCATGAATATCTCGGGAACCACAAGAACGATCGAAATGTCCTTTGGCCAGCTGATAGTCCTTGTTAAGACGAGTTGATTGCCACAAGATTCATAAGGATCGGCAAGGATATGGCCAAGATAGAGCATGTTTTCTCTCAGCAAAAAAGTCCTTCTAACTCTGTTGTTTAAAGGATATTTGGGCTTTTGATTTCATTGTCGTACATCATGAATCCGTCCCCATATGCATGCCAAAGGTCATCCTGATCGTCCTTCAAATGACGAAGTTACGGAGGATTTTCGAAATTTTTGCAAATTTTCCATGCCTACCCCTTGTAGAATTTTTCGAAAAATTCTTGTTTGTTTTTTTAATATATTCTTTATTCTTTTAATGACACCCGACAGTTATTTTTAAACGTATTTGTTAGGACTATCGACCGGCCAATTGCTATCTAAATTATCGCTGTAGTTTCTGAGATAAACACATTTAAATTTTTGGACAGAAATTTATATCTCATCCCCAAAAGTATGCAAAAGTTTGTAATTTTTGGACTTGCAAATTTTCAATTGCGGAGTCGAAAAAAAAATGCATGGAGTCGATACAAAATGAGAAAATCATGAATATCTCGGGAACCACAAGAACGATCGAAATGTCCTTTGGCCAGCTGATAGTCCTTGTTAAGACGAGTTGATTGCCACAAGATTCATAAGGATCGGCAAGGATATGGCCAAGATAGAGCATGTTTCCTCTCAGCAAAAAAGTCCTTCTAACTCTGTTGTTTAAAGGATATGTGTGCTTTTCATTTCATTGTCGTACATCATGAATCCGTCCCCATATGCATGCCAAAGGTCATCCTGATCGTACTTCAAATGACGAAGTTACGGAGGATTTTCGAAATTTTTGCAAATTTTCCATGCCTACCCCTTGTAGAATTTTTCGAAAAATTCTTGTTTGTTTTTTTAATATATTCTTTATTCTTTTAATGACACCCGACAGTTATTTTTAAACGTATTTGTTAGGACTATCGACCGGCCAATTGCTATCTAAATTATCGCTGTAGTTTCTGAGATAAACACATTTAAATTTTTGGACAGAAATTTATATCTCATCCCCAAAAGTATGCAAAAGTTTGTAATTTTTGGACTTGCAAATTTTCAATTGCGGAGTCGAAAAAAAAATGCATGGAGTCGATACAAAATGAGAAAATCATGAATATCTCGGGAACCACAAGAACGATCGAAATGTCCTTTGGCCAGCTGATAGTCCTTGTTAAGACGAGTTGATTGCCACAAGATTCATAAGGATCGGCAAGGATATGGCCAAGATAGAGCATGTTTCCTCTCAGCAAAAAAGTCCTTCTAACTCTGTTGTTTAAAGGATATGTGTGCTTTTCATTTCATTGTCGTACATCATGAATCCGTCCCCATATGCATGCCAAAGGTCATCCTGATCGTACTTCAAATGACGAAGTTACGGAGGATTTTCGAAATTTTTGCAAATTTTCCATGCCTACCCCTTGTAGAATTTTTCGAAAAATTCTTGTTTGTTTTTTTAATATATTCTTTATTCTTTTAATGACACCCGACAGTTATTTTTAAACGTATTTGTTAGGACTATCGACCGGCCAATTGCTATCTAAATTATCGCTGTAGTTTCTGAGATAAACACATTTAAATTTTTGGACAGAAATTTATATCTCATCCCCAAAAGTATGCAAAAGTTTTTAATTTTTGGACTTGCAAATTTTCAATTGCGGAGTCGAAAAAAAAATGCATGGAGTCGATACAAAATGAGAAAATCATGAATATCTCGGGAACCACAAAAACGATCGAAATGTCCTTTGGCCAGCTGATAGTCCTTGTTAAGACGAGTTGATTGCCACAAGATTCATAAGGATCGGCAAAGATATGGCCAAGATAGAGCATGTTTTCTCTCAGCAAAAAAGTCCTTCTAACTCTGTTGTTTAAAGGATATTTGGGCTTTTGATTTCATTGTCGTACATCATGAATCCGTCCCCATATGCATGCCAAAGGTCATCCTGATCGTCCTTCAAATGACGAAGTTACGGAGGATTTTCGAAATTTTTGCAAATTTTCCATGCCTACCCCTTGTAGAATTTTTCGAAAAATTCTTGTTTGTTTTTTTAATATATTCTTTATTCTTTTAATGACACCCGACAGTTATTTTTAAACGTATTTGTTAGGACTATCGACCGGCCAATTGCTATCTAAATTATCGCTGTAGTTTCTGAGATAAACACATTTAAATTTTTGGACAGAAATTTATATCTCATCCCCAAAAGTATGCAAAAGTTTGTAATTTTTGGACTTGCAAATTTTCAATTGCGGAGTCGAAAAAAAAATGCATGGAGTCGATACAAAATGAGAAAATCATGAATATCTCGGGAACCACAAGAACGATCGAAATGTCCTTTGGCCAGCTGATAGTCCTTGTTAAGACGAGTTGATTGCCACAAGATTCATAAGGATCGGCAAGGATATGGCCAAGATAGAGCATGTTTTCTCTCAGCAAAAAAGTCCTTCTAACTCTGTTGTTTAAAGGATATTTGTGCTTTTCATTTCATTGTCGTACATCATGAATCCGTCCCCATATGCATGCCAAAGGTCATCCTGATCGTACTTCAAATGACGAAGTTACGGAGGATTTTCGAAATTTTTGCAAATTTTCCATGCCTACCCCTTGTAGAATTTTTCGAAAAATTCTTGTTTGTTTTTTTAATATATTCTTTATTCTTTTAATGACACCCCACAGTTATTTTTAAACGTATTTATTAGGACTATCAACCGGCCAATTGCTATCTAAATTATCGCTGTAGTTTCTGAGATAAACACATTTAAATTTTTGGACAGAAATTTATATCTCATCCCCAAAAGTATGCAAAAGTTTTTAATTTTTGGACTTGCAAATTTTCAATTGCGGAGTCGAAAAAAAATGCATGGAGTCGATACAAAATGAGAAAATCATGAATATCTCGGGAACCACAAGAACGATCGAAATGTCCTTTGGCCAGCTGATAGTCCTTGTTAAGACGAGTTGATTGCCACAAGATTCATAAGGATCGGCAAGGATATGGCCAAGATAGAGCATGTTTTCTCTCAGCAAAAAAGTCCTTCTAACTCTGTTGTTTAAAGGATATTTGGGCTTTTGATTTCATTGTCGTACATCATGAATCCGTCCCCATATGCATGCCAAAGGTCATCCTGATCGTCCTTCAAATGACGAAGTTACGGAGGATTTTCGAAATTTTTGCAAATTTTCCATGCCTACCCCTTGTAGAATTTTTCGAAAAATTCTTGTTTGTTTTTTTAATATATTCTTTATTCTTTTAATGACACCCGACAGTTATTTTTAAACGTATTTGTTAGGACTATCGACCGGCCAATTGCTATCTAAATTATCGCTGTAGTTTCTGAGATAAACACATTTAAATTTTTGGACAGAAATTTATATCTCATCCCCAAAAGTATGCAAAAGTTTGTAATTTTTGGACTTGCAAATTTTCAATTGCGGAGTCGAAAAAAAAATGCATGGAGTCGATACAAAATGAGAAAATCATGAATATCTCGGGAACCACAAGAACGATCGAAATGTCCTTTGGCCAGCTGATAGTCCTTGTTAAGACGAGTTGATTGCCACAAGATTCATAAGGATCGGCAAGGATATGGCCAAGATAGAGCATGTTTTCTCTCAGCAAAAAAGTCCTTCTAACTCTGTTGTTTAAAGGATATTTGGGCTTTTGATTTCATTGTCGTACATCATGAATCCGTCCCCATATGCATGCCAAAGGTCATCCTGATCGTCCTTCAAATGACGAAGTTACGGAGGATTTTCGAAATTTTTGCAAATTTTCCATGCCTACCCCTTGTAGAATTTTTCGAAAAATTCTTGTTTGTTTTTTTAATATATTCTTTATTCTTTTAATGACACCCCACAGTTATTTTAAAACGTATTTATTAGGACTATCAACCGGCCAATTGCTATCTAAATTATCGCTGTAGTTTCTGAGATAAACACATTTAAATTTTTGGACAGAAATTTATATCTCATCCCCAAAAGTATGCAAAAGTTTGTAATTTTTGGACTTGCAAATTTTCAATTGCGGAGTCGAAAAAAAAATGCATGGAGTCGATACAAAATGAGAAAATCATGAATATCTCGGGAACCACAAGAACGATCGAAATGTCCTTTGGCCAGCTGATAGTCCTTGTTAAGACGAGTTGATTGCCACAAGATTCATAAGGATCGGCAAGGATATGGCCAAGATAGAGCATGTTTTCTCTCAGCAAAAAAGTCCTTCTAACTCTGTTGTTTAAAGGATATTTGGGCTTTTGATTTCATTGTCGTACATCATGAATCCGTCCCCATATGCATGCCAAAGGTCATCCTGATCGTCCTTCAAATGACGAAGTTACGGAGGATTTTCGAAATTTTTGCAAATTTTCCATGCCTACCCCTTGTAGAATTTTTCGAAAAATTCTTGTTTGTTTTTTTAATATATTCTTTATTCTTTTAATGACACCCGACAGTTATTTTTAAACGTATTTGTTAGGACTATCGACCGGCCAATTGCTATCTAAATTATCGCTGTAGTTTCTGAGATAAACACATTTAAATTTTTGGACAGAAATTTATATCTCATCCCCAAAAGTATGCAAAAATTTTTAATTTTTGGACTTGCAAATTTTCAATTGCGGATTTTCCATGTCCTTTGGCCAGCTGATAGTCCTTGTTAAGACGAGTTGATTGCCACAAGATTCATAAGGATCGGCAAGGATATGGCCAAGATAGAGCATGTTTTCTCTCAGCAAAAAAGTCCTTCTAACTCTGTTGTTTAAAGGATATTTGGGCTTTTGATTTCATTGTCGTACATCATGAATCCGTCCCCATATGCATGCCAAAGGTCATCCTGATCGTCCTTCAAATGACGAAGTTACGGAGGATTTTCGAAATTTTTGCAAATTTTCCATGCCTACCCCTTGTAGAATTTTTCGAAAAATTCTTGTTTGTTTTTTTAATATATTCTTTATTCTTTTAATGACACCCGACAGTTATTTTTAAACGTATTTGTTAGGACTATCGACCGGCCAATTGCTATCTAAATTATCGCTGTAGTTTCTGAGATAAACACATTTAAATTTTTGGACAGAAATTTATATCTCATCCCCAAAAGTATGCAAAAGTTTGTAATTTTTGGACTTGCAAATTTTCAATTGCGGAGTCGAAAAAAAAATGCATGGAGTCGATACAAAATGAGAAAATCATGAATATCTCGGGAACCACAAGAACGATCGAAATGTCCTTTGGCCAGCTGATAGTCCTTGTTAAGACGAGTTGATTGCCACAAGATTCATAAGGATCGGCAAGGATATGGCCAAGATAGAGCATGTTTTCTCTCAGCAAAAAAGTCCTTCTAACTCTGTTGTTTAAAGGATATTTGGGCTTTTGATTTCATTGTCGTACATCATGAATCCGTCCCCATATGCATGCCAAAGGTCATCCTGATCGTCCTTCAAATGACGAAGTTACGGAGGATTTTCGAAATTTTTGCAAATTTTCCATGCCTACCCCTTGTAGAATTTTTCGAAAAATTCTTGTTTGTTTTTTTAATATATTCTTTATTCTTTTAATGACACCCCACAGTTATTTTAAAACGTATTTATTAGGACTATCAACCGGCCAATTGCTATCTAAATTATCGCTGTAGTTTCTGAGATAAACACATTTAAATTTTTGGACAGAAATTTATATCTCATCCCCAAAAGTATGCAAAAGTTTGTAATTTTTGGACTTGCAAATTTTCAATTGCGGAGTCGAAAAAAAAATGCATGGAGTCGATACAAAATGAGAAAATCATGAATATCTCGGGAACCACAAGAACGATCGAAATGTCCTTTGGCCAGCTGATAGTCCTTGTTAAGACGAGTTGATTGCCACAAGATTCATAAGGATCGGCAAGGATATGGCCAAGATAGAGCATGTTTTCTCTCAGCAAAAAAGTCCTTCTAACTCTGTTGTTTAAAGGATATTTGGGCTTTTGATTTCATTGTCGTACATCATGAATCCGTCCCCATATGCATGCCAAAGGTCATCCTGATCGTCCTTCAAATGACGAAGTTACGGAGGATTTTCGAAATTTTTGCAAATTTTCCATGCCTACCCCTTGTAGAATTTTTCGAAAAATTCTTGTTTGTTTTTTTAATATATTCTTTATTCTTTTAATGACACCCGACAGTTATTTTTAAACGTATTTGTTAGGACTATCGACCGGCCAATTGCTATCTAAATTATCGCTGTAGTTTCTGAGATAAACACATTTAAATTTTTGGACAGAAATTTATATCTCATCCCCAAAAGTATGCAAAAATTTTTAATTTTTGGACTTGCAAATTTTCAATTGCGGATTTTCCATGCCTACCCCTTGTAGAATTTTTCGAAAAATTCTTGTTTGTTTTTTTAATATATTCTTTATTCTTTTAATGACACCCGACAGTTATTTTTAAACGTATTTGTTAGGACTATCGACCGGCCAATTGCTATCTAAATTATCGCTGTAGTTTCTGAGATAAACACATTTAAATTTTTGGACAGAAATTTATATCTCATCCCCAAAAGTATGCAAAAGTTTGTAATTTTTGGACTTGCAAATTTTCAATTGCGGAGTCGAAAAAAAAATGCATGGAGTCGATACAAAATGAGAAAATCATGAATATCTCGGGAACCACAAAAACGATCGAAATGTCCTTTGGCCAGCTGATAGTCCTTGTTAAGACGAGTTGATTGCCACAAGATTCATAAGGATCGGCAAGGATATGGCCAAGATAGAGCATGTTTTCTCTCAGCAAAAAAGTCCTTCTAACTCTGTTGTTTAAAGGATATTTGGGCTTTTGATTTCATTGTCGTACATCATGAATCCGTCCCCATATGCATGCCAAAGGTCATCCTGATCGTCCTTCAAATGACGAAGTTACGGAGGATTTTCGAAATTTTTGCAAATTTTCCATGCCTACCCCTTGTAGAATTTTTCGAAAAATTCTTGTTTGTTTTTTTAATATATTCTTTATTCTTTTAATGACACCCGACAGTTATTTTTAAACGTATTTGTTAGGACTATCGACCGGCCAATTGCTATCTAAATTATCGCTGTAGTTTCTGAGATAAACACATTTAAATTTTTGGACAGAAATTTATATCTCATCCCCAAAAGTATGCAAAAGTTTGTAATTTTTGGACTTGCAAATTTTCAATTGCGGAGTCGAAAAAAAAATGCATGGAGTCGATACAAAATGAGAAAATCATGAATATCTCGGGAACCACAAGAACGATCGAAATGTCCTTTGGCCAGCTGATAGTCCTTGTTAAGACGAGTTGATTGCCACAAGATTCATAAGGATCGGCAAGGATATGGCCAAGATAGAGCATGTTTTCTCTCAGCAAAAAAGTCCTTCTAACTCTGTTGTTTAAAGGATATTTGTGCTTTTCATTTCATTGTCGTACATCATGAATCCGTCCCCATATGCATGCCAAAGGTCATCCTGATCGTACTTCAAATGACGAAGTTACGGAGGATTTTCGAAATTTTTGCAAATTTTCCATGCCTACCCCTTGTAGAATTTTTCGAAAAATTCTTGTTTGTTTTTTTAATATATTCTTTATTCTTTTAATGACACCCCACAGTTATTTTTAAACGTATTTATTAGGACTATCAACCGGCCAATTGCTATCTAAATTATCGCTGTAGTTTCTGAGATAAACACATTTAAATTTTTGGACAGAAATTTATATCTCATCCCCAAAAGTATGCAAAAGTTTTTAATTTTTGGACTTGCAAATTTTCAATTGCGGAGTCGAAAAAAAAATGCATGGAGTCGATACAAAATGAGAAAATCATGAATATCTCGGGAACCACAAAAACGATCGAAATGTCCTTTGGCCAGCTGATAGTCCTTGTTAAGACGAGTTGATTGCCACAAGATTCATAAGGATCGGCAAGGATATGGCCAAGATAGAGCATGTTTTCTCTCAGCAAAAAAGTCCTTCTAACTCTGTTGTTTAAAGGATATTTGGGCTTTTGATTTCATTGTCGTACATCATGAATCCGTCCCCATATGCATGCCAAAGGTCATCCTGATCGTCCTTCAAATGACGAAGTTACGGAGGATTTTCGAAATTTTTGCAAATTTTCCATGCCTACCCCTTGTAGAATTTTTCGAAAAATTCTTGTTTGTTTTTTTAATATATTCTTTATTCTTTTAATGACACCCGACAGTTATTTTTAAACGTATTTGTTAGGACTATCGACCGGCCAATTGCTATCTAAATTATCGCTGTAGTTTCTGAGATAAACACATTTAAATTTTTGGACAGAAATTTATATCTCATCCCCAAAAGTATGCAAAAGTTTGTAATTTTTGGACTTGCAAATTTTCAATTGCGGAGTCGAAAAAAAAATGCATGGAGTCGATACAAAATGAGAAAATCATGAATATCTCGGGAACCACAAGAACGATCGAAATGTCCTTTGGCCAGCTGATAGTCCTTGTTAAGACGAGTTGATTGCCACAAGATTCATAAGGATCGGCAAGGATATGGCCAAGATAGAGCATGTTTTCTCTCAGCAAAAAAGTCCTTCTAACTCTGTTGTTTAAAGGATATTTGGGCTTTTGATTTCATTGTCGTACATCATGAATCCGTCCCCATATGCATGCCAAAGGTCATCCTGATCGTCCTTCAAATGACGAAGTTACGGAGGATTTTCGAAATTTTTGCAAATTTTCCATGCCTACCCCTTGTAGAATTTTTCGAAAAATTCTTGTTTGTTTTTTTAATATATTCTTTATTCTTTTAATGACACCCCACAGTTATTTTTAAACGTATTTGTTAGGACTATCAACCGGCCAATTGCTATCTAAATTATCGCTGTAGTTTCTGAGATAAACACATTTAAATTTTTGGACAGAAATTTATATCTCATCCCCAAAAGTATGCAAAAGTTTTTAATTTTTGGACTTGCAAATTTTCAATTGCGGAGTCGAAAAAAAAATGCATGGAGTCGATACAAAATGAGAAAATCATGAATATCTCGGGAACCACAAGAACGATCGAAATGTCCTTTGGCCAGCTGATAGTCCTTGTTAAGACGAGTTGATTGCCACAAGATTCATAAGGATCGGCAAGGATATGGCCAAGATAGAGCATGTTTTCTCTCAGCAAAAAAGTCCTTCTAACTCTGTTGTTTAAAGGATATTTGGGCTTTTGATTTCATTGTCGTACATCATGAATCCGTCCCCATATGCATGCCAAAGGTCATCCTGATCGTCCTTCAAATGACGAAGTTACGGAGGATTTTCGAAATTTTTGCAAATTTTCCATGCCTACCCCTTGTAGAATTTTTCGAAAAATTCTTGTTTGTTTTTTTAATATATTCTTTATTCTTTTAATGACACCCGACAGTTATTTTTAAACGTATTTGTTAGGACTATCGACCGGCCAATTGCTATCTAAATTATCGCTGTAGTTTCTGAGATAAACACATTTAAATTTTTGGACAGAAATTTATATCTCATCCCCAAAAGTATGCAAAAGTTTGTAATTTTTGGACTTGCAAATTTTCAATTGCGGAGTCGAAAAAAAAATGCATGGAGTCGATACAAAATGAGAAAATCATGAATATCTCGGGAACCACAAGAACGATCGAAATGTCCTTTGGCCAGCTGATAGTCCTTGTTAAGACGAGTTGATTGCCACAAGATTCATAAGGATCGGCAAGGATATGGCCAAGATAGAGCATGTTTTCTCTCAGCAAAAAAGTCCTTCTAACTCTGTTGTTTAAAGGATATTTGTGCTTTTCATTTCATTGTCGTACATCATGAATCCGTCCCCATATGCATGCCAAAGGTCATCCTGATCGTACTTCAAATGACGAAGTTACGGAGGATTTTCGAAATTTTTGCAAATTTTCCATGCCTACCCCTTGTAGAATTTTTCGAAAAATTCTTGTTTGTTTTTTTAATATATTCTTTATTCTTTTAATGACACCCGACAGTTATTTTTAAACGTATTTGTTAGGACTATCGACCGGCCAATTGCTATCTAAATTATCGCTGTAGTTTCTGAGATAAACACATTTAAATTTTTGGACAGAAATTTATATCTCATCCCCAAAAGTATGCAAAAGTTTGTAATTTTTGGACTTGCAAATTTTCAATTGCGGAGTCGAAAAAAAAATGCATGGAGTCGATACAAAATGAGAAAATCATGAATATCTCGGGAACCACAAGAACGATCGAAATGTCCTTTGGCCAGCTGATAGTCCTTGTTAAGACGAGTTGATTGCCACAAGATTCATAAGGATCGGCAAGGATATGGCCAAGATAGAGCATGTTTTCTCTCAGCAAAAAAGTCCTTCTAACTCTGTTGCTTAAAGGATATTTGTGCTTTTCATTTCATTGTCGTACATCATGAATCCGTCCCCATATGCATGCCAAAGGTCATCCTGATCGTACTTCAAATGACGAAGTTACGGAGGATTTTCGAAATTTTTGCAAATTTTCCATGCCTACCCCTTGTAGAATTTTTCGAAAAATTCTTGTTTGTTTTTTTAATATATTCTTTATTCTTTTAATGACACCCCACAGTTATTTTTAAACGTATTTATTAGGACTATCAACCGGCCAATTGCTATCTAAATTATCGCTGTAGTTTCTGAGATAAACACATTTAAATTTTTGGACAGAAATTTATATCTCATCCCCAAAAGTATGCAAAAGTTTTTAATTTTTGGACTTGCAAATTTTCAATTGCGGAGTCGAAAAAAAAATGCATGGAGTCGATACAAAATGAGAAAATCATGAATATCTCGGGAACCACAAAAACGATCGAAATGTCCTTTGGCCAGCTGATAGTCCTTGTTAAGACGAGTTGATTGCCACAAGATTCATAAGGATCGGCAAGGATATGGCCAAGATAGAGCATGTTTTCTCTCAGCAAAAAAGTCCTTCTAACTCTGTTGTTTAAAGGATATTTGGGCTTTTGATTTCATTGTCGTACATCATGAATCCGTCCCCATATGCATGCCAAAGGTCATCCTGATCGTCCTTCAAATGACGAAGTTACGGAGGATTTTCGAAATTTTTGCAAATTTTCCATGCCTACCCCTTGTAGAATTTTTCGAAAAATTCTTGTTTGTTTTTTTAATATATTCTTTATTCTTTTAATGACACCCGACAGTTATTTTTAAACGTATTTGTTAGGACTATCGACCGGCCAATTGCTATCTAAATTATCGCTGTAGTTTCTGAGATAAACACATTTAAATTTTTGGACAGAAATTTATATCTCATCCCCAAAAGTATGCAAAAGTTTGTAATTTTTGGACTTGCAAATTTTCAATTGCGGAGTCGAAAAAAAAATGCATGGAGTCGATACAAAATGAGAAAATCATGAATATCTCGGGAACCACAAGAACGATCGAAATGTCCTTTGGCCAGCTGATAGTCCTTGTTAAGACGAGTTGATTGCCACAAGATTCATAAGGATCGGCAAGGATATGGCCAAGATAGAGCATGTTTTCTCTCAGCAAAAAAGTCCTTCTAACTCTGTTGTTTAAAGGATATTTGGGCTTTTGATTTCATTGTCGTACATCATGAATCCGTCCCCATATGCATGCCAAAGGTCATCCTGATCGTCCTTCAAATGACGAAGTTACGGAGGATTTTCGAAATTTTTGCAAATTTTCCATGCCTACCCCTTGTAGAATTTTTCGAAAAATTCTTGTTTGTTTTTTTAATATATTCTTTATTCTTTTAATGACACCCCACAGTTATTTTTAAACGTATTTGTTAGGACTATCAACCGGCCAATTGCTATCTAAATTATCGCTGTAGTTTCTGAGATAAACACATTTAAATTTTTGGACAGAAATTTATATCTCATCCCCAAAAGTATGCAAAAGTTTTTAATTTTTGGACTTGCAAATTTTCAATTGCGGAGTCGAAAAAAAAATGCATGGAGTCGATACAAAATGAGAAAATCATGAATATCTCGGGAACCACAAGAACGATCGAAATGTCCTTTGGCCAGCTGATAGTCCTTGTTAAGACGAGTTGATTGCCACAAGATTCATAAGGATCGGCAAGGATATGGCCAAGATAGAGCATGTTTTCTCTCAGCAAAAAAGTCCTTCTAACTCTGTTGTTTAAAGGATATTTGGGCTTTTGATTTCATTGTCGTACATCATGAATCCGTCCCCATATGCATGCCAAAGGTCATCCTGATCGTCCTTCAAATGACGAAGTTACGGAGGATTTTCGAAATTTTTGCAAATTTTCCATGCCTACCCCTTGTAGAATTTTTCGAAAAATTCTTGTTTGTTTTTTTAATATATTCTTTATTCTTTTAATGACACCCCACAGTTATTTTTAAACGTATTTATTAGGACTATCAACCGGCCAATTGCTATCTAAATTATCGCTGTAGTTTCTGAGATAAACACATTTAAATTTTTGGACAGAAATTTATATCTCATCCCCAAAAGTATGCAAAAGTTTGTAATTTTTGGACTTGCAAATTTTCAATTGCGGAGTCGAAAAAAAAATGCATGGAGTCGATACAAAATGAGAAAATCATGAATATCTCGGGAACCACAAGAACGATCGAAATGTCCTTTGGCCAGCTGATAGTCCTTGTTAAGACGAGTTGATTGCCACAAGATTCATAAGGATCGGCAAGGATATGGCCAAGATAGAGCATGTTTTCTCTCAGCAAAAAAGTCCTTCTAACTCTGTTGTTTAAAGGATATTTGGGCTTTTGATTTCATTGTCGTACATCATGAATCCGTCCCCATATGCATGCCAAAGGTCATCCTGATCGTCCTTCAAATGACGAAGTTACGGAGGATTTTCGAAATTTTTGCAAATTTTCCATGCCTACCCCTTGTAGAATTTTTCGAAAAATTCTTGTTTGTTTTTTTAATATATTCTTTATTCTTTTAATGACACCCCACAGTTATTTTTAAACGTATTTATTAGGACTATCAACCGGCCAATTGCTATCTAAATTATCGCTGTAGTTTCTGAGATAAACACATTTAAATTTTTGGACAGAAATTTATATCTCATCCCCAAAAGTATGCAAAAGTTTGTAATTTTTGGACTTGCAAATTTTCAATTGCGGAGTCGAAAAAAAAATGCATGGAGTCGATACAAAATGAGAAAATCATGAATATCTCGGGAACCACAAGAACGATCGAAATGTCCTTTGGCCAGCTGATAGTCCTTGTTAAGACGAGTTGATTGCCACAAGATTCATAAGGATCGGCAAGGATATGGCCAAGATAGAGCATGTTTTCTCTCAGCAAAAAAGTCCTTCTAACTCTGTTGTTTAAAGGATATTTGGGCTTTTGATTTCATTGTCGTACATCATGAATCCGTCCCCATATGCATGCCAAAGGTCATCCTGATCGTCCTTCAAATGACGAAGTTACGGAGGATTTTCGAAATTTTTGCAAATTTTCCATGCCTACCCCTTGTAGAATTTTTCGAAAAATTCTTGTTTGTTTTTTTAATATATTCTTTATTCTTTTAATGACACCCCACAGTTATTTTTAAACGTATTTATTAGGACTATCAACCTGCCAATTGCTATCTAAATTATCGCTGTAGTTTCTGAGATAAACACATTTAAATTTTTGGACAGAAATTTATATCTCATCCCCAAAAGTATGCAAAAGTTTTTAATTTTTGGACTTGCAAATTTTCAATTGCGGAGTCGAAAAAAAAATGCATGGAGTCGATACAAAATGAGAAAATCATGAATATCTCGGGAACCACAAGAACGATCGAAATGTCCTTTGGCCAGCTGATAGTCCTTGTTAAGACGAGTTGATTGCCACAAGATTCATAAGGATCGGCAAGGATATGGCCAAGATAGAGCATGTTTTCTCTCAGCAAAAAAGTCCTTCTAACTCTGTTGTTTAAAGGATATTTGGGCTTTTGATTTCATTGTCGTACATCATGAATCCGTCCCCATATGCATGCCAAAGGTCATCCTGATCGTCCTTCAAATGACGAAGTTACGGAGGATTTTCGAAATTTTTGCAAATTTTCCATGCCTACCCCTTGTAGAATTTTTCGAAAAATTCTTGTTTGTTTTTTTAATATATTCTTTATTCTTTTAATGACACCCGACAGTTATTTTTAAACGTATTTGTTAGGACTATCGACCGGCCAATTGCTATCTAAATTATCGCTGTAGTTTCTGAGATAAACACATTTAAATTTTTGGACAGAAATTTATATCTCATCCCCAAAAGTATGCAAAAGTTTGTAATTTTTGGACTTGCAAATTTTCAATTGCGGAGTCGAAAAAAAAATGCATGGAGTCGATACAAAATGAGAAAATCATGAATATCTCGGGAACCACAAGAACGATCGGAATGTCCTTTGGCCAGCTGATAGTCCTTGTTAAGACGAGTTGATTGCCACAAGATTCATAAGGATCGGCAAGGATATGACCAAGATAGAGCATGTTTTCTCTCAGCAAAAAAGTCCTTCTAACTCTGTTGGGCTTTTGATTTCATTGTCGTACATCATGAATCCGTCCCCATATGCATGCCAAAGGTCATCCTGATCGTCCTTCAAATGACGAAGTTACGGAGGATTTTCGAAATTTTTGCAAATTTTCCATGCCTACCCCTTGTAGAATTTTTCGAAAAATTCTTGTTTGTTTTTTTAATATATTCTTTATTCTTTTAATGACACCCGACAGTTATTTTTAAACGTATTTGTTAGGACTATCGACCGGCCAATTGCTATCTAAATACTCGCTGTAGTTTCTGAGATAAACACATTTAAATTTTTGGACAGAAATTTATATCTCATCCCCAAAAGTATGCAAAAGTTTTTAATTTTTGGACTTGCAAATTTTCAATTGCGGAGTCGAAAAAAAAATGCATGGAGTCGATACAAAATGAGAAAATCATGAATATCTCGGGAACCACAAGAACGATCGAAATGTCCTTTGGCCAGCTGATAGTCCTTGTTAAGACGAGTTGATTGCCACAAGATTCATAAGGATCGGCAAGGATATGGCCAAGATAGAGCATGTTTTCTCTCAGCAAAAAAGTCCTTCTAACTCTGTTGTTTAAAGGATATTTGGGCTTTTGATTTCATTGTCGTACATCATGAATCCGTCCCCATATGCATGCCAAAGGTCATCCTGATCGTCCTTCAAATGACGAAGTTACGGAGGATTTTCGAAATTTTTGCAAATTTTCCATGCCTACCCCTTGTAGAATTTTTCGAAAAATTCTTGTTTGTTTTTTTAATATATTCTTTATTCTTTTAATGACACCCCACAGTTATTTTTAAACGTATTTATTAGGACTATCAACCGGCCAATTGCTATCTAAATACTCGCTGTAGTTTCTGAGATAAACACATTTAAATTTTTGGACAGAAATTTATATCTCATCCCCAAAAGTATGCAAAAGTTTGTAATTTTTGGACTTGCAAATTTTCAATTGCGGAGTCGAAAAAAAAATGCATGGAGTCGATACAAAATGAGAAAATCATGAATATCTCGGGAACCACAAGAACGATCGAAATGTCCTTTGGCCAGCTGATAGTCCTTGTTAAGACGAGTTGATTGCCACAAGATTCATAAGGATCGGCAAGGATATGGCCAAGATAGAGCATGTTTTCTCTCAGCAAAAAAGTCCTTCTAACTCTGTTGTTTAAAGGATATTTGGGCTTTTGATTTCATTGTCGTACATCATGAATCCGTCCCCATATGCATGCCAAAGGTCATCCTGATCGTCCTTCAAATGACGAAGTTACGGAGGATTTTCGAAATTTTTGCAAATTTTCCATGCCTACCCCTTGTAGAATTTTTCGAAAAATTCTTGTTTGTTTTTTTAATATATTCTTTATTCTTTTAATGACACCCCACAGTTATTTTTAAACGTATTTATTAGGACTATCAACCTGCCAATTGCTATCTAAATTATCGCTGTAGTTTCTGAGATAAACACATTTAAATTTTTGGACAGAAATTTATATCTCATCCCCAAAAGTATGCAAAAGTTTTTAATTTTTGGACTTGCAAATTTTCAATTGCGGAGTCGAAAAAAAAATGCATGGAGTCGATACAAAATGAGAAAATCATGAATATCTCGGGAACCACAAGAACGATCGAAATGTCCTTTGGCCAGCTGATAGTCCTTGTTAAGACGAGTTGATTGCCACAAGATTCATAAGGATCGGCAAGGATATGGCCAAGATAGAGCATGTTTTCTCTCAGCAAAAAAGTCCTTCTAACTCTGTTGTTTAAAGGATATTTGGGCTTTTGATTTCATTGTCGTACATCATGAATCCGTCCCCATATGCATGCCAAAGGTCATCCTGATCGTCCTTCAAATGACGAAGTTACGGAGGATTTTCGAAATTTTTGCAAATTTTCCATGCCTACCCCTTGTAGAATTTTTCGAAAAATTCTTGTTTGTTTTTTTAATATATTCTTTATTCTTTTAATGACACCCGACAGTTATTTTTAAACGTATTTGTTAGGACTATCGACCGGCCAATTGCTATCTAAATTATCGCTGTAGTTTCTGAGATAAACACATTTAAATTTTTGGACAGAAATTTATATCTCATCCCCAAAAGTATGCAAAAGTTTGTAATTTTTGGACTTGCAAATTTTCAATTGCGGAGTCGAAAAAAAAATGCATGGAGTCGATACAAAATGAGAAAATCATGAATATCTCGGGAACCACAAGAACGATCGGAATGTCCTTTGGCCAGCTGATAGTCCTTGTTAAGACGAGTTGATTGCCACAAGATTCATAAGGATCGGCAAGGATATGACCAAGATAGAGCATGTTTTCTCTCAGCAAAAAAGTCCTTCTAACTCTGTTGTTTAAAGGATATTTGGGCTTTTGATTTCATTGTCGTACATCATGAATCCGTCCCCATATGCATGCCAAAGGTCATCCTGATCGTCCTTCAAATGACGAAGTTACGGAGGATTTTCGAAATTTTTGCAAATTTTCCATGCCTACCCCTTGTAGAATTTTTCGAAAAATTCTTGTTTGTTTTTTTAATATATTCTTTATTCTTTTAATGACACCCGACAGTTATTTTTAAACGTATTTGTTAGGACTATCGACCGGCCAATTGCTATCTAAATACTCGCTGTAGTTTCTGAGATAAACACATTTAAATTTTTGGACAGAAATTTATATCTCATCCCCAAAAGTATGCAAAAGTTTTTAATTTTTGGACTTGCAAATTTTCAATTGCGGAGTCGAAAAAAAAATGCATGGAGTCGATACAAAATGAGAAAATCATGAATATCTCGGGAACCACAAGAACGATCGAAATGTCCTTTGGCCAGCTGATAGTCCTTGTTAAGACGAGTTGATTGCCACAAGATTCATAAGGATCGGCAAGGATATGGCCAAGATAGAGCATGTTTTCTCTCAGCAAAAAAGTCCTTCTAACTCTGTTGTTTAAAGGATATTTGGGCTTTTGATTTCATTGTCGTACATCATGAATCCGTCCCCATATGCATGCCAAAGGTCATCCTGATCGTCCTTCAAATGACGAAGTTACGGAGGATTTTCGAAATTTTTGCAAATTTTCCATGCCTACCCCTTGTAGAATTTTTCGAAAAATTCTTGTTTGTTTTTTTAATATATTCTTTATTCTTTTAATGACACCCGACAGTTATTTTTAAACGTATTTGTTAGGACTATCGACCGGCCAATTGCTATCTAAATTATCGCTGTAGTTTCTGAGATAAACACATTTAAATTTTTGGACAGAAATTTATATCTCATCCCCAAAAGTATGCAAAAGTTTTTAATTTTTGGACTTGCAAATTTTCAATTGCGGAGTCGAAAAAAAAATGCATGGAGTCGATACAAAATGAGAAAATCATGAATATCTCGGGAACCACAAAAACGATCGAAATGTCCTTTGGCCAGCTGATAGTCCTTGTTAAGACGAGTTGATTGCCACAAGATTCATAAGGATCGGCAAGGATATGACCAAGATAGAGCATGTTTTCTCTCAGCAAAAAAGTCCTTCTAACTTTGTTGTTTAAAGGATATTTGGGCTTTTGATTTCATTGTCGTACATCATGAATCCGTCCCCATATGCATGCCAAAGGTCATCCTGATCGTCCTTCAAATGACGAAGTTACGGAGGATTTTCGAAATTTTTGCAAATTTTCCATGCCTACCCCTTGTAGAATTTTTCGAAAAATTCTTGTTTGTTTTTTTAATATATTCTTTATTCTTTTAATGACACCCGACAGTTATTTTTAAACGTATTTGTTAGGACTATCGACCGGCCAATTGCTATCTAAATACTCGCTGTAGTTTCTGAGATAAACACATTTAAATTTTTCGACAGAAATTTATATCTCATCCCCAAAAGTATGCAAAAGTTTTTAATTTTTGGACTTGCAAATTTTCAATTGCGGAGTCGAAAAAAAATGCATGGAGTCGATACAAAATGAGAAAATCATGAATATCTCGGGAACCACAAAAACGATCGAAATGTCATTTGGCCAGCTGATAGTCCTTGTTAAGACGAGTTGATTGCCACAAGATTCATAAGGATCGGCAAGGATATGGCCAAGATAGAGCATGTTTTCTCTCAGCAAAAAAGTCCTTCTAACTCTGTTGTTTAAAGGATATTTGGGCTTTTGATTTCATTGTCGTACATCATGAATCCGTCCCCATATGCATGCCAAAGGTCATCCTGATCGTCCTTCAAATGACTAAGTTACGGAGGATTTTCGAAATTTTTGCAAATTTTCCATGCCTACCCCTTGTAGAATTTTTCGAAAAATTCTTGTTTGTTTTTTTAATATATTCTTTATTCTTTTAATGACACCCGACAGTTATTTTTAAACGTATTTGTTAGGACTATCGACCGGCCAATTGCTATCTAAATACTCGCTGTAGTTTCTGAGATAAACACATTTAAATTTTTCGACAGAAATTTATATCTCATCCCCAAAAGTATGCAAAAGTTTTTAATTTTTGGACTTGCAAATTTTCAATTGCGGAGTCGAAAAAAAATGCATGGAGTCGATACAAAATGAGAAAATCATGAATATCTCGGGAACCACAAAAACGATCGAAATGTCATTTGGCCAGCTGATAGTCCTTGTTAAGACGAGTTGATTGCCACAAGATTCATAAGGATCGGCAAGGATATGGCCAAGATAGAGCATGTTTTCTCTCAGCAAAAAAGTCCTTCTAACTCTGTTGTTTAAAGGATATTTGGGCTTTTGATTTCATTGTCGTACATCATGAATCCGTCCCCATATGCATGCCAAAGGTCATCCTGATCGTCCTTCAAATGACGAAGTTACGGAGGATTTTCGAAATTTTTGCAAATTTTCCATGGCTACCCCTTGTAGAATTTTTCGAAAAATTCTTGTTTGTTTTTTTAATATATTCTTTATTCTTTTAATGACACCCGACAGTTATTTTTAAACGTATTTGTTAGGACTATCGACCGGCCAATTGCTATCTAAATACTCGCTGTAGTTTCTGAGATAAACACATTTAAATTTTTGGACAGAAATTTATATCTCATCCCCAAAAGTATGCAAAAGTTTTTAATTTTTGGACTTGCAAATTTTCAATTGCGGAGTCGAAAAAAAAATGCATGGAGTCGATACAAAATGAGAAAATCATGAATATTTCGGGAACCACAAAAACGATCGAAATGTCCTTTGGCCAGCTGATAGTCCTTGTTAAGACGAGTTGATTGCCACAAGATTCATAAGGATCGGCAAGGATATGGCCAAGATAGAGCATGTTTTCTCTCAGCAAAAAAGTCCTTCTAACTCTGTTGTTTAAAGGATATTTGGGCTTTTGATTTCATTGTCGTACATCATGAATCCGTCCCCATATGCATGCCAAAGGTCATCCTGATCGTCCTTCAAATGACGAAGTTACGGAGGATTTTCGAAATTTTTGCAAATTTTCCATGGCTACCCCTTGTAGAATTTTTCGAAAAATTCTTGTTTGTTTTTTTAATATATTCTTTATTCTTTTAATGACACCCGACAGTTATTTTTAAACGTATTTGTTAGGACTATCGACCGGCCAATTGCTATCTAAATACTCGCTGTAGTTTCTGAGATAAACACATTTAAATTTTTGGACAGAAATTTATATCTCATCCCCAAAAGTATGCAAAAGTTTTTAATTTTTGGACTTGCAAATTTTCAATTGCGGAGTCGAAAAAAAAATGCATGGAGTCGATACAAAATGAGAAAATCATGAATATTTCGGGAACCACAAAAACGATCGAAATGTCCTTTGGCCAGCTGATAGTCCTTGTTAAGACGAGTTGATTGCCACAAGATTCATAAGGATCGGCAAGGATATGGCCAAGATAGAGCATGTTTTCTCTCAGCAAAAAAGTCCTTCTAACTCTGTTGTTTAAAGGATATTTGGGCTTTTGATTTCATTGTCGTACATCATGAATCCGTCCCCATATGCATGCCAAAGGTCATCCTGATCGTCCTTCAAATGACGAAGTTACGGAGGATTTTCGAAATTTTTGCAAATTTTCCATGCCTACCCCTTGTAGAATTTTTCGAAAAATTCTTGTTTGTTTTTTTAATATATTCTTTATTCTTTTAATGACACCCGACAGTTATTTTTAAACGTATTTGTTAGTACTATCGACCGGCCAATTGCTATCTAAATTATCGCAGTAGTTTCTGAGATAAACACATTTAAATTTTTGGACAGAAATTTATATCTCATCCCCAAAAGTATGCAAAAGTTTTTAATTTTTGGACTTGCAAATTTTCAATTGCGGAGTCGAAAAAAAAATGCATGGAGTCGATACAAAATGAAAAAATCATGAATATCTCGGGAACCACAAGAACGATCGAAATGTCCTTTGGCCAGCTGATAGTCCTTGTTAAGACGAGTTGATTGCCACAAGATTCATAAGGATCGGCAAGGATATGGCCAAGATAGAGCATGTTTTCTCTCAGCAAAAAAGTCCTTCTAACTCTGTTGTTTAAAGGATATTTGGGCTTTTGATTTCATTGTCGTACATCATGAATCCGTCCCCATATGCATGCCAAAGGTCATCCTGATCGTCCTTCAAATGACTAAGTTACGGAGGATTTTCGAAATTTTTGCAAATTTTCCATGCCTACCCCTTGTAGAATTTTTCGAAAAATTCTTGTTTGTTTTTTTAATATATTCTTTATTCTTTTAATGACACCCGACAGTTATTTTTAAACGTATTTGTTAGGACTATCGACCGGCCAATTGCTATCTAAATACTCGCTGTAGTTTCTGAGATAAACACATTTAAATTTTTCGACAGAAATTTATATCTCATCCCCAAAAGTATGCAAAAGTTTTTAATTTTTGGACTTGCAAATTTTCAATTGCGGAGTCGAAAAAAAATGCATGGAGTCGATACAAAATGAGAAAATCATGAATATCTCGGGAACCACAAAAACGATCGAAATGTCATTTGGCCAGCTGATAGTCCTTGTTAAGACGAGTTGATTGCCACAAGATTCATAAGGATCGGCAAGGATATGGCCAAGATAGAGCATGTTTTCTCTCAGCAAAAAAGTCCTTCTAACTCTGTTGTTTAAAGGATATTTGGGCTTTTGATTTCATTGTCGTACATCATGAATCCGTCCCCATATGCATGCCAAAGGTCATCCTGATCGTCCTTCAAATGACGAAGTTACGGAGGATTTTCGAAATTTTTGCAAATTTTCCATGGCTACCCCTTGTAGAATTTTTCGAAAAATTCTTGTTTGTTTTTTTAATATATTCTTTATTCTTTTAATGACACCCGACAGTTATTTTTAAACGTATTTGTTAGGACTATCGACCGGCCAATTGCTATCTAAATACTCGCTGTAGTTTCTGAGATAAACACATTTAAATTTTTGGACAGAAATTTATATCTCATCCCCAAAAGTATGCAAAAGTTTTTAATTTTTGGACTTGCAAATTTTCAATTGCGGAGTCGAAAAAAAAATGCATGGAGTCGATACAAAATGAGAAAATCATGAATATTTCGGGAACCACAAAAACGATCGAAATGTCCTTTGGCCAGCTGATAGTCCTTGTTAAGACGAGTTGATTGCCACAAGATTCATAAGGATCGGCAAGGATATGGCCAAGATAGAGCATGTTTTCTCTCAGCAAAAAAGTCCTTCTAACTCTGTTGTTTAAAGGATATTTGGGCTTTTGATTTCATTGTCGTACATCATGAATCCGTCCCCATATGCATGCCAAAGGTCATCCTGATCGTCCTTCAAATGACGAAGTTACGGAGGATTTTCGAAATTTTTGCAAATTTTCCATGCCTACCCCTTGTAGAATTTTTCGAAAAATTCTTGTTTGTTTTTTTAATATATTCTTTATTCTTTTAATGACACCCGACAGTTATTTTTAAACGTATTTGTTAGTACTATCGACCGGCCAATTGCTATCTAAATTATCGCAGTAGTTTCTGAGATAAACACATTTAAATTTTTGGACAGAAATTTATATCTCATCCCCAAAAGTATGCAAAAGTTTTTAATTTTTGGACTTGCAAATTTTCAATTGCGGAGTCGAAAAAAAAATGCATGGAGTCGATACAAAATGAAAAAATCATGAATATCTCGGGAACCACAAGAACGATCGAAATGTCCTTTGGCCAGCTGATAGTCCTTGTTAAGACGAGTTGATTGCCACAAGATTCATAAGGATCGGCAAGGATATGGCCAAGATAGAGCATGTTTTCTCTCAGCAAAAAAGTCCTTCTAACTCTGTTGTTTAAAGGATATTTAGGCTTTTGATTTCATTGTCGTACATCATGAATCCGTCCCCATATGCATGCCAAAGGTCATCCTGATCGTCCTTCAAATGACGAAGTTACGGAGGATTTTCGAAATTTTTGCAAATTTTCCATGCCTACCCCTTGTAGAATTTTTCGAAAAATTCTTGTTTGTTTTTTTAATATATTCTTTATTCTTTTAATGACACCCGACAGTTATTTTTAAACGTATTTGTTAGGACTATCGACCGGCCAATTGCTATCTAAATTATCGCAGTATATGGCCAAGATAGAGCATGTTTTCTCTCAGCAAAAAAGTCCTTCTAACTCTGTTGTTTAAAGGATATTTGGGCTTTTGATTTCATTGTCGTACATCATGAATCCGTCCTTATATGCATGCCGAAGGTCATCCTGATCGTCCTTCAAATGACGAAGTTACGGAGGATTTTCGAAATTTTTGCAAATTTTCCATGCCTACCCCTTGTAGAATTTTTCGAAAAATTCTTGTTTGTTTTTTTAATATATTCTTTATTCTTTTAATGACACCCGACAGTTATTTTTAAACGTATTTGTTAGGACTATCGACCGGCCAATTGCTATCTAAATACTCGCTGTAGTTTCTGAGATAAACACATTTAAATTTTTGGACAGAAATTTATATCTCATCCCCAAAAGTATGCAAAAGTTTTTAATTTTTGGACTTGCAAATTTTCAATTGCGGAGTCGAAAAAAAAATGCATGGAGTCGATACAAAATGAAAAAATCATGAATATCTCGGGAACCACAAGAACGATCGAAATGTCCTTTGGCCAGCTGATAGTCCTTGTTAAGACGAGTTGATTGCCACAAGATTCATAAGGATCGGCAAGGATATGGCCAAGATAGAGCATGTTTTCTCTCAGCAAAAAAGTCCTTCTAACTCTGTTGTTTAAAGGATATTTGGGCTTTTGATTTCATTGTCGTACATCATGAATCCGTCCCCATATGCATGCCAAAGGTCATCCTGATCGTCCTTCAAATGACGAAGTTACGGAGGATTTTCGAAATTTTTGCAAATTTTCCATGCCTACCCCTTGTAGAATTTTTCGAAAAATTCTTGTTTGTTTTTTTAATATATTCTTTATTCTTTTAATGACACCCGACAGTTATTTTTAAACGTATTTGTTAGGACTATCGACCGGCCAATTGCTATCTAAATACTCGCTGTAGTTTCTGAGATAAACACATTTAAATTTTTGGACAGAAATTTATATCTCATCCCCAAAAGTATGCAAAAGTTTTTAATTTTTGGACTTGCAAATTTTCAATTGCGGAGTCGAAAAAAAAATGCATGGAGTCGATACAAAATGAGAAAATCATGAATATCTCGGGAACCACAAGAACGATCGAAATGTCCTTTGGCCAGCTGATAGTCCTTGTTAAGACGAGTTGATTGCCACAAGATTCATAAGGATCGGCAAGGATATGGCCAAGATAGAGCATGTTTTCTCTCAGCAAAAAAGTCCTTCTAACTTTGTTGTTTAAAGGATATTTGGGCTTTTGATTTCATTGTCGTACATCATGAATCCGTCCCCATATGCATGCCAAAGGTCATCCTGATCGTCCTTCAAATGACGAAGTTACGGAGGATTTTCGAAATTTTTGCAAATTTTCCATGCCTACCCCTTGTAGAATTTTTCGAAAAATTCTTGTTTGTTTTTTTAATATATTCTTTATTCTTTTAATGACACCCGACAGTTATTTTTAAACGTATTTGTTAGGACTATCGACCGGCCAATTGCTATCTAAATACTCGCTGTAGTTTCTGAGATAAACACATTTAAATTTTTGGACAGAAATTTATATCTCATCCCCAAAAGTATGCAAAAGTTTTTAATTTTTGGACTTGCAAATTTTCAATTGCGGAGTCGAAAAAAAAATGCATGGAGTCGATACAAAATGAGAAAATCATGAATATCTCGGGAACCACAAGAACGATCGGAATGTCATTTGGCCAGCTGATAGTCCTTGTTAAGACGAGTTGATTGCCACAAGATTCATAAGGATCGGCAAGGATATGGCCAAGATAGAGCATGTTTTCTCTCAGCAAAAAAGTCCTTCTAACTCTGTTGTTTAAAGGATATTTGGGCTTTTGATTTCATTGTCGTACATCATGAATCCGTCCCCATATGCATGCCAAAGGTCATCCTGATCGTCCTTCAAATGACGAAGTTACGGAGGATTTTCGAAATTTTTGCAAATTTTCCATGCCTACCCCTTGTAGAATTTTTCGAAAAATTCTTGTTTGTTTTTTTAATATATTCTTTATTCTTTTAATGACACCCGACAGTTATTTTTAAACGTATTTGTTAGGACTATCGACCGGCCAATTGCTATCTAAATACTCGCTGTAGTTTCTGAGATAAACACATTTAAATTTTTGGACAGAAATTTATATCTCATCCCCAAAAGTATGCAAAAGTTTGTAATTTTTGGACTTGCAAATTTTCAATTGCGGAGTCGAAAAAAAAATGCATGGAGTCGATACAAAATGAGAAAATCATGAATATCTCGGGAACCACAAGAACGATCGGAATGTCCTTTGGCCAGCTGATAGTCCTTGTTAAGACGAGTTGATTGCCACAAGATTCATAAGGATCGGCAAGGATATGGCCAAGATAGAGCATGTTTTCTCTCAGCAAAAAAGTCCTTCTAACTCTGTTGTTTAAAGGATATTTGGGCTTTTGATTTCATTGTCGTACATCATGAATCCGTCCCCATATGCATGCCGAAGGTCATCCTGATCGTCCTTCAAATGACGAAGTTACGGAGGATTTTCGAAATTTTTGCAAATTTTCCATGCCTACCCCTTGTAGAATTTTTCGAAAAATTCTTGTTTATTTTTTTAATATATTCTTTATTCTTTTAATGACACCCGACAGTTATTTTTAAACGTATTTGTTAGGACTATCGACCGGCCAATTGCTATCTAAATACTCGCTGTAGTTTCTGAGATAAACACATTTAAATTTTTGGACAGAAATTTATATCTCATCCCCAAAAGTATGCAAAAGTTTTTAATTTTTGGACTTGCAAATTTTCAATTGCGGAGTCGAAAAAAAAATGCATGGAGTCGATACAAAATGAGAAAATCATGAATATCTCGGGAACCACAAGAACGATCGAAATGTCCTTTGGCCAGCTGATAGTCCTTGTTAAGACGAGTTGATTGCCACAAGATTCATAAGGATCGGCAAGGATATGGCCAAGATAGAGCATGTTTTCTCTCAGCAAAAAAGTCCTTCTAACTCTGTTGTTTAAAGGATATTTGGGCTTTTGATTTCATTGTCGTACATCATGAATCCGTCCCCATATGCATGCCAAAGGTCATCCTGATCGTCCTTCAAATGACGAAGTTACGGAGGATTTTCGAAATTTTTGCAAATTTTCCATGCCTACCCCTTGTAGAATTTTTCGAAAAATTCTTGTTTGTTTTTTTAATATATTCTTTATTCTTTTAATGACACCCAACAGTTATTTTTAAACGTATTTGTTAGGACTATCGACCGGCCAATTGCTATCTAAATACTCGCTGTAGTTTCTGAGATAAACACATTTAAATTTTTGGACAGAAATTTTATCTCATCCCCAAAAGTATGCAAAAGTTTTTAATTTTTGGACTTGCAAATTATCAATTGCGGAGTCGAAAAAAAAATGCATGGAGTCGATACAAAATGAGAAAATCATGAATATCTCGGGAACCACAAGAACGATCGAAATGTCCTTTGGCCAGCTGATAGTCCTTGTTAAGACGAGTTGATTGCCACAAGATTCATAAGGATCGGCAAGGATATGGCCAAGATAGAGCATGTTTTCTCTCAGCAAAAAAGTCCTTCTAACTCTGTTGTTTAAAGGATATTTGGGCTTTTGATTTCATTGTCGTACATCATGAATCCGTCCCCATATGCATGCCAAAGGTCATCCTGATCGTCCTTCAAATGACGAAGTTACGGAGGATTTTCGAAATTTTTGCAAATTTTCCATGCCTACCCCTTGTAGAATTTTTCGAAAAATTCTTGTTTGTTTTTTTAATATATTCTTTATTCTTTTAATGACACCCGACAGTTATTTTTAAACGTATTTGTTAGGACTATCGACCGGCCAATTGCTATCTAAATACTCGCTGTAGTTTCTGAGATAAACACATTTAAATTTTTGGACAGAAATTTATATCTCATCCCCAAAAGTATGCAAAAGTTTGTAATTTTTGGACTTGCAAATTTTCAATTGCGGAGTCGAAAAAAAAATGCATGGAGTCGATACAAAATGAGAAAATCATGAATATCTCGGGAACCACAAGAACGATCGGAATGTCCTTTGGCCAGCTGATAGTCCTTGTTAAGACGAGTTGATTGCCACAAGATTCATAAGGATCGGCAAGGATATGGCCAAGATAGAGCATGTTTTCTCTCAGCAAAAAAGTCCTTCTAACTCTGTTGTTTAAAGGATATTTGGGCTTTTGATTTCATTGTCGTACATCATGAATCCGTCCCCATATGCATGCCGAAGGTCATCCTGATCGTCCTTCAAATGACGAAGTTACGGAGGATTTTCGAAATTTTTGCAAATTTTCCATGCCTACCCCTTGTAGAATTTTTCGAAAAATTCTTGTTTATTTTTTTAATATATTCTTTATTCTTTTAATGACACCCGACAGTTATTTTTAAACGTATTTGTTAGGACTATCGACCGGCCAATTGCTATCTAAATTATCGCAGTAGTTTCTGAGATAAACACATTTAAATTTTTGGACAGAAATTTATATCTCATCCCCAAAAGTATGCAAAAGTTTTTAATTTTTGGACTTGCAAATTTTCAATTGCGGAGTCGAAAAAAAAATGCATGGAGTCGATACAAAATGAAAAAATCATGAATATCTCGGGAACCACAAGAACGATCGAAATGTCCTTTGGCCAGCTGATAGTCCTTGTTAAGACGAGTTGATTGCCACAAGATTCATAAGGATCGGCAAGGATATGGCCAAGATAGAGCATGTTTTCTCTCAGCAAAAAAGTCCTTCTAACTCTGTTGTTTAAAGGATATTTAGGCTTTTGATTTCATTGTCGTACATCATGAATCCGTCCCCATATGCATGCCAAAGGTCATCCTGATCGTCCTTCAAATGACGAAGTTACGGAGGATTTTCGAAATTTTTGCAAATTTTCCATGCCTACCCCTTGTAGAATTTTTCGAAAAATTCTTGTTTGTTTTTTTAATATATTCTTTATTCTTTTAATGACACCCGACAGTTATTTTTAAACGTATTTGTTAGGACTATCGACCGGCCAATTGCTATCTAAATTATCGCAGTATATGGCCAAGATAGAGCATGTTTTCTCTCAGCAAAAAAGTCCTTCTAACTCTGTTGTTTAAAGGATATTTGGGCTTTTGATTTCATTGTCGTACATCATGAATCCGTCCTTATATGCATGCCGAAGGTCATCCTGATCGTCCTTCAAATGACGAAGTTACGGAGGATTTTCGAAATTTTTGCAAATTTTCCATGCCTACCCCTTGTAGAATTTTTCGAAAAATTCTTGTTTGTTTTTTTAATATATTCTTTATTCTTTTAATGACACCCGACAGTTATTTTTAAACGTATTT
Organism: Drosophila immigrans; assembly: GCA_963583835.1. Lineage (NCBI taxonomy): Eukaryota > Metazoa > Arthropoda > Insecta > Diptera > Drosophilidae > Drosophila > Drosophila immigrans. The sequence goes on from OY757144.1 coordinate 172,453, forward strand.
GTTAGGACTATCGACCGGCCAATTGCTATCTAAATACTCGCTGTAGTTTCTGAGATAAACACATTTAAATTTTTGGACAGAAATTTATATCTCATCCCCAAAAGTATGCAAAAGTTTTTAATTTTTGGACTTGCAAATTTTCAATTGCGGAGTCGAAAAAAAAATGCATGGAGTCGATACAAAATGAGAAAATCATGAATATCTCGGGAACCACAAGAACGATCGAAATGTCCTTTGGCCAGCTGATAGTCCTTGTTAAGACGAGTTGATTGCCACAAGATTCATAAGGATCGGCAAGGATATGGCCAAGATAGAGCATGTTTTCTCTCAGCAAAAAAGTCCTTCTAACTCTGTTGTTTAAAGGATATTTAGGCTTTTGATTTCATTGTCGTACATCATGAATCCGTCCCCATATGCATGCCAAAGGTCATCCTGATCGTCCTTCAAATGACGAAGTTACGGAGGATTTTCGAAATTTTTGCAAATTTTCCATGCCTACCCCTTGTAGAATTTTTCGAAAAATTCTTGTTTGTTTTTTTAATATATTCTTTATTCTTTTAATGACACCCGACAGTTATTTTTAAACGTATTTGTTAGGACTATCGACCGGCCAATTGCTATCTAAATACTCGCTGTAGTTTCTGAGATAAACACATTTAAATTTTTGGACAGAAATTTATATCTCATCCCCAAAAGTATGCAAAAGTTTGTAATTTTTGGACTTGCAAATTTTCAATTGCGGAGTCGAAAAAAAAATGCATGGAGTCGATACAAAATGAGAAAATCATGAATATCTCGGGAACCACAAGAACGATCGGAATGTCCTTTGGCCAGCTGATAGTCCTTGTTAAGACGAGTTGATTGCCACAAGATTCATAAGGATCGGCAAGGATATGGCCAAGATAGAGCATGTTTTCTCTCAGCAAAAAAGTCCTTCTAACTCTGTTGTTTAAAGGATATTTGGGCTTTTGATTTCATTGTCGTACATCATGACACCCGACAGTTATTTTTAAACGTATTTGTTAGGACTATCGACCGGCCAATTGCTATCTAAATTATCGCAGTATATGGCCAAGATAGAGCATGTTTTCTCTCAGCAAAAAAGTCCTTCTAACTCTGTTGTTTAAAGGATATTTGGGCTTTTGATTTCATTGTCGTACATCATGAATCCGTCCTTATATGCATGCCGAAGGTCATCCTGATCGTCCTTCAAATGACGAAGTTACGGAGGATTTTCGAAATTTTTGCAAATTTTCCATGCCTACCCCTTGTAGAATTTTTCGAAAAATTCTTGTTTGTTTTTTTAATATATTCTTTATTCTTTTAATGACACCCGACAGTTATTTTTAAACGTATTTGTTAGGACTATCGACCGGCCAATTGCTATCTAAATACTCGCTGTAGTTTCTGAGATAAACACATTTAAATTTTTGGACAGAAATTTATATCTCATCCCCAAAAGTATGCAAAAGTTTTTAATTTTTGGACTTGCAAATTTTCAATTGCGGAGTCGAAAAAAAAATGCATGGAGTCGATACAAAATGAGAAAATCATGAATATCTCGGGAACCACAAGAACGATCGAAATGTCCTTTGGCCAGCTGATAGTCCTTGTTAAGACGAGTTGATTGCCACAAGATTCATAAGGATCGGCAAGGATATGGCCAAGATAGAGCATGTTTTCTCTCAGCAAAAAAGTCCTTCTAACTCTGTTGTTTAAAGGATATTTGGGCTTTTGATTTCATTGTCGTACATCATGAATCCGTCCCCATATGCATGCCAAAGGTCATCCTGATCGTCCTTCAAATGACGAAGTTACGGAGGATTTTCGAAATTTTTGCAAATTTTCCATGCCTACCCCTTGTAGAATTTTTCGAAAAATTCTTGTTTGTTTTTTTAATATATTCTTTATTCTTTTAATGACACCCGACAGTTATTTTTAAACGTATTTGTTAGGACTATCGACCGGCCAATTGCTATCTAAATACTCGCTGTAGTTTCTGAGATAAACACATTTAAATTTTTGGACAGAAATTTATATCTCATCCCCAAAAGTATGCAAAAGTTTGTAATTTTTGGACTTGCAAATTTTCAATTGCGGAGTCGAAAAAAAAATGCATGGAGTCGATACAAAATGAGAAAATCATGAATATCTCGGGAACCACAAGAACGATCGGAATGTCCTTTGGCCAGCTGATAGTCCTTGTTAAGACGAGTTGATTGCCACAAGATTCATAAGGATCGGCAAGGATATGGCCAAGATAGAGCATGTTTTCTCTCAGCAAAAAAGTCCTTCTAACTCTGTTGTTTAAAGGATATTTGGGCTTTTGATTTCATTGTCGTACATCATGAATCCGTCCCCATATGCATGCCGAAGGTCATCCTGATCGTCCTTCAAATGACGAAGTTACGGAGGATTTTCGAAATTTTTGCAAATTTTCCATGCCTACCCCTTGTAGAATTTTTCGAAAAATTCTTGTTTATTTTTTTAATATATTCTTTATTCTTTTAATGACACCCGACAGTTATTTTTAAACGTATTTGTTAGGACTATCGACCGGCCAATTGCTATCTAAATTATCGCAGTAGTTTCTGAGATAAACACATTTAAATTTTTGGACAGAAATTTATATCTCATCCCCAAAAGTATGCAAAAGTTTTTAATTTTTGGACTTGCAAATTTTCAATTGCGGAGTCGAAAAAAAAATGCATGGAGTCGATACAAAATGAAAAAATCATGAATATCTCGGGAACCACAAGAACGATCGAAATGTCCTTTGGCCAGCTGATAGTCCTTGTTAAGACGAGTTGATTGCCACAAGATTCATAAGGATCGGCAAGGATATGGCCAAGATAGAGCATGTTTTCTCTCAGCAAAAAAGTCCTTCTAACTCTGTTGTTTAAAGGATATTTAGGCTTTTGATTTCATTGTCGTACATCATGAATCCGTCCCCATATGCATGCCAAAGGTCATCCTGATCGTCCTTCAAATGACGAAGTTACGGAGGATTTTCGAAATTTTTGCAAATTTTCCATGCCTACCCCTTGTAGAATTTTTCGAAAAATTCTTGTTTGTTTTTTTAATATATTCTTTATTCTTTTAATGACACCCGACAGTTATTTTTAAACGTATTTGTTAGGACTATCGACCGGCCAATTGCTATCTAAATTATCGCAGTATATGGCCAAGATAGAGCATGTTTTCTCTCAGCAAAAAAGTCCTTCTAACTCTGTTGTTTAAAGGATATTTGGGCTTTTGATTTCATTGTCGTACATCATGAATCCGTCCTTATATGCATGCCGAAGGTCATCCTGATCGTCCTTCAAATGACGAAGTTACGGAGGATTTTCGAAATTTTTGCAAATTTTCCATGCCTACCCCTTGTAGAATTTTTCGAAAAATTCTTGTTTGTTTTTTTAATATATTCTTTATTCTTTTAATGACACCCGACAGTTATTTTTAAACGTATTTGTTAGGACTATCGACCGGCCAATTGCTATCTAAATACTCGCTGTAGTTTCTGAGATAAACACATTTAAATTTTTGGACAGAAATTTATATCTCATCCCCAAAAGTATGCAAAAGTTTTTAATTTTTGGACTTGCAAATTTTCAATTGCGGAGTCGAAAAAAAAATGCATGGAGTCGATACAAAATGAAAAAATCATGAATATCTCGGGAACCACAAGAACGATCGAAATGTCCTTTGGCCAGCTGATAGTCCTTGTTAAGACGAGTTGATTGCCACAAGATTCATAAGGATCGGCAAGGATATGGCCAAGATAGAGCATGTTTTCTCTCAGCAAAAAAGTCCTTCTAACTCTGTTGTTTAAAGGATATTTGGGCTTTTGATTTCATTGTCGTACATCATGAATCCGTCCCCATATGCATGCCAAAGGTCATCCTGATCGTCCTTCAAATGACGAAGTTACGGAGGATTTTCGAAATTTTTGCAAATTTTCCATGCCTACCCCTTGTAGAATTTTTCGAAAAATTCTTGTTTGTTTTTTTAATATATTCTTTATTCTTTTAATGACACCCGACAGTTATTTTTAAACGTATTTGTTAGGACTATCGACCGGCCAATTGCTATCTAAATACTCGCTGTAGTTTCTGAGATAAACACATTTAAATTTTTGGACAGAAATTTATATCTCATCCCCAAAAGTATGCAAAAGTTTGTAATTTTTGGACTTGCAAATTTTCAATTGCGGAGTCGAAAAAAAAATGCATGGAGTCGATACAAAATGAGAAAATCATGAATATCTCGGGAACCACAAGAACGATCGGAATGTCCTTTGGCCAGCTGATAGTCCTTGTTAAGACGAGTTGATTGCCACAAGATTCATAAGGATCGGCAAGGATATGGCCAAGATAGAGCATGTTTTCTCTCAGCAAAAAAGTCCTTCTAACTCTGTTGTTTAAAGGATATTTGGGCTTTTGATTTCATTGTCGTACATCATGAATCCGTCCCCATATGCATGCCGAAGGTCATCCTGATCGTCCTTCAAATGACGAAGTTACGGAGGATTTTCGAAATTTTTGCAAATTTTCCATGCCTACCCCTTGTAGAATTTTTCGAAAAATTCTTGTTTATTTTTTTAATATATTCTTTATTCTTTTAATGACACCCGACAGTTATTTTTAAACGTATTTGTTAGGACTATCGACCGGCCAATTGCTATCTAAATACTCGCTGTAGTTTCTGAGATAAACACATTTAAATTTTTGGACAGAAATTTATATCTCATCCCCAAAAGTATGCAAAAGTTTTTAATTTTTGGACTTGCAAATTTTCAATTGCGGAGTCGAAAAAAAAATGCATGGAGTCGATACAAAATGAGAAAATCATGAATATCTCGGGAACCACAAGAACGATCGAAATGTCCTTTGGCCAGCTGATAGTCCTTGTTAAGACGAGTTGATTGCCACAAGATTCATAAGGATCGGCAAGGATATGGCCAAGATAGAGCATGTTTTCTCTCAGCAAAAAAGTCCTTCTAACTCTGTTGTTTAAAGGATATTTGGGCTTTTGATTTCATTGTCGTACATCATGAATGCGTCCCCATATGCATGCCAAAGGTCATCCTGATCGTCCTTCAAATGACGAAGTTACGGAGGATTTTCGAAATTTTTGCAAATTTTCCATGCCTACCCCTTGTAGAATTTTTCGAAAAATTCTTGTTTGTTTTTTTAATATATTCTTTATTCTTTTAATGACACCCGACAGTTATTTTTAAACGTATTTGTTAGGACTATCGACCGGCCAATTGCTATCTAAATACTCGCTGTAGTTTCTGAGATAAACACATTTAAATTTTTCGACAGAAATTTATATCTCATCCCCAAAAGTATGCAAAAGTTTTTAATTTTTGGACTTGCAAATTTTCAATTGCGGAGTCGAAAAAAAAATGCATGGAGTCGATACAAAATGAGAAAATCATGAATATCTCGGGAACCACAAGAACGATCGAAATTTTCGAAATTTTTGCAAATTTTCCATGCCTACCCCTTGTAGAATTTTTCGAAAAATTCTTGTTTGTTTTTTTAATATATTCTTTATTCTTTTAATGACACCCGACAGTTATTTTTAAACGTATTTGTTAGGACTATCGACCGGCCAATTGCTATCTAAATACTCGCTGTAGTTTCTGTGATAAACACATTTAAATTTTTGGACAGAAATTTATATCTCATCCCCAAAAGTATGCAAAAGTTTGTAATTTTTGGACTTGCAAATTTTCAATTGCGGAGTCGAAAAAAAAATGCATGGAGTCGATACAAAATGAGAAAATCATGAATATCTCGGGAACCACAAGAACGATCGAAATGTCCTTTGGCCAGCTGATAGTCCTTGTTAAGACGAGTTGATTGCCACAAGATTCATAAGGATCGGCAAGGATATGGCCAAGATAGAGCATGTTTTCTCTCAGCAAAAAAGTCCTTCTAACTCTGTTGTTTAAAGGATATTTGGGCTTTTGATTTCATTGTCGTACATCATGAATCCGTCCCCATATGCATGCCAAAGGTCATCCTGATCGTCCTTCAAATGACGAAGTTACGGAGGATTTTCGAAATGTTTGCAAATTTTCCATGCCTACCCCTTGTAGAATTTTTCGAAAAATTCTTGTTTGTTTTTTTAATATATTCTTTATTCTTTTAATGACACCCGACAGTTATTTTTAAACGTATTTGTTAGGACTATCGACCGGCCAATTGCTATCTAAATACTCGCTGTAGTTTCTGAGATAAACACATTTAAATTTTTGGACAGAAATTTATATCTCATCCCCAAAAGTATGCAAAAGTTTGTAATTTTTGGACTTGCAAATTTTCAATTGCGGAGTCGAAAAAAAAATGCATGGAGTCGATACAAAATGAGAAAATCATGAATATCTCGGGAACCACAAGAACGATCGAAATGTCCTTTGGCCAGCTGATAGTCCTTGTTAAGACGAGTTGATTGCCACAAGATTCATAAGGATCGGCAAGGATATGGCCAAGATAGAGCATGTTTTCTCTCAGCAAAAAAGTCCTTCTAACTTTGTTGTTTAAAGGATATTTGGGCTTTTGATTTCATTGTCGTACATCATGAATCCGTCCCCATATGCATGCCAAAGGTCATCCTGATCGTCCTTCAAATGACGAAGTTACGGAGGATTTTCGAAATTTTTGCAAATTTTCCATGCCTACCCCTTGTAGAATTTTTCGAAAAATTCTTGTTTGTTTTTTTAATATATTCTTTATTCTTTTAATGACACCCGACAGTTATTTTTAAACGTATTTGTTAGGACTATCGACCGGCCAATTGCTATCTAAATACTCGCTGTAGTTTCTGAGATAAACACATTTAAATTTTTCGACAGAAATTTATATCTCATCCCCAAAAGTATGCAAAAGTTTTTAATTTTTGGACTTGCAAATTTTCAATTGCGGAGTCGAAAAAAAAATGCATGGAGTCGATACAAAATGAGAAAATCATGAATATCTCGGGAACCACAAGAACGATCGAAATTTTCGAAATTTTTGCAAATTTTCCATGCCTACCCCTTGTAGAATTTTTCGAAAAATTCTTGTTTGTTTTTTTAATATATTCTTTATTCTTTTAATGACACCCGACAGTTATTTTTAAACGTATTTGTTAGGACTATCGACCGGCCAATTGCTATCTAAATACTCGCTGTAGTTTCTGAGATAAACACATTTAAATTTTTGGACAGAAATTTATATCTCATCCCCAAAAGTATGCAAAAGTTTGTAATTTTTGGACTTGCAAATTTTCAATTGCGGAGTCGAAAAAAAAATGCATGGAGTCGATACAAAATGAGAAAATCATGAATATCTCGGGAACCACAAGAACGATCGGAATGTCCTTTGGCCAGCTGATAGTCCTTGTTAAGACGAGTTGATTGCCACAAGATTCATAAGGATCGGCAAGGATATGGCCAAGATAGAGCATGTTTTCTCTCAGCAAAAAAGTCCTTCTAACTCTGTTGTTTAAAGGATATTTGGGCTTTTGATTTCATTGTCGTACATCATGAATCCGTCCCCATATGCATGCCGAAGGTCATCCTGATCGTCCTTCAAATGACGAAGTTACGGAGGATTTTCGAAATTTTTGCAAATTTTCCATGCCTACCCCTTGTAGAATTTTTCGAAAAATTCTTGTTTATTTTTTTAATATATTCTTTATTCTTTTAATGACACCCGACAGTTATTTTTAAACGTATTTGTTAGGACTATCGACCGGCCAATTGCTATCTAAATACTCGCTGTAGTTTCTGAGATAAACACATTTAAATTTTTGGACAGAAATTTATATCTCATCCCCAAAAGTATGCAAAAGTTTTTAATTTTTGGACTTGCAAATTTTCAATTGCGGAGTCGAAAAAAAAATGCATGGAGTCGATACAAAATGAGAAAATCATGAATATCTCGGGAACCACAAGAACGATCGAAATGTCCTTTGGCCAGCTGATAGTCCTTGTTAAGACGAGTTGATTGCCACAAGATTCATAAGGATCGGCAAGGATATGGCCAAGATAGAGCATGTTTTCTCTCAGCAAAAAAGTCCTTCTAACTCTGTTGTTTAAAGGATATTTGGGCTTTTGATTTCATTGTCGTACATCATGAATGCGTCCCCATATGCATGCCAAAGGTCATCCTGATCGTCCTTCAAATGACGAAGTTACGGAGGATTTTCGAAATTTTTGCAAATTTTCCATGCCTACCCCTTGTAGAATTTTTCGAAAAATTCTTGTTTGTTTTTTTAATATATTCTTTATTCTTTTAATGACACCCGACAGTTATTTTTAAACGTATTTGTTAGGACTATCGACCGGCCAATTGCTATCTAAATACTCGCTGTAGTTTCTGAGATAAACACATTTAAATTTTTCGACAGAAATTTATATCTCATCCCCAAAAGTATGCAAAAGTTTTTAATTTTTGGACTTGCAAATTTTCAATTGCGGAGTCGAAAAAAAAATGCATGGAGTCGATACAAAATGAGAAAATCATGAATATCTCGGGAACCACAAGAACGATCGAAATTTTTGCAAATTTTCCATGCCTACCCCTTGTAGAATTTTTCGAAAAATTCTTGTTTGTTTTTTTAATATATTCTTTATTCTTTTAATGACACCCGACAGTTATTTTTAAACGTATTTGTTAGGACTATCGACCGGCCAATTGCTATCTAAATACTCGCTGTAGTTTCTGTGATAAACACATTTAAATTTTTGGACAGAAATTTATATCTCATCCCCAAAAGTATGCAAAAGTTTGTAATTTTTGGACTTGCAAATTTTCAATTGCGGAGTCGAAAAAAAAATGCATGGAGTCGATACAAAATGAGAAAATCATGAATATCTCGGGAACCACAAGAACGATCGAAATGTCCTTTGGCCAGCTGATAGTCCTTGTTAAGACGAGTTGATTGCCACAAGATTCATAAGGATCGGCAAGGATATGGCCAAGATAGAGCATGTTTTCTCTCAGCAAAAAAGTCCTTCTAACTCTGTTGTTTAAAGGATATTTGGGCTTTTGATTTCATTGTCGTACATCATGAATCCGTCCCCATATGCATGCCAAAGGTCATCCTGATCGTCCTTCAAATGACGAAGTTACGGAGGATTTTCGAAATGTTTGCAAATTTTCCATGCCTACCCCTTGTAGAATTTTTCGAAAAATTCTTGTTTGTTTTTTTAATATATTCTTTATTCTTTTAATGACACCCGACAGTTATTTTTAAACGTATTTGTTAGGACTATCGACCGGCCAATTGCTATCTAAATACTCGCTGTAGTTTCTGAGATAAACACATTTAAATTTTTGGACAGAAATTTATATCTCATCCCCAAAAGTATGCAAAAGTTTGTAATTTTTGGACTTGCAAATTTTCAATTGCGGAGTCGAAAAAAAAATGCATGGAGTCGATACAAAATGAGAAAATCATGAATATCTCGGGAACCACAAGAACGATCGAAATGTCCTTTGGCCAGCTGATAGTCCTTGTTAAGACGAGTTGATTGCCACAAGATTCATAAGGATCGGCAAGGATATGGCCAAGATAGAGCATGTTTTCTCTCAGCAAAAAAGTCCTTCTAACTTTGTTGTTTAAAGGATATTTGGGCTTTTGATTTCATTGTCGTACATCATGAATCCGTCCCCATATGCATGCCAAAGGTCATCCTGATCGTCCTTCAAATGACGAAGTTACGGAGGATTTTCGAAATTTTTGCAAATTTTCCATGCCTACCCCTTGTAGAATTTTTCGAAAAATTCTTGTTTGTTTTTTTAATATATTCTTTATTCTTTTAATGACACCCGACAGTTATTTTTAAACGTATTTGTTAGGACTATCGACCGGCCAATTGCTATCTAAATACTCGCTGTAGTTTCTGAGATAAACACATTTAAATTTTTCGACAGAAATTTATATCTCATCCCCAAAAGTATGCAAAAGTTTTTAATTTTTGGACTTGCAAATTTTCAATTGCGGAGTCGAAAAAAAAATGCATGGAGTCGATACAAAATGAGAAAATCATGAATATCTCGGGAACCACAAGAACGATCGAAATTTTCGAAATTTTTGCAAATTTTCCATGCCTACCCCTTGTAGAATTTTTCGAAAAATTCTTGTTTGTTTTTTTAATATATTCTTTATTCTTTTAATGACACCCGACAGTTATTTTTAAACGTATTTGTTAGGACTATCGACCGGCCAATTGCTATCTAAATACTCGCTGTAGTTTCTGAGATAAACACATTTAAATTTTTGGACAGAAATTTATATCTCATCCCCAAAAGTATGCAAAAGTTTGTAATTTTTGGACTTGCAAATTTTCAATTGCGGAGTCGAAAAAAAAATGCATGGAGTCGATACAAAATGAGAAAATCATGAATATCTCGGGAACCACAAGAACGATCGGAATGTCCTTTGGCCAGCTGATAGTCCTTGTTAAGACGAGTTGATTGCCACAAGATTCATAAGGATCGGCAAGGATATGGCCAAGATAGAGCATGTTTTCTCTCAGCAAAAAAGTCCTTCTAACTCTGTTGTTTAAAGGATATTTGGGCTTTTGATTTCATTGTCGTACATCATGAATCCGTCCCCATATGCATGCCAAAGGTCATCCTGATCGTCCTTCAAATGACGAAGTTACGGAGGATTTTCGAAATTTTTGCAAATTTTCCATGCCTACCCCTTGTAGAATTTTTCGAAAAATTCTTGTTTGTTTTTTTAATATATTCTTTATTCTTTTAATGACACCCGACAGTTATTTTTAAACGTATTTGTTAGGACTATCGACCGGCCAATTGCTATCTAAATACTCGCTGTAGTTTCTGTGATAAACACATTTAAATTTTTGGACAGAAATTTATATCTCATCCCCAAAAGTATGCAAAAGTTTGTAATTTTTGGACTTGCAAATTTTCAATTGCGGAGTCGAAAAAAAAATGCATGGAGTCGATACAAAATGAGAAAATCATGAATATCTCGGGAACCACAAGAACGATCGAAATGTCCTTTGGCCAGCTGATAGTCCTTGTTAAGACGAGTTGATTGCCACAAGATTCATAAGGATCGGCAAGGATATGGCCAAGATAGAGCATGTTTTCTCTCAGCAAAAAAGTCCTTCTAACTCTGTTGTTTAAAGGATATTTGGGCTTTTGATTTCATTGTCGTACATCATGAATCCGTCCCCATATGCATGCCAAAGGTCATCCTGATCGTCCTTCAAATGACGAAGTTACGGAGGATTTTCGAAATTTTTGCAAATTTTCCATGCCTACCCCTTGTAGAATTTTTCGAAAAATTCTTGTTTGTTTTTTTAATATATTCTTTATTCTTTTAATGACACCCGACAGTTATTTTTAAACGTATTTGTTAGGACTATCGACCGGCCAATTGCTATCTAAATTATCGCTGTAGTTTCTGAGATAAACACATTTAAATTTTTGGACAGAAATTTATATCTCATCCCCAAAAGTATGCAAAAGTTTTTAATTTTTGGACTTGCAAATTTTCAATTGCGGAGTCGAAAAAAAAATGCATGGAGTCGATACAAAATGAGAAAATCATGAATATCTCGGGAACCACAAGAACGATCGAAATGTCCTTTGGCCAGCTGATAGTCCTTGTTAAGACGAGTTGATTGCCACAAGATTCATAAGGATCGGCAAGGATATGGCCAAGATAGAGCATGTTTTCTCTCAGCAAAAAAGTCCTTCTAACTCTGTTGTTTAAAGGATATTTGGGCTTTTGATTTCATTGTCGTACATCATGAATCCGTCCCCATATGCATGCCAAAGGTCATCCTGATCGTCCTTCAAATGACGAAGTTACGGAGGATTTTCGAAATTTTTGCAAATTTTCCATGCCTACCCCTTGTAGAATTTTTCGAAAAATTCTTGTTTGTTTTTTTAATATATTCTTTATTCTTTTAATGACACCCGACAGTTATTTTTAAACGTATTTGTTAGGACTATCGACCGGCCAATTGCTATCTAAATACTCGCTGTAGTTTCTGAGATAAACACATTTAAATTTTTGGACAGAAATTTATATCTCATCCCCAAAAGTATGCAAAAGTTTGTAATTTTTGGACTTGCAAATTTTCAATTGCGGAGTCGAAAAAAAAATGCATGGAGTCGATACAAAATGAGAAAATCATGAATATCTCGGGAACCACAAGAACGATCGGAATGTCCTTTGGCCAGCTGATAGTCCTTGTTAAGACGAGTTGATTGCCACAAGATTCATAAGGATCGGCAAGGATATGGCCAAGATAGAGCATGTTTTCTCTCAGCAAAAAAGTCCTTCTAACTCTGTTGTTTAAAGGATATTTGGGATTTTGATTTCATTGTCGTACATCATGAATCCGTCCCCATATGCATGCCAAAGGTCATCCTGATCGTCCTTCAAATGACGAAGTTACGGAGGATTTTCGAAATTTTTGCAAATTTTCCATGCCTACCCCTTGTAGAATTTTTCGAAAAATTCTTGTTTGTTTTTTTAATATATTCTTTATTCTTTTAATGACACCCGACAGTTATTTTTAAACGTATTTGTTAGGACTATCGACCGGCCAATTGCTATCTAAATACTCGCTGTAGTTTCTGAGATAAACACATTTAAATTTTTGGACAGAAATTTATATCTCATCCCCAAAAGTATGCAAAAGTTTGTAATTTTTGGACTTGCAAATTTTCAATTGCGGAGTCGAAAAAAAAATGCATGGAGTCGATACAAAATGAGAAAATCATGAATATCTCGGGAACCACAAGAACGATCGGAATGTCCTTTGGCCAGCTGATAGTCCTTGTTAAGACGAGTTGATTGCCACAAGATTCATAAGGATCGGCAAGGATATGGCCAAGATAGAGCATGTTTTCTCTCAGCAAAAAAGTCCTTCTAACTCTGTTGTTTAAAGGATATTTGGGCTTTTGATTTCATTGTCGTACATCATGAATCCGTCCCCATATGCATGCCAAAGGTCATCCTGATCGTCCTTCAAATGACGAAGTTACGGAGGATTTTCGAAATTTTTGCAAATTTTCCATGCCTACCCCTTGTAGAATTTTTCGAAAAATTCTTGTTTGTTTTTTTAATATATTCTTTATTCTTTTAATGACACCCGACAGTTATTTTTAAACGTATTTGTTAGGACTATCGACCGGCCAATTGCTATCTAAATACTCGCTGTAGTTTCTGTGATAAACACATTTAAATTTTTGGACAGAAATTTATATCTCATCCCCAAAAGTATGCAAAAGTTTGTAATTTTTGGACTTGCAAATTTTCAATTGCGGAGTCGAAAAAAAAATGCATGGAGTCGATACAAAATGAGAAAATCATGAATATCTCGGGAACCACAAGAACGATCGAAATGTCCTTTGGCCAGCTGATAGTCCTTGTTAAGACGAGTTGATTGCCACAAGATTCATAAGGATCGGCAAGGATATGGCCAAGATAGAGCATGTTTTCTCTCAGCAAAAAAGTCCTTCTAACTCTGTTGTTTAAAGGATATTTGGGCTTTTGATTTCATTGTCGTACATCATGAATCCGTCCCCATATGCATGCCAAAGGTCATCCTGATCGTCCTTCAAATGACGAAGTTACGGAGGATTTTCGAAATTTTTGCAAATTTTCCATGCCTACCCCTTGTAGAATTTTTCGAAAAATTCTTGTTTGTTTTTTTAATATATTCTTTATTCTTTTAATGACACCCGACAGTTATTTTTAAACGTATTTGTTAGGACTATCGACCGGCCAATTGCTATCTAAATACTCGCTGTAGTTTCTGAGATAAACACATTTAAATTTTTGGACAGAAATTTATATCTCATCCCCAAAAGTATGCAAAAGTTTGTAATTTTTGGACTTGCAAATTTTCAATTGCGGAGTCGAAAAAAAAATGCATGGAGTCGATACAAAATGAGAAAATCATGAATATCTCGGGAACCACAAGAACGATCGGAATGTCCTTTGGCCAGCTGATAGTCCTTGTTAAGACGAGTTGATTGCCACAAGATTCATAAGGATCGGCAAGGATATGGCCAAGATAGAGCATGTTTTCTCTCAGCAAAAAAGTCCTTCTAACTCTGTTGTTTAAAGGATATTTGGGCTTTTGATTTCATTGTCGTACATCATGAATCCGTCCCCATATGCATGCCAAAGGTCATCCTGATCGTCCTTCAAATGACGAAGTTACGGAGGATTTTCGAAATTTTTGCATATTTTCCATGCCTACCCCTTGTAGAATTTTTCGAAAAATTCTTGTTTGTTTTTTTAATATATTCTTTATTCTTTTAATGACACCCGACAGTTATTTTTAAACGTATTTGTTAGGACTATCGACCGGCCAATTGCTATCTAAATACTCGCTGTAGTTTCTGAGATAAACACATTTAAATTTTTGGACAGAAATTTATATCTCATCCCCAAAAGTATGCAAAAGTTTGTAATTTTTGGACTTGCAAATTTTCAATTGCGGAGTCGAAAAAAAAATGCATGGAGTCGATACAAAATGAGAAAATCATGAATATCTCGGGAACCACAAGAACGATCGGAATGTCCTTTGGCCAGCTGATAGTCCTTGTTAAGACGAGTTGATTGCCACAAGATTCATAAGGATCGGCAAGGATATGGCCAAGATAGAGCATGTTTTCTCTCAGCAAAAAAGTCCTTCTAACTCTGTTGTTTAAAGGATATTTGGGATTTTGATTTCATTGTCGTACATCATGAATCCGTCCCCATATGCATGCCAAAGGTCATCCTGATCGTCCTTCAAATGACGAAGTTACGGAGGATTTTCGAAATTTTTGCAAATTTTCCATGCCTACCCCTTGTAGAATTTTTCGAAAAATTCTTGTTTGTTTTTTTAATATATTCTTTATTCTTTTAATGACACCCGACAGTTATTTTTAAACGTATTTGTTAGGACTATCGACCGGCCAATTGCTATCTAAATACTCGCTGTAGTTTCTGTGATAAACACATTTAAATTTTTGGACAGAAATTTATATCTCATCCCCAAAAGTATGCAAAAGTTTGTAATTTTTGGACTTGCAAATTTTCAATTGCGGAGTCGAAAAAAAAATGCATGGAGTCGATACAAAATGAGAAAATCATGAATATCTCGGGAACCACAAGAACGATCGAAATGTCCTTTGGCCAGCTGATAGTCCTTGTTAAGACGAGTTGATTGCCACAAGATTCATAAGGATCGGCAAGGATATGGCCAAGATAGAGCATGTTTTCTCTCAGCGAAAAAGTCCTTCTAACTCTGTTGTTTAAAGGATATTTGGGCTTTTGATTTCATTGTCGTACATCATGAATCCGTCCCCATATGCATGCCAAAGGTCATCCTGATCGTCCTTCAAATGACGAAGTTACGGAGGATTTTCGAAATTTTTGCAAATTTTCCATGCCTACCCCTTGTAGAATTTTTCGAAAAATTCTTGTTTGTTTTTTTAATATATTCTTTATTCTTTTAATGACACCCGACAGTTATTTTTAAACGTATTTGTTAGGACTATCGACCGGCCAATTGCTATCTAAATACTCGCTGTAGTTTCTGTGATAAACACATTTAAATTTTTGGACAGAAATTTATATCTCATCCCCAAAAGTATGCAAAAGTTTGTAATTTTTGGACTTGCAAATTTTCAATTGCGGAGTCGAAAAAAAAATGCATGGAGTCGATACAAAATGAGAAAATCATGAATATCTCGGGAACCACAAGAACGATCGAAATGTCCTTTGGCCAGCTGATAGTCCTTGTTAAGACGAGTTGATTGCCACAAGATTCATAAGGATCGGCAAGGATATGGCCAAGATAGAGCATGTTTTCTCTCAGCGAAAAAGTCCTTCTAACTCTGTTGTTTAAAGGATATTTGGGCTTTTGATTTCATTGTCGTACATCATGAATCCGTCCCCATATGCATGCCAAAGGTCATCCTGATCGTCCTTCAAATGACGAAGTTACGGAGGATTTTCGAAATTTTTGCAAATTTTCCATGCCTACCCCTTGTAGAATTTTTCGAAAAATTCTTGTTTGTTTTTTTAATATATTCTTTATTCTTTTAATGACACCCGACAGTTATTTTTAAACGTATTTGTTAGGACTATCGACCGGCCAATTGCTATCTAAATACTCGCTGTAGTTTCTGAGATAAACACATTTAAATTTTTGGACAGAAATTTATATCTCATCCCCAAAAGTATGCAAAAGTTTGTAATTTTTGGACTTGCAAATTTTCAATTGCGGAGTCGAAAAAAAAATGCATGGAGTCGATACAAAATGAGAAAATCATGAATATCTCGGGAACCACAAGAACGATCGGAATGTCCTTTGGCCAGCTGATAGTCCTTGTTAAGACGAGTTGATTGCCACAAGATTCATAAGGATCGGCAAGGATATGGCCAAGATAGAGCATGTTTTCTCTCAGCAAAAAAGTCCTTCTAACTCTGTTGTTTAAAGGATATTTGGGCTTTTGATTTCATTGTCGTACATCATGAATCCGTCCCCATATGCATGCCAAAGGTCATCCTGATCGTCCTTCAAATGACGAAGTTACGGAGGATTTTCGAAATTTTTGCAAATTTTCCATGCCTACCCCTTGTAGAATTTTTCGAAAAATTCTTGTTTGTTTTTTTAATATATTCTTTATTCTTTTAATGACACCCGACAGTTATTTTTAAACGTATTTGTTAGGACTATCGACCGGCCAATTGCTATCTAAATTATCGCTGTAGTTTCTGAGATAAACACATTTAAATTTTTGGACAGAAATTTATATCTCATCCCCAAAAGTATGCAAAAGTTTTTAATTTTTGGACTTGCAAATTTTCAATTGCGGAGTCGAAAAAAAAATGCATGGAGTCGATACAAAATGAGAAAATCATGAATATCTCGGGAACCACAAGAACGATCGAAATGTCCTTTGGCCAGCTGATAGTCCTTGTTAAGACGAGTTGATTGCCACAAGATTCATAAGGATCGGCAAGGATATGGCCAAGATAGAGCATGTTTTCTCTCAGCAAAAAAGTCCTTCTAACTCTGTTGTTTAAAGGATATTTGGGCTTTTGATTTCATTGTCGTACATCATGAATCCGTCCCCATATGCATGCCAAAGGTCATCCTGATCGTCCTTCAAATGACGAAGTTACGGAGGATTTTCGAAATTTTTGCAAATTTTCCATGCCTACCCCTTGTAGAATTTTTCGAAAAATTCTTGTTTGTTTTTTTAATATATTCTTTATTCTTTTAATGACACCCGACAGTTATTTTTAAACGTATTTGTTAGGACTATCGACCGGCCAATTGCTATCTAAATACTCGCTGTAGTTTCTGAGATAAACACATTTAAATTTTTGGACAGAAATTTATATCTCATCCCCAAAAGTATGCAAAAGTTTGTAATTTTTGGACTTGCAAATTTTCAATTGCGGAGTCGAAAAAAAAATGCATGGAGTCGATACAAAATGAGAAAATCATGAATATCTCGGGAACCACAAGAACGATCGGAATGTCCTTTGGCCAGCTGATAGTCCTTGTTAAGACGAGTTGATTGCCACAAGATTCATAAGGATCGGCAAGGATATGGCCAAGATAGAGCATGTTTTCTCTCAGCAAAAAAGTCCTTCTAACTCTGTTGTTTAAAGGATATTTGGGATTTTGATTTCATTGTCGTACATCATGAATCCGTCCCCATATGCATGCCAAAGGTCATCCTGATCGTCCTTCAAATGACGAAGTTACGGAGGATTTTCGAAATTTTTGCAAATTTTCCATGCCTACCCCTTGTAGAATTTTTCGAAAAATTCTTGTTTGTTTTTTTAATATATTCTTTATTCTTTTAATGACACCCGACAGTTATTTTTAAACGTATTTGTTAGGACTATCGACCGGCCAATTGCTATCTAAATACTCGCTGTAGTTTCTGTGATAAACACATTTAAATTTTTGGACAGAAATTTATATCTCATCCCCAAAAGTATGCAAAAGTTTGTAATTTTTGGACTTGCAAATTTTCAATTGCGGAGTCGAAAAAAAAATGCATGGAGTCGATACAAAATGAGAAAATCATGAATATCTCGGGAACCACAAGAACGATCGAAATTTTCGAAATTTTTGCAAATTTTCCATGCCTACCCCTTGTAGAATTTTTCGAAAAATTCTTGTTTGTTTTTTTAATATATTCTTTATTCTTTTAATGACACCCGACAGTTATTTTTAAACGTATTTGTTAGGACTATCGACCGGCCAATTGCTATCTAAATACTCGCTGTAGTTTCTGAGATAAACACATTTAAATTTTTGGACAGAAATTTATATCTCATCCCCAAAAGTATGCAAAAGTTTGTAATTTTTGGACTTGCAAATTTTCAATTGCGGAGTCGAAAAAAAAATGCATGGAGTCGATACAAAATGAGAAAATCATGAATATCTCGGGAACCACAAGAACGATCGGAATGTCCTTTGGCCAGCTGATAGTCCTTGTTAAGACGAGTTGATTGCCACAAGATTCATAAGGATCGGCAAGGATATGGCCAAGATAGAGCATGTTTTCTCTCAGCAAAAAAGTCCTTCTAACTCTGTTGTTTAAAGGATATTTGGGCTTTTGATTTCATTGTCGTACATCATGAATCCGTCCCCATATGCATGCCAAAGGTCATCCTGATCGTCCTTCAAATGACGAAGTTACGGAGGATTTTCGAAATTTTTGCAAATTTTCCATGCCTACCCCTTGTAGAATTTTTCGAAAAATTCTTGTTTGTTTTTTTAATATATTCTTTATTCTTTTAATGACACCCGACAGTTATTTTTAAACGTATTTGTTAGGACTATCGACCGGCCAATTGCTATCTAAATACTCGCTGTAGTTTCTGAGATAAACACATTTAAATTTTTGGACAGAAATTTATATCTCATCCCCAAAAGTATGCAAAAGTTTGTAATTTTTGGACTTGCAAATTTTCAATTGCGGAGTCGAAAAAAAAATGCATGGAGTCGATACAAAATGAGAAAATCATGAATATCTCGGGAACCACAAGAACGATCGGAATGTCCTTTGGCCAGCTGATAGTCCTTGTTAAGACGAGTTGATTGCCACAAGATTCATAAGGATCGGCAAGGATATGGCCAAGATAGAGCATGTTTTCTCTCAGCAAAAAAGTCCTTCTAACTCTGTTGTTTAAAGGATATTTGGGATTTTGATTTCATTGTCGTACATCATGAATCCGTCCCCATATGCATGCCAAAGGTCATCCTGATCGTCCTTCAAATGACGAAGTTACGGAGGATTTTCGAAATTTTTGCAAATTTTCCATGCCTACCCCTTGTAGAATTTTTCGAAAAATTCTTGTTTGTTTTTTTAATATATTCTTTATTCTTTTAATGACACCCGACAGTTATTTTTAAACGTATTTGTTAGGACTATCGACCGGCCAATTGCTATCTAAATACTCGCTGTAGTTTCTGTGATAAACACATTTAAATTTTTGGACAGAAATTTATATCTCATCCCCAAAAGTATGCAAAAGTTTGTAATTTTTGGACTTGCAAATTTTCAATTGCGGAGTCGAAAAAAAAATGCATGGAGTCGATACAAAATGAGAAAATCATGAATATCTCGGGAACCACAAGAACGATCGAAATTTTCGAAATTTTTGCAAATTTTCCATGCCTACCCCTTGTAGAATTTTTCGAAAAATTCTTGTTTGTTTTTTTAATATATTCTTTATTCTTTTAATGACACCCGACAGTTATTTTTAAACGTATTTGTTAGGACTATCGACCGGCCAATTGCTATCTAAATACTCGCTGTAGTTTCTGAGATAAACACATTTAAATTTTTGGACAGAAATTTATATCTCATCCCCAAAAGTATGCAAAAGTTTGTAATTTTTGGACTTGCAAATTTTCAATTGCGGAGTCGAAAAAAAAATGCATGGAGTCGATACAAAATGAGAAAATCATGAATATCTCGGGAACCACAAGAACGATCGGAATGTCCTTTGGCCAGCTGATAGTCCTTGTTAAGACGAGTTGATTGCCACAAGATTCATAAGGATCGGCAAGGATATGGCCAAGATAGAGCATGTTTTCTCTCAGCAAAAAAGTCCTTCTAACTCTGTTGTTTAAAGGATATTTGGGCTTTTGATTTCATTGTCGTACATCATGAATCCGTCCCCATATGCATGCCAAAGGTCATCCTGATCGTCCTTCAAATGACGAAGTTACGGAGGATTTTCGAAATTTTTGCAAATTTTCCATGCCTACCCCTTGTAGAATTTTTCGAAAAATTCTTGTTTGTTTTTTTAATATATTCTTTATTCTTTTAATGACACCCGACAGTTATTTTTAAACGTATTTGTTAGGACTATCGACCGGCCAATTGCTATCTAAATACTCGCTGTAGTTTCTGTGATAAACACATTTAAATTTTTGGACAGAAATTTATATCTCATCCCCAAAAGTATGCAAAAGTTTGTAATTTTTGGACTTGCAAATTTTCAATTGCGGAGTCGAAAAAAAAATGCATGGAGTCGATACAAAATGAGAAAATCATGAATATCTCGGGAACCACAAGAACGATCGAAATGTCCTTTGGCCAGCTGATAGTCCTTGTTAAGACGAGTTGATTGCCACAAGATTCATAAGGATCGGCAAGGATATGGCCAAGATAGAGCATGTTTTCTCTCAGCAAAAAAGTCCTTCTAACTCTGTTGTTTAAAGGATATTTGGGCTTTTGATTTCATTGTCGTACATCATGAATCCGTCCCCATATGCATGCCAAAGGTCATCCTGATCGTCCTTCAAATGACGAAGTTACGGAGGATTTTCGAAATTTTTGCAAATTTTCCATGCCTACCCCTTGTAGAATTTTTCGAAAAATTCTTGTTTGTTTTTTTAATATATTCTTTATTCTTTTAATGACACCCGACAGTTATTTTTAAACGTATTTGTTAGGACTATCGACCGGCCAATTGCTATCTAAATTATCGCTGTAGTTTCTGAGATAAACACATTTAAATTTTTGGACAGAAATTTATATCTCATCCCCAAAAGTATGCAAAAGTTTTTAATTTTTGGACTTGCAAATTTTCAATTGCGGAGTCGAAAAAAAAATGCATGGAGTCGATACAAAATGAGAAAATCATGAATATCTCGGGAACCACAAGAACGATCGAAATGTCCTTTGGCCAGCTGATAGTCCTTGTTAAGACGAGTTGATTGCCACAAGATTCATAAGGATCGGCAAGGATATGGCCAAGATAGAGCATGTTTTCTCTCAGCAAAAAAGTCCTTCTAACTCTGTTGTTTAAAGGATATTTGGGCTTTTGATTTCATTGTCGTACATCATGAATCCGTCCCCATATGCATGCCAAAGGTCATCCTGATCGTCCTTCAAATGACGAAGTTACGGAGGATTTTCGAAATTTTTGCAAATTTTCCATGCCTACCCCTTGTAGAATTTTTCGAAAAATTCTTGTTTGTTTTTTTAATATATTCTTTATTCTTTTAATGACACCCGACAGTTATTTTTAAACGTATTTGTTAGGACTATCGACCGGCCAATTGCTATCTAAATACTCGCTGTAGTTTCTGAGATAAACACATTTAAATTTTTGGACAGAAATTTATATCTCATCCCCAAAAGTATGCAAAAGTTTGTAATTTTTGGACTTGCAAATTTTCAATTGCGGAGTCGAAAAAAAAATGCATGGAGTCGATACAAAATGAGAAAATCATGAATATCTCGGGAACCACAAGAACGATCGGAATGTCCTTTGGCCAGCTGATAGTCCTTGTTAAGACGAGTTGATTGCCACAAGATTCATAAGGATCGGCAAGGATATGGCCAAGATAGAGCATGTTTTCTCTCAGCAAAAAAGTCCTTCTAACTCTGTTGTTTAAAGGATATTTGGGATTTTGATTTCATTGTCGTACATCATGAATCCGTCCCCATATGCATGCCAAAGGTCATCCTGATCGTCCTTCAAATGACGAAGTTACGGAGGATTTTCGAAATTTTTGCAAATTTTCCATGCCTACCCCTTGTAGAATTTTTCGAAAAATTCTTGTTTGTTTTTTTAATATATTCTTTATTCTTTTAATGACACCCGACAGTTATTTTTAAACGTATTTGTTAGGACTATCGACCGGCCAATTGCTATCTAAATACTCGCTGTAGTTTCTGAGATAAACACATTTAAATTTTTGGACAGAAATTTATATCTCATCCCCAAAAGTATGCAAAAGTTTGTAATTTTTGGACTTGCAAATTTTCAATTGCGGAGTCGAAAAAAAAATGCATGGAGTCGATACAAAATGAGAAAATCATGAATATCTCGGGAACCACAAGAACGATCGGAATGTCCTTTGGCCAGCTGATAGTCCTTGTTAAGACGAGTTGATTGCCACAAGATTCATAAGGATCGGCAAGGATATGGCCAAGATAGAGCATGTTTTCTCTCAGCAAAAAAGTCCTTCTAACTCTGTTGTTTAAAGGATATTTGGGCTTTTGATTTCATTGTCGTACATCATGAATCCGTCCCCATATGCATGCCAAAGGTCATCCTGATCGTCCTTCAAATGACGAAGTTACGGAGGATTTTCGAAATTTTTGCAAATTTTCCATGCCTACCCCTTGTAGAATTTTTCGAAAAATTCTTGTTTGTTTTTTTAATATATTCTTTATTCTTTTAATGACACCCGACAGTTATTTTTAAACGTATTTGTTAGGACTATCGACCGGCCAATTGCTATCTAAATACTCGCTGTAGTTTCTGTGATAAACACATTTAAATTTTTGGACAGAAATTTATATCTCATCCCCAAAAGTATGCAAAAGTTTGTAATTTTTGGACTTGCAAATTTTCAATTGCGGAGTCGAAAAAAAAATGCATGGAGTCGATACAAAATGAGAAAATCATGAATATCTCGGGAACCACAAGAACGATCGAAATGTCCTTTGGCCAGCTGATAGTCCTTGTTAAGACGAGTTGATTGCCACAAGATTCATAAGGATCGGCAAGGATATGGCCAAGATAGAGCATGTTTTCTCTCAGCGAAAAAGTCCTTCTAACTCTGTTGTTTAAAGGATATTTGGGCTTTTGATTTCATTGTCGTACATCATGAATCCGTCCCCATATGCATGCCAAAGGTCATCCTGATCGTCCTTCAAATGACGAAGTTACGGAGGATTTTCGAAATTTTTGCAAATTTTCCATGCCTACCCCTTGTAGAATTTTTCGAAAAATTCTTGTTTGTTTTTTTAATATATTCTTTATTCTTTTAATGACACCCGACAGTTATTTTTAAACGTATTTGTTAGGACTATCGACCGGCCAATTGCTATCTAAATACTCGCTGTAGTTTCTGAGATAAACACATTTAAATTTTTGGACAGAAATTTATATCTCATCCCCAAAAGTATGCAAAAGTTTGTAATTTTTGGACTTGCAAATTTTCAATTGCGGAGTCGAAAAAAAAATGCATGGAGTCGATACAAAATGAGAAAATCATGAATATCTCGGGAACCACAAGAACGATCGGAATGTCCTTTGGCCAGCTGATAGTCCTTGTTAAGACGAGTTGATTGCCACAAGATTCATAAGGATCGGCAAGGATATGGCCAAGATAGAGCATGTTTTCTCTCAGCAAAAAAGTCCTTCTAACTCTGTTGTTTAAAGGATATTTGGGCTTTTGATTTCATTGTCGTACATCATGAATCCGTCCCCATATGCATGCCAAAGGTCATCCTGATCGTCCTTCAAATGACGAAGTTACGGAGGATTTTCGAAATTTTTGCAAATTTTCCATGCCTACCCCTTGTAGAATTTTTCGAAAAATTCTTGTTTGTTTTTTTAATATATTCTTTATTCTTTTAATGACACCCGACAGTTATTTTTAAACGTATTTGTTAGGACTATCGACCGGCCAATTGCTATCTAAATTATCGCTGTAGTTTCTGAGATAAACACATTTAAATTTTTGGACAGAAATTTATATCTCATCCCCAAAAGTATGCAAAAGTTTTTAATTTTTGGACTTGCAAATTTTCAATTGCGGAGTCGAAAAAAAAATGCATGGAGTCGATACAAAATGAGAAAATCATGAATATCTCGGGAACCACAAGAACGATCGAAATGTCCTTTGGCCAGCTGATAGTCCTTGTTAAGACGAGTTGATTGCCACAAGATTCATAAGGATCGGCAAGGATATGGCCAAGATAGAGCATGTTTTCTCTCAGCAAAAAAGTCCTTCTAACTCTGTTGTTTAAAGGATATTTGGGCTTTTGATTTCATTGTCGTACATCATGAATCCGTCCCCATATGCATGCCAAAGGTCATCCTGATCGTCCTTCAAATGACGAAGTTACGGAGGATTTTCGAAATTTTTGCAAATTTTCCATGCCTACCCCTTGTAGAATTTTTCGAAAAATTCTTGTTTGTTTTTTTAATATATTCTTTATTCTTTTAATGACACCCGACAGTTATTTTTAAACGTATTTGTTAGGACTATCGACCGGCCAATTGCTATCTAAATACTCGCTGTAGTTTCTGAGATAAACACATTTAAATTTTTGGACAGAAATTTATATCTCATCCCCAAAAGTATGCAAAAGTTTGTAATTTTTGGACTTGCAAATTTTCAATTGCGGAGTCGAAAAAAAAATGCATGGAGTCGATACAAAATGAGAAAATCATGAATATCTCGGGAACCACAAGAACGATCGGAATGTCCTTTGGCCAGCTGATAGTCCTTGTTAAGACGAGTTGATTGCCACAAGATTCATAAGGATCGGCAAGGATATGGCCAAGATAGAGCATGTTTTCTCTCAGCAAAAAAGTCCTTCTAACTCTGTTGTTTAAAGGATATTTGGGATTTTGATTTCATTGTCGTACATCATGAATCCGTCCCCATATGCATGCCAAAGGTCATCCTGATCGTCCTTCAAATGACGAAGTTACGGAGGATTTTCGAAATTTTTGCAAATTTTCCATGCCTACCCCTTGTAGAATTTTTCGAAAAATTCTTGTTTGTTTTTTTAATATATTCTTTATTCTTTTAATGACACCCGACAGTTATTTTTAAACGTATTTGTTAGGACTATCGACCGGCCAATTGCTATCTAAATACTCGCTGTAGTTTCTGAGATAAACACATTTAAATTTTTGGACAGAAATTTATATCTCATCCCCAAAAGTATGCAAAAGTTTGTAATTTTTGGACTTGCAAATTTTCAATTGCGGAGTCGAAAAAAAAATGCATGGAGTCGATACAAAATGAGAAAATCATGAATATCTCGGGAACCACAAGAACGATCGGAATGTCCTTTGGCCAGCTGATAGTCCTTGTTAAGACGAGTTGATTGCCACAAGATTCATAAGGATCGGCAAGGATATGGCCAAGATAGAGCATGTTTTCTCTCAGCAAAAAAGTCCTTCTAACTCTGTTGTTTAAAGGATATTTGGGCTTTTGATTTCATTGTCGTACATCATGAATCCGTCCCCATATGCATGCCAAAGGTCATCCTGATCGTCCTTCAAATGACGAAGTTACGGAGGATTTTCGAAATTTTTGCAAATTTTCCATGCCTACCCCTTGTAGAATTTTTCGAAAAATTCTTGTTTGTTTTTTTAATATATTCTTTATTCTTTTAATGACACCCGACAGTTATTTTTAAACGTATTTGTTAGGACTATCGACCGGCCAATTGCTATCTAAATACTCGCTGTAGTTTCTGTGATAAACACATTTAAATTTTTGGACAGAAATTTATATCTCATCCCCAAAAGTATGCAAAAGTTTGTAATTTTTGGACTTGCAAATTTTCAATTGCGGAGTCGAAAAAAAAATGCATGGAGTCGATACAAAATGAGAAAATCATGAATATCTCGGGAACCACAAGAACGATCGAAATGTCCTTTGGCCAGCTGATAGTCCTTGTTAAGACGAGTTGATTGCCACAAGATTCATAAGGATCGGCAAGGATATGGCCAAGATAGAGCATGTTTTCTCTCAGCAAAAAAGTCCTTCTAACTCTGTTGTTTAAAGGATATTTGGGCTTTTGATTTCATTGTCGTACATCATGAATCCGTCCCCATATGCATGCCAAAGGTCATCCTGATCGTCCTTCAAATGACGAAGTTACGGAGGATTTTCGAAATTTTTGCAAATTTTCCATGCCTACCCCTTGTAGAATTTTTCGAAAAATTCTTGTTTGTTTTTTTAATATATTCTTTATTCTTTTAATGACACCCGACAGTTATTTTTAAACGTATTTGTTAGGACTATCGACCGGCCAATTGCTATCTAAATACTCGCTGTAGTTTCTGTGATAAACACATTTAAATTTTTGGACAGAAATTTATATCTCATCCCCAAAAGTATGCAAAAGTTTGTAATTTTTGGACTTGCAAATTTTCAATTGCGGAGTCGAAAAAAAAATGCATGGAGTCGATACAAAATGAGAAAATCATGAATATCTCGGGAACCACAAGAACGATCGAAATGTCCTTTGGCCAGCTGATAGTCCTTGTTAAGACGAGTTGATTGCCACAAGATTCATAAGGATCGGCAAGGATATGGCCAAGATAGAGCATGTTTTCTCTCAGCAAAAAAGTCCTTCTAACTCTGTTGTTTAAAGGATATTTGGGCTTTTGATTTCATTGTCGTACATCATGAATCCGTCCCCATATGCATGCCAAAGGTCATCCTGATCGTCCTTCAAATGACGAAGTTACGGAGGATTTTCGAAATTTTTGCAAATTTTCCATGCCTACCCCTTGTAGAATTTTTCGAAAAATTCTTGTTTGTTTTTTTAATATATTCTTTATTCTTTTAATGACACCCGACAGTTATTTTTAAACGTATTTGTTAGGACTATCGACCGGCCAATTGCTATCTAAATACTCGCTGTAGTTTCTGAGATAAACACATTTAAATTTTTGGACAGAAATTTATATCTCATCCCCAAAAGTATGCAAAAGTTTGTAATTTTTGGACTTGCAAATTTTCAATTGCGGAGTCGAAAAAAAAATGCATGGAGTCGATACAAAATGAGAAAATCATGAATATCTCGGGAACCACAAGAACGATCGGAATGTCCTTTGGCCAGCTGATAGTCCTTGTTAAGACGAGTTGATTGCCACAAGATTCATAAGGATCGGCAAGGATATGGCCAAGATAGAGCATGTTTTCTCTCAGCAAAAAAGTCCTTCTAACTCTGTTGTTTAAAGGATATTTGGGCTTTTGATTTCATTGTCGTACATCATGAATCCGTCCCCATATGCATGCCAAAGGTCATCCTGATCGTCCTTCAAATGACGAAGTTACGGAGGATTTTCGAAATTTTTGCAAATTTTCCATGCCTACCCCTTGTAGAATTTTTCGAAAAATTCTTGTTTGTTTTTTTAATATATTCTTTATTCTTTTAATGACACCCGACAGTTATTTTTAAACGTATTTGTTAGGACTATCGACCGGCCAATTGCTATCTAAATACTCGCTGTAGTTTCTGTGATAAACACATTTAAATTTTTGGACAGAAATTTATATCTCATCCCCAAAAGTATGCAAAAGTTTGTAATTTTTGGACTTGCAAATTTTCAATTGCGGAGTCGAAAAAAAAATGCATGGAGTCGATACAAAATGAGAAAATCATGAATATCTCGGGAACCACAAGAACGATCGAAATGTCCTTTGGCCAGCTGATAGTCCTTGTTAAGACGAGTTGATTGCCACAAGATTCATAAGGATCGGCAAGGATATGGCCAAGATAGAGCATGTTTTCTCTCAGCAAAAAAGTCCTTCTAACTCTGTTGTTTAAAGGATATTTGGGCTTTTGATTTCATTGTCGTACATCATGAATCCGTCCCCATATGCATGCCAAAGGTCATCCTGATCGTCCTTCAAATGACGAAGTTACGGAGGATTTTCGAAATTTTTGCAAATTTTCCATGCCTACCCCTTGTAGAATTTTTCGAAAAATTCTTGTTTGTTTTTTTAATATATTCTTTATTCTTTTAATGACACCCGACAGTTATTTTTAAACGTATTTGTTAGGACTATCGACCGGCCAATTGCTATCTAAATACTCGCTGTAGTTTCTGAGATAAACACATTTAAATTTTTGGACAGAAATTTATATCTCATCCCCAAAAGTATGCAAAAGTTTGTAATTTTTGGAATTGCAAATTTTCAATTGCGGAGTCGAAAAAAAAATGCATGGAGTCGATACAAAATGAGAAAATCATGAATATCTCGGGAACCACAAGAACGATCGGAATGTCCTTTGGCCAGCTGATAGTCCTTGTTAAGACGAGTTGATTGCCACAAGATTCATAAGGATCGGCAAGGATATGGCCAAGATAGAGCATGTTTTCTCTCAGCAAAAAAGTCCTTCTAACTCTGTTGTTTAAAGGATATTTGGGATTTTGATTTCATTGTCGTACATCATGAATCCGTCCCCATATGCATGCCAAAGGTCATCCTGATCGTCCTTCAAATGACGAAGTTACGGAGGATTTTCGAAATTTTTGCAAATTTTCCATGCCTACCCCTTGTAGAATTTTTCGAAAAATTCTTGTTTGTTTTTTTAATATATTCTTTATTCTTTTAATGACACCCGACAGTTATTTTTAAACGTATTTGTTAGGACTATCGACCGGCCAATTGCTATCTAAATACTCGCTGTAGTTTCTGAGATAAACACATTTAAATTTTTGGACAGAAATTTATATCTCATCCCCAAAAGTATGCAAAAGTTTGTAATTTTTGGACTTGCAAATTTTCAATTGCGGAGTCGAAAAAAAAATGCATGGAGTCGATACAAAATGAGAAAATCATGAATATCTCGGGAACCACAAGAACGATCGAAATGTCCTTTGGCCAGCTGATAGTCCTTGTTAAGACGAGTTGATTGCCACAAGATTCATAAGGATCGGCAAGGATATGGCCAAGATAGAGCATGTTTTCTCTCAGCAAAAAAGTCCTTCTAACTCTGTTGTTTAAAGGATATTTGGGCTTTTGATTTCATTGTCGTACATCATGAATCCGTCCCCATATGCATGCCAAAGGTCATCCTGATCGTCCTTCAAATGACGAAGTTACGGAGGATTTTCGAAATTTTTGCAAATTTTCCATGCCTACCCCTTGTAGAATTTTTCGAAAAATTCTTGTTTGTTTTTTTAATATATTCTTTATTCTTTTAATGACACCCGACAGTTATTTTTAAACGTATTTGTTAGGACTATCGACCGGCCAATTGCTATCTAAATACTCGCTGTAGTTTCTGAGATAAACACATTTAAATTTTTGGACAGAAATTTATATCTCATCCCCAAAAGTATGCAAAAGTTTGTAATTTTTGGACTTGCAAATTTTCAATTGCGGAGTCGAAAAAAAAATGCATGGAGTCGATACAAAATGAGAAAATCATGAATATCTCGGGAACCACAAGAACGATCGGAATGTCCTTTGGCCAGCTGATAGTCCTTGTTAAGACGAGTTGATTGCCACAAGATTCATAAGGATCGGCAAGGATATGGCCAAGATAGAGCATGTTTTCTCTCAGCAAAAAAGTCCTTCTAACTCTGTTGTTTAAAGGATATTTGGGCTTTTGATTTCATTGTCGTACATCATGAATCCGTCCCCATATGCATGCCAAAGGTCATCCTGATCGTCCTTCAAATGACGAAGTTACGGAGGATTTTCGAAATTTTTGCAAATTTTCCATGCCTACCCCTTGTAGAATTTTTCGAAAAATTCTTGTTTGTTTTTTTAATATATTCTTTATTCTTTTAATGACACCCGACAGTTATTTTTAAACGTATTTGTTAGGACTATCGACCGGCCAATTGCTATCTAAATACTCGCTGTAGTTTCTGAGATAAACACATTTAAATTTTTGGACAGAAATTTATATCTCATCCCCAAAAGTATGCAAAAGTTTGTAATTTTTGGACTTGCAAATTTTCAATTGCGGAGTCGAAAAAAAAATGCATGGAGTCGATACAAAATGAGAAAATCATGAATATCTCGGGAACCACAAGAACGATCGGAATGTCCTTTGGCCAGCTGATAGTCCTTGTTAAGACGAGTTGATTGCCACAAGATTCATAAGGATCGGCAAGGATATGGCCAAGATAGAGCATGTTTTCTCTCAGCAAAAAAGTCCTTCTAACTCTGTTGTTTAAAGGATATTTGGGCTTTTGATTTCATTGTCGTACATCATGAATCCGTCCCCATATGCATGCCAAAGGTCATCCTGATCGTCCTTCAAATGACGAAGTTACGGAGGATTTTCGAAATTTTTGCAAATTTTCCATGCCTACCCCTTGTAGAATTTTTCGAAAAATTCTTGTTTGTTTTTTTAATATATTCTTTATTCTTTTAATGACACCCGACAGTTATTTTTAAACGTATTTGTTAGGACTATCGACCGGCCAATTGCTATCTAAATACTCGCTGTAGTTTCTGTGATAAACACATTTAAATTTTTGGACAGAAATTTATATCTCATCCCCAAAAGTATGCAAAAGTTTGTAATTTTTGGACTTGCAAATTTTCAATTGCGGAGTCGAAAAAAAAATGCATGGAGTCGATACAAAATGAGAAAATCATGAATATCTCGGGAACCACAAGAACGATCGAAATGTCCTTTGGCCAGCTGATAGTCCTTGTTAAGACGAGTTGATTGCCACAAGATTCATAAGGATCGGCAAGGATATGGCCAAGATAGAGCATGTTTTCTCTCAGCAAAAAAGTCCTTCTAACTCTGTTGTTTAAAGGATATTTGGGCTTTTGATTTCATTGTCGTACATCATGAATCCGTCCCCATATGCATGCCAAAGGTCATCCTGATCGTCCTTCAAATGACGAAGTTACGGAGGATTTTCGAAATTTTTGCAAATTTTCCATGCCTACCCCTTGTAGAATTTTTCGAAAAATTCTTGTTTGTTTTTTTAATATATTCTTTATTCTTTTAATGACACCCGACAGTTATTTTTAAACGTATTTGTTAGGACTATCGACCGGCCAATTGCTATCTAAATACTCGCTGTAGTTTCTGAGATAAACACATTTAAATTTTTGGACAGAAATTTATATCTCATCCCCAAAAGTATGCAAAAGTTTGTAATTTTTGGACTTGCAAATTTTCAATTGCGGAGTCGAAAAAAAAATGCATGGAGTCGATACAAAATGAGAAAATCATGAATATCTCGGGAACCACAAGAACGATCGGAATGTCCTTTGGCCAGCTGATAGTCCTTGTTAAGACGAGTTGATTGCCACAAGATTCATAAGGATCGGCAAGGATATGGCCAAGATAGAGCATGTTTTCTCTCAGCAAAAAAGTCCTTCTAACTCTGTTGTTTAAAGGATATTTGGGCTTTTGATTTCATTGTCGTACATCATGAATCCGTCCCCATATGCATGCCAAAGGTCATCCTGATCGTCCTTCAAATGACGAAGTTACGGAGGATTTTCGAAATTTTTGCAAATTTTCCATGCCTACCCCTTGTAGAATTTTTCGAAAAATTCTTGTTTGTTTTTTTAATATATTCTTTATTCTTTTAATGACACCCGACAGTTATTTTTAAACGTATTTGTTAGGACTATCGACCGGCCAATTGCTATCTAAATACTCGCTGTAGTTTCTGAGATAAACACATTTAAATTTTTGGACAGAAATTTATATCTCATCCCCAAAAGTATGCAAAAGTTTGTAATTTTTGGACTTGCAAATTTTCAATTGCGGAGTCGAAAAAAAAAATGCATGGAGTCGATACAAAATGAGAAAATCATGAATATCTCGGGAACCACAAGAACGATCGGAATGTCCTTTGGCCAGCTGATAGTCCTTGTTAAGACGAGTTGATTGCCACAAGATTCATAAGGATCGGCAAGGATATGGCCAAGATAGAGCATGTTTTCTCTCAGCAAAAAAGTCCTTCTAACTCTGTTGTTTAAAGGATATTTGGGCTTTTGATTTCATTGTCGTACATCATGAATCCGTCCCCATATGCATGCCAAAGGTCATCCTGATCGTCCTTCAAATGACGAAGTTACGGAGGATTTTCGAAATTTTTGCAAATTTTCCATGCCTACCCCTTGTAGAATTTTTCGAAAAATTCTTGTTTGTTTTTTTAATATATTCTTTATTCTTTTAATGACACCCGACAGTTATTTTTAAACGTATTTGTTAGGACTATCGACCGGCCAATTGCTATCTAAATACTCGCTGTAGTTTCTGTGATAAACACATTTAAATTTTTGGACAGAAATTTATATCTCATCCCCAAAAGTATGCAAAAGTTTGTAATTTTTGGACTTGCAAATTTTCAATTGCGGAGTCGAAAAAAAAATGCATGGAGTCGATACAAAATGAGAAAATCATGAATATCTCGGGAACCACAAGAACGATCGAAATGTCCTTTGGCCAGCTGATAGTCCTTGTTAAGACGAGTTGATTGCCACAAGATTCATAAGGATCGGCAAGGATATGGCCAAGATAGAGCATGTTTTCTCTCAGCAAAAAAGTCCTTCTAACTCTGTTGTTTAAAGGATATTTGGGCTTTTGATTTCATTGTCGTACATCATGAATCCGTCCCCATATGCATGCCAAAGGTCATCCTGATCGTCCTTCAAATGACGAAGTTACGGAGGATTTTCGAAATTTTTGCAAATTTTCCATGCCTACCCCTTGTAGAATTTTTCGAAAAATTCTTGTTTGTTTTTTTAATATATTCTTTATTCTTTTAATGACACCCGACAGTTATTTTTAAACGTATTTGTTAGGACTATCGACCGGCCAATTGCTATCTAAATACTCGCTGTAGTTTCTGTGATAAACACATTTAAATTTTTGGACAGAAATTTATATCTCATCCCCAAAAGTATGCAAAAGTTTGTAATTTTTGGACTTGCAAATTTTCAATTGCGGAGTCGAAAAAAAAATGCATGGAGTCGATACAAAATGAGAAAATCATGAATATCTCGGGAACCACAAGAACGATCGAAATTTCCTTTGGCCAGCTGATAGTCCTTGTTAAGACGAGTTGATTGCCACAAGATTCATAAGGATCGGCAAGGATATGGCCAAGATAGAGCATGTTTTCTCTCAGCAAAAAAGTCCTTCTAACTCTGTTGTTTAAAGGATATTTGGGCTTTTGATTTCATTGTCGTACATCATGAATCCGTCCCCATATGCATGCCAAAGGTCATCCTGATCGTCCTTCAAATGACGAAGTTCCGGAGGATTTTCGAAATTTTTGCAAATTTTCCATGCCTACCCCTTGTAGAATTTTTCGAAAAATTCTTGTTTGTTTTTTTAATATATTCTTTATTCTTTTAATGACACCCGACAGTTGTTTTTAAACGTATTTGTTAGGACTATCGACCGGCCAATTGCTATCTAAATACTCGCTGTAGTTTCTGAGATAAACACATTTAAATTTTTGGACAGAAATTTATATCTCATCCCCAAAAGTATGCAAAAGTTTGTAATTTTTTGGACTTGCAAATTTTCAATTGCGGAGTCGAAAAAAAAATGCATGGAGTCGATACAAAATGAGAAAATCATGAATATCTCGGGAACCACAAAAACGATCGGAATGTCCTTTGGCCAGCTGATAGTCCTTGTTAAGACGAGTTGATTGCCACAAGATTCATAAGGATCGGCAAGGATATGGCCAAGATAGAGCATGTTTTCTCTCAGCAAAAAAGTCCTTCTAACTCTGTTGTTTAAAGGATATTTGGGCTTTTGATTTCATTGTCGTACATCATGAATCCGTCCCCATATGCATGCCAAAGGTCATCCTGATCGTCCTTCAAATGACGAAGTTACGGAGGATTTTCGAAATTTTTGCAAATTTTCCATGCCTACCCCTTGTAGAATTTTTCGAAAAATTCTTGTTTGTTTTTTTAATATATTCTTTATTCTTTTAATGACACCCGACAGTTATTTTTAAACGTATTTGTTAGGACTATCGACCGGCCAATTGCTATCTAAATTATCGCTGTAGTTTCTGAGATAAACACATTTAAATTTTTGGACAGAAATTTATATCTCATCCCC
The DNA here is from genome assembly GCA_963583835.1 of Drosophila immigrans. Classification (NCBI taxonomy): domain Eukaryota; kingdom Metazoa; phylum Arthropoda; class Insecta; order Diptera; family Drosophilidae; genus Drosophila; species Drosophila immigrans. The sequence goes on from OY757144.1 coordinate 206,556, forward strand.
AAAAGTATGCAAAAGTTTTTAATTTTTGGACTTGCAAATTTTCAATTGCGGAGTCGAAAAAAAAATGCATGGAGTCGATACAAAATGAGAAAATCATGAATATCTCGGGAACCACAAGAACGATCGAAATGTCCTTTGGCCAGCTGATAGTCCTTGTTAAGACGAGTTGATTGCCACAAGATTCATAAGGATCGGCAAGGATATGGCCAAGATAGAGCATGTTTTCTCTCAGCAAAAAAGTCCTTCTAACTCTGTTGTTTAAAGGATATTTGGGCTTTTGATTTCATTGTCGTACATCATGAATCCGTCCCCATATGCATGCCAAAGGTCATCCTGATCGTCCTTCAAATGACGAAGTTACGGAGGATTTTCGAAATTTTTGCAAATTTTCCATGCCTACCCCTTGTAGAATTTTTCGAAAAATTCTTGTTTGTTTTTTTAATATATTCTTTATTCTTTTAATGACACCCGACAGTTATTTTTAAACGTATTTGTTAGGACTATCGACCGGCCAATTGCTATCTAAATACTCGCTGTAGTTTCTGTGATAAACACATTTAAATTTTTGGACAGAAATTTATATCTCATCCCCAAAAGTATGCAAAAGTTTGTAATTTTTGGACTTGCAAATTTTCAATTGCGGAGTCGAAAAAAAAATGCATGGAGTCGATACAAAATGAGAAAATCATGAATATCTCGGGAACCACAAGAACGATCGAAATTTCCTTTGGCCAGCTGATAGTCCTTGTTAAGACGAGTTGATTGCCACAAGATTCATAAGGATCGGCAAGGATATGGCCAAGATAGAGCATGTTTTCTCTCAGCAAAAAAGTCCTTCTAACTCTGTTGTTTAAAGGATATTTGGGCTTTTGATTTCATTGTCGTACATCATGAATCCGTCCCCATATGCATGCCAAAGGTCATCCTGATCGTCCTTCAAATGACGAAGTTACGGAGGATTTTCGAAATTTTTGCAAATTTTCCATGCCTACCCCTTGTAGAATTTTTCGAAAAATTCTTGTTTGTTTTTTTAATATATTCTTTATTCTTTTAATGACACCCGACAGTTGTTTTTAAACGTATTTGTTAGGACTATCGACCGGCCAATTGCTATCTAAATACTCGCTGTAGTTTCTGAGATAAACACATTTAAATTTTTGGACAGAAATTTATATCTCATCCCCAAAAGTATGCAAAAGTTTGTAATTTTTTGGACTTGCAAATTTTCAATTGCGGAGTCGAAAAAAAAATGCATGGAGTCGATACAAAATGAGAAAATCATGAATATCTCGGGAACCACAAAAACGATCGGAATGTCCTTTGGCCAGCTGATAGTCCTTGTTAAGACGAGTTGATTGCCACAAGATTCATAAGGATCGGCAAGGATATGGCCAAGATAGAGCATGTTTTCTCTCAGCAAAAAAGTCCTTCTAACTCTGTTGTTTAAAGGATATTTGGGCTTTTGATTTCATTGTCGTACATCATGAATCCGTCCCCATATGCATGCCAAAGGTCATCCTGATCGTCCTTCAAATGACGAAGTTACGGAGGATTTTCGAAATTTTTGCAAATTTTCCATGCCTACCCCTTGTAGAATTTTTCGAAAAATTCTTGTTTGTTTTTTTAATATATTCTTTATTCTTTTAATGACACCCGACAGTTATTTTTAAACGTATTTGTTAGGACTATCGACCGGCCAATTGCTATCTAAATTATCGCTGTAGTTTCTGAGATAAACACATTTAAATTTTTGGACAGAAATTTATATCTCATCCCCAAAAGTATGCAAAAGTTTGTAATTTTTGGACTTGCAAATTTTCAATTGCGGAGTCGAAAAAAAAATGCATGGAGTCGATACAAAATGAGAAAATCATGAATATCTCGGGAACCACAAGAACGATCGAAATGTCCTTTGGCCAGCTGATAGTCCTTGTTAAGACGAGTTGATTGCCACAAGATTCATAAGGATCGGCAAGGATATGGCCAAGATAGAGCATGTTTTCTCTCAGCAAAAAAGTCCTTCTAACTCTGTTGTTTAAAGGATATTTGGGCTTTTGATTTCATTGTCGTACATCATGAATCCGTCCCCATATGCATGCCAAAGGTAATCCTGATCGTCCTTCAAATGACGAAGTTACGGAGGATTTTCGAAATTTTTGCAAATTTTCCATGCCTACCCCTTGTAGAATTTTTCGAAAAATTCTTGTTTGTTTTTTTAATATATTCTTTATTCTTTTAATGACACCCGACAGTTATTTTTAAACGTATTTGTTAGGACTATCGACCGGCCAATTGCTATCTAAATTATCGCTGTAGTTTCTGAGATAAACACATTTAAATTTTTGGACAGAAATTTATATCTCATCCCCAAAAGTATGCAAAAGTTTGTAATTTTTGGACTTGCAAATTTTCAATTGCGGAGTCGAAAAAAAAATGCATGGAGTCGATACAAAATGAGAAAATCATGAATATCTCGGGAACCACAAGAACGATCGAAATGTCCTTTGACCAGCTGATAGTCCTTGCTAAGACGAGTTGATTGCCACAAGATTCATAAGGATCGGCAAGGATATGGCCAAGATAGAGCATGTTTTCTCTCAGCAAAAAAGTCCTTCTAACTCTGTTGTTTAAAGGATATTTGGGCTTTTGATTTCATTGTCGTACATCATGAATCCGTCCCCATATGCATGCCAAAGGTAATCCTGATCGTCCTTCAAATGACGAAGTTACGGAGGATTTTCGAAATTTTTGCAAATTTTCCATGCCTACCCCTTGTAGAATTTTTCGAAAAATTCTTGTTTGTTTTTTTAATATATTCTTTATTCTTTTAATGACACCCGACAGTTATTTTTAAACGTATTTGTTAGGACTATCGACCGGCCAATTGCTATCTAAATACTCGCTGTAGTTTCTGAGATAAACACATTTAAATTTTTGGACAGAAATTTATATCTCATCCCCAAAAGTATGCAAAAGTTTGTAATTTTTGGACTTGCAAATTTTCAATTGCGGAGTCGAAAAAAAAATGCATGGAGTCGATACAAAATGAGAAAATCATGAATATCTCGGGAACCACAAGAACGATCGGAATGTCCTTTGGCCAGCTGATAGTCCTTGTTAAGACCAGTTGATTGCCACAAGATTCATAAGGATCGGCAAGGATATGGCCAAGATAGAGCATGTTTTCTCTCAGCAAAAAAGTCCTTCTAACTCTGTTGTTTAAAGGATATTTGGGCTTTTGATTTCATTGTCGTACATCATGAATCCGTCCCCATATGCATGCCAAAGGTCATCCTGATCGTCCTTCAAATGACGAAGTTACGGAGGATTTTCGAAATTTTTGCAAATTTTCCATGCCTACCCCTTGTAGAATTTTTCGAAAAATTCTTGTTTGTTTTTTTAATATATTCTTTATTCTTTTAATGACACCCGACAGTTATTTTTAAACGTATTTGTTAGGACTATCGACCGGCCAATTGCTATCTAAATTATCGCTGTAGTTTCTGAGATAAACACATTTAAATTTTTGGACAGAAATTTATATCTCATCCCCAAAAGTATGCAAAAGTTTGTAATTTTTGGACTTGCAAATTTTCAATTGCGGAGTCGAAAAAAAAATGCATGGAGTCGATACAAAATGAGAAAATCATGAATATCTCGGGAACCACAAGAACGATCGGAATGTCCTTTGGCCAGCTGATAGTCCTTGTTAAGACGAGTTGATTGCCACAAGATTCATAAGGATCGGCAAGGATATGGCCAAGATAGAGCATGTTTTCTCTCAGCAAAAAAGTCCTTCTAACTCTGTTGTTTAAAGGATATTTGGGCTTTTGATTTCATTGTCGTACATCATGAATCCGTCCCCATATGCATGCCAAAGGTCATCCTGATCGTCCTTCAAATGACGAAGTTCCGGAGGATTTTCGAAAAATTCTTGTTTGTTTTTTTAATATATTCTTTATTCTTTTAATGACACCCGACAGTTATTTTTAAACGTATTTGTTAGGACTATCGACCGGCCAATTGCTATCTAAATTATCGCTGTAGTTTCTGAGATAAACACATTTAAATTTTTGGACAGAAATTTATATCTCATCCCCAAAAGTATGCAAAAGTTTGTAATTTTTGGACTTGCAAATTTTCAATTGCGGAGTCGAAAAAAAAATGCATGGAGTCGATACAAAATGAGAAAATCATGAATATCTCGGGAACCACAAGAACGATCGAAATGTCCTTTGGCCAGCTGATAGTCCTTGTTAAGACGAGTTGATTGCCACAAGATTCATAAGGATCGGCAAGGATATGGCCAAGATAGAGCATGTTTTCTCTCAGCAAAAAAGTCCTTCTAACTCTGTTGTTTAAAGGATATTTGGGCTTTTGATTTCATTGTCGTACATCATGAATCCGTCCCCATATGCATGCCAAAGGTCATCCTGATCGTCCTTCAAATGACGAAGTTACGGAGGATTTTCGAAATTTTTGCAAATTTTCCATGCCTACCCCTTGTAGAATTTTTCGAAAAATTCTTGTTTGTTTTTTTAATATATTCTTTATTCTTTTAATGACACCCGACAGTTATTTTTAAACGTATTTGTTAGGACTATCGACCGGCCAATTGCTATCTAAATTATCGCTGTAGTTTCTGAGATAAACACATTTAAATTTTTGGACAGAAATTTATATCTCATCCCCAAAAGTATGCAAAAGTTTGTAATTTTTGGACTTGCAAATTTTCAATTGCGGAGTCGAAAAAAAAATGCATGGAGTCGATACAAAATGAGAAAATCATGAATATCTCGGGAACCACAAGAACGATCGAAATGTCCTTTGGCCAGCTGATAGTCCTTGTTAAGACGAGTTGATTGCCACAAGATTCATAAGGATCGGCAAGGATATGGCCAAGATAGAGCATGTTTTCTCTCAGCAAAAAAGTCTTTCTAACTCTGTTGTTTAAAGGATATTTGGGCTTTTGATTTCATTGTCGTACATCATGAATCCGTCCCCATATGCATGCCAAAGGTCATCCTGATCGTCCTTCAAATGACGAAGTTACGGAGGATTTTCGAAATTTTTGCAAATTTTCCATGCCTACCCCTTGTAGAATTTTTCGAAAAATTCTTGTTTGTTTTTTTAATATATTCTTTATTCTTTTAATGACACCCGACAGTTATTTTTAAACGTATTTGTTAGGACTATCGACCGGCCAATTGCTATCTAAATACTCGCTGTAGTTTCTGAGATAAACACATTTAAATTTTTGGACAGAAATTTATATCTCATCCCCAAAAGTATGCAAAAGTTTGTAATTTTTGGACTTGCAAATTTTCAATTGCGGAGTCGAAAAAAAAATGCATGGAGTCGATACAAAATGAGAAAATCATGAATATCTCGGGAACCACAAGAACGATCGGAATGTCCTTTGGCCAGCTGATAGTCCTTGTTAAGACGAGTTGATTGCCACAAGATTCATAAGGATCGGCAAGGATATGGCCAAGATAGAGCATGTTTTCTCTCTGCAAAAAAGTCCTTCTAACTCTGTTGTTTAAAGGATATTTGGGCTTTTGATTTCATTGTCGTACATCATGAATCCGTCCCCATATGCATGCCAAAGGTCATCCTGATCGTCCTTCAAATGACGAAGTTACGGAGGATTTTCGAAATTTTTGCAAATTTTCCATGCCTACCCCTTGTAGAATTTTTCGAAAAATTCTTGTTTGTTTTTTTAATATATTCTTTATTCTTTTAATGACACCCGACAGTTATTTTTAAACGTATTTGTTAGGACTATCGACCGGCCAATTGCTATCTAAATACTCGCTGTAGTTTCTGAGATAAACACATTTAAATTTTTGGACAGAAATTTATATCTCATCCCCAAAAGTATGCAAAAGTTTTTAATTTTTGGACTTGCAAATTTTCAATTGCGGAGTCGAAAAAAAAATGCATGGAGTCGATACAAAATGAGAAAATCATGAATATTTCGGGAACCACAAAAACGATCGAAATGTCCTTTGGCCAGCTGATAGTCCTTGTTAAGACGAGTTGATTGCCACAAGATTCATAAGGATCGGCAAGGATATGGCCAAGATAGAGCATGTTTTCTCTCAGCAAAAAAGTCCTTCTAACTCTGTTGTTTAAAGGATATTTGGGCTTTTGATTTCATTGTCGTACATCATGAATCCGTCCCCATATGCATGCCAAAGGTCATCCTGATCGTCCTTCAAATGACGAAGTTACGGAGGATTTTCGAAAAATTCTTGTTTGTTTTTTTAATATATTCTTTATTCTTTTAATGACACCCGACAGTTATTTTTAAACGTATTTGTTAGGACTATCGACCGGCCAATTGCTATCTAAATACTCGCTGTAGTTTCTGAGATAAACACATTTAAATTTTTGGACAGAAACTTATATCTCATCCCCAAAAGTATGCAAAAGTTTTTAATTTTTGGACTTGCAAATTTTCAATTGCGGAGTCGAAAAAAAAATGCATGGAGTCGATACAAAATGAGAAAATCATGAATATCTCGGGAACCACAAGAACGATCGAAATGTCCTTTGGCCAGCTGATAGTCCTTGTTAAGACGAGTTGATTGCCACAAGATTCATAAGGATCGGCAAGGATATGGCCAAGATAGAGCATGTTTTCTCTCAGCAAAAAAGTCCTTCTAACTCTGTTGTTTAAAGGATATTTGGGCTTTTGATTTCATTGTCGTACATCATGAATCCGTCCCCATATGCATGCCAAAGGTCATCCTGATCGTCCTTCAAATGACGAAGTTACGGAGGATTTTCGAAATTTTTGCAAATTTTCCATGCCTACCCCTTGTAGAATTTTTCGATAAATTCCTGTTTGTTTTTTTAATATATTCTTTATTCTTTTAATGACACCCGACAGTTATTTTTAAACGTATTTGTTAGGACTATCGACCGGCCAATTGCTATCTAAATTATCGCTGTAGTTTCTGAGATAAACACATTTAAATTTTTGGACAGAAATTTATATCTCATCCCCAAAAGTATGCAAAAGTTTGTAATTTTTGGACTTGCAAATTTTCAATTGCGGAGTCGAAAAAAAAATGCATGGAGTCGATACAAAATGAGAAAATCATGAATATCTCGGGAACCACAAGAACGATCGAAATGTCCTTTGGCCAGCTGATAGTCCTTGTTAAGACGAGTTGATTGCCACAAGATTCATAAGGATCGGCAAGGATATGGCCAAGATAGAGCATGTTTTCTCTCAGCAAAAAAGTCCTTCTAACTCTGTTGTTTAAAGGATATTTGGGCTTTTGATTTCATTGTCGTACATCATGAATCCGTCCCCATATGCATGCCAAAGGTCATCCTGATCGTCCTTCAAATGACGAAGTTACGGAGGATTTTCGAAATTTTTGCAAATTTTCCATGCCTACCCCTTGTAGAATTTTTCGAAAAATTCTTGTTTGTTTTTTTAATATATTCTTTATTCTTTTAATGACACCCGACAGTTATTTTTAAACGTATTTGTTAGGACTATCGACCGGCCAATTGCTATCTAAATTATCGCTGTAGTTTCTGAGATAAACACATTTAAATTTTTGGACAGAAATTTATATCTCATCCCCAAAAGTATGCAAAAGTTTTTAATTTTTGGACTTGCAAATTTTCAATTGCGGAGTCGAAAAAAAAATGCATGGAGTCGATACAAAATGAGAAAATCATGAATATCTCGGGAACCACAAGAACGATCGAAATGTCCTTTGGCCAGCTGATAGTCCTTGTTAAGACGAGTTGATTGCCACAAGATTCATAAGGATCGGCAAGGATATGGCCAAGATAGAGCATGTTTTCTCTCAGCAAAAAAGTCCTTCTAACTCTGTTGTTTAAAGGATATTTGGGCTTTTGATTTCATTGTCGTACATCATGAATCCGTCCCCATATGCATGCCAAAGGTCATCCTGATCGTCCTTCAAATGACGAAGTTACGGAGGATTTTCGAAATTTTTGCAAATTTTCCATGCCTACCCCTTGTAGAATTTTTCGAAAAATTCTTGTTTGTTTTTTTAATATATTCTTTATTCTTTTAATGACACCCGACAGTTATTTTTAAACGTATTTGTTAGGACTATCGACCGGCCAATTGCTATCTAAATACTCGCTGTAGTTTCTGAGATAAACACATTTAAATTTTTGGACAGAAATTTATATCTCATCCCCAAAAGTATGCAAAAGTTTTTAATTTTTGGACTTGCAAATTTTCAATTGCGGAGTCGAAAAAAAAATGCATGGAGTCGATACAAAATGAGAAAATCATGAATATTTCGGGAACCACAAAAACGATCGAAATGTCCTTTGGCCAGCTGATAGTCCTTGTTAAGACGAGTTGATTGCCACAAGATTCATAAGGATCGGCAAGGATATGGCCAAGATAGAGCATGTTTTCTCTCAGCAAAAAAGTCCTTCTAACTCTGTTGTTTAAAGGATATTTGGGCTTTTGATTTCATTGTCGTACATCATGAATCCGTCCCCATATGCATGCCAAAGGTCATCCTGATCGTCCTTCAAATGACGAAGTTACGGAGGATTTTCGAAAAATTCTTGTTTGTTTTTTTAATATATTCTTTATTCTTTTAATGACACCCGACAGTTATTTTTAAACGTATTTGTTAGGACTATCGACCGGCCAATTGCTATCTAAATACTCGCTGTAGTTTCTGAGATAAACACATTTAAATTTTTGGACAGAAACTTATATCTCATCCCCAAAAGTATGCAAAAGTTTTTAATTTTTGGACTTGCAAATTTTCAATTGCGGAGTCGAAAAAAAAATGCATGGAGTCGATACAAAATGAGAAAATCATGAATATCTCGGGAACCACAAGAACGATCGAAATGTCCTTTGGCCAGCTGATAGTCCTTGTTAAGACGAGTTGATTGCCACAAGATTCATAAGGATCGGCAAGGATATGGCCAAGATAGAGCATGTTTTCTCTCAGCAAAAAAGTCCTTCTAACTCTGTTGTTTAAAGGATATTTGGGCTTTTGATTTCATTGTCGTACATCATGAATCCGTCCCCATATGCATGCCAAAGGTCATCCTGATCGTCCTTCAAATGACGAAGTTACGGAGGATTTTCGAAATTTTTGCAAATTTTCCATGCCTACCCCTTGTAGAATTTTTCGATAAATTCCTGTTTGTTTTTTTAATATATTCTTTATTCTTTTAATGACACCCGACAGTTATTTTTAAACGTATTTGTTAGGACTATCGACCGGCCAATTGCTATCTAAATTATCGCTGTAGTTTCTGAGATAAACACATTTAAATTTTTGGACAGAAATTTATATCTCATCCCCAAAAGTATGCAAAAGTTTGTAATTTTTGGACTTGCAAATTTTCAATTGCGGAGTCGAAAAAAAAATGCATGGAGTCGATACAAAATGAGAAAATCATGAATATCTCGGGAACCACAAGAACGATCGAAATGTCCTTTGGCCAGCTGATAGTCCTTGTTAAGACGAGTTGATTGCCACAAGATTCATAAGGATCGGCAAGGATATGGCCAAGATAGAGCATGTTTTCTCTCAGCAAAAAAGTCCTTCTAACTCTGTTGTTTAAAGGATATTTGGGCTTTTGATTTCATTGTCGTACATCATGAATCCGTCCCCATATGCATGCCAAAGGTCATCCTGATCGTCCTTCAAATGACGAAGTTACGGAGGATTTTCGAAATTTTTGCAAATTTTCCATGCCTACCCCTTGTAGAATTTTTCGAAAAATTCTTGTTTGTTTTTTTAATATATTCTTTATTCTTTTAATGACACCCGACAGTTATTTTTAAACGTATTTGTTAGGACTATCGACCGGCCAATTGCTATCTAAATACTCGCTGTAGTTTCTGAGATAAACACATTTAAATTTTTGGACAGAAATTTATATCTCATCCCCAAAAGTATGCAAAAGTTTGTAATTTTTGGACTTGCAAATTTTCAATTGCGGAGTCGAAAAAAAAATGCATGGAGTCGATACAAAATGAGAAAATCATGAATATCTCGGGAACCACAAGAACGATCGAAATGTCCTTTGGCCAGCTGATAGTCCTTGTTAAGACGAGTTGATTGCCACAAGATTCATAAGGATCGGCAAGGATATGGCCAAGATAGAGCATGTTTTCTCTCAGCAAAAAAGTCCTTCTAACTCTGTTGTTTAAAGGATATTTGGGCTTTTGATTTCATTGTCGTACATCATGAATCCGTCCCCATATGCATGCCAAAGGTCATCCTGATCGTCCTTCAAATGACGAAGTTACGGAGGATTTTCGAAATTTTTGCAAATTTTCCATGCCTACCCCTTGTAGAATTTTTCGAAAAATTCTTGTTTGTTTTTTTAATATATTCTTTATTCTTTTAATGACACCCGACAGTTATTTTTAAACGTATTTGTTAGGACTATCGACCGGCCAATTGCTATCTAAATACTCGCTGTAGTTTCTGAGATAAACACATTTAAATTTTTGGACAGAAATTTATATCTCATCCCCAAAAGTATGCAAAAGTTTGTAATTTTTGGACTTGCAAATTTTCAATTGCGGAGTCGAAAAAAAAATGCATGGAGTCGATACAAAATGAGAAAATCATGAATATCTCGGGAACCACAAGAACGATCGAAATGTCCTTTGGCCAGCTGATAGTCCTTGTTAAGACGAGTTGATTGCCACAAGATTCATAAGGATCGACAAGGATATGGCCAAGATAGAGCATGTTTTCTCTCAGCAAAAAAGTCCTTCTAACTCTGTTGTTTAAAGGATATTTGGGCTTTTGATTTCATTGTCGTACATCATGAATCCGTCCCCATATGCATGCCAAAGGTCATCCTGATCGTCCTTCAAATGACGAAGTTACGGAGGATTTTCGAAATTTTTGCAAATTTTCCATGCCTACCCCTTGTAGAATTTTTCGAAAAATTCTTGTTTGTTTTTTTAATATATTCTTTATTCTTTTAATGACACCCGACAGTTATTTTTAAACGTATGTTTTATTGTTTACAGCTATGCTTGTGCCAAAGGACACCCCGATCGTCCTTCAAATGGCCGAGATACGGCGAATTTTCCGACTTTTTGCCATTTTTCCTATGCAACCCCTTAGAAAATGATAAGGCCAATTTTTCAGATAAAATTAGCTATATCTCGGCCATATCTTGTCGCACTTTCAAAAGAAAGGACCAAATCTATTGATCTGCATCAAAATATTATGGGGTCATCTAAGGATTCAACACTTGTAATTTTTCGGTCCGGAAATCTAAGTGAAACAAGCCAAAATCACAAATTGAAGGATATCTCGAGAACTACAAGGACGCTTTGAATGTCCTCCGTATCGTTTGACATGTGACTCGTAAGGATCCGATACATCTTTATCTGTATCGAGCAGCAAAATTGTCTTGTCGCTGCAGAATAGCTGTCGATGTGCAACTATTCAAATTCAAATGGAAAAGTTCTCTATTTATGTTCTCCTTGTTCTTTCTGCTTGCCAGCACTGCCAGTTTGTATGCGTTAGAAGGCTGATTGCTATACATTGCCTGTACAAAGCTTCCGCCTACAACATTCCTTTACTTGTTCCATGTATTTTGAATTTGAATTTTTGCCCGCCCTCCCGTTTGGCAAAATGAGAAAAATATATATTTTCCAGTTTTTGTATACACATTTATTGCAAGTTCTGTTTTTTTTTTTATATTCGTAATGTACGTTTATGTATGTATATTTCCACATTGTTTGTTGACCACCTTGTTGTAACTACCATATCAATGCATATTCGATAATATTGATTTATTTGGTTGCTTTGGATTGTTTTTGGTGTAGTTTGACTTGGTATAGGTTTTAGTTTGATTTATTTTGTATGATGTCAATACAACACAGTTGATTTTTATGTTGTAGTTGTTCCTCATTTGGTATTTGCTAAAAAATTTTCATTCGTTTTGTGTTTTAAATTGAAATACGATTCGTTGTCGTTGTTGGCTGCTGTCACTAAGCCAACAATATTTCAATAATATATTATGTATAATTATCATTTTTGCAATTTGTTGTTCATTCTTGAATTGTTTATGGAATTTCCTTACTTCACGTGCATTAGTTAGAATGTAATTTAAGTATGTATGTACATACGTAGAGCAAGCTTTCAAAGAGTATGCATGTGTGTGTGTATGTGTGTCTGTGTGTTTGTGTGAGTGTATATTTCAATTTTCAATTTATTTACTTCCCTTGAATAAACATGATTAAATGTGGTTAACCCTTTATACATTTACCATTCTTGGTTTTTTTCGTTTAATTTACTTTTTTGCGCTTTGATTTAGTTTGTATATTTATTAAAAATTCAACAAAATACTGTCATTTTTGTATTGAAATATCTATGTGTGTATTTGTAACGTATCGATGTGTGTGTGAGTTTCTAAGTGTTATCGCTCTTGGCTCATTTACGTACTTGTTCCGTAACTTAATAACATTAATAATCATAAAAAACAACATGCTCTATACATACACATATATATATGTTATATATATATTTACTGGTACATAAAACATTTTGTGTATTTCATGAGACTTAGCTTAATTTCCTTTTGGGTTTTAGTGTTAAATTACTAACTACTTATACAATGTAATGTTAACTTGTTTTACTTGTTTTAATTTGTCCGTTAATGTTTTCCACTGTCTTGCTTTTGCTTCTCTTTTCCATTCGCTTTCGCTTTCTCTTTCTTTTCTAATCTTCTGTTTCCACTTTACGCTTTCAATGTGAACAATTTGTCTTAAAAAATATATGTACGTAATAATTAACATTTCTCTATTTGTTTTTTGGTTTTGTTTTTCTTCTGTTTTTCACCGCTATTTTCTTCCTTTTATTTTTCAATTTCATCTCATTACAATTCGTTTCGTTTTGTTTTCTGTACTTAATTGTGTATAAAATATTTTTACTACAAAAAATCACTCTTTGCAAATAAAACTCAATGCATTTTGTTTTTATTTCTGTTAACATTTGTTTGCTTTTATCTTTTTGTTATTTTTTTGGTTGTTTTTGTGTTTTGCTTGTTTTTGTTTTGATTTGTTGAGAAAACAAGCTTAAAGCGATTACATTCAGTAAATATAGATCAACAATCCAATTATAATATGTAAGAAAGAGTATAGGTATGTGTGTGTATGGATGTAATACAAACACATACACACATACGAATACATATTGAGAGTACACATGGATAGTCGCAGTGTGCAAATTGCTTGAATAAGTACTTTTTGTGTTTTTTTGCTTTGTTCTTTTAAACGGACAGACAACTGTATGTAATCCAATCGTTCAATTTGCTTAAAATATTATTATGTATATTCCATTCCACACTCTAAACATTTAGAAGACACACAAACGAATACCAACACAAACATATAATTATCAAATTCGTTTCGTGTTCGTTTTCTTTTAATTTTTTTTTGTAAGTTAACTTTATATTTTGTTTTTTTTTTTGTTTTGTTTTTAATTTAGCTTCGGTTTTGTTTAATTTAAAATTTTTTTTATGTTTTAGATTTAATCAATTACGCAAAATTTCAGATTTAATTAGTTTTTATTTATCTTTTTAAGTGTTAAATTTTATTCCATTTCCTTTTTACTTTTGGCATTGTAGTTTTTCTTATTTTAGTGGCTATTCTTTATATAGAGAACGGAAGAGTTGTGAAAAGCATGCTCATAACTAATGCCAAATTATATATGTAGGTTGCTGAAACGGGTGTGTTCTTGTCAAGTTTGTACCAAATTGTTATTAACAATCTAAATTTAAATCATACAAATTTGTGGTTATTACTTTTGTGTGGGGAAATGCGTATAAACTCAATTAATGGGCCTTATTCTTGATATGCTAAATTGTATAGACAGACAGGGTATATTCGAGTCGAGTATAATAATTTGAAATGGAACTTCTACTTATTAACAGATAACAGCATACTGTTGACTTCTATCGAGCCAAACGCAATCAGTAAACTGGACCGTATACTTGATATTCTTCATAAAATAGGGAATTAGCAAGATTGCTGAATAGATGGGATTAATTTAGATGCAGTCAAGTTAATGGTTTATATTGAATTGAGCAGAATTGAATTGAATTAAATTGAATTTCTTATATTTTATATTCTATATTCTTTTATATTTCACTTTCCTGTCTTTAGCTTTAGTTTCTTCTTGTTTGTTTGTTGTTGTTGTTTGAGTGCACATGGTGCTTTGTTTCTCAAAATCAGGAGAAAAACGTATATATATATGTATATGTATATGTATATGTATATGTATATATAAATATCAATAAATGTATATGTACGTGTATATGCAATAACATTCATATCGTAATCATAATAATTAAGTAAATACATACAATATAAATATGTTAACGTGTATATCTTTAGCAATAATTTTTTGGTTTCAATTATCATAATCAACTTGTATTTGCATTTCTTTGAATTTTTATTAATTTTGAGCCTAATTCTTGTTGCAGTTCCAGACCAAACTCTTTTCACTTTATATTTGTATATCTTACCTCAGTGTGTATGTGTAAATCCAACAATAAAATAAACGTGAATTATATTTTGTTGTGCTTCCAGTTTTGCAGATCAATTGATTTGCTTTGTTAACAATTCGAACTTAATTACATAAATAGTTATTTGGCTTTTTCTCATCTCAATTTCCATTTGCTGTTACTATTTAGCATAATTACGATATAAATATAAATGTTTTTCATTGAATCCTGAACTCCCAAGTTTATATTTCTCTCTTCTCCGTGACAGTATTGTGTGGGTGTGTATCTGTGTGAGGCGCTTGGAGCTTTGGTTTAATTTTTTGTTATAGGTTTAGTTTCAGTTTTTAAATTGTTCTTTAACTTTTAAAAAGCTTTTAGTTCACTTTTATTTCAAATATATTTTTATCTGCCATTTTTTTTGCATCATTTTGATTAAATATACACCTATAATTTTATTGTATATATACGAAGAGTTTGGAGACTTTTTTTACTTATATTTTTTTTTACATTTTCCTTTATGTTTTTGCTTTTTGTTTGCTTTGGTTTGTGGTGTAAATGAGCAATTGCAGTCCGTTTAATTTTTCTGCTTCGTCAATTTGTAATTGTAGCCTTAAACTAAAAAAAAAAACACAATAAGTCGATAACCGAACAGCCGATTACAAAAAAAACATTGCTCAATTGCTTGTTGATTAAAATGCATAATACTTGTTGTTGTTGGTAATTAGCTGTTTGTTGATTGGGGCTTCAACTTTTGGTAAGACTTAGATATTTAAGATTAGGATTAGCAGCAATGCCATAAGGGATTCACTCCAACTGATTCAGAGCACCGTCTCCATCTCGGCGATTTCCGTTTTGTAGGACCTTTAATTTTGTCATGGTTGCAGCAAAAATTAAATGAATTTACATAAAAATGTTAGTTCAATCGAAGTGCAGAGCAGTATCTAGATATAATCATTAAATTTTATGTAACTCATGCATACTAAACATCAACATCAACGTCCATAGAGAAAAAATCCATTATGTATTATTCGATATATGGATAAGACAGTTTCTTTTCTTTCCCCAACTTTCTTTTCAGCTCTCCCATCTTCACTTGCTCTGTAAATAATTTTAGTAAAAATTCTCGACGTAAATCGGGGGCATTTGTCGTTACAAGAGGAAGCATCCTTTGCCTGGTCTATTGTCAGTAAGTAATTTGAGAAGCGGTCAGTCGATGGACCTCAGCAGCATCCATCAATCAATCGACATATACAATTTGCACCCCTCCTCCAATCGGGTGGAAAACCATAAAACTTTACACCGAAACTATTGCTGTTCCTATTTCTAACGTCATTCTCCATTGAATGTGTGCGTGTGTATGTGTGTGTATGAAAATCCAAAAGCTTAAGAAAATGGAAAATAAATCATTACTTATGTATTTATGATATGCCCGAATTACATTTATAATTCGCGCAAAACATGTGTCGTGATTTGGGCTCTAAGTAGAGTTGTGTATTCAGTGTATACACCGCAAGCAATCAGTTAGTCATTCTTTCGAATTTGTCTTTGTCGGTCAGTCAGTCTGCTAGCTTGTCATTTACTTACTCCGTCAGTCAGTAAGCCAGTCAGCTTGCCAGTCAGTTCCTTCCTCAGTTCTGATTAAGTTCTTTGGTTAGTCATTCCTTTCTGCAGCTGTGTATTAATCAGTCGGGCAGTTAGGGAACCATGCACTTTTTAGGCGAAGTGGAAATGTATAAAACGAAAGTGGCTTAAGCAAGCAGACTTGCCGAGGAAGAATGCAGAGTTGTTCTACTTGTTGGGGCAAATGATGTCGGAATAGTCTGAATGCCATGATGTACCATTAAATTGGGGACTCTAATGGATTTGGGTATTTTTAATAGCGACCTGATGTGATATGTGGCTGGCCAGAGAGCAGAGTTGTGAGGGGGGATCGGTAACGTTACGTGTTTCGATGCCAAACGATGGCAGGAATAGCATGCAAATGTTCACGCACACAGACAGGTCCCACTCCCATCCAGCTGCATTACCATAGTAAAAGTCATAGTAACCGCTCGAATACAGAACAAACGCAAATGAATGACAACAGGAACTTAGTCGGAAATTGTGCTGCTGGGACTATGACAGGACTTTGACAACGAGTTGTGACTAAAGACTCGAGTGAGGAACCGAGATAAGCTAATTTAATAAACTAATTTCCATAGATTTTTATTAAAGCAACATCAGCAGGAGCTGCGCACCCTACGGACAGATGGGCAGAGAGAGCAACACATAGACATTATTTCTCATCAGGACTAACACAGAAAGAACAACACTGAAATGTTATCATAATCAATCGCTTAATTGAATTACCACAAGCAGATACGAGCAAGAGGCACATGCTTAACGATATTAGAGAAAGTGGCATGCGAGGTAGTAGGGGGACAGAAAAAGTGGGTCACACATTAGTAGTAGAAAACTTACCACCTGTATAGATCTTGGGCGCTGGCAGCCAAGCTGAGATTGCCGAGCAAAGGCGGACGTTCCTTGAGATGATGATGATTCAGCAGATCGGACGATGAGGCCAGCCTAAAAGTAGAGAAGTAGTTAAGTATCGACCTTTACTCTTAAGAGGGATTTCATCTGGGACCGTAATGATTATATGTCTTTTTTTTTAAATCACATGGATATATGATTTTTAATCTTTATCCTCACCAATAATGAATAAATTTAAGATTTTTAGTAAATATTCGGTTTTTATGATTATTTTCGGAAAAACAAAACAGAAGCTCTAATTAATTCTTAAGTGGAACAATAATAATAATTATAAATAATCTTCGGCTTTCAAATTTAATTCTATGCTTATAAGTAATGATACAATCTAAAATTTTGTAATTTTCTTGCAATTAAACATTACAATTCCAGAAAAGTAAGAAAATCCAACTACTTAAAACAATATTTTGTTCTCTTCCTGGATTAAAGTATATTGGATAACTCACCTTAACTGCGGGGCCTTGATGCCGTGCTTGTCCATGACTTTTTCCAGTTGACGCACGCGTAGCCGGGACATGTCCAGTTCATGCTTCACCTTCCATAAATGCGTATCGCAGATGGGATCGTTGCAGCGATGCTTCTTCAAGATCTCGGTGGCCTCGTAAACGGCACCCCGAAACGTCAGCGATTTACCCATCGACAGCGAAATGAGAGCACAACAATGTCCGCCATCCTTTTTGGCCAATCGCTTGCGAATATACTTGAAGTAGACGTGCTCCAGCAGTAGCAGCAGTGCAGCCAAAAGAATGCCAGCCATCAGTAGCAGAAAGGCGGACAAGAACTGCTCGAGAGCCAAGGGATCGGAAGACTTGTGCTCCTGCTTGCCGGGCCGACAAGTGCCGGTCATCCAATACCGACGCAGTCGTTCCAAGTCTCCATTGGCGCGGAATTCTAGCAGGCGCTTGTTGAACATCTGCACGTATTTGGAATTTCTACTGAAGGCGAGTCCATAACCTGGACAGAGAGTGCGCAATTCAAGAGTTGTTCTAAGTGCTATATTGAAAGCTAGCTTACCTGTCATCGCGTACCAGCTTCCGACGGTCATAAGACGGCAGTCCTCGTCCTGCGCTACCAAATAGTCCAAGACGGTGCCGTCGTAAATGAACGAGTCTAGGTTGCCATTAAGCACAGCGGCAACGCCGTCAGCGACGCTTGTCTTATTGTATCTGTCGAGGAAAAGTGATTTGAAGAGTGAAATTGTTTTACAATTATAATATTTTTTCGATTGTTGAAATCCATATTTTACTTATGGAAAAATGAACATTCTTGTATCAGAAACGCACATATGAATGGAAAAAAATTACTTACTGCTTCATGTAGTAGTGCATGTCCTTAAAGTACTTGTGGATCGTGGAGTCCGTGTGGCTGTAGGGAATCGTGCCGAATTTGAACGAGGGCTTGTGCGAATATGGATGCACCAAACGGCTGTCGTTGAGACCACTGAACTCGTGGAACTCCTCTCTGCGAACGAAAACTCTCGATGAACTGTTGCCCATTATAAAGAGAAGAGCGATTTTAATTACGATACTGACCTGGTTATCATGAAGGCCGCCAGGTTGGCAGTGTAGATGGCAAGAAACACGACGGCGAATAGTGCCCAGACGTTGGTCATGAAGCGCGAGGTGAAACCGCGTGGCGAGTCGACGTGGACAGCAGCTTGGAAGAGCACGGCCCAGACGAGCCAATAGGTGCGGAACAGGGAAAAGCGATAGGGGGTGACATTGGTGTTCTGCAGGTAGAGCTTCATGTCGTAGCCACTAGGCGAGAGCCACTCGAACAAGAAGATCATGAAGGTAGCCGCTTGTATGGCAACGATACCCACCTTGAAGGTCGCGCATGAATTCGAGATGGAAGCGAATGAGAGAAGAGGAGAAGAGGAAGGAAAGCGTAAGATAAGAGAAGCGCACTTACCGAGGGAGCGGCGAGCGTTCAGCAGCAGAGATCGGTTCAGTTTACTTACCAGCATCCAAGAGGCCGTATCAAAGGGCTCCAAAAACGCAGTGGGCGATATGATGCCCGTCCGCTTGGCCACCACAATCGCAATGCCAGTCTCCATGAACGGCTCACTGAAATCGACGACCGCCTCGCGCTCGGTGTTGATCATGAGAGATGTGAGTACCATGTCCGTCTTGCGGTTAACCAAGTCGGCAATTAAACCATTCCATTTACCATTCTCAAGTGTACCCCATTTACCATCTTCAACCCGCACCAGCTCGTAGGTGAAGCCCAGCTCCTCGGCAAATTTCTCGAGCAAATCAATGCAGAAGCCGCTGCAGCACTGATAGAAGGACTCGTTGCGGTGTGCCTGGCCCACATCGATGTCGGCGGCCATCTCATGATCGGCGGCAACGCGGCATAGCACACCGCGGTCCATGAGGCATTTCCCACTGACTGGATCAGCGGGTGACAGATTGATATAGGGTGCCTCCTCGAGGAATGTGATCTTTAAATGGAATTTCTCGGGCACACCTTGCGGCGGAGCGTGCGAGTTACCTGGCCACGCAATGTCGCGTATGTCCAGCCTCTGTGTCTCCCACGACTTCCAGACCCCGATCTGATCGATCGATCGAACGCAACGAATATATAGCGATTATACAAAAGCGTGTTTTGCAGCGTGAAGAAAGTGTAGTTGGTATGGTTATCAACATAAAAATAATACAAAGTGAATGTAAGTGAGTGAAGAGCATGTGTGACGAGTGTGCCAGAGAAAGATACAATAAGTGGGAGAGTGAGACAGTAAGAAATATATAGTGCGCATGCAGAAGAGTTCAGCACACTTACCTCCTCCCAGACGAGATTCTTATTGTTGGCGCTGGGTCGCAGGTTCATGATCTTGAGCTCCGCCGACTTGAGGTCACCGTCCGCAGTGAACTCAATGTTCGGCTTGTTGAGATCGCCCTCGATGGACACGTTGCGCAAATACTTGAAGAAGCTTTCAATTATAAATCAAAACAAAAGTATAAATAAGAGTGGAAAAGCAGGCAATATCCGACAATTCGATTGAGCAACTATTTTTCAATTATTGCCAGGCGAATTAAATCATTTATAACACAAATAAATATATATTTTAATAAAACGTGTAAATCAATGGAAAGGTCGGAGTGTCGATATACTTATTTACTTGACATCAACTAAAAACAGTCGCGCATAAATTAAAATTAAATTTCAATTTACATCTAAAAACTGACTTAATTAATACTACTCACATACGAATCCAATAAAAATAGCTTTTTAAATAAAAACAAAACCTAATAGTTATAAGATTATTATTATCCTTAGAATAAGGGAATAACTGAGAATCTTATTTAGCAATAAAATGTTTCAAAAATAAACATTAAACAAAACAGTGATAAAAATATCTAATTACGCCTTAAATAAAAACTAATATGCAAATTTTTAAATAATTAAAGAATACCAGCTTATTATATAAATGAATATTTCTAAGAAGTTAATTAAGTTCAATTAGTCAAATACAAATTTAATGAAAATTATGTTAATAAAATGAAAAGGAAACAGTATAAAATGAATAATAAACCGTGGAATACAAAATATGAATTATATTCATTAACTAAACTCAAAACATGATAGTAATAAAAATGTATGTAGTTGCAATTAAAAAAAACTTAAAATCAAACTCAATTACATTTTAAGAATACCAATTAAATAATAAATATATGTATATATACATGATGAAAATAGATACAAATAATAATAAGCAAATGCTTACATCTCGCCATTGTCCCAGCGACCGCGTCCCTCGTCCTCGCAGGACAGCGACTGGGTGGTGAGACGGCGATCCCGATTTGCGGGGTCCGTGAGATACGCCTCCACGCCGTAGCTGTAGATTTTGATGGCGTTCGAGATCTCGTTCATCAGAGCGGCGCTAGAGGTATCGAAATGCACTCCTAACATTCCGACCGGGAACTGTGAGTGTGCGTCCTTTTTCTCGATGACGGATTGGCTGACGACCCACACATAGTTCTCGCCGGTGAGCTTCATCTCCTCGGCGGCACGTAGAATGGTAATAGCTTCGGTTTGGGTGGCATATAGTAGCATGACACGGGCCTCGCTGTTTACCAGCTCCATCAGATCACTGGTGCGTGTGACGACAATCGAGTTGAGTATGGTGAACTTGAAGTGCTCCTGCATCTCGGCCACACGCTCTCGAACCGCCTGCACAAAATCATCGTGGCCAGCAATCTGTGAGGTTACCACCGAGAACTGATGCCACTTGTAGCGCTCGAGGATGCTCAACATCGCTGCACTTTGATGCTCAATGCTGGGCGCCAGCTGTAGTTGAAGCGTCGACTGCGATGCCCGACGCTCCAGACCCGAGTTGTCCGCGTTCCACGAGATTACCGGAATCCCCAGGTAGCCAGCCAGCTGCAGGAAGTACTGTGCAGAGGCTGTGCTGTGGCCGAACTGCTCGTTGTTCATCATGTACAGGATGGCGGAGACATTGACGCGCAGAAACTCCTTGCATAGCGTGCTTAGAATCGCTGAGAATTGGGGAGGAAGAGAGAGTAAGATTAGCATAGGGCCTGGTTTGGTTTGTTAAATCAAATATTATTCAATTTGCCATACTAAAGTTTTGGTCCTCGTTAAACATAACATCTTTTAGTACACACCTGGTGTAACACAATTTAAAATTTGTATGTTATTCGTTCCTACATGATTATAAATTATTCAATAATGACTAAATCCCCTTACGTTGTAAATATGCGGTATACAAAATGGAAGCTTTTATTGCGTTAAATTATTAAAGTGATCCATGGCTCGAAGCAGATGTTCTGAAATCCATTTCACAAACCAAATCTTGGATGAGAATGCTCGAGGATGTGCAGTTGTGATTGGCATACGGGTAATAAACAGTGCTCACTGCTCAATGGGCTCTCTCCTAGCCACAAGCCACAAGCCACAATTTATCTGCGCGAAGTGTTCTCATTTAAGCGTGAAAAGCGCCCTCTGGCGGGTAATGTGGACAGTCGGCGGTGAATAGTGGGCAGCGTGGACACTGAGTGTATGTGGACTGTGACCGATTTTGGTTATCAAATTGACCAGAACGCCCTCAGCGATGTCTCGGTCTCGCTTAGTCCACAGCTCCTAAATTCGACGACTAGGTCTATGTGGGTGTGTTGTGTGTCTGTTGGTGTGTGTGAGTGTGTCGTATGTGTGTCTGCGTGTCTTGTATATAGACGTGTGGCAATTAATTACAGATTACAGATTAGCCATACTCAATTGGTGTTAAAACTCAAATCACTTTTAAATACTTCATTAGCCAAGCCAGGTTTACAGCTTTTACACATGCGAGCTAATGCGCCGGAAGCGGTTGCGCCAACTCTCAACTCCAATTCCAATAGGCTCGTAATTGACCTATTTAAAGGTGACGATATGCGCCGAGCAGGTGGAGCTATGAACCGTCGAACCGAAAGGTATTTTACATAATGAAGCTCAGCCACATAGTAATTAATTCATACGCTATTTCTAATGGGGGAGAGAGAGGGAGAGCTCTTCTAACTGTTTCCTTGCTTTGTTGGCTTACCCTATTACCAGCATTAGTAACAACAGCGGGAGTCTTATCGATTTGAAAATGCTTGTGGGGCGGGGCTGTTTTGCAATCATGGCAGCTGGTCACTGCCACTGTTTGAGGAGGAGATAAATTAGGTTAGATCTGCTGCTGTTATGGAATCCTCATTTTCAATACGTGGCGAGAACAAAAATATGGGTGGGTCTCGTTTGGTTTGGAGTTCGTCCTCTTTGTCCTGTTTACATTGCGTACTCAATTTTTGAAAACAATGACCAGCGATAATTTAGAAAGTTTTCGTTGAAGGAGAGGTTGTGGATGACATGTCAAGACTTGTCGAGACTTGAAAGTCGAGAGCGTCGTCAACACTTGAACAAACATAACTTGGCCCCAGCCAAACAACGGTGACAACGTCGACAGACGACTCAGGCGACAGACAACATGTCGAAGTTTTTGTCGAACGTGAAACCTGAATGCGGATTAAGAGCACTCTTTGCATCTCTAGTATGTAGAAGGAGAAGCTGAGATTAGATTGGAAATGCCTTGTCTTCCCCCCATCGAATGCCGAAATCTAAATTCTGAAATCTCATCAAAAAGTTTAATTAACTTTTTCATCACTTTATTTCTGGTATTTGCATTTGGATCGCTGAAGGAGCTGCTAATTTCGCTCAAACTGTTCTTATATGCATGCATTCAATTACCATCACCTATAGTCGGCAGCGAGACAGTGAGTCCGTCAGCCAGTGAGTCAGTCTGTCATTCTAGTTGGAGCTGACAGCATACATAGAAAGATAGATGGAAACACAGACTGAGATAGTCAGAGCAATGATGGATAACGGCTCGGATTGATGCATGCATAGATGAATAGACGAATGTGACCATTTAGTACACAAGAAAGGGATAACCATGAACATGTTGAGACTATGTGTTTGTGTTGCATAAATCGGCTATAAAAAACTACTCAAGACTGAGTACAAGAGTGCTAATAAACGGCTGTGATCGACCGCAGGATATTATAAAATATAATTAGTTATGCTATTAATTATATTTTTAATGCCAATGTGATTTCCATAGATTTTTATTGTGCGATATATTTTAAACTATTTCAGAGATAGTTGATGGAATAAAAAAGTTATGACAAATTTATTGGTCTATTCAACGATGGTTGAGTTTTCCATCCTAATATTGGCTGCAGGCTTCATAATACATTCAACCGTATTGAAATGGGCACAGGGTATAATCAAATTATCCCACCGTCAAAAAGCTGCCATTGGAGCAAAGAGTATTAAAGGCTTACACCGAGAGAATGAAAAAGATCGGCAGATGGGAAATGGAAAGGGAATACATGAGTGTTAGACATTGTCTAATAAATTTAGAGCATTGCCGTCCGCTTTTGTCTATCTCTCACCACCTTTTGGCTGGTCATTTTGCATCCCAGGTCCCTTTTAGCCTATGAAATTTAAAGTGTGCAAATTTCATTTTGGGCGGCTAAAAGAAATTTGATTTAATTACCAAGCGCAATGTTTGATTTTTGGAAGTTTGTGCGTTTCTCAGACTCTCTTTCTGCCAAATGCCACATGACACATGCCACATCCCCTCCGCCCACTCGGCCGTCCATTAAAACTTTAATTGCACGTATTAAACATTTTTAATTGCTTTTCGAATGTGCTCGTTGGCGCTCCTGTCTCGGTTTCCTATTCCTTTTTCCGTTTTCCCTTTTGCCGTTTCCGTTTCTGTTTTAGTTTCTGTTTCCGTTTCTTGTTCCGTTTCAAATGTTTGTGCGGCTCGTATAAAAACTTTATGAAATTATTTTTACAACATTTCACAATGTCCATAAAATGCGTCGAAGTCCATAATCAAAGTAATTAAGTTATACCCTCTCTCTCACCCTGTACATTCCTTGCTAGAGAATGGGGTGTGTTAAAAGTAAAAGAAATAAACTAGTTCTAATCGATTATCATGCTTTGCCAATTTCTTCCAATTGATTTCACTTAACAAATTGTAGGGTGTTTATAATCTTAAACGTCTAGTTCTAAAGTGAACCCTTGATTTCTGACTGTTTCCCGGACAAACTGTTTGCTTGATTTCAGTGTTTGCTTGTGGCAGTCATGAGAAATACATACAACATACACCTTTATCTCGTTTAACGGCCTGAAAACACACTAATTCTTAATTGACGGTTGTTTCTGCGACAGTTTTTAACATAAATAAACGGTATTTCTAGAAATTAAAATTATAGCTTGACCCAGGTAACATCTATATGAAGTTAGAATACTCGTATATACATATATCTTAGTTTTTGTTTTGTGTTACACAGCGTAAATTGAGAATGAAATTTAAATTCCCCCTCAAATTAAATAGTTTGCCGTCCTGCCAAATGGTCTTTCGCATTTGCTATCTTTTCCTTTCATTTTTGTTGCGGAGGCTCCACAGATTAGTTGAGCGTTTTACGCAACGTGGAACTCTGAGACCGCGCCAATAATTCATCAGCGGACTCGCTTATGCCCCACCCTAGAACTAGTTGCAAGTTCCAAGCTCTTTTCTTACAGCCTCATGTTGGGGATTGCTCTCGTTCTGGCAAGTATGTTTGGTTGCTATGTATGGTTGTAAGTTAAGGAAAAGGAGGCGACAGGAACTGACAGGGTTGCAAAGAGCAACGAATTAGAGCACAGAGAAGGTGGCAGGGAAAGAGAGAAAGACGGGACGAAAGCGGAAGTGCGCAACTGCATGCCATGCTCTCGAGTGGCGCCATCGGGTGTGGCAAGTGGTAACTGCCAAGTCGGCAAGTGTCAGAAGAAGTTGAAGCAAAGCAGAGAGTAAGCGACTGCCTGACAGAGCAAAGGAGGAAGCTAGGCAGGCAGCGAGGTGACAAGGTGGCGTGTTAGGGGAAGGCAACCTTCTCATTTATGTACGTATAATAATGCGAAATTTGAATTCTGGCACCGCTTAAACGGCTGCTGGTCCTGATGTCCTTGATGTTCATGGTAGTGTTGTTGTCGCTGTAACAATTTGGGGAACACAGTCATAGTCAGCCACTAAAGCAGTTACACAGATAAAAAACGTGCTAAATCAAGAATATATTCTATATGTTGTCGAAATCCACCCAGAAAGCAAATTTTTAAATCAAGATCGAAATTGTACAATAATTCTAAACAATCAAGACATTCTTGATAAAAGACTATTTTTAGCTTTTTAGAAGATTAGAAACATTATGAATTCAAGAATATACTATATTCATTATTCAAGAAAATAGTGTCAAAATCCCACCCAGAAAGTAAATTCTTGAATCTAGAACCAAATTCTTGAATTTTGATTGCTTACAAAAAAGCCAACATAAAATATTTATATTTTAATTTCATAAAATTATGAATAGTTATTTACACACAACAATAATTTGAGAGTTTAATTGGGCCTCTGACAAACCACATTAAGAATAAATCGCATCAGCTCCACTACAACACCAATAACTGTTGAAAAAGAGAAGCACAACATTCGCAATGTTGAATCTTAAGAAGAAAATAAGGAATAAAATTCTTGCATTTGAGATTTCTCGAACTTAAAAAATTCTTCAAAGAAGATTTCAGTCTTTTGCTTTAATCTTATTATTACATTGTGAACGAAATCTGGTTTGAAGAATGAATTTTTGTCCCAAGGTTTTTTTTTAAGATTGACAAAAGGAAAAACGTAATTATTTTATAGAACCTAATTTTTCTCTCCGTGTAGATACTGCTATATAGGTTTCTGCATTCCTTACGTAAATTAAGTTTATTTAATTTTTCATAGAAGGTGCTCCCAATGATTACAAACTAATGATAACTATTCTCATTCTGTATCTCTATCTCTCTATTTGTAGTTTTTGTTTAAAAACAATGATAATAGTTAATAATCAACGTTCTTAAACAAAAACTACAAATTAATCATTGAGGTATTTAGTGTGACTAGAAGACAGTTAGTCAGTCAGTCATTTATTTTATAGTCAGTCAGCTATGTAGTTATTCGGTTAGTCAGTCAGTCAATCTTCTAGACACGGAGTGATCCGTCACACCTTGGGTGGCTGCCAACCGGTGGCGAACAGGGGAGAGAGACAGAGTGTGTGATACAAGAGAGTGGTGAAAGAGAGAGAGAGATTGAGAGAGAAAGAAAGAGAGAGAGAGAGAGTGAGGGGAGGCAGATGGAAGCTAAAAGGCAATGATCTGATTTAACTGGCAAGTCTGTCAACTTATTATAACATCCATTAATTTCATTTAAGCATCATTCAATTGCTTTTATTTTGATGGCAAGTTGTCAAGAGATGCGTGCGTGTGTGTGTGTGCTACATAAAGGGGGCTATAAAAGAGGGAGAGAGGGAGAGGGAAAGAGGCAAAGGAGTTTCAAAGTGTTTTGCCCCCGGTCGCAGTTGTTGTCTTCAAAAAGTTTTCGCATAATGCTTGACGTAGAAAGCGAGAACAGAAAGAACAGAAGCCGAAGCAGAAGTAGAAAGAGCAAAGGACAAACTTTGAAATGGCAACAGCAACATGCCGCACGCCCCACGCTATATGTTACATGCTAGGGGTACTCTGAACTGAGTTTGGCCGCAAATGCAATCTTATATTCATCTTTGCCTCGCCACGAACATTTCGATTTGCAGAGCGCGTAGATCAAACACAGCAACAAAGAAATACTCACGCACACATATGATATATAGAGTGAATGTGTCTAATTGTGAAAGTGTGTTACAGAAGAATTCGATGCTATTTGAATTGCTAAAATGGCAGAAAAAGCCTGCAACGGCATAAAAGCACAATAATATTTTAATACACACATTATGTCAGAACGTTGTTGACATCGAAGCATAACGACAACGAGACCGAGGACGAAGGTGAGGACATCGACTGGGACGAGGACGTGAACAAGGATGTGCCGAAT
This sequence comes from Drosophila immigrans, assembly GCA_963583835.1. Classification (NCBI taxonomy): domain Eukaryota; kingdom Metazoa; phylum Arthropoda; class Insecta; order Diptera; family Drosophilidae; genus Drosophila; species Drosophila immigrans. Next base: position 234,031 of record OY757144.1, read on the forward strand.
TGTGCAAACAGAGCAGCAAGGCAGGACAGCAGGACGATAGTGTGAAGTGCCATAAAACACAATTAGTCAAGAGTCATTCATTGCTTATCGCACCTCGCACCCTCTCTATCTGCCTTTGTAAGTGTAACGTTGCGTTACGTTACGTTACGCATACGCCATGTATGCCACAGGCAACGCAAAGCATCTTGCAATGTTTTTGCTTTGATTTTGCATAGTGTCACTCACAATTAATCAATATGATGATAATTCCAAGCGATTGCACACACACACACTCACGCTAACAGTCAACCACTAATCCGGCGGAAAGAGCTGCCAACTGCGTCGCTGACGACACTGCCAACGGCGAGTTGAGCCGAGGCGCTGCGAGCTTTTCAATATAGTACTGACAAGCGAGTATCGAGAGTGTGCAGCTTATAAATATAATCTAGGCACCCACACACACACACTTGTAGATACATATGTACATATGTATGTATGCATGTGTTTGTGTGTGTGCACATGAGTGCGACAGGGCGTGGCATGCAAAAGGAACAAGTGAAAAAAAGAAAACTAACGTTAACTTTGCTTGGCGTCAAAAACTTGTCGCATATTTTAGAGCTCATTGTTGACGTCATACGGTCAGCTGTCTTACACACACACACACACACACACACACACACACACACACACACACACACACACACACACACACACACACACACACACACACACACACACACACGCGTACGCACGTACATAGTTGCAAGCAACGATGGCGATGACAATGACGACGCCCCATTTGCCGCTGTCGGTTTAGCTGTGGCTGTCTTCGCTTTCCAGTCCCGCCATTTTTGTTAGCTAGCTTTCCTTTAGCTTTTCCTGCTTCATTTCAGCTTTGGCTCAGCTTTGCAAGCCGCCGTCTTATCGAATATCAAAGTGCTGTTAAGATGATTTTTCGGTTTTGCTCGTCTTTTTGTTTTTATGCTATCTGAGTCTTACACGTGAAATGTGTTGGTTGACAAAAAAACACACACCCACACACACAAATGTAGTTCGAATGTCGCATTTTTAGCTACACTGTGCGAAATAACATGCCGATTCAATTAAGTTTCTGGCTTGCTGTCTCTCACTTGTAAAAATATTTAAAATAATCAATTAATTCCATTCGAATGTTAAACGAAAAATACATTTGTGGCATTATATAATGCTTCGAATCGAACCGGAAAATATAATATTTTTAAATTCGTATTTAAACTAAATTCAGTTTTAAGCAGTGTAGGAATCCAGTTGCCGGCTTTTGGAAATATATATATTTATATATATGTATAATGATTTTGTTCAGCTAATCAATAATTTTCATTTTCTCCTTAATGGGCAACTTTATCCTTCCAAACATGCTTTTTAGGCTGGTCTTCAAGAAAAAAATTTAGACAGAGCTGTTAAAATTACGTAACTACGAGTAGAAAAAATTCAAAAAACCCTGGCATAGCATACACAACAATTTATTATTTACATTTAACATAGAGTTTATTGAAGAATGAAAATCAAAAACGGAATTACAAGTAGTGGCGTGTAAAAAAATAAGTGCAACTAGCATCGATGTGATGTACACATAATCTGTCTATCGAGTCTATTTTATTGCACTTGAAATTGTAAAGCAGTTTCCTGTGACACGCGAAAGAATGCGCGCAACAAAACTGTTCATGGCGACAGCAAACTGAAATTTCAATTGTTTTCAACTCTCTATCCCGCCCCCACTCACTGTTTTTCTCTCTCTCTCGCATTCTCTCCCTCTCACACTCTATCTGTCTCAGTAGTGAAACACATTGATTGCCGAAAGCACATTGAATGTAGGTAGGCAAAGTAAACTTAACTAAAGGAGGCAACGCTTTCATATTAAATGCTAGGGCGAATACTATTTCAACTACTTGCCTAATTTTCAACGCCCAGCCTGTGCACGCTTGCTAAATTTCTGCATTTTCAACATGTTTCTGGCATGACCGCAGCAACTTGCTGGCCTTAACTGCAGCAGACACTAGGCCTAGTCCTAGGCCATTAGCAGCGGTTACCCGAACTATGAGAGAGAGAGAGATACAGCTTTAACATCCTGTTTGGACACTTTAGACTAGTTATGAGCCGCAGCAGTCGAGGGTTAAGTTCGACTTATTTGGATAAGTGCAGAAGCACCAACAGCAATAATAGCATTATTAGCACTTCTGGTCGTCTGTATTATTAGGCGCTACAATATTTTTTTTTTTTATTATTATTTTCTTCTTGGCTGAACTGGATGCGAATGGTGCCCTCGGCGTGAGATAGAGACAGAAAGATAGATAGAGAGAGAGAGAGAGAGAGAGAGACAGAGTAAGAGACAGAGAGATATATAGAGAGAGAGAGCTCCGGGCCAACTCAACTTAGGTTTGGGAGCGTGTCAACAAACCAAAAACCGAAACCGAAACGCAAACGCAAACTCAAACTCAAAGTTAACGCCGAAGCCAAACCCGAAACCCAAGCCGGACACTCAAGCCCAAGCCATAACCCGTAACCTGAAACCGACAAGCGACAAGCGAGAGGAGACAGGACACAAGCGATAGCTTTGCAGCTCAGTTGGTCACCAAGTGGTCGTGGCACAATGATGAGGCTGAAGTAACCGCAACCTGAGGCAACCCAGCGAAAGCCTTGTTTGCTGCTCCATTTTCTCCAGTTGTAAGTGCCACAGTCCCATTTCCATTCTTATAAATGGGGGCAGAAGAACTCGCATAAATTGTGCAAATAACACGCTCAAAATATACAGAGGGGAGTGCGCGACTAAAAGACACCAAGTAATTAGTGAGTATTAAGTCCTTTTTAATCTTCATTACTTTAAATAAATTGCAATTATGTTTAATAATATTGAGGGGGAAAATAATACATAAAGAAACTGTCATAATAATAATAACAAAAATAAAAAAACGAATAAAATAACCGAGGCTGTAAGCGACTAGCAAACACCCACTGCTGCAGTCGATTTAAATTAAGAATTTACTTTGTTTTATGTCAGCCTATTAAGTATATAACTAATAATCTTTTATGAGATTATGTAAATATTTAAAAATATTTAGAAATTGTGTGAATGAATACTGCAATTTATAATTTAAGTGGACTGCAAAGAAAATAATTGATTTTTTGAGAATAAACGATTATTATTGTTTTTATTATACTCTATATATATATAAATACATATATATATATATTTTAAAATTTGTGCAGTCGAGACGAACATATCTTCAGCTGACAGATTACAGGGTATGCAATGCGGACGCAATGTGTAAAGCAGTCCAAGTTCAAAAGTCTTGAAGCGATGCCTGTTTGGATATGGAATCGGGGCAGGGGCTGGGGAATGATAGGTCAGTGGACAGTGGGACAGCTACATCATTTGACCTGAAACTGACTGCAATGCGTCCTTGTACCCCAGTTAGGTGAGCTTGGTTAAGTGGTAAAGCTGCTGCTCACTCAACGAGTATTTATGTGAGGCGCAACGAAAGAAATTAATTTTTTGATCTCTCTGTCCAGCTCTATTTCTTTCCTCTTTCTGTCTTATTTAAATGAATTGTGTGTAAGGTATTCCTGCGTTTTCTTGCTTCGCTTGTGAATCCCTTGGCCATCCTCTTTCATTTGACTGGCTCTCTTTTCGACTGTACTGGACTCCGTTCGCTTCTCCTCCCTCCCTTTATTGTTCCGACTCACTCGGCGTGTTTGCTTCTCTGGCCATTTGTTTTAGCGTGGTTTAAGTCTATTTCGGTGTGTCCTAAGGCCACCCGTTGACTTTGGCACCGCAGAACACGACACAAGTTGAATGGATTCCAATGTCTGACGACAGTCTGCAGTTGCAGGCTAACAATAAGCAGCGGCAATACGAACTGAGGACAGAAGCAGGGGTAGGGACAAGGACAAAGAGTAGGGTTGATACACATATTTGTACACGCTTTTGGCTTTGTGCATTCAATTTACCGTTTTCATTCGATTGAGCTTGAAATTAGTCTTGGGAACTTGTGGATTCGCAATCATAAAACTTGATAATCAGGAAAATTCATACATACGTTTGTACACTATTCATATAGCATATCTAATAAAACTCTGGATTTCTTAATTGCAACTCTCCATTTTTTTTAGCTTATGTGACGTGAAGACGTCAATATACCATTCTTTTCACTTGAATTTGTTTATATTAAATTTTAACAAGTGCAAGAGTGATGCGTTCTATCCATTGCAAATATGAGTCTTTATTTCAAATTAAAAACAATTCTACAAAGTAAATTTAATGTGCTGAATGCAATACAAGCTCTAATGGTTCTCTTTATTAGAATTTCCAATTTTAAATTTGTCCCTCTTTCCCTTATTTTAAATTTATATTTTTCTTAATTTATTTTAAAATTAAATAAGTCACATATCTAAATCTGCTAAAACTGATGTGTTACAAACGCATTAAAATTGTGGGATCCCATTGAGTGCAATGCGAACATATTCAATTACGGTGAAGTATGATAAGCCACTCGGTGGCTCGGTTTTAAAGAACTCGTTGCAAAATCCTGAATTTTGAATTATTTAAGATATTTTCTTAATTTTCATTTGAGCATTTCAACTGAAATATTTCTTTCTTATTTAGAGTTTATTCTATTCAATTAGAAAAAAATTGTATTCGGAAAACTTGCAAGTATTATAATTAATTGCGCCTAGCTCACTTTTTCCTTCATCCGCTATTGTGTTTTGCAAACTTCATTTAATCACGATTCTGACATTTCCCTATGTAACGCTTGTTCTTAGCCCTTATGTGCGCCGTATCGGCCTATTCAGCACTTGTGCATTTCCAAGCCAAGAGGATTTAAAGCAACGCTCTGCTTGCAGCTCAAATTCAAACTCGCAAGTTGTGAGGTCGAGGTCGACGCTGGGTGCTAAACACGCTCTCGAGTGGATTGGCGACGGACCCACATCGCATTCTCCAAGTGCTCTTCAGCTTAGTGCAGAGCGAGCGGGTGAGAGGAAGAGAGGTAGGAATCGGAAGCCTTAGCATCGATAAGAGGGATGACACTCAGGTGCTGAAAGTGCTTGCCGCTTAACGACAGCAACATGCTTCAACAGCATATTAATGACCCTCTGTTGTTGTTATTGTTGTTGCGGTCAAACGATGGGGCGTGCTCTGTGTGTGGGAGAGCAGATCACTTTGTGTATTCGTAATGCCGCATGTAAACAATGTGTAAACAAGGCTAACATAGCTTCAACTGTGCGATGTGATGAAAAGTAATTGCTAGCTTGATGCAAGCAAGCAAGTCTACGACAGCGAGATGTAGATGGAAAGGAATGAAAAGTAAAAGAAGGGGCATGCAACGTCACTATTCTGATACTGTCGGATAATCGCCTCAATGATAAAAAGGCGACTAATTATTTCGACAGCTCATATCTATAGCAACTGCATGTATGGGAAAAGGTAGAGTGAATGGCATGCAATGCAAGCATAGGTGTGTAAAATATTGTTGCCACATGCCATAGACATTTGGCTGACAAGAAAAATAACTTTTCGACTGCTGCCAAGTGAATGAATAAATTAATGTATCGCACACAGAGGCACTCTTCAAACGGAAGATCGATAATGGGACGTTGGAAAAAAAATCGAAATAGGATAATACATAAAAAATTAAATGAAAAATTATTTAGCAAAGCGAAACGAAGCGAGGGGAGCAAAAGCTTTAAACAGAGCCGGAGCGATTTGCGATTCACTCATTCAATCACTTATTGACAGCAACAATAAGGCAGTCATTAAATGCACATACACACACAGATTTGGGGAGTGGCGTCGCATTTGGGGACATTTCCATGATGGAAAGATGATCCAAGGCATTTGAATGTATAATAATATAATTATTATTGCTTTCAGTTGCTGTTGCAATTGCAATTGCCAATATTATTCATCAAATATGGCTTTCTTTAACCATAGCAAATATTAAGAGCCCACATTACGCATACGCCATGTGCGACAATGTTTTGGAAGATGTAAGCGCTTTTGCTTGCGCCAAACTTCATCAAATGATGATCAAATAATGCTAAAGGGAGAGAGAAAAATAGAGAAAGAGAAAGAGAGAGAGAGAAAGAGAGAGAGAGAGAGAGAAAGAGAGAGAAAGAGAGGGAGAGGATTATGCAATTCTGAGTATGCTATACACTGCAAATATCAATAGTTATAACCAGGTCAGCACTCTGGACTCTTGTCTTTCTGTCTTGTGTACAGGCCACAAATGCACCTAAGTCGATAATCAGCCCATTACAGTTGATGGCATCTGGCTGGCAGAACACATGGAAATGGAATCGACCAACAATAATCGATTACCCGAAAGTTGTGAGGTGAAAGTTATATGATTGTCAATTCTATTAAATTGGCACACAATTAAGTGCGAGTCGCAGCAGCTGCCTAAGGATAACGCCCATCGGCTTAACCCGCACATCGTGGCAGCGCTGTTTGCTACTCGTTGCTTTTGAGCTCGGAGTTTGCTAGGCAAATTGCAACCCAATCTTCAAAATTGATGACGCCAGATCCAAGCGACTCAATTGTTTGACTAGGCCACAACATTGCCTCATCGCCGCATCTGTTCGAATTTTGTTTCTGTTGCTGCCTGTGGCTGTTGCCTATTGACGATGTCTATTGAAAGAGCCCAGAGTCCCATACAGCTTCCCATGACAATGTCTGACAAGAGCGTAAGGTGGGAAGGAAGTAACAGGGCGTTGGCTGCGAAATTGAATTCAATTTAAATACAATTATTTCACAATTTCCTTTCAAATGAACCAAATGAAAATCGGCAAACTTTTGCCTCAAGCTCACCCAAAAATCTAAAATGAGATGAGACGCGATAAAAGCAGTGAGTATTAAACATTGAGTGGGAAACAGTAGGACACCTAGATTTCATTTGGGTTTTAAAAATCCTCATCATCTACAATGGGGGATAGGCATTAGGATAGGCATTGAGATTGGGCTGGTGATGGAGATCGGAGATTGTTCCTCGAACAACAAACAAGCAATCAATGCGGAACCTAAACCTAAGTGCCAGAGAATAAACAACAGTGAGAGAATAAGAAGGGAAAGGGAAAGTGAACATGGGAGAACGAAGACTCGAAATACAAATCAAGCCAACACATGTGCATCTATTGTTAGAAATACAAATTGTGTGTGCGACTGCTAGTGTGGGTGTGGGTAGAATAAAAAACCATTATAAATTCCCAACTGGCATATACAGACAGAGACAGCAACAGAGAGGGAGACAGAGAGAAAGTGGAACAGCAGATATGTTTGGCAATCAGTCGTCAGACATTTGTTATGTGTTGTAATTTGCATACCCACATTCCTCCCAAGTTTTTTAAAATAAAAAGACGGAGAAGAGAAATAGAAAGAGAAAGGATAGGTCCAAGAACCGACAAACATTAAACATCATGTAAATTTTGGTTTGTTCGAATTTCTTCTGCCTGTGTTCTGTTTTGCTGCTCAGAGGAGGCGAATGAGTTTTTATTTTGATAAATTTATTCAGGAACATTTTCTTTTTTAAGTAATCATTGCCTTGTACCTTTTGCTCTTGGCCGAAAACTTGGCCTAAGTGAAATACAGATTGCATAATATAGAAGTACGCCCAGACAGAGAAAGATAGAAGAAGGGAAAGAGTGAGCGGTGGAGAGCCAAACGGTCGTTATGCATGTCAGCGGACATAAGAAGATTCCTTTTCAGAATGATGAATACACATATATAGTATGTATGTATATATCATATGAGTGAATTAAATTTGCACATCATGCCAGATAGTTTCCTTGGCATTAATTGAGTCTCGCATTGCTAAAAGTTTAACTTTTGACAATGAGTTGCTAAAATTTTCTCTAATATTGATATGACTGTTCATACTGAGTTTCTTTGTAGAATCGCAGCTTATTTTCTTAATTCCTTATAGAGTATTAAACAAGACTAGTCACGCCCTCCTTGCCCTGATAGCAACTAACTTTGTTGGCAAATTAATATACGTTTTAAAAGGCTCTGCTCTTAGCATTGCGAGGAGAAAGCAACAACAACTTCGCCGACAAAGGGATGGCAAGGACAATCTCTGTTTCAGTTCATTTTTTTTTTTATAGGAGTACACAAGGACTACTTCCTGCAGCTCGGTTTTTATGTGACTGGCTTAAGAGCTCAACCTGCAAGTGACTGACTTAAACCTCGCCACGATGCCCAACTAGTTCAGGACACGAGCGTTCATTAGATTCCTGGATGAGCTCGACTAACTCCTGGTCAAACGAACCGCACCATGCAAGATAGATTTCCATACACTCTCTTGGGATCTCATAAGGAATTCCACTCGCATCTCTAGCTTTACCCAGCATTGTCAGTGTTTTCGGGGTGATAGCATTTGTACTTTAACCCCAGCGTTGAAATGAAAACATGAATTCGATTTTATGAGTACAACGAGCTTAGCAACAGCATTAAACTAAGATCTCATTACAGTAGTTTCAATCACAAACAATTGTTATTATATATGTATATTATTTTGTAGTCAGACCGTCTATCAATCAGTCAGTTTACAGTTGTATATATATATATATATGTTTAATATATTTATATATATATATAAACTGATATAGAGCAATAAATAAAATAAAAAAAAATGTATTTTCGTAAATAATTCATTATGCATTAACCAGGGACTCAATAGTTAGAGCGCTAGTCAATTAGTCAGTTAGTGTTAGAGTCGCTATATTATTACATGTTAGGGTTAATGTTACATTGGGTTGATCAATTAGTTGAGTATTCAAATTGATAGAAACTTCGGTAAATCTCTTGGTCTTTTAGATCTGGGTGTTTATACTGACAGACAGACTATTGTGACTGATCATATATATATACTTTATGGGGTTTGCGATGCTTACTTCTGCCTGCTACATTTTCTATTGGCACTTAGTTATAATAATAATATGGGTAGCGGGAAAAAAATATTGAAACCAGATTTTAAATAATTACTTTCTTTTAAAATTGAAAAAATCTCAAGATTGAAAACTTCTTTAAAGATTTTTGTAAATATACAACATTTAATAATTTTTAATAAAACGTTAATTTTAATTTTTTGTGTTAAATGAAATTAAATACACGTAAGCTATGAACATGTCTGTTATTAAGCATATCAATCAAGTCGAGTATTAGACAAAATAGCTTTACATTAATTTTAAGAAAAAGTTGGGATCTTTTGAATTGAATGCATTGAATGCAACTAACAGCCAACAGCCAACTAATCGGTATAAATTAATCGTCGTCATTCACTATATTTTAGAAAATAGCTGAAACTTACCAGTCGGACTGGGCGTTAGAGACATCATGTCGAAGTGGATGTTTTTCTGCTCGAAGGAGTAGTCCTTGAGGAAGGTGAGCTTGGCGCCGCGAGTCTTTGTTAATCCGGCGACGGCATTGTTGATGCTCCGCAGGTATTCGCGCTTCCCAAAGTTCGTGTGGGGTGCGATAAGACCGATGTTTAGTTGCTCCTTGTTGGCGCCGACGCCTTTGCTGAGGCTGTTGCCGCCGTTAGTGAGACGCAGTGCGGAGCCAGAGACCAGCATGGACAGCAGCAACATCGTGGGCAACAGCAGCGACAACAGCGATGATGTTCGTTCAACTACATAGTGCTTTTTGTGGTCGTTGATAGCTCTCGATGCTGCTATGGTTGCTGCTGTTGTTGTTAATGCTCCGAGAGATGTTATATTGCTATTGTGATTCTTGTTGCTATTGGCAGTGTTGCAGTTGTTGTTGCTGGTGGCTGCAATATCTACAGCGCAATTGTCATTGACGACATCGCAAGTTGGAGTTGTTGCTGTTGTGCTCGTTGACATGGAATTGAAGAATATCAAACTCTTTTTGCTTCTGTCAGTTACTGCTGTCGCTGCTGCTGATATTGTCGCTGATGTTGCTGCTGTCATTTGTGTGGCACATTTCAGTTTCACTTTCTTTGTTTTGCTGTTACTCCTTGTCAGCTTCCGCTTCGTCCAGTTACTTTGCGTTGACTGTGCGTTGTTGCTGGTGTTGCTGGCATGTTGCTGTTGCTGCTGCACAGCATGGGCCATTAATTCGACCATTACCTATAACACCTTATCTGTTTCGCTGCCCTTTTCCTTTCGCTCGTCCACACAATAATTATATTTGTTTTAATTAAATTTAATATAATTTAATTATTTTCAGTTGCTGTTGCTGTGTTGCTGCTGTCGATGCTGCTGGTGGGTTGCGAATTGAATCTCTGTTATTTTTGTTGCTGCTGCTCTCACACGTTCTCCTGGCTAATTCAATTGCTGCGCGGCAATACGGCTGCTGCTGTTGTGTCTCATCTCACCGCTGACATTCATTTCACATTCAGTTGATTCATTATGCTTTTAAGTAGCTGATTATCTTACTTTTGTTGGTGTTGATGCTGCTGTTTTCTCCGCATTGGTTTTACTTTATATGGTTCTTAATTTCTTTTGCGATTTATCCGTTTAATAAGATGTATTTAAATATGTTTTTGTATATATATTTTTTTTTATTTTTTTGTTGGTGGATGGATTGGGTTCAAAAACAGTTTCAAATCCTTCTTGATTTCTGTTATAGATGCGTCAGTTAATGTTGCAAGTAGCAGTTTTTGCAGTACTTAGTATATTGTAGTTCACGCTCTCGTCGTCGCTGTTGAGTTATTGAAAATGCTGCCATGAAATATGAAACGAATATAAGCCAATTGCCCCATGCTGCACACCACGTTGCGTGACTGTCCGGTGAAACTGTCTGCCTAAATGCTAAATTCCGACCAGTCAGTTGTTTTGGACGGAGACGGCCAAAAGGAGTGAAAAACTGTGGAACCTGTGTGACTGACCAAAATGAATTGGGAAGTTATTTCGCATACACACACACACGCATACACTGCCCACACAAATAGAAACAGCAACGTTGGTCAAAGCAGGCTGCAACTATTCCTCGCTTTGTGACACTGTGCAGCACTTGCTGTTGCTGTTAACTGATCCGGGACAGAGGCAAAAACAAACGCATAGCAACACAAATTCAATGAAATTTAATATACGATATTCAATGTTCGATTTACGATATTCGGCATTCTCTATCATTGTATATTGGATTTGAGAAAAATTGAGAACCTGCAGTTGAAATGTGGACGGGTACAAAAGACAGAAAGCTGCTTTCCAACTTCGGAGACATACACTCATACTCATACTCACGCACATCACACAGCGTAGCTATAGCTATATATAGCGACAACAGCTGCTGCTGGAGCCAACTTGCCAATTGGCAATTGACGAGAGTGCGGCAGAGGGGCATACCAAGTATAAGAGATGACACTTAATAAGATGTGATTATTGCTGCTATGATCTCTAATACTATGGCTGTTAGTTTTGCAATCAAAATTGATCATTTTAAATTGTTTGTCATGTTTTTCTAACAATTGTTGCTTCTAATAGTAGTATTACATATTATGGCAATCATAATTATGGATTATGATTGCTATTATTATGTTTTTATTTTTTATTATTATTACTATTGAATTGTCCTGTTTATTGCAATCATGTTACTATTATTGTGACTACAGTTATTATTACATCAAATTTACTGCGATTATTATTATTTCTTTTACTTTAATGTGAAGCAATTATCAATAATATTGCTGCTGTTGCAGTAAGTTATTTGTCTCGCTGTAGGATGCAGCTTTAGTTTCAGCTTTGGCTTTGGCTTCTGAGTTGGGTGTCGCCTGTCAACGGCAAGTATCGCTTCTCAGGCAGCTCGTGGTGTGCCGGCTGTTAGCTTGGGGGCGTGTCTGTGTAGCAGGCGGGGCGTGGCAGTGGGCGGAAAGTAAGGTAAGTCGAATCGAGGATGCCTTGGCAAAGCATCTACGTCAGCAGCACTTTACTCTCGGCACTTGGCTTCGTTGTGTTCGTGCTGCAGCTAAAGCCGGAGCTGAATTGAGACTGAGCTAACGGCGTAGCTGGCGACAAGATCTGACAACTGGCAAATGTTTCAACTGCCTAAAATGCCTCGACTGGTTCCCCGAGGGATTTAAGCCGCTTTAAGTTTATAATTTGTGCTTGTTTTGCAATTCAATATTTTGCCACTTTGTTGCTGTCAATAAGCAGGCAAATTTATACAGTTCTCGTTCACTGCGTGTGGTGTTATATTGTGTAATGTGCTTGTTGTTGACCCAAAGCCAAGGGAACAAAGCAGTGATTACTTTTGCGAGCTAACTTGCTTCGTTGGTCGTTGGCTTGAGCCGCAACAACGAGAACAACAACAGCTGCATTACTTGCCGCAGCAGCCAAAGACATAGAAGGTCATACACACTCGCACACTTACACTGAGACACACACAAACACACGCAAAGTGAAAGCCATAAAATGTCTTGTGTTTTACCCCTCTATACTTTGCAAGCTGTTGTTGTCGTTGCTGTTGTTGCTGTTGTCTATGTCTATGACCGTGTCTGAGCCTATACACTTACACACACACCCACGCACATACAGGGGAGCAGAGAGACAACAGGCTAACCATTTATGCTACACTCGTTCTCATACGCAGCGTATGCCAGCTTGTCTTTCTATCTATCTTTCTGTCCTATTGCGTGCGTGTGTGTGCGTGTGTGTGCGTGTGAATGTGTGTGTGTGTGGGTGTGTGTGTGTGTGTGTATGTGTGTGTGCGTGTGTGTGTGGAGAGACGTACTATACACACACACAAATTCACACACTAACACAAGCATGGGAGACCTACATACATGTACATGGCTAGAAGGCAATAAATTTTATCTTATGAAAACCAAATATAAGCCGGCACTAGTCCATGGCTGCTGTCCCCTCTCTCAATTTCTGTCTTCATCTCCTTCTCCACTTCTTTTCCCTCCTCTCACTCTTTGTATCCGTCGCCATCTGTCACTACGACCCTCGCTACTGCTGTCTCTCTCGCTCTCCTTATACTTGTGTATTCTGGCGTATTGCGTATAAGCAGCGTTGTCTCCGCAAAAGTTAACAGCCAGGCAGGCAGGTGACGCCCCTCTACCCTTTTGGCTTCCTCTCTGATAGACTGAATATTCTGCCACTGTTTGTTGGCTTGTTTACCGAGCTAACCGCGAGCTTTGCAATCGCTTTGCCGCTCTAGGTGAATACCCTGTAAATAAAACATTCAGTTGAATGCGATAAACATTTTATAACCTATGGCTGGTGCTGATAAAACGGGGAGAAGACCCAGATTTGTAAGATATTTGCAGTAAAAAGATCTAAAAATTAATAATAAATAAAATAATTATAAGCATCATTGATTTATTATATGTATAAGCATATAATAAAAATGTATTTCTTTATTATATTTACAATTTTCGCATTACTATCGTTTTGATGTCGACAGGCGTTAATCTAAAGAAATATATTTGAATGCACTTAATTCAAATAAGGATAAATAAGAAAATAAAGTATAATGCAGAAGCTTTTGTTTTTATTTCTTTTATTACAATCACAAAAAAAATTCATTTTAGCATTAGTCTCGCTTTGATATCTATAAGCATTAACGAATAGAAATACATTTTTAAACATAAAATAAACTATGAAAGAAATAAATTAATTTATATTTTAATATTTATAATGTAATGCAAAAGAGAAATTAGTTTTTGTGTCATTCAAAATTTAATACAAGCCAAAAAATTGCCCTTTTTACTTTTCTAATCAAGTTAAATTCGAATGAAAACGGTATCAACAAGGTGTCAACGTTGTCTTGAAAAAAATATGCAAAATAAAATAAAAATATATTTAATTATTTATTAATATGTCTTGCAAAACAAAAGGAATTTCAAATCAATCTGACTTGATTGATTTTTTGTTCTTAATTTTGTCTATTGTCTCGCTCTCCTCTTTGACCTAATTCCTTAAAGTTGTTGTTCAATTGCTTGCTACAGGGCAGACGCTTAGTTGCTAAAGCTGACCGCATATTCTTTTGTTTGGCTCTAATAGTTTCAGTTGCTGTTGCAATGGTATTCTCATCAGCTCTTCTTTGTCGAAGCTTTCGCTGCCACTCTTATGACTTTTAGTGTGGTCCCAACATTTTCCCAGCATTAATGCGCTCCTCCGTTCTCCTCTCGCCACCCTCTTACCGTCTACTCGTTCGTAGAGTCTGGCTTACACACAAACTTACAAACACAATATGTATGTATGTATGTATGTTATTTGTATGTAGGATATTGTAAAAGGGGTAAGAACTCCTTTTTTCGGGAGTTTTTTCGGACAGAGTTGTGTCGTGTGACAATTTCATCGTATTTGCCTGGAACGCCCTCAAACACTAGACACGCCCTTCACAGCCAAACACACAACAAGGTCGCTGCAATGTTGTTCTCTTTGCCGTTGTTGTTGACGTGTGTCGTGGCACCAACTTTTGCTTTCAATATCAGCACCTAAGCATTCCGAAAGCTTGCCCCCCTCCGCTTTAGCCATCTTATTCAGTCTTAAATCGACAGTGCGTCGACCGCTGTCAGCGTTGCGTTTTGCTTCGATTATTCTCCTTTTGTTGCCATCCTATTATTCTGATTGTTGCCAGAACAAAACAGAACAGAACAGAACAGAGCAGCGAGATAGAGGCAGCTGCTTATTAGTTTTTTTTTTGACATTTTGCCACTTCTGCTGTCACCGCCTCAGCTTCAACATAGCAGCCCCCGCCTCCTGGCTGGGACGTGTCAGTAGCTAGCAACAGCAACAGCAGCAACAACAAAAAAAAAAAAAGTGGCAGCTGAGAAAAATGGGGCGTGTTATCTTTTTGACGTTGATGATGCTCGATTCGTTAGTACCACAACAACAAGAGCAACCAGAGTAAGCACAATAACAATAACAATATCAACAGCAGCAGTAGGAGCTCTGAAGAAGCCACCTCACGCACATACACACAGCCACAGATAAAATCATATACACAAAACTGAAAAAATACATCAACTGATTTAATGAAGCTTCATTTGATGTTGCTTTCCATCTTGATCACCCGCCACGAGGTGCCTCTGTCTGTGTGTGTGCACGTAGATCACAGACCAGGACACCAAAGAGATAATGAATGCAGATAAGTCCGCACTTTGATATCGAGTTTCTCGATTTTCCTTTTGTTATTTAGCATTTATCATTTTGCATTTGTCACAATGCATTGTTTGTCACTTTTGTTCGGGTGCACTTCAAAAAAAATGTTGACAAAAAATTGTGCAAAAAAAAGCTCGCGCACACACACATACTTTTGTTTTGCCCGTCAGCACGCTCAGCACTCAGCACAGTTGATAACCCTGGCATTGGCCTGTGATGCCATGAAGGAAAAAAAATGTGGCCTGCTTTGAGGCGCGCTCAATTAGAGTGGCTGAGCAGCATAGCCCAACGGTGGGGAATTGCAGTTGTAAGCACATAGCAGCTGCATCTGCTGTTGTTGTTTCTAAATAATTTGCTTTTCTCGCTTTTTTTTCATATTTTGTTGATTCCGAGGGGACATTTCGGGGGCTTAGCTAGGGGCAGTGGAGGGTGCGATGTGCGGAAGGCAGCGACAAGAGAAGAGAGAGGAGAGAAGAGAAGCGAAAACAAAGCAGCAGAAAATGAAACAAGAAACAAGTCCACACCCAAAAATTCAAAGACACGCACAACGGCGACGTCAGCGATGCTGCCGCTGCCGACGCTGTCGTTCACGTCGGCGCACACACATATACACACATAAACACACAGGCACGTTAATATGTATTTTGGCGAGCTGAATTTTGTGGCCTGGATTTACGCAAACTGTTTTTGGCCTTTCTCCACTGTTTTTCCTCTGCATCTTGTTTGTGTTTTTTTTTTATTATTTTTTTTTGGCTGACGAATGGTCGTGGCGGGAGAGGGGGAAGGGCTAGTGTATGTCCTTGCTTACGTTTCACTATTTATGTTATGTTGTGTGCACTTGAAGCTTCACTGTCATCGCTCGATGCTATTCGCGGTCAGAAGTCAGTAGCGTTTTCAGGGGGTCAGTTGGTCACTTGGCATGTTGTCCCGTTAGCTACGAGGTCCACGAGGTGTCTAGAAGTTGTGTCCTAAGTCTATGGGGGGGGTTTGAGGCTGAGGCTGAAGCTGAGTTGAAGTCTAAGTCTGGGGTCTTGGTTTCGTTTTGTCGCTGTCGTGGTCGCGCGTTTGTTGGCCACCGAGTTGCGACGCTGCCGCTGCCGATGCGAAGTGAATGCGACGAGCAACGATGTGGCACTGCCAACCCGGGACAGAAGCACAACCGTTAGTAGCACCAGCAGCAACGACAGCAGAGCAAAATGCTGGATGCTGATTACGAAACTTACAAAAGCTTCACAAACACTCTCACACAGACACACTTACACACGCGTTATTACAGCTATGTATATTTGTAGCTTTAGTGGGTTGTTGTGCACTCTCCCAACTCAACTCAGACATTCCCATTTTCACGCTCTCACGCTGCCCCCTCGATAAAACGAGAGGACGATAGGAGAACAGGAGGCCAGGACGGCAGGGGGACAACACTCAGCTTCTTCGCTTTTGCCAATGTCAAAGGAAAACACGGGTACAGGGCTTTTTTGGTCTGCGCGCCAAAGTGTCGTAATATTAATGCCAGGGCTCGTGCGCCACTCGCGTTTTCTCTCTTACGAGTCTCGTGCCAAACCCATTTTTCTCTACTCTCGTGCTCAGCAGTTGGACCCCACCCGTTGCCTTATAAGCGGGTAGGGTTGCCAAATTATTTGATTATCCTTTGTGATTTGCAAAAAATGGTCGGTAATGTCAGGCCAGCTATTCACTCAAACAAATTGAAAGCGAGCCCAAGAATATCATAAAAACTGATGAGGCCTGGCAACTCTGCTAGCATTATTCACTGCCTCTCCCACAAGGCCTGAGAGTGATTGAGAGAGCTAGTTGGAGAGAAGGAAACAGCGCCAGCATCCAGCAGCCAAACGAACTAAACGACACGAAGCAAAAGAGCCGAGCTGCTGCCTTACTGAGCTCAGCGCTCGACAGTGAGACGTGCGAATGCTTCGACTGTCTCGACTGCGACTTCGGCTGTGTTCGAATTTTCAGACGAGACACAAAAACCACGTGTTGATTTGTTTTGATTATGCGCATTTTGCCTTTGAAACTTTTTTAATTGAATCGCACTTTCTCTCGCAGTCTTAGTTGCTGCCACTGTTTATCAGCCAAGCACAGAAATAAAGCAAGAGAGAGAGAGAGAGAGAGAGAGTATGAATGCCTGCCTGCCTGGTGGTTTCTCTTGTCTTTGTTGCCTTTGCCCATGGGCAACGTCGACGTCATTGTCGAGGCTGTTTGGATTGTTGCTTTTGACTTCGGTTTTGCCAGCAGTCTTGTTTCCATTCGATTCCCTAATCCCCATCCTCTCCTTGTCTCGCTCTCTTCGAGTTTCGTTTGGTTTGAGTTCCATGCGTCCTCGGCGTGTAAACGTTTTGTGGCTTTGGTGTTGTCTTTAGCTCAGATGCTAGGATCTGGGAGCTAGGAGCTGCCAAGTTTGTAAATTAATAAATTGCCTGTATAAACGTGGCCCCAAGTGCGTCCTTTGACGAAATTTGATCGAGCAGCGGCAGGGACAAACGATTAGGCATGACTGTTGACATGTCTATGATAGATACGCAGCTTGATGTCTTAAAGAAGCAGAAAGCAGTCTTCTCTCCTCAATCCAAAACCCCTCTGTACTGTGACGAAGTCACCCCTTACTTCATGGCTTATATATTGGCCCCTCACTGTGCCCTGCAAATGCTTTGACTTTGTAGTTCGCTGTGGGAGGATTATTATTAATTTAAATATATGTATTTACATATGGAGAATGCCATGCATGCTCATAATTAACACTTAGCGTTTTCTCTCTCTCTCTCATTCACTTTTTTCCCAATACCCCTGAAGGGAAGTCCCTTTCGCTGTTCGGTTGGCCTTTCTGTACCTCAGCTAAATCGCTTGGCAACTATGGCTACCTACTAGAAATGTGTGTGCTTGTCTGTGTGTGTGAGAGTTTTAGATTCTCTTTGTGCCTGTCGCATATTGGCTACAAGTGAAGGGACGGTTGCAGGGAAGCGGCACGGCAGCAAAAAGGGCAGATACTCATATCATCGTCAACGAAAAATGCCCATATCTTCAAAGCGCACACACGCAGAAGGGCGAATCAAGTGCGGACATGAGAAAAGGAAGAGGCGACAGAGAAGCACATTCATCATCATTATCATCATGAATATCGTCATCATCATCAGGAGCGTCATCCGCATAGTTCGAGGGCAAGATTGGAAGCGCTTTAAACTCATTTTAGGGGCGTTGTACCAGCCAAAGCAGTCCCACCATTTATTGTGGGCTTTTTAAAAAACGTAGCTTTTGCTACAGAGTGAGAAAGACAGATACTTCGACAAATCTCTGGCCACATGCTTCCAATCCCGGGCAGCAGGATATGGATTCGAATGAGGATGCTGATGAGAATGAGAACACGGATGCCTTTGCGGATGCGGAGCAACTCCTAAGGTTTTTTTTGAGCGACCTAGCGGCGATTAAAGCAATTTTCCACATCATTGAATTGTGCTCAAGTTACAGGACGTGCGTCAATTAGCCCACACTTTAAGACCAGACATATAGTAAACCTCTCCCCATTATGAGTTGTGCTCGTTTGCCACTGGCAATTTGCATAATTATCTCTTGGTTTCACCACAATCTCCAATCACAAATTGCAATAAAAAGTCGTCGCACTCGTGACTCAGTCTGGGTATTAGTGAGAAATACTCACAGATACCCAGAGAGTGCAGCCAATATTACTACTTATTAGTAATACAAATTATGATATCATAATTATTTTATAATATTTTATTAGCTGAACAAAAGACTTACTCTTCATTTATAAAAAGAAGCTATAACTTTAAAGAGTTAAAAGGCCTATTCGTCTGTTTACAAAAATAGCAAATAAAATAAAATTGACAATACAAACTAATTCAATGCAATGCTTTGCTTGGCAACTGACAGCTGGAGGCTGAAGGCAACCTTGATTTCTAAGTTAATTATTTCAATTAATTAAATATGCTGAAGCACAACTAGCGCATGTGCCAAGGTAAAAGCAGCAGGAGCAAAGATGACGCTCATAAAGGGAGCGATTTCTTGTATAACCACATCACTCATACGACCTGTGTCGACGGTCGAACTCTATTCATTTGACTGCGCTGATAATTTAGCTGCATCGTAGTAAGACAGTGGAGGGAGGCGAGGACACAAGGCCAAAATCAACAGACTTGAAAAAAAATATTTATTAAAATAAACTAAAGATGAAAATCAACTCCCCACACGATACGACGCAATGTATTGTGACTCGATGCTGCACTCTTTCAAAATGCAGGAATGCTTAAATCATAATATATATAATAATGCTACATACAGAAATAATGAGTCAGACGAGAAAAGCGAGTTGGAGAGTGACAAAGACAGAAAAAGGCGAAAACTGGCGTGACAAGTCGCAAATCGAAATGCAGAAATACATTAATTTGCTAACACCAGCTACAGCATTGGCAACAGGACTGCAGTAAAAGAAGCTGCAACCCTTGTGTTTCCTCCATTCATCTCTTAAGGGGTTTGTGTATATTGGTACCATCAGATATCGGTTGTGGTTGTCCTTGGGAAGCAGAAGGGGAGGAGGCTGGAGAGTCGTGCAAATGCATAATGTACAGATCAAACACAGCTTTTGCCTTCTGTCCTTGTTCCTTACCCACAGTAAAAAACTTGTTTAAATTGTTAGCAGAGTTTAATGAAGAATGCCCAGGAGATTAATAATCAGAGAAACTACTCGTATGATGCAATGTTTTTAGCTATGTAAATTTTAAGTTGAACCTGCAGTTTCGTTTTCAAATGAACTTCAGATTTTGAACATAGAACTGGGAATTTTGATACAATATAATATTTAGAGTAAGAATATACGGACTTTAAGCTTTTTATTTTATAACATTTTCTAATATAAATGAAAAAGCTCGTTAAAATAAACATAATACAAATCAATCTAAGTTTGGACTTAAAGTAATATATTTTTGTTAATTCAAGTTTAAATTGTTTTGAATGCAATTTGCATATTAGTCAAACATTTAAATAAAATCATGTTGAGCTTTTCTGTCCCTTGTCCCTAACAAAAATATTTATTTATAGCGGTAAACTATCGAGTTACAAATACAAAAAGCCCTGCGAGACGTTAGGACATTAAATAAAATAATAATATAGATGGGGAGGATATGAGTAAGGCGATGATATTGATCTGCAGCCTGATAGAAGAGATGGAGAATCCAATTACAACATAATTACACTTGGCTAAACTTGGCATACAAAGAAACGTGCTATATATGTAGGCACAGGCACAGGCAGAGACTAAATAATGTGTGAGGTATTTCGAATTTCAATTAAGTACGTGCCTGCTCGAGTTCCATCTCCAAGCTCAGTCTGATGTAGTTAAGACAGATGGCAGACAGATATATACCAAATAGTTGGCTTTATGAAGCAGTCAAGTCAGTTGCCACCTAGTAAACGAGATAACAGTTGCCCAACTTTTGCCTTAAGATCGGAGCAACTATTTAACTATATGTTGCATACACTAAGGTGCCTTGCGTGTCTGTTTGTGTGTGTGTAAATGGATATGTTGTGTCTAAGATTTGCCTGAGCTTGACTGACTGACACATGTTGAGAACAGCAACAATTAAGCCAACAATAGGTAGGCAGAAGGCAAAAGTATGACTTATGTGTGACAGCGATATTGACAACACACTAATTTCAATGCAACCATGATACTGAAATAAAGAGAGATAAACAAAAAGTGAATGTGAGAGAACGAGCTAGTGGGGAATTTTAAAAAATCAAAAGCCTTTCAAACAGAAACAGAGTAAACTGGCAAATATTGGATGAGAGTAATCGAATGTATTAGATCCTGGAAACTTGGCATTGTATAGATCGATAGTTACGTCCAGTAGAGACTAGCAACGTTTTTAAAATTTAAAATATTCCGTAAAAGAAAACTAATAGTTGACACGATCGTTATAGTCAGCTAATTTAAAGCAGTTCTGTTCGCAATACAGAATTGGTTCTAAATGACTTATATATATTTCTATAAAACTATACATAATTAAAGAACAACATGTTTTTGAAAATGGAAAAATATGTATTATAGTTATGTGCAAATATCAAGTGTTTGTAACATGTAGAAGGACCACAATATAGCAGAAGAAAACATATTTTTTGAATCATTTTTTAATAGAGCATACAAATATATGCGTTAATGTGTATGTGTGCTGAGATTATCAACTAATGGGGACAGGTTGCAAAATAATTTATTATAGTGAAATTTTTACTTAAGAATATATCGTTTTAAATAATTTTTTCAAAATATTTCGGATCAATTATTTCGGGTTTTTTGTGTTTCACAACAACAGTTATCCAATTTCGGGACATGTTGTTTGTGTGACTGCTTAAATCCTATGTAGTGCATCCGCACATGGTAAGGAAACAGCTGACAACGGTTGAAGTTCTAGATTCGATAACAAAGTGTGGGCCAGGTGCAACTAACTGACCGGACAAGTTCAAGGAAAGGGGAGGAAGAGTATATTGGTGATTGTGTGTGCTTTAGCATCTTGTTTTGCTAACAAGGACTTCAGGGCTTTCAATTGAAATGCCCATATGCGTGTCAGACTAATGTTTGCCTGGCACGCACTCGCCGACTTTCTGGCTGGACGATGAGCTCGAGTTTCGAGTGGTTTCGACGAGTGTTGGCTCGGTGTGGAGGCTAAGTCTGAGTGGAATTGGATTGGTATTTATTTACGATGTATCTGGCAATGCTGCGTAAAGCGATCCTCTTGTTAAGTTGTCTGCACTTGAGCTCGCCTTTGATAAGATTTCGCATTGTTAAAATCCTACATCAAATCAATTGCGTCAAACCTCCTGGTTACTTTCTTTCCTCGTATTAAGAATGTGTTAAGTGTAAATGGTTTTAATGGATTTACCGATGAGGAAGCAGGAGAACAATGCGTTGCCCCCCATGTGTCTTTATGATAACTGCCTATTTATTTATTTACGAGCAATGAGCTCTCTAGCCAGCTCTGCTCTCTGCTCCCTTGAATATAGTATAGAAATACACACATCGTAGCAACCTAATAATATCAATAATAACAACAAAAACAAGGACAACAACGACAACGACCACGACAACAATGGCAACACACACAATGCTGAGCCTGACGCGACGTTGTTCATTTTTTATGAACGTCATTTGTCGTCCTTTCGCTTTTCATTCAAACTCGTACTTAACTTAACTTGTTTATGAAATTCCCTCGCCCTTTGTCCCAAAACATCTCTCTCACTTTGTTGCCCCATTTTTCTTTCGGCCATAGCTGCCGCCGCTGCTATTATTATTATTTTTATTATTATTATGCTTGCTGCTGTTGTTGTTGTGGTTGTCTTGTCTTTCCTGTCATTTCTCTTCGTTCTCATGATACCCAATAAGTGCCTGCAGATTGCGGGTATAATTGAAAATACCATATCGAACTTGACGATATTAAAAAATCAGAAAGAACCACTTTTAGAGTTTTGATTATTAGTGTATTCTATTTTGAATAGGGATTGCCCACATGAATCAAAGTGAATTACCTTTAAGAGCAATACAAAAAACATGTCTCAATTTTATTAAAATCATTTAATTTATTAAAAATAAAATAAAAAATAAAAATTCTAGTATGGGAAAAGAAATTTTCTCATATTATTCAAATTTTTACAAGCAAAATAAAATTTAGTAGCATAATCAAGATTTGATGGATTGCAGAAAAGTGTATTTAAATGTATCTTAAGCTTCTTTTTATTGACACAGGGTATCTGAAGGTCGATGTTGTTGTGCTGTGCGTTGCAGCATTCTCACTTGTTTTCGTTTGATTTAATCATAATTCTGTCGGAGCACATCAAACCAGACCACATTGTTCCTAACCTAAGCTGCACCCCCGATCACCTTTTCTTCCCCCACCAACTGTTATCTCTCGCAGTTCACCCTCGGAACATGACAATCGAAATCGAGTCAACATTGAACAAGTGTTTTCCGGCGCACACACACAAACATTGTTGTCTAAGCACACACATGAGTAATTGTGTGCGTGTGAGCGATTCTTGTTTAAAATTGCATTGGATGACAGTTTGATTCGATTAAATTGTGCTTTTCGGCTCGCACAGGAAATATAATCTGTAATGGGCCATGGAGGCGTGACAGCAGTTCTAAATCTACGATTTCTCGATCTACGATTGATTCACTTAACTTATTTCGACTGCCCCTCGGTGATGGAATCAATAACATATAATAGCGCCACCCACGCTGCACCTCTCACCAGCAGCTCCCACTTGCCGCAGTTGCGAGTTGGCGATTGCCGGTTGTAATACCCGACAGTCAAAAGGGTAAAGGGGAAAACAAGCAATAATATTAGAAAATAATAATTAGTTTTAAATTCTTAATAATTAAGTCAACAAATAATATTAATGCTCTTAAAGCTTAAAATTTTTAAGCCTTATGCTCAAAATAGAAGCCACAATTTTTATTGAACTTATTAAGTTTAGTTAGTTTATTCTTGCTGTATTATAGTTCCTTTTAATGCATAATTAGTTTTCCATTAAAATAAGAAAAAAATCATGATTGAAATTTTAAGAAAAAAGATTCTCAAATTCAAGAATTTGATTGTTTATTAATCATGAAGGTATCCGTGTGTAAATAATTGTGACTGATGATGACTACGCAGTAAATTAGTTAGCGGGTATCTAAGAGTTAGGCACACTCGGCTATGTAGCTCAGTTGTTAGTTGACAGATGCCAAATGGGCAAAAGCAAGATAAAATTGCCTTGGATGGAAGCGACAACTCGCAAGTTTTTCGTCCAAAGTTGTTTCGCCTTGACTTGCTTTTTATGTTTTGCATTCGTCTTTTTTTTTTTTTATAGTAAGTTTATTCAGACTGTAGTCGCTTTTGTTGTTGTTGTTTGCAATGATGTCATAGCCGCAACTTTAACACCAACGCAACAAATGTTTTTGAGTCTGCTCGAAGTTCAAATCTGGTTCTGGTTCCAGTTCCAGTTGCAGCGTCAGTTGCAGTTCTAGTTAAATGGCCTTGACTTTGGCCGCCTGCTGCTGGGATTTGACTGACCGAGAAAAAAAGGGGAAGAAGAGTGTAACTTAGCGAGATTTAATAGCTGTAGACAAAACAAGTTACCTGTGATCAAGGTGTCTGCATCGCTTGCAGCTGGCAGCAGCTCCGAAGCATCTGATGAAGAGTTTTCCCCTGACTTTTCCCTTTGCTGGACGTGCTTGCGCAGCTTGCGAAGATAGGCTGATTTGTATTCATTGCTTGGTTTGCCGCCAAGGCCGTAGCTCACCTCTAGCACCGTCAGCGGTATAACAGTCGACGAGACGGGCACCAGATCTGTGTGAGAGCAAGAGGACGAGAGAAAGAGAGAGAGATCAGCTGGTTGCAAAATTTTATTTGCAAAATCAAACTCACCCGCCTCGAATTTGTCGGCAGGATTGCGCTTATATAACATAGGCGATGGCAATGCGCTGACGCAATCCAAAGTGAAACCAAAGATTAACATGGCTGCCACCACCAGCAGCAGACTTGCAGTATTTAATGTCGGTTTTCCCTGCATTATTCGGTTTGATTCTCGTTCACGTCTACACCAGCGAAGACTTGTGCTGCGACTGCTTAATCGAATTTTAATTTTTGCACAGACAAAACGTCTGCCGAGTTGTCGCCTAATGCGTACAAGCAATAATATCTTACTTTACATTTCTCTCTATTCTGCTATTTTTCCTATTCATCTAATTTGTTATGCATATTAATTTCTAAAAATTAATCTCTCAGCATAAAACTGTTGATCAATTTTAATTTGAGGAATAGTTTAAGGTGGATTACTCATTTTAAAATAGTGGGTTGTTTTATAGCAGCCAGCTTTGGATAGCTAATTGATTGCCTCTGGTACCACTCAGCTGAGCGTCACAGTTTTGGTTGGAGTGGTCACGAAAATATTCGTTGCATAATACAGCTGGGCGCAGTATTGCATGTGATAAGTATCGACCGACCACCACAATCGTGTGCTGATTCACAACAGCGGAATGTATATTTCAAATACAATTTGTAGGCCACTTACTGAAAAATAGTTTTTTCAGAAATTGTAAGACTGCTATGTGCTGGTGGTTATATCTGTGTTTTGGTTTCAAACGTTAAACGCTAGGAGTTAAAACGTTAAAATGAATAAGAAAAGTCTGTTTTTAACTATATAATTTTCTACTATATAATTTAAAAAAAAATACGCTTAAAAGAGTCTAAATAGAATGACTCGCAATTTTATACTTGTTTTGGAAATATACCGAAATATTGATGAAAATGACACATATCAGAGCTTCGGTATTTTGGTATTTTTCATGTTTGTTGCCTGTGGTCACAACCCGTCTGATGTTAAATAAAATAAGCTTTTTAGGAAACAAAAAGTCTGACAGTGTTGTTTTGTTTTTTAATGGTCGCTCTCAATGAAAAATAATTTGTATCATCAAATGCAAATGGAACGGTGGCGTAAATGAATGCGTGCAGAAATTAAAAACGTGGCCAAGTAAATTGAAGAAATACAGTAGAATAGTGTTTTGTGTGGTGGGGATTGCAACAACAATTATCAGATGCGAAAATAAGGTGCAACAAAGAAGGAGCAAGAAGCAAAAGCATGAGCTGAAACTGG
The DNA here is from genome assembly GCA_963583835.1 of Drosophila immigrans. Lineage (NCBI taxonomy): Eukaryota > Metazoa > Arthropoda > Insecta > Diptera > Drosophilidae > Drosophila > Drosophila immigrans. The sequence continues at coordinate 259,768 of OY757144.1, forward strand.
TGAAACAAACAACACAAAAACAAGATAATTTCAAGGCGAACGCAACGGGAAGGAAAGGGAAATTAACTTGGCAGTGAGGTGACAAATAAGAATAAGAATCGAATTGCAGCTCTCTCTCTGTCTCTCTGCTGTATTTGGTTACGACGTCCGCGTGCTGATTGCCACTCTACTTTACTTGTACACCAATACATGCACCTGCCCACGTGTATGTGTTTGTGTCTGTCGTGTCCGTGTGCGTGAGTGCAGCAGGCCGCAATAACAGCAGCTAAAGAAGAAGAACCAGCAGTTGAAACAGAAGTGGAAAAGAAGGAGAATCAGAGACGCGCGCACCCAACGAATGCGAATGCGAATGCAATTGCTGCAACATAATAGGAATAACAAACAACAGAACAGCATTCTCATCCTCATCACAATCTCAGAAAAAACGACGACTTTCCAAATATGAGCACAGTGTTCATCAACTCGAGGAAGAGTCCCAATGTGCTGAAAAAACAAGGCACAGACCAATGGGTGAAGCTCAATGTGGGTGGCACCTACTTTCTAACCACCAAAACGACGCTTTCCCGTGACCCCAATTCATTTTTGTCGCGTCTCATACAAGAGGATTGTGACTTGATATCAGATCGGGTGAGTGAACATTACTGCATCAATAAATATATTATTTGGGATGTTTTGATTGTTTTGCATGCTTACATACAAGTATGTAAATATTTATAGTATATTCATAGCTGCTAACCATATTTATTATAGCGGCTATGCGCGCTTAAAGCTGCAATCTGTGTATATAATTAGAGTCATAAATTCAGCACCGAAAATTGTAATGTCAGTGTGTGCACGCCCACACACACAAACATGCGCACACATAGAAGCAAGCAGTACATGCCATTCCAAAAACAAATACTACACTAGAAGAAGCAGCAGAAGCAGAAGAACTTGCCAGGGTCGCGCAAAGCTGCATTTATCGTCAACGCCGACGTCGACGTCGGCAGTGACAACGGGCATCGACAACACATTGCAATGTTAGTGATAGAGTAAGGGGTGGATGGGGGCTGCATAAGCAAGGCATTTGTATATTTGTACACACACAGATGGATTTACAAGCTGACAGCTAGTTGATGCCGTATTTGTATCCAAAACTAGTTTAGTGTCACTTCGGAGTGGGCTTTGCTTTTCATTTGTTTCCCATTGGTTTGCTACTGTCATTGTTGCTGTTGTTGTTGCCATTGTCGAGTCCTTGATGGCATGTTGTTTTGGTGCAGCGATCAGGGAAAGGCGGATGGGGTTTGGCAGTAGTGGATGGGAGAGAAACGCTTAACATTTTTGTATAACGTAATAAATTCATCCAAAAATTCTAATAAATATCAAATGAGCCTCACATATGGCACACAAACTCACACACTCACGCACACCTTCGAGTCTTTATTTGCCATTTTCCATTTTATAAACAAAAGTTTGTGCGGCGAGCGTCACTTGAACAATCGAATGTTGTTGCATTGCCCGTAGTCAATAAATTCCCTTTATTTGGTTGGGCCTAGTATTTTGGTTGTGACTTGGTATTTAGATGATGTTTGCAATGCGCAAAATAGTATAATTAAATAGGCTTCCCGGATTTTGTTATTGATTCAATTTTTCGTGCTGCAACCCACTCAACACACACATAAACGCACAGGTATAGGCAAACTCCCCTGTTCGTCACTGCAAAGACAAAGGCAGCCCCAAAAAACTTGGTACCCGCCAATTAAGGCGCACACAAACACAAGCACATACCATGCTGAGAGCGACACACACACATACTGATGGTTAGATGAGCGATGGAAGTGTTAGGCGATGTGGATCGTGTGCTGCTGTATGGTTTGTTTCGCTGCTTAAATTGTTTAAAAATCAAAAACAAGAAAATGTTCGCTACTGCGAAGAAAAGGCCAATACGACCAGCCAGCCAAATAGTCCAATAGTCGAGTAGTCAGATAACCACCCAACAGGGTGTCAGTCAGTATAAAGGTAATATAATTTGGCAATTGGTTTATGCTCTTCTAGTGAGTAGAAAATATGGTAATTTAACATACAGGTTAAAGTTGCACAAATGTCTAAGTATGATGAGATTCTAATATTCCACATACTGTTTCTTTTTACTGTTCTTTTAAAATTTTAGTTTTTTTGTTTATATTTATACTAGAAAGTGAATTTAATAATACAAATAGTAGGATTAATACTTAATTAACTGTAAATTTGCAAATTATTTGTTGGTAAAAGCGAGTACTCGTATTCATATTTGTTGTCGTATTCGCCAGAACATGAATATAAAACATGGACCATCAAGCACAATAAATATAAACATTTGTTGCTGCTAGTTCCCCTTTTCTCCCTCTAAACAATAGAATATGCATTCTGCGAAGTGGCAGACAGACCTGCGAGCAGACTGCGAGTTGTGGAGTGGAAGAGGGGACATGGCAGGCATTTATTGACTTGATGCTTGGCTGGTCGAAGCTGACACATAATATGACAACAGCATTTTTAACAAGAGTAGATGCTCTGTGGCCTTGTCATTTCCATTGACTAATTGGTTTCCTTGTTGTCTTCTCGTTCCAGGATGAGACTGGCGCATATTTAATTGACAGAGATCCCAAGTACTTTGCGCCCGTGCTAAATTATTTGCGCCATGGAAAACTGGTCTTGGACGGCGTCTCTGAGGAGGGCGTCCTTGAGGAGGCCGAATTCTACAATGTGACGCAGTTGATTACGCTGCTCAAGGAGTGCATCAGTCACAGAGATCAGGTGACTGCCCGCAATCTAATCCAATCTTATAAAATTAACTCACTTATTCTGCTTCTCAAAACCAAAACAGAGACCGTATGCGGACAAGAAGCGCGTTTATCGTGTGCTGCAGTGTCGGGAACAGGAACTGACACAGGTAATGTCTTCTGACATTATTCCCCGTTATTTATAGTATTTAATATGTTTCTTTTCTGTATGTGCACAGATGATCTCAACTATGTCAGATGGTTGGCGTTTCGAGCAGTTGATTACTGTAGGCATGCAATACTCCAACTACGGCCCCTTTGAGAACAATGAGTTCCTTTGTGTGGTGTCCAGCAGCCGGACGTGAGCTGAAGCTAAGTGATCGCGCCAAGGTTTTGCAGGAAAAGAGATCGCGAATGTAAGGGCAGCTCTCTCTCTTTGTAAATCACAGTGCAGTGCTCACTTCAGTCGCCTTCTGTCCCATTCATTGTCATTCTGTCTGCCTGTTGATATCGATAATATACCCATAATGCACTTGATGTTATACAGTCCGCATACATTATCAGGCCATTTGTGGCATGACATATTCTAATTACCAAGTCATTAGTGGCTGATAAGTTGTAACCATTGATTTATTTTTTATGTACCCATCTCGCCATTCTGTATTGGTTTCGTGCTTAATTCAAATATTTATTGACATTTTTTTTGTTATCAAATTGCACTATAGCTCATTGACCACAAAATGAATAGGAAACCCATTGCTTTAAATTAAATTGTTGCTCTTTTTATTACTATTATTTGTGATTATATGTTACCTTCTCCATCAGACTCGTGTCCTCTTTCACCTCTTTCATTTGCTGTTTCACTGTCTCAGTCTATGTTTCTTTCTTTGTCTAATTGCAGTCTCTGAATTTAAAAAGCTGAAAAGCTCTTTTTCCTTTTGCAAGAAAGAAGAGTAAATCCCATCCAAAACATGAAGTTGCAAAACGAACCACACTTCACTACTAGAACAGCAACAAACAGCCAATCACCACAACAACATCAAGAACAACTAATTGAAAATTAACAACAACTAGAACAACAACAATAATTATTACAAGCCTAACGTGATCGGAGCCTTATTTTAAAGCTATGCAGTTTTTAACGAAAAAAGTGGAAATCGCTCAGTCTTATAATCATGAAAAGACCAAAACCAACAGTCACCATCAGTCACACTAAATTATGACATCCACCATCATAAACTCGTATGTATTTTTGTTTTGTTTTTAAAAATGGAATTTTGCGATAATGTAGTTTCACGTATTAGAACCAACATTTTGCAATAATTCACATGGTCCGATTGATTTTCATTCGTTTTATGTTATCTTGCATTTGTTGAGAGTGTGTGAGTGTTTTTTGTTGTATGCATTAAAATAGAGACCCCACATTCACAATCAACCACCTACCCCCACACACACACGACTCAAGTCGAAAGAACTGCGCTCTTCAAACGATCCACAATCAATTAATATATATATATAGTTATTTATATATTAACATGCTAAGTTATGCGAATCATTTTTTTTGTTTATTTACCGGAGATTGCAAGGAATTGCATATTTATATATGTATGTATGTATACTATATTTTTGGCTTCCCTTTTGCCTTCCGCATTTGAAGAGTGCGTTATTACGCTTAATAGAAAGAAGAGTTGTTGAAAATGATTTCAAGATTTAAGAAGCACATGCAAATAGAGAGATGCATTCAATGTGGGTCAAGCACAAAACAAAACACCGCCAACTTTTGCTTAGGCTAATGAAACCAACACAAAACAAACAAATAACAATTGACTTAAATAACTAATATGTATGTATGTATGTATGTGTAACCGACATTATGCTAAGAAGACAATTTTGTAGAGCAAAGCACCTAGAAGATGCCTAGATGCTTATGCAAAACACAAACACAAATATAAATACAAATACAAGAAACACGTTCAAACTTGCGTGACATAGAAAAATACAAAAGAAACTATAAACTAAGAAGGGAATAATGTAAGGGTTTCTCAAGACACAAGTCTGTGACAGCTGATGTCTTTTAGACTTTTGTGACCTGCACTCGTCTGAAGAATGCTAAAGACCTGCAGATATCTCTGGCTCATCTAGATCTTATACGGATGCGGGAGTCAATATATTTGCTCTAATTGCAATCAAAGCCAGAGTCAGTCAGCTGCCATAGTTTGGAGCACAAAGTGCTAATTAACTCGGCAATGTTCTCGATAAGGATCAAACGTGACGCGAAACGTTTATAATTGTACTTTTAGCTGTTTAGCTGTTTTTATTGTGCTTACAATAACAATAACTTTAACGCAGACATTTATGAAGATGACGATAATGTTGAGAAAACCACTGACATCTATACTCATTTCATGGGGCGAGCTCTGAATTCTGTATATCAAACAATATTAGTAACAGTAACGATAACTTGCATATAAATATTGTTAACCATAATGTTCAATAATAATAGCATATATTGAGATGAGTGTGCATCATATTGATTATTAGAATTGTAGCTAGCCAGTGATAATTCGAATGTCAATTGCCATTTTTGTTTACTAAAACTTCAAACCCATGATCATGAAGTATACAGTGAACATAATTCATCAAATGGGCTCAATATTATTTGTTAACAAAAAATAATAAAGGAAAATGCAATCGTAATAATGTAAATGCAGTTAATTAAATATTAATATTATGGCAAAACGTTGTTTCGTTCTATTGCGTGCAAAGTGCGTATTTAGCGCCCTGTTTGCTTCACGACCTTGAGCTTTATTTAAATGAATACAAACAAAAACGAAAAGAAAAATTTCGAATTCAAATGCAAATCTAAGAAAAACAACTGAATATGAAGAAATATTTTAAATCACGACTGACTTTATGTGAAAATGGCACTAGAAAAACAAAAACATGGAATTAATAATAATGATATGGAAATTAATATGGCCATGAAAATGTAAATGCGCTGCAGTTTAAGCTAGAGTTACGCATTATTAATTATATATTTATGTATGTACATATATAATTTTAAAAATAAACTAATTAATACACCAAAACAACAAAAAAAACAATGCAAAACAGAAAAAAAAACAAAACAAATTGAATAACGAATCAAAATGTTGCCACCTGAGTACTCGTTACCCATTTTGTATCCAATTTTTAATTGTTTTATGTGTACCTAACTACACATAAGAATAATTTTTACAATTATTGGCAACTCACCAGATCGAGCATGGTAACAACCCTAACTTTACATTAGCTTGTAATTATTACACATACGAACCATTCTCAACTATATATCCGAACCGAAATTGTACTCAAAATCAAATGCAATTAAATGCAACATGAACGACTTGCAGAAACTTATGTAATAATGTAAAATACTCGTGAATAGCATATGATGTCACTCTGGGTGTTCACAGATAGTAGAGCATAGAGAGTTACAGTTCCAATCTAGACCATTCTCAACAATATAATTCATTATGAAATGACGGCAATACCCATATATACATATAACTTATACTTGCATATATACCCTGTATTTCAACACACACATTAACGTGTTGGATTAACTTGCATTGTCACCGATTCAAATCTCTTCAACTCACATCAACAATATTTGACATTATAAATAAAAATACATTAAAGAGCCCTTTTCTAAAAAAAAATCAACTTCATTCTTTAATTATACTTTTTTGAAAAGAAAAAGAGAAAAGAAAAGTTTGAATTGACCTGCGGCTGCAATTTACATTGCCGACTAAGCAGACTCGCGACCTTGCACACTTGTAAATTTGTCGACCGCTCACACACACATACAATACCAATCGATAACTAACAAATTACTTTGTTATTATTTTTGTATTTATATTTTCTATTTATATATTTATTAGTTGCTTAACAATTGTTAGAATTGCAATAAATGTATTACTACTTTAAAATTGGGGACATATAAATTATTATTAGTATTAGTATTATTATTATATTCATTTGAAGCGTTTTACCCTGACTTTTCCCTTTGCTGCACGTGCTTGCGCAGCTTGCGAAGATAGGCTGATTTGTATTCATTGCTTGGTTTGCCGCCAAGGCCGTAGCTTTGCACCGTCAGCGGTTTGTTATGCATATTAATTTCTAAAAATTAATCTCAGCACAAAACTGTTGATCAATTTTAATGTGAGGAATAGTTTAAGGTGGATTACTCATTTTAAAATAGTGGGTTGTTTTATAGCAGCCAGCTTTGGATAGCTAATTGATTGCCTCTGGTACCACTCAGCTGAGCGTCACAGTTTTGGTTGGAGTGGTCACGAAAATATTCGTTGCATAATACAGCTGGGCGCAGTATTGCATGTGATAAGTATCGACCGACCACCACAATCGTGTGCTGATTCACAACAGCGGAATGTATATTTCAAATACAATTTGTAGGCCACTTACTGAAAAATAGTTTTTTCAGAAATTGTAAGACTGCTATGTGCTGGTGGTTATATCTGCATTTTGGTTTCAAACGTTAAACGCTAGGAGTTAAAACGTTAAAATGAATAAGAAAAGTCTGTTTTTAACTATATAATTTTCTACTATATAATTTAAAAAAAAATACGCTTAAAAGAGTCTAAATAGAATGACTCGCAATTTTATACTTGTTTTGGAAATATACCGAAATATTGATGAAAATGACACATATCAGAGCTTCGGTATTTTGGTATTTTTCATGTTTGTTGCCTGTGGTCACAACCCGTCTGATGTTAAATAAAATAAGCTTTTTAGGAAACAAAAAGTCTGACAGTGTTGTTTTGTTTTTTAATGGTCGCTCTCAATGAAAAATAATTTGTATCATTAAATGCAAATGGTACGGTGACATAAATGAATGCGTGCAGAAATTAAAAACGTGGCCAAGTAAATTGAAGAAAAACAGTAGAATAGTGTTTTGTGTGGTGGGGATTGCAACAACAATTATCAGATGCGAAAATAAGGTGCAACAAAGAAGGAGCAAGAAGCAAAAGCATGAGCTGAAACTGGTAAAACAAACAACACAAAAACAAGATAATTTCAAGGCGAAAGCAACGGGAAGGAAAGGGAAATTAACTTGGCAGTGAGGTGACAAATAAGAATAAGAATCGAATTGCAGCTCTCTCTCTGTCTCTCTGCTGTATTTGGTTACGACGTCCGCGTGCTGATTGCCACTCTACTTTACTTGTACACCAATACATGCACCTGCCCACGTGTATGTGTTTGTGTCTGTCGTGTCCGTGTGCGTGAGTGCAGCAGGCCGCAAAAACAGCAGCTAAAGAAGAAGAACCAGCAGTTGAAACAGAAGTGGAAAAGAAGGAGAATCAGAGACGCGCGCACCCAACGAATGCGAATGCGAATGCAATTGCTGCAACATAATAGGAATAACAAACAACAGAACAGCATTCTCATCCTCATCACAATCTCAGAAACAACGACGACTTTCCAAATATGAGCACAGTGTTCATCAACTCGAGGAAGAGTCCCAATGTGCTGAAAAAACAAGGCACAGACCAATGGGTGAAGCTCAATGTGGGTGGCACCTACTTTCTAACCACGAAAACGACGCTTTCCCGTGACCCCAATTCATTTTTGTCGCGTCTCATACAAGAGGATTGTGACTTGATATCAGATCGGGTGAGTGAACATTACTGCATCAATAAATATATTATTTGGGATGTTTTGATTGTTTTGCATGCTTACATACAAGTATGTAAATATTTATAGTATATTCATAGCTGCTAACCATATTTATTATAGCGGCTATGCGCGCTTAAAGCTGCAATCTGTGTATATAATTAGAGTCATAAATTCAGCACCGAAAATTGTAATGTCAGTGTGTGCACGCCCACACACACAAACATGCGCACACATAGAAGCAAGCAGTACAGGCCATTCCAAAAACAAATACTACACTAGAAGAAGCAGCAGAAGCAGAAGAACTTGCCAGGGTCGCGCAAAGCTGCATTTATCGTCAACGCCGACGTCGACGTCGGCAGTGACAACGGGCATCGACAACACATTGCAATGTTAGTGATAGAGTAAGGGGTGGATGGGGGCTGCATAAGCAAGGCATTTGTATATTTGTACACACACAGATGGATTTACAAGCTGACAGCTAGTTGATGCCGTATTTGTATCCAAAACTAGTTTAGTGTCACTTCGGAGTGGGCTTTGCTTTTCATTTGTTTCCCATTGGTTTGCTACTGTCATTGTTGCTGTTGTTGTTGCCATTGTCGAGTCCTTGATGGCATGTTGTTTTGGTGCAGCGATCAGGGAAAGGCGGATGGGGTTTGGCAGTAGTGGATGGGAGAGAAACGCTTAACATTTTTGTATAACGTAATAAATTCATCCAGAAATTCTAATAAATATCAAATGAGCCTCACATATGGCACACAAACTCACACACTCACGCACACCTTCGAGTCTTTATTTGCCATTTTCCATTTTATAAACAAAAGTTTGTGCGGCGAGCGTCACTTGAACAATCGAATGTTGTTGCATTGCCCGTAGTCAATAAATTCCCTTTATTTGGTTGGGCCTAGTATTTTGGTTGTGACTTGGTATTTAGATGATGTTTGCAATGCGCAAAATAGTATAATTAAATAGGCTTCCCGGATTTTGTTATTGATTCAATTTTTCGTGCTGCAACCCACTCAACACACACATAAACGCACAGGTATAGGCAAACTCCCCTGTTCGTCACTGCAAAGACAAAGGCAGCCCCAAAAAACTTGGTACCCGCCAATTAAGGCGCACACAAACACAAGCACATACCATGCTGAGAGCGACACACACACATACTGATGGTTAGATGAGCGATGGAAGTGTTAGGCGATGTGGATCGTGTGCTGCTGTATGTTTTGTTTCGCTGCTTAAATTGTTTAAAAATCAAAAACAAGAAAATGTTCGCTACTGCGAAGAAAAGGCCAATACGACCAGCCAGCCAAATAGTCCAATAGTCGAGTAGTCAGATAACCACCCAACAGGGTGTCAGTCAGTATAAAGGTAAAATAATTTGGCAATTGGTTTATGCTCTTCTAGTGAGTAGAAAATATGGTAATTTAACATACAGGTTAAAGTTGCACAAATGTCTAAGTATGATGAGATTCTAATATTCCACATACTGTTTCTTTTTACTGTTCTTTTAAAATTTTAGTTTTTTTGTTTATATTTATACTAGAAATAATAATAAATAATTTAATAATACGAATTGTAGGAATTTAAATATAAAACATGGACCAAGAAGCACAATAAATATAAACATTTGTTGCTGCTAGTTCCCCTTTTCGCCCTCTAAACAATAGAATATGCATTCTGCGAAGTGGCAGACAGACCTGCGAGCAGACTGCGAGTTGTGGAGTGGAAGAGGGGACATGGCAGGCATTTATTGACTTGATGCTTGGCTGGTCGAAGCTGACACATAATATGACAACAGCATTTTTAACAAGAGTAGATGCTCTGTGGCCTTGTCATTTCCATTGACTAATTGGTTTCCTTGTTGTCTTCTCGTTCCAGGATGAGACTGGCGCATATTTAATTGACAGAGATCCCAAGTACTTTGCGCCCGTGCTAAATTATTTGCGCCATGGAAAACTGGTCTTGGACGGCGTCTCTGAGGAGGGCGTCCTTGAGGAGGCCGAATTTTACAATGTGACGCAGTTGATAACACTGCTCAAGAAGTGCATCAGTCACAGAGATCAGGTGACTGCCCTTAATCTAATCCAATCTTGTAAAATTAACTCACTTCTTCTGCTTCTTAAAACCAAAACAGAAACCGTATATGGATAAGAAGCGCGTTTATCGTGTGCTGCAGTGTCGGGAACAGGAACTGACACAGGTAATGTCTCCTGACATTATTCCCAGTTATTTATAGTATTTAATATGTTCCTTTCTGTATGTGCACAGATGATCTCAACAATGTCGGATGATTGGCGCTTCGAACAGTGTATTACTGTAGGCATACAAAACTCCAACTATGGCCCCTTTGAGAACAATGAGTTCCTTTGTGTGGTGTCCAGCAGCCGAACGTGAGCTGGAGCTAAGTGAAGGTTTTGCAGCAAAAGGGATCGCGAATGTAAGGGCAGCTCTCTCTCTTTGTAAATCACAGTGCAGTGCTCACTTTAATCGCCTTCTGTCTCATTCATTGTCATTCTGTCTGCCTGTTGGTCACTCTGTTGATATCGATAATATACCCATAATGCAATTGATGTTATACAGTCCGCATACATTATCAGGCCATTTGTGGCATGACATATTCTGATTACCAAGTCATTAGTGGCTGATAAGCTGTAACAATTGATTTATTTTTTATCTGCCCATCTCGCCATTCTGTATTGGCTTTGTGCTTAATTCAAATATTTATTGACATTTTTTTTGTTATCAAATTACACTATAGCTTACACTATTGCTTTAAATTAAATTGTTGCTCTTTTTATTACTATTATTTGTGATTATCTGTTACCTTCTCCATCAGACTCGTGTCCTCTTTCACCTATTTCATTTGTTGTTTCGCTGTCTCAGTCTATGTTTCTTTCTTTGTCTAATTGCAGTCTCTGAATTTAAAAAGCTGAAAAGCTCTTTTTCCTTTTGCAAGAAAGAAGAGTAAATCCCATCCAAAACATGAAGTTGCAAAACGAACCACACTTCACTACTAGAACAGCAACAAACAGCCAATCACCACAGCAACATCAAGAACAACTAATTGAAAATTAACAACAACTAGAACAACAACAATAATTATTACAAGCCTAACGTGATCGGAGCCTTATTTTAAAGCCATGCAGTTTTTAACGAAAAAAGTGGAAACTATGCAAGCATTAAATTATACAACGTCAATCGCTCAGTCTGTTAATCATGAAAAAGACCAAAACCGACAGTCACCATCAGTCACACTAAATTATGACATCCACCATCATAAACTCGTATGTATTTTTGTTTTGTTTTTAAAAATGGAATTTTGCGATAAATGTAGTTTCACGTATTATCACGTATTATCACGTATTATTATCACATGGTCCGATTGATTTTCATTCGTTTTATGTTATCTTGCATTTGTTGAGAGTGTGTGAGTGTTTTTTTTTGTATGCATTAAAATAGAGACCCCACATTCACAATCAACCACCTACCCCCACACACACACGACTCAAGTCGAAAGAACTGCGCTCTTCAAACGATCCACAATCAATTAATATATATATATAGTTATTTATATATTAACATGCTAAGTTATGCGAATCATTTTTTTTTGTTTATTTACCGGAGATTGCAAGGAATTGCATATTTATATATATATGTATACTATATTTTTGGCTTCCCTTTTGCCTTCCGCATTTGAAGAGTGCGTTATTACGCTTAATAGAAAGAAGAGTTGTTGATAATGATTTCAAGATTTAAGAAGCACATGCAAATAGAGAGATGCATTCAATGTGGGTCAAGCACAAAACAAAACACCGCCAACTTTAGCTTAGGCTAATGAAACCAACACAAAACAAACAAATAACAATTGACTTAAATAACTAATATGTATGTATGTATGTATGTGTAACCGACATTATGCTAAGAAGACAATTTTGTAGAGCAAAGCACCTAGAAGATGCCTAGATGCTTATGCAAAACACAAACACAAATATAAATACAAATACAAGAAACACGTTCAAACTTGCGTGACATAGAAAAATACAAAAGAAACTATAAACTAAGAAGGGAATAATGTAAGGGTTTCTCAAGACACAAGTCTTTGACAGCTGATGACTTTTAGATTTTTGTGACCTGCACTCGTCTGAAGAATGCTAAAGACCTGCAGATATCTCTGGCTCATCTAGATCTTATACGGATGCGGGAGTCAATATATTTGCTCTAATTGCAATCAAAGCCAGAGTCAGTCAGCTGCCATAGTTTGGAGCACTAAGTGCTAATTAACTCGACAATGTTCTCGATAAGGATCAAACTTGACGCGAAACGTTTATAATTGTACTTTTAGCTGTTTAGCTGTGTGCTTACAATAACAATAACTTTAACGCAGACATTTATGACGATGACGATAATGTTGAGAAAACCACTGACATCTATACTCATTTCATGCAGCGAGCTCTGAATTCTGTATATCAAACAATATTAGTAACAGTAACGATATCTTGCATATAAATATTGTTAACCATAATGTTCAATAATAATAGCATATGTATATTGAGATGAGTGTGCATCATATTGATTATTAGAATTTACTAAAATTTCAAACCCATGATCATGAAGTATACAATGAACATAATTCATCAAACGGGCTCAATATTATTCGTTACCAAAAGCAGCGAAACTTTAGTAGCAAAACTAACTCATGCTAAAAAAAGGAATAGTCCGATATTTTCAATACAAATATACTGCGAAAATATTTGTATTTGCGCACGTTCAATTGTAGAGCTTCAAGCGCATGCGCGTGAGGCTTTTCTTGAAAGCTAAAGCAATTCTGATTTGATAAACTGAAGCAGTTTTTGCAGACAGTTTATATGATTAGTCCTCCAAGTGTTTTTGTCAGAGTAAAGATATCAGCTCATCAACACTGTATTAGTAGTAATCAATATCAGACATTGTCCAGAGGTGCCTGGAAATTGTCCCTCTTATATCATTTTAGTTTCGAATTATAATGGGACTGGAATTTTATAAATGTTTTTACTTTTTAATATTTAATTACACATGAATTTTGAATCGATCTTCACAATTAAGAATTTGCTGAGTTTTATTGATATTATGGTATTGTTATCTTGGGGAGTTCACCTGTTTAATGCGTCATTCGATTACAAACACATATACATAAACGTACAAACACATTATATATTAAGAACGATGGTTAACACTTTTTGAGCGAAAATAATTTATTAATAACATTTTAACAATTCACAATTGATTAACCCCATTTGAAATTCTCCAATTGAGAGGAAAAACTCAAAGACATTGGACAATGATTTCATTCGGCTTGATTGTTTTGGGCAACCTAATTTCACGGCATTAAGTTTCAGTTGCATTTATGTCCGACTATCAATAAAAATACTAAACTAATAATTGTAATAATAATAAAGGAAACTGCAATCGTAATAATGAAAATGCAGCGCCGGTTTGCATTACTACCTTGAGCTTTATTTAAATTAACACAAACAAAAATCGAAAAGCAAAATTGCGAATTCAAAAGCAAACCTAAGAAAATCAACTGAATATGAAGAAATATTTTAAATCACGACTGAATTTTTGTGAAAATGGCACTAGAAAAACAAAAACATGGAATTAATAATGAAGATGAAGATAGAAATTAATATGGCGATGAAAATGTAAGGCAAATAAACTAAAATTGATGTTCTGAAATAAATGCGTTGCAGTTTAAGCTAGAGTTACTCATTATTAATTATATATTTATGTATATACATATATAATTTTTGAAATAAACTAATTAATACACCAAAACAACAAAAAACAAAAAAATAATCCAAAACAGAAAAAAAAAAACAAAACAAAAAAAAACAGAAGAAAAAAACAAAACAAATTAAATAACGAATCAAAATGTTGCCACCTGAGTACTCGTTACCCATTTTGTATCCAATTTTTAATTGTTTTATGTGTACCTAAGTACACGTAAGAATAATTCTTACAATTATTGGCAACTCACCAGATCGAGCTTGTAATTATTACACATACGAACCATTCTCAACTATATATCCGAACCGAAATTGTACTCAAAATCAAATGCAATTAAATGCAACATGAACGACTTGCAGAAACTTATGTAATAATGTAAAATACTCGTGAATAGCATATGATGTCACTCTGGGTGTTCACAGATAGTAGAGCATAGAGAGTTACAGTTCCAATCTAGACCATTCTCAACAATATAATTCATTATGAAATGACGGCAATACCCATATATACATATAACTTATACTTGCATATATACCCTGTATTTCAACACACACATTAACGTGTTGGATTAACTTGCATTGTCACCGATTCAAATCTCTTCAACTCACATCAACAATATTTGACATTATAAATAAAAATACATTAAAGAGCCCTTTTCTAAAAAAAAATCAACTTCATTCTTTAATTATACTATGTGTAAAATTAAGTTTCTTCTTTCCATTTATTTTTTAGCAGGTTTCAGAAAAAGTTTCACTTTTTATCAGAAACTAATTGAAGTAATGAAACGAAAATGACTTTAATGAAATACCCTTAATTATTGAATTACTTAAATTTCGATCACTGCAGTCGCTGAATTAAAAATCAATGAACGCAGTCAGGGAACTTCGAACTTCGAACTTTTCTACTAAGAGTTTGCAAATCTAGCCTCAGAGGCTATTATTGAGTGCTGGGCTTCCAAACGGTTTTTTATAATATGTGATTAAAGATAGCTAGAATAGGTATTTCGGGCATTGGCATCTAAGTTGGTATCTGTTACCTAAGTAGGTTGCGTTAAGCGTAGTAGCATTGACAGTTTGGACTGAACAAAAATGATGAACTTAATTTATGTATACAGTTAAACATTTAAATACAAGCGTCCAGACAAGTCCACTTAGTAAGCACCAACTTGGGGCTTTGGGATTCGATTTCAATTTGTCAATCAAGTTGGAACTGCGCTTAGCATAAGCGTATATAAAGCTTTTAGCAAGTAATTTGGAGCTTAAGAGCTTAATCAGCTCGGACTTTAACTTGGGAACTTTTTGGCAAGCTTTTGAAAACAGTAAAGTTTTCTGTTCAGCACATTTAAAATCTTCGAAACTTCAGCGAAAGTTCTTTTTTATGTTTAGAATCAAAATTTTGTGTGGTTGACGTTTTTGACGTGCTTGCGAATTCCACTGTAAATTTCCATATGTTCGTTTCTAGCCAATACAAATTCTTGTTTATCGCTCTGCAGCTTTAATGCAAATTAATTGCGTATTGCATACATGGAAACGTTAATATTTTAATTATATTTAATACACAAAAAGGTTGTTTCCCAGTCGAATATATTTGACTGCAGCCTTGGTACTCCTTGTCTTTATTTCGTGGATAAATTACTTGGAATTTGCAAGATATTTTATGAAACTGACTTGCAGACCAAACGACTTTCACATATTATTAGTGAATATGTTTTTATGTTCGTTTAAATGAGCTTTTGATGAAAATACTAATTGGACAATTAAATAACTCGATCCATCTAAAAACACTAGTTACTGTTAATGAGAAAGATTATTTTATACGTTTATTGTTATATCTCAGTCCGAATGAATACTGCGACACAATAAAACAAGGGAAAGGTAGTTAGGTCTGAAGGCCTCTGTAAAGGTGGCATTAGTTTATACCATAGAATTTAGTTTTATGTTTCGAATATGAAAAAAATTAGAAATTGTGTTATGTATGCACTTCTCATACAATTTCTTAAGTATTATAGTAAATCCAAAGAAAAGTTTGAATTGACCTGCGGCTGCAATTTACATTGTCGACAAAGCAGACTCGCGACCTTGCACACGACCTTGTAAATTTGTCGACCGCTCACACACACATACAATACCAATCGATAACTTACAATTTAATTGGAGACATAAAAATTATTATTAGGCCTCATCGTATTATTATATTAACACGACATTTTGACATTGTCTGTTAAATTGCTTAAATTGAGGAAATTGTTGGTTAAGAAATTAATTGATTTAAATAAAAGCAAATCGATTGGGAGGACTTTCAGCTGCAAAAGCTTTTACTGTGAGTTTTATTTTGAGTTTTAGTTGGAGTTTGTCCTTGAGCTGCTTTCTTATTTGGGCTATCGGTGCTCATCAGGATGCGGGAAATACTCTGGATATTGATTAGAATTTACGTCATTGCGAACTTATGTAAAGAAAAAACGAAAAAAAAGAAATGCCCAGTTGCGCGAGTTCCACAGCTCATGTGATATTCATAGGCAATGCACAAGCTTCGTTGTCCTTCCTCTTCTCATTCCCTCTCCTGCTCACATTCTCCACTCACACATCCTGTGTGTGTGTTGGTGACAATTCCAGCTGGCACCCAGAACACTTTTAGATTTGCAGCGCAACTAAACATTCCCACTCCACATAGAGTACGCATTTACCGAGACTGCGACGGCGACAGCGACTGCGACTGAGACAGAGGCAGCGGTAGCGGCGTATTTAGCACGTAGCCCCCTGTTGGAAATATTATGCCACATATGTACATACGTAGCAAGAGGCAGATTCATGCACGCATATCGATACAGCAGCAACATTAAAATTTAACTGCTCCCAACAACAACCCCAGCATATTCACCGAATTCGCGTCCACTGTCCGCGTTTGTCCCTCCCCTATTCTCTGCTCTGTGTCGCGTTCCCCATCTGAATCTATTGGCGCTGCGTATGATGCGTTTACCACCACTAAAACGGAGGCTATTGCCAAGACACGTGTACATTTATATTTTTATTCTAAACAAAGGAATAAAAAGTTGTCGCCCGCGCACATGAGACCGCTGCTATTGCTGCTGACTTTTTTTGCCGCTTCCATTAGTAGTAACTGTGGCAGATCAGATGAACGTCAACAAAGTTTTGTCGGCATGCTCTGCCTTTAGAGAATGCTGACTTTCTCAAGTCATTCGCCATTTCCGGTTGCATACAGCATGCATTGAAACTTTACATGAACGAAGTTCAGCGTTTCGTTTTGTATATTTGTTTTCAATGTTACAAAGTATATCATTTAACTACCCATCATAATTTTAATCTTTTAAATTTGAGGGCATCTTTGCAGCTAAGCATCTTTGTACTTTTTTATACCCCCTACCCATAGGGCAGAAGAGAATTATAACTTAGTATCAATATAAAATGTATGTAACAAGCAGAAGGTGGCATCTATTATTGACCACTGTTAACAGCCGTGACGATGTAACATAGCCATGTCCGTCTGTTATTGTTGCACCTAGATAAAGTTTAATAGGCGTAATATTGGAACTAGAGGGCAGGTGCATCTGCACGCGGTTATTTCAATATGTCGCCAGGGTCATCCCGTTTGGATTTTTTCAACGAAAATGGATATTTAAAATAAAAAAAAACACTTTTTAGTATATGTTTTGTATATTAAATAAGCGTATTTTTTCGAAATAGGTATATTTTAATTATAATTTTTAAATTACCATAAAATATATATATATTCAATTCAAGCACGTAGCAGAAAATAATGTAAAATAAATAAATGTGGTTAGTTTGCCTTTGCGCAAATTCTGTTACAGAATTTGGGTTCAAGAGTATTTGGTCTTTTTTTTTCTTTAGCTATCTTCAAAAATTGATAGTTATCAATTTTGATAAGTTTGGCTTTGGTGTTTTAGGCAAGAGTATTTAGTGGTCTTCTGTAAGTTGCTGTTATTTTCCGCCTTTTTATTTGTTGCTTAAACAGCATCGACAACCAATTCGAAAGCAAACTGAAACGCGTTTTGCCGTTAAGGACGCTAAGGACATTAGTGCGTTTTGGCTTTTATGTCAAGGTTTCACAGTGCCTTGTGGCCGTCTCAGTCTAAGACCATGGCGACTCAAAATTGAGTGGAAACCTTGGGGACTCCTCGTAAAGCGCAGCACGCAGCGAGCCTAAGCGAAATTTCATTGGTTTTTATGGTAACGATGGCTCGGCTTCATCTCCATCCTCGCATCGAACTTCTACAATTCACCCGAAACTTGTTCGTCTTTCGTTTCGCCAAGGGGCTTTCACTTTTCGCGCCCGCCAACAGCCAGCTGATGGGGTTGCAATTGGAGTGCCCCCCCTTTGAAGTGAATGCCCCTGCATACCGACTTTTGCTTCAGTTTGAAGTTATATTTGCACCTTTGAATGTGCAGCGACGTTGATATTGGCATTGGCATCGTTGTCAGTGTCGGTGTCGCGGCTGCATCATTTTTCCACATGCGCAATTGTCAACCCCACTGAGGCGACGACGCCTCACGTGCGTCCTTCAACCCCACAAACGACCCTCCAAAAAGTGCAAGATGTGACATTGCACCACCAACACATCGAGCCCAGGACACTCTCTGCATCCCTCTGCACTCCACACTCCATAACCACTTCAACTTTGAATAGTGCAAAAAGTGCACTCAAGCAGCAGCTGCTCCTCAGTCTCCACATCCATCTCCATCTTCTCTGGTTCGACTCGGCTTCATTTGCAGGCGCGACTTCATCCACCATTTCACTTTCGTTCGCTTTTTTAGGGGGGCAAAAGGATTCTACAACTAAACCTGGGGCAAGCACTGCAAACAGAAAGCAGTAAGGATTCTATGTCAACATGACATTGAAGTCGACATTCTAATGCAGAATGCAGCATACAACATGCTGCACTCAGTGCCCCGGTGGGTGTTCGACTTGAAAGGGTTACAGGCAAAAGGAAAAGGTAAGGGATATGGATGGGGCGAGGAGGGGGAAGTGTAAGGGATGCAGTTGCCGTTGGGGTGTTGGCTTGTTGTTGGGTTAGACAATCTGGCTTGTTTGGCTTTGTTTTTCTCGTGTTTGTCTCGTGTCTGTCTAGTGCATCTAACTGTGCAAATCACCCGCTCTCCATAATTCTGTGTGTGTGTGTGTGTGTGTTTTTGGTAGTGTGTGTATATATGAGTGGGCTTTTGTGCAACTCAAGTGCATGTCGCCATCGTCGTGTTAAGTGCGTCAAACAAAGCCACGGTTCTCGTCCCTGTTCCCTATCCCTCTCTTTTTCTTTCACTCTCTCTCTCTCTCTCTCTCTTTCTCTGTACTGTTTTCGACTATTGGGGCTGCTTTTGTATGTGTGGTTCTGCATTTGCTGCGTGATTTCTGTGCAATTTAACCCCATTTTTACGAAGAAGACTTCTCTCTCATCTCAGTTTTGCTCCGTTGCACTTCCTTCCTTTGGTTCTAGCTTCTTGTATGCCTCGCCTCATTGTCGGGTGTTGGAAGATTTCACTTTTGCTGCAATCGATATGATGTGCAGTTTGCATCAAGATTGGGGACACAACTAATACTCTATATGTCCCACCCTCTCTCTTTTTAATTAATTTTTTAATGTCGGCTTAGTTCTACATTTTTTAATAAATAAATCATAAACATATCTTTATTTTTACCAATTTTTTTTTATATTTTTTAGTCGCCAATTCATCTGACGACGTTGCGTCATTATTAGTGAGGTTGTCTTTTTAATCAATAATTGTCATGTAGAAATTCTTGGAAAACCTTTTTACACCCGCTACCTTTAGGGTAGAAGCGTATTATAACTTTCTGTCTGTCCGTCTGTCTGTTTAGAATTTAGCCACGAAATGGAGCCGATCGTGCGAAAGATTACCTATGAAATAGACCAGTGCAGACGTTTCCTGAAAATTTGAGTGAAATCGAGTAAACATGGAAGATATGAGCCAGACGCATATGCGACGGTGCCTGAGTTTAAATCCCGCCTGTAAAATTTTTGACATTCATTTTATTTTGGTTTGTAGCAAAGTTAACAAGTTTTCTAAATATTTCAAAAATATTTTCGACGTTGCGTCATTATTAATGAGGTTGTCTTTTTAATCAATAATTGTCATGTAGAAATTCTTAGAAAACCTTTTTACACCCGCTACCCTTAGGGTAAAAGCGTATTATAACTTTCTGTCTGTCCGTCTGTCTGTTTAGAATTTAGCCACGAAATGGAGCCTTCAGAAAATATACTTTACAGGTGTTGCCGTACAGCTGTAGCTGCGATCGTGCGAAAGATTACCTATGAAATAGACCAGTGCAGACGTTGGAAGATATGAGCCAGACGCATATGCGACGGTGCCTGAGTTTAAATCCCGCCTGTAAAATTTTTGACATTCATTTTATTTTGGTTTGCAGCAAAGTTAACAAGTTTTCTAAATATTTCAAAAATATTTTCGTGCTCTAAATAACTTGGAAACGGGTATTTTACAGTCGAGCACACTCGAATGTAGCTTTCTTACTTGTGAATTATATATAGACTTTTCTATGAAAAGATACAAGTTTATCGTGAAATTCAGAGCCTATATTTTAATATTTTATATATATTTTATAAATTCTGAAAATAAATTCGTTATTCATTTTGTAGTAATAAAAATTATCGCTAGTCCATAGAGAAGCTGTGGATAAAGTTGGATTGGATAAGAATGACCAGAGTTACAAGATTTGCTCACATAGAACGAACAAAAGTAATAAACATTTTAGTTGAAGTGGGGAAGGCAACGAGAAATGCAGAGCGAAAGCTAATGAATGCAAGACATACATACATGGGAAATTGACAGAAAAAGCAGGAAACATGCTTACATAAGCGAAAGGAAGGAGGAGGACTGTGAATGTGAATGAAAGAAAGAAATATTTTCCAATGCAACGAAAAGGAAAGTTTGAGGTGGCAGCCTCGACTCGTCTGGTGCGCTGTTGAAATAACCTTGCCCGTTGCCACCGCACACGAATGGCAACCAAGGAAGCAAAATACAAAAAACAACGAACTGCTAAAAAGAGTATAGTGGGAAGAGTGAGAGGGTAAATGCTCAATAGAAAAATGGAAAAAAGAAGCTGAAGTTGAAGTTGAGGCTGCAGCTAAATTTAAAGGAACAGGCTGACGAATTAAGGATGTGCGTGCTGTAAGTTGTGAGAGTGAAATGAAGTAGAGAAGTAAAGAGGTAGGGGGTGGTTGAAGGCGGTACTAGCTGCAATCGTCGTCGTCGACTACATCCTGCAGCAAACAGCAGCTGTAAATCTCGCCTTTGTTCTGACCTTTATTGTGTGCTTGTTTTTTTTTTTTTGTACTTGTGCATGTGTCAAATTTGCACGACGAAGCCAAAAGGGGGTGGCATGAAAGTGGCGACAGGGAGGAGAAGGTCTTGCACTTGAACTACGCCAAATACAACACAGTAGAAGAAGATGACAGAGATGGAGACGGAGACAAAGAGGTAGATTGAATTGTAACCGATAGCCGACATGGCAAAGCTAAGTTGCTGCTGCACTTCAGCGGAAAATGGATTCAGAAGAAGGAAGGAGTAGGGATGATGAAGCGGACTGTGCTATTAAGGGATGCAATTGCAAGTGATTGTACTGCAAGTGTCGTTTGGGGTTTGCTCAGCAATTGCGAGAGCGAATGCCAAAGCGAAAGCGAAACATATGGGAAGAAGAGGAGTCAGAAAGCGAATAGACTAGAGTTAAGGATAGGGAATGGGGTGGAGATAAAGTGTGGGCCAGTAGCTCTAATGATGTGTCTGCCTCGTGTTCGAGATGACTTTGTAGCTGCTTGGGTAAACACAAAAAAACAAAACGTCCAAACGGACCAACAAGCCGACCGACAGACATAGCAACCATTAGCATGAGTTTGTTGCATTTGCGCTTAAGGGTATTCTGAGTTTATTTACTTCGTTCATATTTATATTCTAGTCGAGCCATGGTAAGAAAAGAGCATTGGCAATAGGTAATTATTTTGCTTAACAGTTTGATTTCTTGCCAACATTTTCTGATTAATTTGTTTTTGACAAATTTAAATGATTATTGTTATTACTGAAAGTTATGGTTAAACAAAAAAAAATATCTTGACTTGTAAGTTAAAATAATTTCTTTTTGGTATAGAATTTAAAAATATTTCTCAAGTGTGTGTACACAGAGTTTTCTGAAAAAAAGTGCTAAAATTAAGAATAAATTCTTCAATCATAAGATGTAAAAATTGCACCCTGAAACTAAATTCTTAAATCAATAACGAAATTCTTGAACAATTCCCGATTGGACATTTTTGAAAGACAATTGTTCTAATTCTAATAAAAATAACTAATTAATTATCTTGTTGACAGTAGCCATACATATATACAAGAATATATAGAAAACACAATAAAATATTGAGGGGAAAAACTTCCACTTTACTACATAAAAGTTTTTCCATTACAAACAAACTTTTAAGTTTCACATTGTATTTAACATTTCACATATATCGTATTATACGTATGTATGTATATAAAATTGCTTTGATTGAATCATACATTGAATTATATGTTTTTGTTAAAAGCAAACTAACGAATTGTATTGTGATTTCAAACTCTACAAACAAACGGACAGGCAAACGCAAAATATATATTTCCATACATATGTATGTGTCTTTTAAAATGTCATCCATTACCATTTCGTCTTTGAAACTTTTGTTAATTTATATAATATATATATCCTTGCTATAGGGCGTGATCTTATAAGGTTGAGAGCATGGCAAACCGAATTAAAAACTTTACAGATAATAAGGGTTTTTGGACAAATTATTAATATTGTATTATATTTTATATAAAAAAAGGTGCAAAACGGAGTACATACCTTTTGTTTTGTGTTTTGATTGTTGCCCATTACAATGTTTTTCATATTATTTTACAATTTACGTATATTTGTTACAAATGAAATACATTAGGTTACATGAAAATGTTTAATGTGAAATCATTTCTGCTCCCCACTCTATATATTACTAAGGGTTGTAACAATTACACTTTTCCTACCAAAAATAATTTAGATTTATTAAAATAAAAAAAAAGGAAATATTTATGAAGTTTACATTTTTACTTAAATCTGTAAATTATATTTAGTAATATAAAGTATACACACAAAGATCCCACATTGGCTCTAAGCTGAGCATGAAGCTGAAGATTTAGATGAACATGGGGACAAGCGCTGGAGCTGAAGGTTGGATTGTCACCCTTGGGGAGGAGGAGAACGTAAACGCCATGTAGACCCCGTTACTATATATATGTGTGTGCTTCTTCTTGGTTGTTCTCTGTGTTATTGTTGGTGTACAACGCTCATTGTTGTGCTGTTGGTATTAGTGGTTTTTTTCTTTTTTTTTGGGAGTTCTCATTAGAAACTTTTTTTGTTTTGTTTTTGCCAACATCATTTTCAGCAAAACGTCAAAACAAAAAGGGTTCGCATATAAACACATGTGTAGAGTGTGTAGACCCCTTTTGCATATAGTATAGAGATAAGCGCGAGCGGAGATTTAGATATTTTAGACATGCGTGTGCACTTCCACAGTCCCCTTTCCTGTTTCCTACTCTTGCCTTTTTAAAACCGAATGCCTGCGTGGTTGGTTGGGTCTCTGTTCCTGACATGTCTCTCAGTGTGTACCGCTGACCAGCGCAAGGCCTCCAAGCTCTCCACTTCCACACTTACTAAACATGCTTAATTAGAAAGTAGCTGCGGTCGCTCCCAAACAGCGACTGCAGCAGCGGCAGCGACAGAGGCAGAAACGGCAATGGTAATGGGGGTGGTGATGGCGTTGGAGACGGAGACGGGGATCTACGACTTTGGCTCATATTTCACTGACCAGCGCACCACTTGCTGAGGCAGCAGCCACCGCGGTAACCCCCCGTGCTTCGTCTTCCCCGCCTTCCCGTCTCATCCTGGCAACCCTTAGCCTTAGCTAAGCATGAGAGACTTTTTGGTTTACCGTCGCGTTGCGTAGCATTGCGTTGTCTCTCGTTTCGGCTGAAAATATTGCTCATTAGGCAAGGCAGACGGGAGGAGGGAGGTTGGTCGGGTCGGGGATACTTTCGCGAGCTTGTGGTGGGAGAAGGTTGGAAAGGGAGCCGTTACGCACATATGAATATGTTGAATTAATCACTTGGGTTTTGGGTTCTCTCCTTTTTTTTTTGTTTTTTTTTTTTCGATATGTCGTGTGTTGTTCGCTCTTTTTTTTCTACTGCCTGGCATCGGCATGGCCGTTTTAGCCGAGCCGAGCGAGACCAACAGCCAACAACCAACATCAACAACAACAACAACCAGAACCAGCTTCATTCGCGGCCCCTGCTCAAACCAAACTGGACACCACATTGACATGGGCATTGCTCTAGGCATATTTGGCTGCCCCGTGTTCCCGTTCTCGTTCCCCTTCTCCTTGCCCCTACCCCATTTGCCACTCTCCGTTCGTCAGCCTGCTTTTATATTATGCAGCAAATCGATAAAAACTTTGACCGTCCACCCCCCGTGCTGAGCAACTGTGAAATGTGTGAAATGCGCGCATTAAATAAAAAACGCAGAAAAAATGTAAAAGAGGGATAACCCCTCTCGTAGCCTATCTGACGCTCCCCTGACGCTGCTAGAGCCGAAAAAGGGTTTCGCGTTGTGTTTGGTTTGGTTTTTATTTTACTCTTCTGCCTGCTGAAAGGTGTGGCCATCGCCCATCCCCTTCCCCCACCAAACATTGTTTGCAACATGCACCTTCATTCTGCGGAGGCGTGTTTTAGATAAGGCGAATAACTGCGATTGTTTGGAATATTAATGCAAAAGTTTTTATGCTACATCCATGTCCAGCTTTGAATTCACGCTCCTAACAACTAATGGCAACTCGAGTTCTCTTTCCTTTCCCCTTTGAAATCCTCTGCGGTTGACAAAGTGACAATTGCAAATACGAGCCGAGTCAAGGAGCTAAACATTGATTTATGTGGTGTGGTACATATGTAGAGTATACGTATGTACATATATACCATGCGGAAAGTCTGCTTCTAATCCCAAACCCGATTTGTATTTTATAACATTTAATTTAAGTTGAAATCTGTTTATATACAACAAGTAAGAGACCGACGGACACACAGACTGCCATGGCTAAATCATCTCGGCTGTGGTCGGCTATGATCGAAATTATATATCCTCTTGGCACTTGCATTCAATTGCACAAAACCATAAAAACCATCTACCATAATCAAAAAATAGTACCAACACATACATAAAACTTTGTACTAACACATATTTTTGAATAATTATTGAATTTAAAATTTAAAATGGAAATTTTCATTGTTGAAATATTCATTTTCATTTATTTTTTCTTATAATTTTTGATTGTCGCAGCAATTTTTAATAGCTTATTTGTGATCCTAGCAAGAATTTCTATTAAATTTGAACTTGTTATTATGCACTTCGCATATACATTGCGTTTTGGTTCGATTTGATTTAATTCATAGTTATTTTAATCATGTTTTCTCATTGATTTGATTTTTATTTTTTGGCGAGAGCTTGGGTTGGCGTAGCCGTAACTAATTTATTTTTAATTATGTGGCGCAGCTGCAGGCTGCAGTCTGATAAATAGCGACAGAGCTACATGAAAGCAACTCCAGCAGCAAACAACAACAATAACGACAACGATGACTCAAATCAAAGGCACAATTTGTAAACAGTTGTTGTCGCTTGGTGTTTTTAATATTTGAATGCAAACTGCAAAAATTACTTGACTGACTTTGAGCGTCCTCGAATTTAAAACCAACGAAGTGTGTGTGTGTGTGTGTGTGTGTGTGTGTGTGTGTGTGTGTGTGTGTGTGTGTGTGTGTGTGTGTGTGTGTGTGTGTGTGTGTGTGTGTGTGTCTTTGAGCTTGTCGTATGTCAACTGCATAAGGATAAAAAACATGAGCAACCACAAGCATTCTTGCAACGCACACACACCAATAAAAGCCTGCGGAAGTGCAGCAATTGCAACGAGGCTCACAAAGCATTCTAACATGATTTTAATTACGATGACAAAAGCGAGAAGAATAAAATCAAGCGTTGCCGACGTCACGAAACTCGGCCCAAACTTATGCCACAAAACAACTTCAGACCCCGTCGCCATCCTCCATTTCGTGCCCCAAACCCACAGTGAAAAGTGACAAATGCAAACGCCGATTCAACAACAGCAACAGCTGCAAAAATAACAGAGAAACAGAAGCACAACGACAGCGATACAAACAGCAACAAGAGTAGAAAGACAGAAGGAGAGAGGGGGCAAGGGCGAGCGAGAGAAACGTGTGAAGTCCTCAAATCGCTTGCAGCGAGATGGCGGCTGACAAATGCTTCGCACTTTTTTGTCAGCCTCATTTCGCTTGGCCTTGTGGCATGTCCTCCCTTGCAGCGCCACCTGTGCCGTCATGCTGCCACATTGCAGTCACTTTTCCGTGTTGCACTGTTGCAGGAACTGGGAATTGCATTTGCATTGTGGACGACATTTAGCATTTCATAGATATCGCACCCTTCCATTATTCTATCTATTAATATCTGCTCTAAGTTTTACGTTAGTTGCTTTGATTTGAAATCATATCTAAATCATGTAATTTTTTTTTTTATCGTTACTTAATTTTATTTTTTGCAAGAACTATTTTAACTATTTTTCTAGATAAAGTTAGGCTCGCTTTGAAAATTAATATGGATCTATTGGAATCTGGTGCTAAGACTCTTCTCACTAACTTCTATGTTTTTCATTTAATCACAACAAAATTTCAATATTAATTTCGACTATAGATATCGTTGTGTGTACCAAAACTATTAATTCTAGCTTTAAAATATCCCTACTTGATGTACGGGTAACAAAAACACGTGTTTAAACATTTGGTAGCTTTTAGTCTCTGAGACCTAGGTCTCCATACGGACAGACAGACGGGCAGGACTATATCGTCACTGGTTTTTACGCTGATCAATATACAAATTTTATGAGGTCGGAGATTCATTCTTCCGCCTGTTACATACATTACATTTTACTTAAGCTTTAATACCCTTCAACCCTATGGGTACCGGGTATAATAAACTGATCAAATTACCCTAGAATGTGCACCTTCTGCTGCAGATTTCAAGCTTACAAAAACAAGTGTTAGCTAATTTGCTTAGCAAACTTTGTAAAGCTCTTCTGCTTGACCACGCCCACTAAGCAGATCCGGCACCATTAAAATCTTTGTCCGACGTCAATACATACACACACTTGCAAATTTGTTATCCACCAATCTTACAGACTGAATTATCAGTATAGCGAAGATCCGTGTCGAAAGTGCGAGTATACAAGTTATTAAATTAATAATTAAATAATTATTACGTAGAAGCATCATACAAAATCAAAGCAGGCAAGAGTATTAAATTGTTTATTAGTCGAGAGTGCCCGACTACGAGATACTCTGTTCCCATTAGCTTGTAATTATATATGTTTACACATTTGCGAAAACACGTTCTATGAAAACAAGTATAACGAACACTTTTTGTTCAGCTAGTACGATTCTTACCAACATCACAAGGTATATTAAGAGTTGAGAGCATATATGGCTTACCAAATTATACATCATTACATAAAGAATTTCTCGAGTTATAACTTATTTAGATCAAAAAAATGTGACTAGTTCTAGATTTTCGTATATTGTGGGCGACTGTGGTACCTAAATTTAAAATAATCCTCATATGTACGTACCAAATTAGGTGTGTCAAGCTATATATTTCTGAGATCCACGCAATTACTCCGACAGACGGACAAACCGGCTGTCTTAATCATCTTGGCTGTTGATGCTGATGCTGACTAAGAATATATGTATATATTTTATAGGGTCGGAAACGCCTTTCTTATTTTAAATAAGAAAAGGGTATAAAAAGTGACATATTTTGAAAGTTGGATATTTGTATTCATTTGCGTATAATAACAAGCACATTTGGAATGTTTTTGACTGTTTGAATATGGCTGACAAATCTAAAAAAAATTAAAATCTGGTACAATAGCTCAATTACCTTGATCGAATTATCTCGTTAGAAAGATGCATATTTGTGTGTGAGTTTCTTCAATTTTTATTTTAATTTTTGCGCAATTTTGCGAAATTAATTGACATGAGGAAAATACAAAAACAAAAAAATAAAATTAATAAGTATTTCCTATTAGGTAATATCGTTAAGTAATAATTAGGGTTTTGAATAACCTAGATAAAAGAGTTCAAATGTGATGAAAATGTCTAAATGCGTACCAAAGATTGTCTTTCCCATTTACCTTAACTGTCAACAGATCTATGTATATACTTTTTGTATTGTATAGGTTTGAAGCTGTATGAATTAAGCAAAATTGTCCGACCCAATGAGTGCTTGTTGACAAATCAGATTAATAAGAAAATTTGATGAATTTAAATTCTTATTAAGTATTATTGTTTTAAAGATTAGTTAGTTTACTAACTACTAACTCAGATATCTAGAATGTAATTTTTTTAGTAATTCAAAATTGTATTAGTAATTCAAGAGATGCTGTCATTAGAGAGGTTTTTAGGGAAGTCAGATAATTCGTTGCGAATATAAGGAATACTTGGTAGCGTTTCGCTTCTCTTGAAATCCGCGCCCAAAGTGCTTATGCTTTAATAGACCTTTAGCGGCATATAGAGACAGAGACAGATGCGTGGGTGGGGATGAAGGTGTTTGGTGGGTGGCGGGAGGTGGGAATTGGAGAGGAGGGTGGGATTGTAGGAATGCGGGTTCTGCGTTATATTATTTTGACAATTTTTTTTATTTTCAAAAATAAAAAAGGGTTACAGAAAGAGAAAGAGCGATGCAAGTACATGCAAGTACATAACAACTGCGTGTGTGTGTGTGATGCTTCGTGGGTGGTTGGGCTTGTCGAAAATAAATGAAAAAGGCAACACATCATTGGTGGCATGTGCATAATCAAGCGACGGAATGACCACGGCCGATAGGCAGGAAGAGGGATGCAGAATGAAGTAGAGTCGCGGCATAGGCCCGAAATCGAAAGCCGACAACCGAAAACCGGCAGAAGCGGTAGGGACATCAGCAACACGAGGCAAATGGTAAGTGGAACTGCAATTGCTGCGGCACCGGCAGCAGAGATAGAGCGCGGGAATGCTGCGCAGCTAGCGTCAGAAATAGTGTCCAAAGTGCGTTGCAAATGAGCAAAAAAAGGCCACGCCTCCCGCTCTTGGCCAGCTCCTGGTCTGGGCCTACTTCTCACTGCATCAGCCCCTGCTTCTGCTCCTGTCTCCGCTCCTGCCATTGTCCTTTGCATCCTTGTGCAGCTGCAGCAGTTTTGTATGTGCTTTTGCTGCTGCTGTTATTGTTGTTCTTATTGGAAGACCGTGTTGCCCTGGTGCGTTACCTTCCTTCTTCTACAGCTCCTCCTTTTGTGCCATGTTTTTCCTTTTTTTTGTTTTTGGGCCGGTTTTTTATTTCATTTTTTTGTGGTGGGGCGATTCTCGTTTTTTGTTATTTTTTTTATTCTGTTCGTTTTTGTTTTTGGTTATATTTCCTGCACAATTTTAATGGATTTTTTCGTAGATGTGCATGCGTTATATATCCACATTCGCTTTCCCAAATATACAGACATTATATATAGATATAGTGTATACATACATATTGCGTGTGTATGCAGGTTGTTTTACTTTATGCACATGGGCTCGTTTCTGCTTCTTTTTTTTTCGTACACTCTTTTTTTGTTGGCTAACGTCGCCATCGCCATCGCCATCGCTGCTGCTCATCATGATGAGCATTTTTTTATTCAAGCAGATAATTACATTTAAATAAAATAAAAATTTCATGTAGCGCAAGGTGGAGTCGTCGTTATGCCCCATCCAACAAGCAACAACAACGACAACGGATAACAAACAACCAGCATAGCTCCCACTGCTCCCTGCTAGAAGAGAGCCCATGACTGGGACAGGGATTGAGACTGGGAACTGGGGCCGGTCCTCATTCTGGCTTGGGCCTGAACCTGAGCCTGGACTGGACTCAACTCGCAGGCGGTTGTTGGTTTTGTTGGCATGTTATTTTATAATTCATTTCGTTGCGTTGTTTGACTTACGCGGCAATGCACGCTACTGTCCCGGCATGGCAACTGCACTCCTCTCTACTCAGCACAGCAAGCTGCACTTGCTCCTGCACTGGCTCATGCTGGAGTCAGAGCAGGAAACTCATCGTGCAATCGCATACTGTGTTGTCACACAGCGCCGCAAATTGCGCCGCATTTGTCTACTCTTAGGCTGGTCATCTCTTTTGCCAGTTTACCAGTTGGGGTGTCCAAAATGCAATTCATTCGCCTCGCCCCTGCTGCCTTCCCATTTCAAGCTGCCGTCCTTTAACCTCCTCGTTTACTGCCCAGGTTTTGCTTGTTTGCCAACTGCAGTCAAGTTGTTCTGTACTGTTTTGTTCTGTTCTGCCCTGCTCTGTTAATGCTAATTGCCAGGTTTATGTAGAGCTTCTCTACAGCAAGTTGCACTTAATGTCCGCTGAGGACTGCACTTCATCCTTATTTAGCCAAGTGGCTGTCCGTCTTTGGGGTCATTTCAAATTCTAAAAGTGTCGCAGTCAAAAATCTTCAAAAGCACATTTCTGCTTATCTGCCTCGTTCTCTTTTTTCATTTATTTTTCTGCCTACTGCAGTAATCCCTCCTCACAATTATACTGACGTTTGCCCTACAGAGTGATAAACAAACAATTATTATTATTATTTAATTGTTTATGAGATGCATAACTGGGAGTATAGAACCATTTTTATGAATTTTTGAAAAGGTTGATGTGGCTTAAGATTAAATTTTTAATTTATTCAATAATTTGAAATTTCTTCATTTCTTTCTTTTGTTTTTTACCTTGAAAACATTTCTGCGTTAGGTCACGGATTAATTTGCCCGAAGTTAAAAATCTATCGCTCAACTTATAAGGTATGTTTATTTGTCTCATATGTTATTATTAGTAGATTAGTATTTAGCAAAGGTATCTTCAAGTACAATCGAAGAATAGCTCTCTGTACCGAAATGTAAGGTATTATATTTTGTTTGGCATGTTAAAACAGTCAGATGCAGATTTGAATATAAAAAACCTAATCTATTTTAAATTATTTGTGTGAATTACATTTAGAATAGTAAACTATTGCCTAGGAATGCCTAATGCAATTTAGAACTAAATGATCTGTTTGTATATACTATACAGTATATACAGTCGAGTCGCTATAATTCGTAATGGCAAGGGGATAATATATTTTACGAAATACGCGAGACTTCGACTAACCGATCGAATTTTTTTCAAGGGAACAAATTTTTACGAATTATTGATAATTTTGAATTTGCGGGGTACGAATTATCGCGACACGACTGTACTATATTATTTGGATTATTAATAATGTAGAGTTTCAAATTTTAAACACCTGCTCTGTGTATGAAAATATTGTATAAAATTAGTAGTTGATTTCCAGATATATGGGCTTGAAAAATTTCTGTTGGATTAATTGCACTTTCAGCTGAAGTTGAGTCTAGTGGAGTTGCAACAGAGCGCAACAGGCTGCCCTTACATGGCTGAGCTGCAGCTGTCACAGCCTCAGTCTCAGTCTCAGAATGCGCCTGTGTCACGAATTTTTCTGTGTCTTGCTTTTGTTTTTCAAGAAACACAACAGCCCCACGACACACTTTCAGCGAATCAATATAATTGTCATAAAAAAAAGCGAGAATGACGACGAGATAGAGAGAAAATGGGAGGCAGGTTGGGGGGAGGCAAAGGTTAAGCGTTGAGGGTTGTCGATGCCAGGTGGCAAAAGATCCAAAGTCGAGACCAACAGGTTGCTGTCGATGTTGTCGAGGAAACGCCAGCAAGACAATAAGAACACTTTGCGTTAGTTTTGACCATGCTGTGGCCTTAAGTGACATCTAGATGGACAGACAGACTGCAGGTTTATTGACTGATTGCTGCTACTCTTTGTTTGGCTTTCCTTAACGCACCGTTCCCGATATTTTTTAAATTGTCTGCTCAATAATCGGCATTATCATATTTAGATGGCTCGTCACCGTCACTTGCACCCCGTACTTACTCTGCAAAGCTGTTGCTCTCGTCTGCTTTGCCCCACTGCGTATACTTGATGTGCAGTTGACACTTTTTGTTGGTCTTGCGTTGCGAGGGTTTTGTAATGCAATAATGCATCCTGTGGACAGACAATGCTTCTCTTAACCAGCTTAATGCATTGCCTGTGATGGAAATTAAGTGGCGCAGAAACAATGTTGCATTCCTTCGCCAAGTTGCAGCGCTTCTATTCGAAAGTTGCGTTGCATTCAGCTCGCATAGGTATTTTGTATGCATAAGTCTTTCTTTTTGTTCCCTTCATAATTGTGTTTTGTGCTGTATAAGTTGCTTTAATATGCTTCTTGGTGAATTACTTGACAGCGATTGTGGCTATTGTTTAAACAATCTCGACAATTTCACGTTATTCACAATAAAATAGGGACACAAGTAATCTGCTAAAATAAAGCCACATAACATTTATTGGTGCTATTGTCAAGATAGGTTGGGAACAAAAAAACATTTCCCTTAGAAACAATCATTTAAAATAATACCACTTATATTAAAATTTTCGTTTGTATTGGAAGTAAAAATTATAAGCAAGTAAATTATTTGATATAATAAATAATAAGTAGATTTTGAATTCAATTTTAACCTTCAAACGAACTTTCAAAATTCACTGGAATCATTGAGACTATAATTATTATTATGCACACCAAAATTCAATGCTCTAGGTCTATTATTACGGTTTTTCCAGTTTTCGGGGGCGGAAAGGAGCATGACAAAAATCTAAAACAAACTTGATCTGAGTAAGACCCCTTTCTGTCACCTATACTGTCACCAAATTTCATATCTCTAGGTCAATCACACACTTAAAACGTCCATTTGAATGGGGCGCAACGATTTTGATTTGTTTTACTAATCAGGCGTGGCACCCAACTTTTGAAATAAACTTGATCTGCGTAATAAATGCAGGAGCCTATGTAACAAATTTGGTGTCTCTGTTGTCTCTGAGACCTAGGTGCTCCTACAGACAGACAGACGGACATGGCTATATCGTATCGGCTGTTGACATTGATAAAAAATATATATACTTTGTGGGGTCGGAGCTGCCTCCTTCTGCCTGTTATATACATTTTCTGTTGACACTAAGTTATAATACCCTTTTACCCTGTGGGTAGCGGGTATAAAAATAAATTATTAAAATCATTACATTAACATCAGAAATAATCTGTTAGAAGAAAATAACTTGTAGTACAACCTTGCATTTATTTTGAACCTAAAATAATCCAACGTCTTTAAGTCAATGAATTTAAATTTTAAATTTTAAACAAATTTCTAATATATATATATATATGCTAAAAGAAATCTACTTTTAATTCGATTAAAATTAACTACAGATATAATCTGATATAAGAACACAACTTCGATTTTTTTGTTTGACAGTCATAATAATTAAATATTTTTAATTCAATTTTAATATTTAAAAGAATTTGTAAGAAATATTGAAATACGTCGTCCCTATTACAGAAGTAATTTGGAAAAATAATAATAATTCAATTAACATTAACAATACACATAATCTGGTAAAAGGAAGCATTTTCTTTACACGTTTGTTTTAATTTTTCAGGTATTACAACCAATAATGGTGACTACAGTTAGAATTTAATTCGAATATTTCAGTGCTATACTAATTGAGGATCGTTAAATCAATTAAAATTTCTATCGATACCGCACGACTTCCTTGGAAAATGGTGAGTGTGCCAATAGCTTTTTTTAATTTGTAAGATAAGACGAAGTAAAATTTTTTTTTTATTTAATTCATTGAAAACCATTAAGAACGCTTTAGTCGAGAGTTTACGACTACGTGATACCCTGTTTCCATTAGTTTGAAATTATAACACGCTTACTCACATTTATACATCAAATGGTATAGATTTGTTGGCAATTAAAAAAAAAAGTGACTTGTTCTTGATACTTTTGGTATTTACCCAAAACTATAATTCCCGTTTTTCCCATTTTCAACGGGAACAAGGTATAATTATCTGTCGAAAGAACTTGCAGCCGACTACACACTATGTGTTGGGGGTAAGGGGAAGATGCAAAATAAGGAAGTTGCATAAGAGGAACTAAGCTTGTTAGTAATTTGGTCGAATTGGTGAAGAGGGGCGAAAAGAGTGGAAGCGAATTTGGGCTGAGAATTGGCAAGTTGATGGGTGGTTTAGTTAGCAGTGGCCTCAACTTCCCAGGATGAAAAATGGGAGTGGGCGGAGGGGGCAAAGAAGGGGTTGCTGGTGTGCAAGGGTGCCTTATTTCCCATATTATTATACATATTTTACTTTAACTTTTTTTTGTGTGTGCAGTTTTGTGCAATTGCTGCGTAGTTGTTGTTCGGCTGTTTCTTTGCAGTCTTCGTCTGCCTCTTTACTTCAGTTTCATCATTGTTTCTTTATATAAGCGTGGGTGTGTGTGTGTGTATGTGTGTAGGAGAGTGAGTGATTGTGTGGGACGGTGCGGTTTTCTGCACTCATATGTGCTTGTAAAGTTTTTACTTCGTTAGCATAATGAGAAACCGCGTGTTCATATCTACACGCCTACACACATTCGCACACTCAAGGATACTGCGTTTGCATTAGCCCAAGCTCCAAGCTGATTGCGCCTCTTGCGTGAGTATTTTGTGTCAATCTCTCGCACTCTGTGTCTCAGGGATTGTGTATGTGTTTGTGTGTATATGGAGAAGATGTTGTATGGGGAGGAGAGGGTGTGGGCTGCACAGCAGCACACAGCCACAGCAAATTCTATTTAAATTGTGTACAACATTATTAGAAAGTTTTCCATTGCCCCGACCAACACCAACAACAACAACATCAATTGCCGCAGAGAAAGCCGAAAAAATAAGCACAAAGTACACAACCAGGCAGCAGAAGCAGCCACACACTCTGGTGTCCGTGGGAGAGGGGAAAGGAGCGCGCGCAAAAAGTTGCAAAGAACGCTAACATAAGCAAAAAGAAGAGAATATGTTGGGAAAAAGTCGAGAAACAAAATTTTTAATTTGCCTCGCGGTAACACACACTTACCAACACACACACACACACACACTCTCACACACTCTCACACACTTTAATGCCTGGGCCACTGAATGGGGAAGTAGAGCATCCAATCGTCGAGGAAGAGCTCTGGTCAACGCAATGGGCCTACTCGACCTAGTGCTACTTAACGACGGAAATAAACCGACCTTCGACAATGACAGAGGATCATCGCATATTGACGTCACTTTCGCTAGCAGGGCTCTAGCAATAGGCGCAACGTGGGAAGTTCTGGAGGAGGTGACGCTAAGTGACCATGCGCTGATCCTTACGAACATCAAAATGACGAGTGCGACACCCAGGATTCGAAGAAAGGAACTAGGACGAGCGTGGGACACGAGGAAACTCGACAAGGACATGTTGACGTATATGATAGATGGGCTGGAGAACCCAGCAGGCCAAGCTGAGACTATGGCCATGAACCTGACTAGACTACTAGAAACGACGTGTGACGCTATAATGCCGCGAAAAAAGACAAATAGGAACAAACCACCAGCCTTCTGGTGGAGTGAGTCCTTGAGACTAATGAGAACGGAGTGTCTCACAGCAAGAAGAAGAGCACAGCGGGCGAGAGGACGCGATGACCACTGTCAGCTAGTGAACTGCCATAGAGCAGCTCGGGCGGCACTACAGAGAGCGATCGCGACTGCAAAGGCTGGAGCGTTCAAGGACCTGCTCGACAGTATTGACGAGAACCCCTGGGGCTCGGCCTATAAGATAGTTTATAAAAAACTGAAAACTCCGGCGGGCAAGCTACAAATTGAGCCCGGCGTAATGGCCAGTATTGTAGAGGAACTGTTCCCAAGGGAAGCTACTCTATGGCAACCCGCGGAACCTACCTTTGGCGTGCCTTTTCCAAGGATCACCCCAGAGGAAATAGTGCAAGCCGCACAAAGGATAAAGCCTAGCAAAGCTCCGGGATTGGACGGAATACCAGGCACTGTCGTTAAAGCCGTAGCTGTGGCAAAGCCCGAATTGTTTAGCAGTACATTCCAACAGTGCCTTACTGAAGGGCTTTTTCCCAAAACATGGAAAAACCAACGGCTTATACTCATCCCAAAGGGTAAAGGTAACACGAACACTGCCAGTGCTTACCGTCCCCTATGTCTACTAGGCATAGTGGGAAAGCTGTTCGAGCGCATTCTGTACTGCCGGTTGGAAGCGTTCACTGAGGGACCCAGTGGGCTATCGCACCAACAGTATGGGTTCCGAAAGGGAAAGAGTACAATTGACGCTCTGGCTGAGGTCCGGACCATTGCCCAAAACGCGCTAGACGGAGAGAGATGGCTAGGGGGAAGGAAGGAATACTGTGCGATAGTCACTCTTGATGTGAAGAACGCCTTTAACTCGGCTAAGTGGACCAGTATCCTCAGCGCCATGAATAGCATGGGTATTCCTGCATACCTCAAGGATATTGTTGGGAGCTACTTCCGAGAGAGAGTACTTTGGTACGAAACGAGCGAAGCCCCCAAAAAGTACCAAGTTTCCTCAGGTGTTCCACAAGGATCTGTGCTTGGCCCAATCCTGTGGAACATCATGTACAATGGTATCCTAAACGTAAGGAGGCCAAGGAACGCTGAGCTGCACTGCTTCGCGGACGATGTGGCGATCACAGCAGTAAACAAAACACTGCCTGCACTGCAAATCACGTGCAACGAAACTATTCGGGCTGCCACTAGGTGGCTGGAGAGTGTCGGGCTGGAAATTGCAGCTCATAAGACAGAGGTCGTGCTACTAAGCAGCAGAAAGGCGGTAGAGGCGCTCCAGATAACGGTCGATGGAGTACAGCTCGAATCAGCTAGGTCACTGAAATACCTGGGAGTCATGATTGACCATAGACTCCGTTTCAGCGACCATGTGCAATATGCCAGTAGGAAGGCCGCCATGACGACCACCGTCCTAGGTAGATTAATGCCGAACGTAGGTGGTCCGAGGATGCCAGCAAGGAGACTACTGGTCTCAGTTGCAAAGGCAACCCTACTGTATGCCGCACCAATATGGAGCAGAGTAACGACGAATCCTTCACACCTCAAAGAGGCTCGGGCAGCCTATAGAACCATGGCCCTAAGGCTTATTAGAGGCTTTAGGACCATATCGGAGGATGCGGGCTTGGTTCTCGCTGGTATGCTTCCAGTAGACCTCGAAATCAAAGCCCTAGCTCAAACGAGAGAAGGCGCCAACCGGACGACGGCGTACGAGCGCCAACTGGAGGAGTGGCAGACTAGATGGCAAACATCAAGAAAGGGGCGATGGACCTTTGAGTTAATCCCAAACATCGCTACCTGGATTGAGTGCCAACATAAGGAGCTGGACTATCACTTAACTCAGTTCCTAACGGGACATGGCTGCTTCCGAGAGTATCTGGAAAGATTCAAACATGTGGATACCCCCTATTGCATCTACTGCATAAACAACGAGGAGACGGCTGAGCACGTGCTCCTCCACTGCCCAAGATTTGCAAACGAGAGGGAGCAAATCTGTAGACTGGTGGGGTCGCCCTTGAGTCCAAGGGGGCTTCTCGCTGCTATGATGGCAGACGCGGATTCCTGGAGGACGGGACAGACACTCATTGTGAAGATTATGAAGCAAGTTCGAGCAGACGAAGTAACCAATAGACCTGTCAGTCAATAACTGATGAACGAGGTCCGAGAGGTGGCGGTCAAATAAATACCACCTCTAATAATCGCGGCTTGTCGTAAATGGCGAGACATCCTGACGTTAGTGTGCATTGGAGCACACCATCCTGCTCACCGACGTAATACCTTAATTGGCAGTCCCGGTGAGCTTATAAAGGACAGAAGAGCGCACGGAGGTTTTTAGTGCGTAAGAATCGCACATACCCATCTAGAGGATTAGATGGCATCTTTTGAAGATTTTCCTGCCGGGGTGCAACACCAAAAAAAAAAAAAAAAAAAAAAAAAAAAAAAAAACACTCTCACACACTCTCACACACACACACTTACACACGTGCACGTTAAACTGCCTTAACAACGAAAACCCGTCGCATTTCTTGGAAACCCTATCCAGAAGAGGCAGGCAAAGGCACCTCTCAGGCTGCTGCTCGCGAATTGTTTTAAATTTCCTTGGCTCAATTTTATTTAGTTGCGGCATCTTCTTCTTTAACTGTCGACATGTCCCAAATGATCGACTCCTTAGTTTGTTATTGCAAAATTAAAAAAAAAATAGTTCAAAATTAATTAACAATTTATAATAATATATAAATTTGCATCCAGTGACAATGGGAAGATTTGTTTGTTTTTTTTTTTTTACTGCAAATTTGTATAGCCAGAATTCATAGGGTAGAAGAATATCATATCTTAGTGCCAACAGAAATTTATGTAATGCGTAAATTTTATATATTCTTGATCAGTGTCAACACCAGAGACGATACAGCAATGTCCGTCTGTCCATCCAATAAGAACGTGTTCAGTTTATTTTTAAATTGGGTTATGCTTTTTAAAAAATCGAATATGTGAATTATATTTTCCCTGTATCTCACAGTCAAACTCTCTACTGCAACTTTCTTATTTGTTTTTTCAAATTTTAATTTTTTTAAAATTAATTTTCAACGATTACTTTTTGTTTCAAATTCACAAACTGAGAACAGAATGTTACCTCTTAATATTCATATTAAATCGGATAATTAAATTTAAAGTTATAAATATTATTGAAGAAAATACAATACACTATTGTAGTTTGTGCTTTTGGCAAATCTCCAAAATTTGTTTAAGTCACAACTTCGAATTGACTTTTAAAGGGCATAAATTGGGAATTAAAAAAAATGCTATTGGACACTATTAGTTGATGCAAGCTGCGGCCAACGCCAACTGGCCAACGTGGCGTATGACCAAATGACTCGCTTGCTGCTCTCAAAGTTGAGCCCGCTTCACTGTGAATGCCAATTGACAGTTGGCTGATTATACATAATAACATACAAGTACGCACATGCATTCACATATTGGGTGTGGAGAGAACCAAGGAGTGTGGTGGCGGGGGCTTATAAGGGGATACAAAACTTTTCCTTATTCTTTACTGCTCAAACTGCTCGAAGAGCTTGGCCGCCCCCGTCAAAGGGCAGACTTCTCCCTCCTCCTCCCCCTTCCCTCTCCCGTCCTCACTGGTTCACTCCTCGCCCTTGTAAGCAAGCTTAAAGGCAGATGGATGAAAACGATGCGGGGTACGGGGCCAAGGACTTTTTTGAAGAATTAAAACCGCAAATGTTGCTGTGCATATTATGCAAAATTAGTAGCAGTACCTACGCACACACACATACACATACGAGTTGCTCGGTATGTGTGCGTGTGTAAGCGTACACAAAAAGAATATTTAAGAAACTTTTCACATGTTTGTTTTGCTCGTTCGTCACTCCCTCCCCCGTGCCCCAAGAGGAAAAGGAAAAGGAAAAGCGGTAGGCGTTTCCATCATTATTTTCGTTTTCTTCCCGTTTGAAGAAGGCGACGGCAATTCTAGATTTCTGCTAGATTCGTCTGGGAATTTGCGTCTGGGTATTTTTTTTAGGGTATTCTGTGTTCGAGAGTCGCTTGTCGCGAGTCCAATTGCAGGGTATTAACAATTCGGTCCGCTGAGAAAAGAGAGTTAAAAGAGACTTGGGGTGTTGTGTTGGCAAAGGCTGATGAGGGCAAACTTGCACTTCTTAAGCATATTTCATTACGCTTGCTTTGCAGCGAGTTGCCGAGTTGCCGCCAGAATGCGATGGTGGCATGTGGTATGTGGCGTTTGGCAAAGGGTAGAGCCGCGTCTTCAGTTTCGAATGTCAAGGAAGATCGAAAGACCTAAAAGCAGCAACAAGGATGGCAACTGGCAAAACGAACGACAAAATTAAAAAGAGCCATAGCGAGAAGAAGAACGAGAGAGGGAAGTTGGGGCAGAAACAAGATGATGAAGGAGAAGAAGAGCACCGTCGCCCTGGTAACATTAATCGCATCGTAAATGTGGCTGCCATTTGCAACTCACAACCAGCTAATTTAACCCTGAACCGTCTCAAAACGAGCGACTTTCTTTACACACATCCACAGCACATACAAGCGATACGCACACATGCCAAGGTCTGCCACCTTGAGCCTTTGACTCCGTTCCTTCTGTTCTTCGGAATTCTTCTCTTGGTGTCTCAGTCTTAGTGTCTCTCAGTGTTGCTCCTTTTGTCTAGAAAAAATATGCGTATGTTTGTGTATTTTTTGAGCAAAAATAAAAGCGCAAACGCTTGCGTCACTTTCGGCATTCCTCCTCTCCCTTTCTACCTCCCTTTTGACTGACTGGTTAGACTCCCTCTGCTGATTATTTTGAAATTAATTTCAAAGCCCTTTTCTGTGGTTGCCACATTGCTGCGCACAAAAATGTCTTCAACTTCCAGCAGTGTGCTTAACTTCATTACTCATCATCTTTGCTCGCATTTCACATCTTATTTTTCTTTGGCTTTGTATCATACAGAACCCACACATATAGACAGACACATGTGGATAAGCTTGTCAGTTTCTATAGCGGTTCGGCTTTTCCTGTGCTGTTTTTTGTTTGGCAGCTTTCTAAGATGATTTTCAAAATGCTGCTGGTCTTTTGGAATGTAGAATTTACCATTAAAACTATGTAAACTGTTTGTTAGAAGCTGCGCGCAAATCACTGACAGAAAAAATGGCAGAAAACTGCCAAAATTTCCCAAATTCAAGTTCTAATTCTTTGAATATATTATCAATACATTTTTTTGATTTCATACACATTTAATGAATCATAGGATTCGTTTGTCTTAAACAATTTTAGATACTTTTCAGGTATCTTGTAGTTATGGCAACAGGCATCTTGATGTCGAATACCAATCCAAAAAAACATAGTATTTACAAACGGCCTTGTCAGGGTTCTTCGAATCACGACACAGCCGTTTTTATCGTCGATAGCTCAGTGTAGCTGTTGTAACCTCTATGTGCGATAACACCAAGGTTGTATGTACCATTAATACTACTAATTTTGGATGGGAAATTTAAACACTTTTAACAATTTGACACAAAAATGCTGGAATTGAGAAGAACCAGACAGATTTCCTGCTGAAGCCGTAGAAAACCTTTCACTCATCTTCTAAAGAATATGTAAAATCTCATGCATAAGATTGAATCTAATATCTTAGTTAGCGGCAAAACTATTACATTATCTAGTAATTGAGAGTGTTGAGCATCTTGAAATTCATCCTTTTTTAAAGAAATTATCATTTTTGTGGAATACAGTTTATTTGAACAACTTTCGCGAGATCAGAAAAATGTCTAATTAAGAATTTTGATATTGTTATATATCGATTTTTTAAAAAGAAGTTGGTCTTGGAGATTAAATTTTAATTAGATAATATTAATGGGCCTGTGTACTGTCGGATTCACCTAACAAATATTTATCCACCAAATTCAATTAAGAGTTTAAGAAGTTTTTCCAATCCTAATTGAAGATAATAGACATAGTCGATGTTAAAGGCATCTTCCTTGAATTAGTTAATTTCAGCTCAATCTCAATTATTTTAATGTAAAAAATCTGGCTCCAAGATGGACCCCATGTTTGCTTAAGGTGAAGAATAACCGTCCAAGTGGGTCACTATAATGAATGAGTGAAATTGGGCAAGTTCACTATGATTTGCATCCAAACCCATCATATCCGCTTTAGTCAACAATTATTATGCCGATTACTTATCAGCTCACCCTCGCATCGTGAGTTGTTCCATTCAATTTCAAGTGAATGCGGAACATCTATAAAAGCTTTGAGGTTTTTAATTACCGCATCGCGTCGATGAGTCCTACAGGATTCCATTACGACAGTCAGTAGTCGGTCTGGTTGACAAGATCATTGGCCAGCCTAGCTTTGCAGTTGTCAGTCAGAAGTCAGTAGTCAGCAATAACATGCGAGTTGCGAGCTGTTGGCTGTCCAATGCGAGAGCTGAGAGCTTTCTAAGCGCCCCACCACAGTACGAGGGCCGTATGCAAATTCAGCCCTCGGTCTCGCTGGTTAGCCTATCACGAAAACTAAATAAACCCGCACACACATGTGTTGCCTATTTGCAGTCATGTGCGTGTGTGAGTGTGGGACCAACCACAAGCAAGTCTACGACTCGTTTTGCACTATTCGGAACCGACGAGACCGACACGTATTTAGGTCAGGACACAACTCTATTG
The DNA here is from genome assembly GCA_963583835.1 of Drosophila immigrans. Lineage (NCBI taxonomy): Eukaryota > Metazoa > Arthropoda > Insecta > Diptera > Drosophilidae > Drosophila > Drosophila immigrans. The sequence goes on from OY757144.1 coordinate 302,269, forward strand.
CGACTTGCGACTAAACATGTGCAATGCTCCCATTGGTTGTTCGCAGCCCCAAAGCAGCTAAAATACACACACAGATACACGTGTGTGGTGTTGTGGGGGTGGGGGCGGTGACGCGGCTCTCGTGCCCGGCCAAAAGCCAATCACACTATCGCAAATAATTTAAACAAATCTAGGGCAACGTGCTCCGTCCAGCCGCACCTCGCTGCGCACCCACAACAGAAAGAGAGAGGCTCGCAAGAGAGGGGCGGGGGGAGGGACTACGCCTGCATATAGACACACACTCGTACGCACCCAGCGACACATACATACACACACTGACACACGCATAGCGAAGAACCGAAGCCGCGGCGAACGAACGAGTGAACACGAAGCAGAAACAGCAATAGCAATAGCAGAAGCCGATGTGCAAGTTCCCTACAAAAGCAACAACAACAACAGAGTGCTGACTAGTACTAGTGTGTGTGTGTGCTTTGGAAATGCCGACGGAAAAGCACGATTCTCACAGCTAGCAAGAGTGACAGAGAGCGAGTGAGAGTGAGAGAGGCGCTCCCACACACACACACACACACACTGATGTGTTCGCAATAGCAAAAACAACTATGTCCGTGGCGTTGTGTGGGTGTGAAATAGAGAGCGAGTGAAATAGATGATAGGGCGGTGATGAGTTGAAGCGAGACGGCGCCAAGCAAGGACGATTTGCTAACCGAAGGCCAACGAAAGTTTCCACTTGCCTCGGCCTCGCCCTCGCCCTCGCCCTCTCTCTCTATCTCTATGACGGCCTGCCGCTGATTAGAGAGGCAGCCCTCTCGTCTGGCACCTCTTAAAAGCAAGTCGCAAGCAGGCAAAACTTAGCAAAAACACGAAACCGACGAGCGCCGAATGCGTCGTCGATGCGATTCGATGTGATGGCGATGACGATGACGAGAATGCGTTGCCCCAAAACTGACGACGACGACGAGGAGGCAACCGAATGTGGATGCAACGATTTGAAAGGGCTTCTAAATCTCCATGGGCAGCTGCGATTGGTGCACGAGCAATTCGAGGGAGCGGGCGCGGCGGGGCTTCTATGTGGTTCCATTTTTCGTGTGACCCGCAAACTAATTCGACAGACTTGCATTGCTCACAAACACACACAAACACATTGAGATTCCCTCACACATGTGGCAGATAGGAGCGCAAATTACAAACAGCGAATAGCGACAGAATAGACAAGGCCAACCAATGTGGTTGGTGCTTGCCCATGATTGGAATAGAGACTCAGCCAATTTTTCATCATAGATCTCTTTTCAAATTTTGTTTATAGATCTCTTTTAAAAAATATTGTAATTAATTAATGCAATTACAATGTAAACTTAGTACAAGTATTGTCTATAACATAAGCTACGAGATAGAAAATGCATTCAATAAATAGCGATATCCTTATAAAAACTGTACAGAACAATTATACAATTACACATTCAAATTGGTAAAAAAGTAGATCCCCAACTTGAAGGAAAGTAAAAATGGAAGTAAAAATATATACATTTTTAATTTTAACATGAGTAAAGAAATTAATAATTTCAATGGATCACAAAATATTTACTGGTCTAAAGTAAAAAAGAGTACTTTATTTTAAGATCAAATACAACAAAATTATTGGAAGCAGCTTTGTGAAGTATTAATCTTGCCTTGAATCGCCAAGATCTTAGTTAGTCTAGCAAAGAATAACTCTTCTTTAATATTAAAATTTATAGTATTAAGATTAATTTTCAATTGACTTAGTAAAGAGTGTCTTTAGTTTCTTCTGACATTTATTCCAGTTGATAATTGATAAGCTCGTAATCCTTTATTTCAGTAGAATATAAAGATTTTTAATTGCTTGGTAACTAGTCTCAGAGTATATCCAGCATTCGTCAATACTTAACATATCCTATAGACATGTAAAGTACTACTTGATAGCTACTAAACTATGATTACAAATCAAAAACGATATTCACTCGAGTATAGTAAATATATATCGAATTACTTCAATACTATTCACGAGGTTCTTCTGTTATTTAGATAGACTATGAATATCTTGAACAAATCAATCTTTATCGTCTTCTTAAATCTGTGAAATCTATAAATATTTATAGTAGTTCATGTTCACTGACACACTGATTGAACTATCAATGCACAGCTTAAATGATCAAAGCTACAATGCTCAAATTTGTACACAACGTAGGCGGCCACTAATAGGCCATTTTGCAGTGGGAGGCTGGAGTAAAGTTTTATTCTTGTAATATAGATATTACATACATACGTTTCAATGTAAGAACGTTTCACGTTTCAGAAAATGTAGAAATGTCGCTAACAACATACAAAATATGTACATATGTTTAATTTTGTGTAATCACAAATCCAATTTATTTATTTGTTCATAAAAATTGCTCGGTGGGCTACATTTTGTTTATGGAATTTTTTTTAGCAAAGGGTGTCCATCTTGACATCTAAGGACGTAGGTTTGATCTGGAGAATCGATACTTTTTTTTTTTAATTTCTGTACATAAATGGACATAAAAGAATTTTCATGAAAACCCCGAGAGGCTACGGCGGCAACAACAACAAATCAAAATAAATGTACTAAAGTGCTTCGCAGGTGAAGCTGCGAGCAAGCTGGCTAGTGGGAATACAAACATCATAACCAATTATTTGATAATTGTGCAAAGAGTATCTAGATCGGATGGAAAGCTAAGATAGTTAATTGATAACTATTCCCACATAACTATTTGATAACTAGTTATTTGATAATATGCCAAGAATTACTTACTAGATAGTAAACTCAGGTAAAAAATTGATAACTATTCCCCAAAAATCTTCTGTTATTAAGATTGATAGTAGACTGAAATGAAAATGAAACAGTAAACTGAATTTAGTTTGTTCCAGAAACCTTGAGCGTCTTCTTATATTTGTTAAATAGCTAGATAAACAAAGATAATGAATTGATCACAATGCCAACTGTTTTCAGCTTGTTGCTCAGCTAATGAAGGACGTTGCTATATCAGTTGCAACTTGGTTCTGATGTTTTGTGTTTTATATTTGATTGCTGCGCTCGGGCTCTGGATATTTATCTGCCACTGTCGCCGGCTTTCGCACAACATCTTGTTCTATTCGTGATGTCGTTGTGCACATAAAGTCTTGGCGAGAGTCTTGGCATCCCTGATACAAGCTAGACATAACATTAGCACTTAAACCAGCAGTCATTCGACCACTCGGCGCTAAAGCTGAAACAGATGAGACTCATCAGATACATAGGAGCAGACATACACAAATACTCTCTCATTTTGGGCACACATGCAAAGTCAACTGGCTCATAAAGGTCACGAGGCCCACGCCTTTAGCCCGCTGAGGTCCTGACTTCAACTCCAAATCGGACTCGAGTCTGTATCTCGATCCGAGTCAGCACTCGCTCTTTGTCGCCGTCTCTCTCTGGTTTTTGTTAGCACTCGTAATATGCGTAAAATGTATTTATGATAATGCTAAAAAGAATTACGTTAATGTTAATGCAAAACTGTTACGACAACAAGAACAATACGAGAAAATGATGACGGCGTAGAAAATGGCAAAAGGCTCTTTTCTGTGCCCCTTCCGCACTTTTGCTTTGCCTCTTGCAGCGTGGGCGCTGTGTTATCGTAAAAGCTGATAAATTTACCCGAAAGACAAACTCGTAAAGGCAAAATGTTTCATTCTATTAAAAATTTTTATTGCAAATTTGTAATTTACAATTTGCATTTCGTGTGTTGGCTTTTTATGTGGCCTCGTTCCCTTCTTTCTCTCTGTGCTTTTCTCTTTGAACCCCTCATTTCCCGCGGGTTACCATTTTTCCATGCTCATATGCCCCGTGTAACATTGCTGGGTTATTTGACTTGCGACTGTTGCCGTTGCTTTTGTTTTGCCCGGACCATTTTATAACCGTTATTCATAATAAAAAATATTATAGAACATAATTTTGCAAACATAAAAATGCAACGCGACATGACAAGGGCATTCAACAAGGAGGCAGCAACATCAAGAGGCATCAACATCAGCATCAGCAGCGCGCCTCGCCAAGCAGATGTCGCAATTTCTTTCTAATAAGAAAGGATGTGGTCCGTGCAGTCATGTGGGGCTTAGGCTTCAGATTGGGACAGTGAGCGGGTAACAGCCGCTCCCCACTCTCCACTTCCCGCTCTCCTCATTTCACCTGAGGCGATGCCGATGTCGATGCCAATGCCGATGGCAATATCGATGGCGCAACCATTGCCAAAATTTTAATAACATGTCGTAAAATATTTGTTTGCCTATAGGGTCATAAAAAAGTCATTACACATACATGGTTCATACTCATATTCATATTCCTACTCACACTCATACACAGAGGCATGGGTATGGGATGACAATAGATACGGCGACTGATTTCGCCTACAGCCCCTCCGCGGGCCTATTTATCTGCCCTCGTCCCCGTTCTATCAGCTAGCTGCGATTGCATCGGCTGCGACTTTGGAAATACTCGCATTTGTTTCTGTTCTCTCTGCACTCTGCTGGCCAAATGAAGACGCATAAAATATGAATATAACCATTTGCCCCATTCAGGATTCAGGCTTCACTCAGTATGTCCAGGCATCTTGGCATCCTTTTACGATCAGCTATAAATAAGGCATCTCGCAGAATGTGCTTCTATCCTTCAGCTGGTTACAGACTCAGCCAAGTTTTCGTATAACAGACTAAGCCTCTGAATTTAATTGCATACAGACTGCATATGGAGATGCACGTAACCGATAGTTGACAACAAACTCAGAGATTCGATTCTGGAGTACGTATTTATTTTTTATAAATATGAACATGCCAATAGGCAAAGCTGCTTGTCAATTTTTTTTACATCTTTTTCCAATTCACTATTTGAGATTTATGAGATTATGAGTAAATTCAGATCAGTCTATATCAGATAGATCAATAATTTATTTATTCCATTAATATATTTCAGATTTTAAAATAAATTGCTGATAGGTCGATTAATATGTAGCTCATAGTTGAGCTCAGCTGAAATTCAATTTGAAATATTTATTTGTGATCAGCTCTTTGTTTTGTCGTTTTGCTTAAAAATTTTTATTTGATCAAATGAAATGGAATGACAGATTATTCCCATTATTTAAATCATGTGGGGCTCGTAAACTTGTTAAGATACGGCTTTACTTTTAAAAATGTCGTATGTTAAATGAGTAGTGAAAATTTTGCAATTGTTTTTTAACAGTTGTATATCAAAAGTATCCGCTGATAAAGAAGATTTACATCGGTTGAAGTTAAGGTGTTTTTTCGCGTTAGAAGATTCAATACTATTTGCACTTGGAAAATCAGGAAGCATGCTCCGCTGGGGAGTTCTAAATATTTGGAATCGAAGGGGGTGTATAAAGAAGAAAGAAAGGAGCAGGGGCTGTGTGTGTGGTGTTGCGACGCCAACTGATTGTTTTTGGCTTTCAGAGTAGAAAGCAATGCAAACCACACGCATAAGGACGTGAGCTTTGAAAATGGCGCAGTGCTAATAGGAAGGCGATTCGGGTGCTAAGCGCATTGCGAGCAAGCCGAAGGGGGAGCGGAGGGAGTGCAGAAGTCGATAGTAAGAAGAGCAGGGAAACGTTCTAGTTTAAAATTGTTGTAGTCTCGCCCCCACCCTCATTTCCCCCTCTCTTGTGCCAGTAAAGCAGCAATCTCGCTCTCACATAACATTAAATATTATTCTCATTTTTATTTTTATGGCGACTAGAGGACACATCCTAGGTACAATTGTGGCGCAAGGCGCGCTTATCGCGCATACGCGATGTGGGACGCAACTAACAAGAAAGCAGGCATTTCCTAGGCGGCAGGCAGTCAAAATCTTTAGCAATAAAATTCCTCTAAACACTCATAAAAATTGCAGGCATATTAAAAATTGTGTTTGTTCACAAAAAACAGCAGCAACAAGAGGCAAGCGACACAAGAACCTCTCTCACTTGCACTCTCTATATATATGTCAGTCTGTCTCTCCCTTTCTAACTCGCTGTGTGACAGCTTCGTGGTGTACTGTGGACGACTGATGAGAAATTTCGCTCATATGCGTTTTAAAACATTGACCCCGCGACTCCCCTCTCCATGAACGTAGATGTCGCTACGCTGGGCCTCTGTTTCTGCTTGTGCCTTGGCAATGCCTTTGCCTTACCCCATAGCGGGACCCATAAAAATGTATGGATATTTGAATAGAATTTGCAATAAAAAATGCCGTTAAAAGGCAGCTGTATTTCGCTCTCTCAGTGCCTGTGTGCGCGTGTGTGCGTGTGTGTGTGTGTGTGGGTGGAATAGCAATAACAACTTGTGCGTTATGAAAAACTAATTTCTCTAAACATATGCGCATCAAGGTTTAAGCGAAAAAAGGAAGAAGAAGCAACACACTGGGGCGCGAAGGGGAGAAGGTCTTGTTTTTATGACAGCACCCCTCACTGCCACCCCTGTTCCCTTAGCCTTCTTCTTGGTTGCGTGCGCATGTTGTGGATGAGGATGTGGATTTCTTGGTGGGATCGAGATGGAATGGAATGGAATGGCATATAGAATATGGTGTGGGTTGCTTTTGTTGCTCGACTCGCAAAATTGCAAATTTACGAGTATTTATATTGATGTCATTTTACTTTGATTTTAATGCACGCTCAAAATGCGTGCTGAGATTTTTAATATTTCTTCGCTTTGCTGTTTAACGCTGGCCTTGTTTCTTGTTCTGTCGTTGTCAATTTTTTGTTTTGCGGCATTTTCCCTGCTGCTGTCGTCGTTATCAATATCATAGTCAGTGTTGTTTATTCCTTGTTACTTGGGATGTATTTTTTAATTTTCGATCAGCTGTTCAGATTGCAAAGCGAATAGTCTGAAACTCATATCATTGCTAAATAAACTATTCTTTTGATAAATGCTGTCTTAATTTCATAATAATCCGAGCACTCGTTTGCAAATTACATTCACTTGATGCAATGGACAAAAATGAACTTCAGCTGTTGATTGAACATTGTTTTTTAATGGGAAAAAATAACAATAGTGCAGTGGCTGGCTAATTGCTACTCCGACTCTGCAGTTGGGAAGTACAGACTTTACATCTGATCGTGCAACCATCAATGATAAAACCCTTGAAAGATTATGAATAACTCAAGACAAGGTTGTTAAATTAAATTGGTTGTGCGCACTTAACTTAAATAAAAATAAACATTCATTTAATTTGAATGTAAATCAACAGACATTTTACGAGAAATCAGCATACACCGTTATTTTAAATGTGTCTCAATAGTTAATTGAGGCAGTTGAGCACATTATGCAGTGCCTGGAAAGGACCCGCGATTCGTATGCTGATATCGCTTTGGTCAAGGACGATAACAATTGAACCTAGCACAAAAAAGTGCCTTTGTTTCGCGGCTACTTCACTGTGCAGCCAAATGCTGGAAATCGCCTGGAATTAATGTAATCGATATAAGTGCAAGCATTAGCCGAGCATTGCTTCGTCGGGTGTTTCCAGTTGGCAGCTGGCAGGTGTTCAGCTCAGTTAGAATACAATAAATGCTCTCTATTGCCTCCTCTACTGTGCTCGGTGCACTTGAATGTATGAATAAACGTGCTTTTGCATGCCTAGTTAGGCCTTTGAGGAAGGCTCCTCCCTCTTTTCCGCCCCCTCCTCGTGCTCCGTTCGTCGACTGCTTTGATTCTGTTGTTATTATGCTAACCACTTGACAGTCAAAGCGTTAAAAAATTATGCACAAAAGCAGTGAGTGCTTCGAACGGAAAAAAATCCAAACAGCAAAACAGCGAAACAGAACAACAAACAGCAGCAAACAAACAAGAAAGCAAAGCAACAAAAAGTAGAAACCACAAAATAATAAAAAAAAACAAACAAAAAACGTAAGCAAAGGCAAAATCCAAATAAAATGGCGAATGTTATCTGAATGGGAGAAAGTGTGCATTAGTTGTTTATTTGACTGCCACAACAGAACTTGAATACTGAATGCCCCATGCTGCACATGTGGCAATGGCAGCCAAAGAATTAAGAAGGTGTGGCATTGTGCGAAAGCCCTCGATTGGGGATTGTTGCAGCAGCCAAATGTGTAGATAAACGTTAATCGACAACTTAAGAGTTAACCGTACTTGGTGCTGCCACAAGAGAAAAGTGATTGAGAGACAGAGAGAGCGGGAGAGTTGCATTGAGTTATCAGTAATTTTGTAATAAAACAAAATTTATGCGGGGTATTCAAAATAACAAACACAATGGCCAGAAAGAGGGTGCAGACAGAAAGAGGCAGACAGAAAAAAGCAAAAACAACAAATGTAATGGGGGAATGAAAAGCGTGAAAAGCGTTCAATGCGAACAAAACCAAAGAAAGCAGCATGCCGAAAAAAAACACGAAATGCGCCGTGCGATGCATCAGGCGATGCCCTAACCATGCACCAGCATTCGTTGCAGTGCCTTCTGCCTCTAACTTCGACTCCATTTTCATCTCTGGTGTGGCCGATGGGTCAATCGAACGAGGAGCAGCTCGAGGAAGAGAAGCACACAGCCGGTACGCGTGTGAAGCCAGCGATTATGCGACGCGCTCTCAAACAAAGACAAGGGACAGCAGTCAGTGGCATTTGCAATGGCAACAACACCAACTCGAGCTGCAACAAAACCTGCGACCCACATTCGACCCACAACAAAACCAACAAAAAGGGAAGGCTGAGGGGGACGGGCGTTGCAGGGCTGCGCCTGGGCATGAGCCATTTTTAATGGCGGAAAATAAAAAGTGTTTGCTGAAATTTGTGCGCACATGAAAAAAGAATACATCTAGAATGCAGAATGCAGCAGGGATCCCCTCCCCATATGCCCATATGAGTGGGCTGCATCCTCCATATCCTGCACATCGACAGCATCGACATCAGCGTCAGCATAATGCAAGCCTACACAAACATTTTATTTGCATTAGCGCAGCGGCAGGAACAAAAAATTAATATGAAAAAAACAAAAAATACAAAACGAATCGTCAAAAAAAAGAGAAAAAATCCAAAACGACAAAAAAACAAGTAAAACTCCAAACCAACCAAAAAATAAAAAAAAAAGTAATGGGAAAAACGCACGACGATAGCTAAAATAAAATACATGGCATGTTGTTTCATGTGTTGCGTTTATATAGAAAGCGGCCTCCTCATATGTGCATATGATGTGTATGTTGTCCTGTCCAGCGTACCTACTTAACTCACACACACAAACGCGCTCACACACACATACGTTGCAAATGCAGCCAATAAAAATGCAGCGGCGAAAATTGCGTGCAACAGGAATAAGAAAAAAATGCCAAGCTCAAACAAAAAGCCGCCCAAAAAAAAAAAATGAAAAAAATCGCACAAACGCGAAACGCTGGCGCGCGTAAAAAAAACAAAAAAAAATTAAAAATGGAGCGAAAAAATCAAACATTTTGCCACATCAAATGGCCTGGGTGCGAGTGAAATAACAGCAGATTGGTGTCCACAACGCGACAACTGCGCTGCCGCAGCCACAGACTCTGTCTCTGCCGCTGCTGTTGCTGTTGCAACTACCACTGTTGCAGTAGCTGATGCAGTTGCAAGTGCAGTTGCTGTTGTTGGGGCTACTGCATCGGCCAGTTACACATGGGAGGGACATGTGCCGTCGCTTGGCCTGAACAAAGCAACACCAACAAAAAAGAAAAATAACAAAAAAAGAGCTAGAGCAAAATATATAAAAATTTGCAAAAAAAAGGAATGAATGGCAGGAAAAATGAGAAAACACAAAAACCAAAAAAAGAGTAGAAGTAAAAAGTGCAAAATAATAAAAAAGGTTCCAATTCTGCCTCCTAAATTCCGGCGTTTGCCAGAGTGAAGCAACGACATAGCATGGAATGGGCTTCAAAGCGAGACCAAGACAGCACGAGTGATGGACAGAGAAAGATTGTGAACAACGAGAGGGGACGAAAAAGATAAAGAGAGATAGCAAAAAGAGCATGTGGGCTGTCAGTCGGTGGGTATTTTTTTTTGCTGTTTTGGCTGTGTTTTTGTTTTTTTGGTACAGGAGAAGTTTTTTCCTTTTTATTTAGTTGTTTTGCCAGCAAATGCATGTCAGGTGCACTGGATAATCGATCCCCATCTAAGTGTAGATCCTATTGAATGTGTATAGAAAGAAGCTGACAAACTATAATTTTTTTTGTCACATGAAATATTGGACATGGGGTGTATGGGTGCGCTCAAAAGTATGCAACAAAAAATTGCAAGTCACACGATCGAGATCTCGTGGGCCCAACTCTGAAGAGACTAGTGCTGCGCTCCTGGGCGAGGCCCAATGCATTTGTCGATGCACTTTGGGGGCGGCTGAGTTTTACGAGAGAGAAAACGGAAGAGGAAACGAGAGAGAGAGAGAGAGAACGCCGCGGCGCAGTGTGAGACGGCGAATGCATCGGGCGCCTCCTATGCAGCCAGTGCATCGATGTCGATGTTGCATGTGCAACACGAGCGAGTTGCAGCCGATGGCGTTGATGCTTCTGACCATCCACAACAACATCCAACACCCAATGTTACCCACACGCAAGCATACACACACACATGCATGGAGCGTGAACAGCGCCAAACAGACCAAAAAAGTTCAAAATGAAATAAAATAAAAACGTCCATAAATAAATAAAATTAAGCTGAAAGTGCAAAAAAACGCCGTGCAGTCAGCAAAAGGAGGAGAAATGCAGCTGCATCATCGATGGCGGCTGCAGTTGCAGTTGATGCTGCTGTTGCACTTTGCATTCACACACTCGCACACACATACTCACACAGGCTGCAGTTTGGCAACTCTGCGTCAAAAAAAAAAAGGCACAAAAAAAACACAAAAATTGCATGCACAAAATAAAAATAAAAATGCATGAAAAAAATGTGAAATATATTTAAATTTGTTACTTGTCTTGTTGTTGTTATTGTACATGTACGTGAGTGTGAGTGTGTATGCGTGTGTGTGTGTGCGTGAAAGAGCGGCGTAATGTGAGTTATTTCAGTTTTCTCGTTCGGACGCGCGGCGCAAAATAAAAATGGAAAAACTCCGCCCTAAAATACGGATCAAAAAAAATATCGTGAAAAAAGAAAGACTGCACGAAAATAAATAAAAGCCAAGCTAATAAAACTAAAAAAAGAGCAGTCGAAACAAAACAGAATAAAATAAAAATAAAACAAGGGGAAACAGCATGATGGTAGATAGATGGATCCACCATAAATCCAATATATAAGTGTATACCTATTTTCATATATATTTGTAGTCCTGTATGTGTGTGTGAATGCACTAATTTAAAATGCAGCATTTTTTGAGGCTGGCTACGAACGGTGGCAAGTGCAAGGGGACAATGTTGCCGCAGAAGCCGAATGCCCCTTGGTGCCTTCAATGCCCTCGCCCTTTGAGCGCCCAATGCTATGACCATTTATGGGCAACAGAAATATTCGATTAAACCAACCAGACCCCAAATCCAATCCAAGCCCAAAACCAGAAACACACATATTGACTCATCGCAGCATTCTGTTAAACCGAAAATTGTACATTGAATGATAGCACACCATATTTCTTACTTCCCACGCTCTCAACTCGAAAGACGCTTCTGGCGAGCGAAATTAACTGCAAGTTCCTAACTGAATTCATTCCCCAATTGGAATATTCCTGAGAAGTAATTTGATTATATATCTAATTTAATTAATTTCTGACTGTGATCTTACCTTTTTTCTGATATATTTTTGGTAGTTTATTTGACTGCTCTCAATCATTTGATAACTTTTACTTTAATTTTGAAGTTAATGAGTTTACTGCTGCCTAATGGCAGCTTAAACGTATTATAAAGTTTTGATTTACCATATTTACATTATAACCTAAAAATATAGATAGTAGCATTTACATCATGCACTAAAAATCTATTTAAAAAGCTATATTATTAATGACAGGATTCTGGATTCATTGTAGTAACTTTCTATAGTAATAATTTGATAAGTTTTAGATAGATATATTCAATTGGTTGACCGAAGCCGAAGTAAACCACAAGCTATAGATTTGCTTTTTGCATGACTCGAGGGAGATTCTTGCTGAATTGCTGGTTAACTTGAGTTGCGAGCATTGAGAATCGAAAATGAAAACTTGCGACTTAAGATTGTGAAGGCGGAAAGAAAGTAAGGCTGACAGAATGCGTCGATAACTTTTTTATTTCGAAGCTCTAAAAATGAGACATTTCATATTACTTTTATGGCTACAGCAACTGCTGCTGTTGCTGCTGTTTTCTGGGTGAGTCCTGGGCGAGCTCCTGTGCCTGTTTCCTGTTTCAGTTCGGTTCTGTTTCTTCAGTGGGTTAAAAACAATTCGGTAACTTGAGGGGCTGGCAAGTTTGAGGTTAGGTTACCGTTAACGGGTGCCCAAACACACGCACACACACATTTTTATATATAAGTACGTTCGTGTGTATGTGTATGTGTATACTTAACGGCACTCAACGCATACAAAATTTCAAAATCATCAAAAAGTAGAAAAATACGCGTTTCATGCACATTCGCGGCATTTATGAGCCCATCAACGTCGCTCATGGATGAAAGTAACGCGTTTTATGCGTCGTTTGGGTGGCTGCAAATGTATCTTTTTATGTGGCTGGCGATGGCAACGGCGAAGGTTAGGCCTGGACAGGGGGTGGGTGAGAGAACGGGGAGCCAGGCGGCAGTCGACCACATGAGAACACATCGCGAGCGCCGTAAAGGCATCCAGCCCAAGACCAGGAACAGGAGCAGCAGGAAAACCATCAAGTTCAAAGTTTGGCAACGTTTATGAGCCGTGCTGCTGTCGCCAGTAAAAATGAAGAGCGTACTCGCTTCGCTTTTCCTTTTCTCGCTCTTCTTTTTTGGAGCTGGCTGGAAATGGACACGCCAGAGATTCGTACTCGAAGTCGAAGCTGCAATTGTTGGTTTGGCTTTTCACCTGACTGCAGATGACCTGGTAGCTGCTCTGCTAGCCAGCTGGAAAGCAGCATAGTTGCCGCGTCTCTTGCCACCCCATCTTCATCCTCTGCATTGCAGCCCCATCCCTTTGTCGTCATCGCCCCCGCGATGGCAAACTACCAAGTACTTTTACGCCCTATTAAAAATATACTTTTTATAAGCCATATAAAAAAGGCGACGTCGAAACAGAATCGACCAACAGTCGAGAACTGGCCCCCAGTAAATCGCATAAGCGAAATTTATTTGGAAGTGTCTGAATGCGAAGCTGTAGCTTCTGACTCCAGAGAGAGACATTTTATGCGCCTACCTAAGTCATTTCCAACAATTTCGATTAAAAAACTCATCTAAACAATTTATGGCGGGACGTAAAAATCAAATCAAAATACACGCGTAACAACGGGACAGTAAAACTGCAACATTCAGCATACAAAAATATAGCCAAACATCCGACCACCCCTAAAAGAGAGTAATTCATCCCCCAGTATTCTTCCATTATTCACATTTTACAGTTAACAACTATGCGAAGAAACCATAAATTTAGGAATGAGATGGTCTCGATGACAGACAATCCAACCAAACTCAACTTTACTCAAGCATTGCCTTCTGATTCAGATTGCCATTACGATTGTCTTTGAGTGTACTCTATCGTTAAGCACACTTCGTACAGATCGCAGACATTTTACCTCTCCCCTCCATAAGAGAGTTGCAGTCCCCAGTGAAGCATCTTCACTCTACAAAGTAATTAAATCTTGTGACCACGAAAAGGACACTTGATTAGGGTGCTTCCATTCCTACTGAGTTGATAGCAAATATTTCTGACATTTCATATAAATTTGCGCCAAAAAAGGATAAATTAAAACTTCAAACTATTCTTGGGTTTGTTTTTATTTCCATTCATGCAATTACCTTAAATGTACAATTACATTTAAATGCGATCAACGACATTACACTGCACACCCTGACTAACAGAGTGAACCACAAAAAGGGCATGGCGATGCTGCTGGCCAAACGTAATAGTTAATAAATAAAAATTCTTTGGGCGACGAATCATTATAAGTAATTTTTAGGTATTTCTCTTTTGTCCATACTTTTAAAAGGTAAATTATCTAAGTGATCTAAGTGAAATTATAAACGTAGTGATTTCTATCCCATCCGACGCTTCGTATCGTTTGTGTTGCTTATGAATTAATATAATTTTTAACTAGGCAATTTCATATTTTCTTTAATCAATCAAGAAGACCAATTAGATTTTTGTTATAAATAAAAATAAGCTACTATAGTGCGTAACTTATGATTGTGCGTTTCAAATAGTTGGTATATTTGATCAAACCCACTAATCCACTTTTGAAAGTCAATCAATCTTTTCCAAATAAACATATTTGTACTCCTGATTTATACGAATCAATGTCATACGAATTATATGATTTATACGAATAATCATATAATTCGTATGACATTGATTCGTATAAATCAGGAGTACAAATATGTTTATATGGAAAAGATTGTTTATCATTAGGTGATTTTTGATATGTGAAAATATGAATATATATATTATTCTTGCTATCGTCTAGATTGTTTAAGAAAAAAATATAATTCCTGCATATTTAAGGTAATTAAAATTCCTGTATTAAGCGTTCCTCACATGTATACGAGAGATTATATTTGAAAGTTTCTAAGCGTTGCGATTAAATAGCGAAAAAAACTGTAAGAGTTGCAGATTCTGTCGACGACATTGACGATGATACGAGTGAAGACCAATAAGGTGGTAAAAGCGGGTACAATGGGTGTGGTGACGAAGACGAAGACGGGGCGGAGACTAATACGAAGGCGCAGAAAGTTAAAACCGTGCGGGATATTAAAAAGTGCACGGGTAATGTTTCTTTTATGACTAAAGTGGCAACGGCTGAGCCAGCGACGAGGCAGCAAGGCATTGAAAGTTGCTGAAGGTGGCAGCAATGGCAAGCAGCCAGTGGCAGGAAAGGGCAGAGGGCAGGTGGCTAAAGAAGGAGACAATAGCCTCTGTAGTGGCTTCAAATGTCAGAGGCAGGCGCGCATGAGCGCTGAGCAGCGACCAAGCAACGCGACCAAGCAACGCGACTCTGCTCCCGACTGTAGACTCCAACAACGTTTTCAATTGCCGCTGCGGCGGTTGCTGACTGTTAGCTGTTGGCTGGGCTGGTTCTTGGTTTTGGTTCTGGTTCAGCGTCATTTCGTTTTTAATTTCCGTAATTCCGTCAGCAGAAAAATTTTTGCAATATAAAAAGTAAATATCGAAATTTATAGACCTGCAGATGTGCGTTGATAGAGGAGGGGGAGGGTTGTATTGAAGGGGATTGGTAAGGTCGGGAGGGAATTGGGGGGCAGAGTTGCCAAGCGGCGTTAGTGTGCGGCCGAGGCGACATTAAAAATGTTAAATAAAAACAAACAAACAAACAAGCACACGCACTGACAAAGATACACAGAGATACGACGTACTCATAGAAGGCCCTCTTGGCACTCCCCTTCGCCCTACAAGCCCCTTTGCCACCCCCTTTGGCAACTTACACGAGGAATTTAATGACAACACTAAAAAGTTTAAGCGTTATTATTTCTAGGGTTGCCGAACCCCCGAAAATCAGCTCACGGGATAAGAGCTTAGACTTCATGCGAATGCGGTGGGTGGTACGGTGGTGTGAGTGCAAAAAAATACGAGGCTGTAAAATGGCAAATTCATGACCTGCAACTGGCGGCGTCCCCAGTCCCTTCTCCAAATGTGTGTGTGTATTCTAACGGCAACTAAAAATGAGCAGCGCGATTGTAACGATTCAGTTATTACGGTTATATTGCCGAAACAACGCGCGCTGTTCGACGTTCTCAGCTCGACGCTCGACGTTCACTCGCCCGTGGCCGAAACAAAGTCGAAACGCACATAACTCAATCTTCGACGGCTATAACCTCCCCTAGCCGCTACACCAACAACTGCTGGCGCTTGCCCCCCTTTTTATTGCTAATGGCAGCATGAGAGAGTAATGGCCGAGGGGTGAGAGAGGAATTGGGGGCGGGAGGCAGTGGGAGTGGAAGAAGAAGAGGACGACGGCAAGCGGATGCTGGCGTTGCTGCAGTTTATGCGTCGCTGTAAAACTTGCTGTAGTTTACCGCCTTCGTCGTCGTCGACAGAGTCGCTACTTCCCTTCTTGCAGCAGCGACACGCCCCTAGAGCAGCAAAGAGGTGAGCAGAAAAGAAGAGGGGGTGGGGGAGTGCTTCTTAAAAACGAAACAATTTTTACAACTTTGTTGTTTGCCTGCGGCAGCCTTAAGCCATTTCTAGTTGCCTGCCCCACAGTTGCAGCCTGATCTCGTTCCCATTCTCTCATTCTCAGGGCCAAGTCAGTAAAGTGAATGTAGTAATTTTTGAAAAATCTTTGTATTTAATGGACCATCAAGCACGCCGCTGCCACAGCACAGCCGCTGCTCCAACTCCCCACCACCTGGAAGCTATGGTATGCTGTGCTTGGCTTGGCTTTGCGGACTTTGGCTAAAAGGCGACTAGGGCCCGGCCAGGACAGGCCTGGCCTGACTGCGTCACTCTGTGCATCGCTAATATTGCGCATCGGTTGTAAAAATACGCATTTTAATGCTTCAATAAAATTAAAATGCAAACTCTGCTGGTGCACGGTGCATTCTGCATGCTGCATGTGGCCGTGGGTGTTTTAGAAGCTGGGGCAATATCGTTGTCGCAAGAAACAATTAGCGTAAAAATACGCGTTGCATCAGCTTACAAATATTTGAGAGCTGCCGACACGCCTTGTGCCAGACACTAAAGTGGCGGACGTGTTAATGCACAAGCCTTGTTACTTGTTCCGTGTTCCTTGTTACTTTCTCTCTATTTTGTTTGCCTTTCTCATTTTTGTTTTGCTTTGTTGATGAGCTTGTTGCCAAATAGTTTGTTGGCATTTTTATGCCAAAAGTCGACTGATGCAAATTTTAGTAACATACTTTTTGGGGCACGGAGGAAGTGGTACTGTTAAACGAGAAGGGAGCGGAGTGCAGAGTGTTGAGTGTGAGAGTTGAGCGAATGCGGTTCACTCAACTGTGTCTGCTACTTGTGCCTGCATTTGAGATCTGTGATCTGTGATCTGTAGGCTGTGGTACTTTCAAGTAAATGAATATCCGAGTGCAATATCCGCTGTCCACTCGACCAGTGAACCGCAGCACACAGTTTGCTTATGAATGAATGCTTAATCAGCCAAAGTTGGGTCATCCTCGCCATCCAGACAAGAGCCAACGGGGCCACCTCTTAACTCGTTTCTCGCTGACTGCGAACTAGCAAAATTACATCAGAGGAGCAAAAATACATATTTGCCGTGCGTGGGGCGTTGGTTGTGCTTGAAAAAAAAGCAGAGCAAGAAGAAACTGAAATGCGGATAATGCAAACAGCAAATTAAACACGAAATTCACGTATTGCAATACGACTAAAAGGTGCAAAAGCGAAGTTCGATGACGCTAGACACGTGTGGCAGGATCTGGTTGCAGGCGATGCATGGACAGATGGATAGATGAAGTGGAGTCACTAATTGACAGCGGTTTGTTGCCTTTGCGTTTTGCAGAAGACCACCCCGAGGACATCAGCCGGTGGAATTGGAATTTGAATTGGAATCAGAATCCGAATCAGAGCCAAAGGCAAATATTGAAATTCAGCAGAGCTTTTTGCATATTTAAAATCAATTAAGTCAATAAATAATAAGGACGACCTTAATGCAATTTAATATCAACGATATCAGCAGAATGCGGCAATGTTTGCAAATGCAACCGGCATCCGGCAACTGGATCAAAACCAAACAAACCGATTTCTAGAATAATCAGAGTCTGAGTTCCACTTCTTTGCTCTCGTTTTCCTCTCGTTTCTCTCGTGGATTGCGACATGCTCCAAGTGCTCTTCACAGGACTCTTGTGAGCAACGCTTAACTTTTTCTCAGTTGGCCATTTAGGCGGCCAACAGCGGTTAACGTCAAGGGGGGACCGCAACAGCAGCAAATCTGTGCACTCGACGATGAACTCAAATTGCTGGTTGTTGGTGTTGATGTTGATGTCAACGTCGAGGTCGATGCTGGCCAACGGGGCGTATGCGCAACACGCGACTTGGTCTCTTTATGACCAGCTATGCATGCAGCAAACAGCTTGCAATATGCAAAGCAAAGCAGAGCAAAGCAATTGCCAGAGCATGCCATGGCAATCACTCGGCCACGAAATTGGCCACAATATGCCATTGTCCACTTGAGTCCAAGCGAAACTCAAAAGCAACAACGAGCGACAAGAACGACAACAGCAACAAGCACACCAAGTGAAGCTGTTAATTTAATTGCAGCCCTGCCCCAAATCGCACTCAACCCACTCGGGCAGAACGAGTTGAATGGAGCAGCGAGCAATAAAAATAAGAAAACAAAACAATATGTTATGGTAAACGCATAAGCCTAAAAAGTCAGCAAGTGTCCACGTGGCACTTGCAAATACTCTTTACGAACTCGCACTCGTATCTGTCCATAAACAAAACATGGCAAATGACGCCAGCAGATAAAACAACAGAAACAGTAAAGGCAACATGAACAACAAGCTGAAACTGGAGCAACAACTGGCTGAAGCAATAACAGCAGCAGGAATGTGGCACAGAAAATGGACTCGTGCCGCCACCGAGCTGATGCTACAAAAGGAAGTTAAAGGTGATGTTCGGCCCCCATCTGCCATTTCACAGGTCGCCAAAAAGTATGCAACAAAAGATGAAGCAGCGGAAAAGGCGGAAAAAACAGCGGCATAGTCATACACACACATTTACACTCCCACTCACACAGATGACAATCATTCATGCCGATGACCTCAGTCTCAGTCTCCTTCCCAGTTCTTCCGCCGGTCGTCAGTCGTCTCTCAGCCCCTTTTTGCCCATTCTCCAGTCTTGGGGCGGCAACTTTCTCCTTGCAGTTCCCATCGACATGCCATGTGCCATGTATGTGTGTGGCGGCTGCATCTTTTTGCTTTCGTTTTAGAAAGCCGCGACTCGCAACTCGAACGACATTCACAAACAGCGCTGGCTAAAAAGAAACTGCAACGAAGCAAGGACGAATTTTTTGGCAATTTTTTCGCATGTCCTTGCGCGTGTGTGTACCGACTGCTGCTGTGTATGTGTGTGTGTTTTGCTTTTACTTTGCTTTTTGCCGCTTATTGTTGCTGTTGCTTTTTGCAAACAAATTTTTCCTTTTTGATCACGGATTGCGGATTTCGAGTGGCAAATGGCAGATGGTGAATGGTGAAGGTTGGATGGTGGATGCCGTATGGCCGATGGTGGTTTACGGGTCGCATACTCGTTACGTCTACGGCCCCGGCTACGGCGATTCTTTACTACTTTTTGGCCACATGCATTGACTAGCGCTCTGTCTGTGGGGCGCCAAAAAGATGGCGTGATTGCAAAAGGACGCCAACGAACATCGCTCTGCCCAGCACAATAAGAACTCAACTTGAAGCCCCCAAACAGGTGGCTGTCGTCGGCGGCAGCAACAGCTACAAAACAACATCAGTAACACCATCACAGCAACAACAACATGCAAATTACGATCAAACAAATGTGGGGCACTTCCAAACGAGGGAGAAAAAGAATGTGCAACAGAAATGGAAACTGATTCTGACAGACCCCCGATAAATTATAGAGTCAACTTGGAGTTGGAGCTTGAGTAGACGGAAGAAATGAAAGCATCTCTGGGTGCGTATTCTCCATACGCATTACACTGCGGATTCCCAATGTTTCTTAATACGTGATAAAAATCAATGTAGCCAATAAACTACAGGCTCTCTTACACTCTCTTTGAAATGCTCAACAGGCTGATGTTCTCGTGGCTGATGTTCTTGTAACTGCGAGGCACTGACAGAGGCGTAGATTATATCAATGTAATAGTAATGCCGACTCAATGTTGTGGATTCGCTGGATTCTTGAGTGTTACTCGGCTCATCGAATGGCTTAACAAACACAGACACAGACTCATTCACATAGAAAGTGGAAAATTCAGCTAGAAGGAGGAAATAAGAACTGGCACATGGGATATGGGACCTGAAATAACGCTGATGTGCCTTTAAATATGCACATGCTTTGACTTCCACATATGTAGATACTTTAAATTAAGTTCGGTATTTTTTAATTTTTTGTATAAGATGAATTTTGTTTAAATTTTTTTTTGACTATGTTATCTAGTTGTTTATTCTCTCTCTTTCTGTATTTAATATATTTACTACACTAATTACATTAATGTTTAATATATTTTTGATAAGCTGCTTCAATTTTCTTGGGAGCTTAGTTGAATGTAGATTACTTTGTATAGTTGTGTATTTGGCTCATGATTATATATACTCTCTACATTTTTGTATTTGGCATGTAATTTTGTTGTTGTATTGAATATGTTGTTTTTCTTATACATCGATTAACTGCATCAATAATTACTATATACTTACTACAAAAAAATGAAGAAAGGACAAGCATCTTATTACGTAAATATTCGGAGGTTTCAAAGTTGAAAGTGTCTTCTTGTAGTTGGGTAGTTGTCTCTTGCCAACGTATTCAGTATATATTATTTTGGTGGAATTTAGTACTTTTGCTATATTTAACATATTTTCTAAAACTTTTTACCATATTATTAATATGGTGAATAAAGAGTGCTAGCTGTAGAGGTCAAGCATTTGATTAGTACAGAGTCTCTTCTCCTTGTTGGTTTAAGTTGGTATGAAGTGTTCTTAAGCAAGTGCAGCGCATTGTGTTCCCACTTGTCACATGTGCGTGCAGCAAGTGAATGGCGTTGTGTGAGATAAGCATTCTTCATGCAAAAAGCAGATGCAGATACTCGAGGTCGAAGTCAAAGTCGATGTTGATGTCCTTGCTCTTGCTTCTCTCGCAGCCACAGCACAGCACCTTCACGAGCGAGCAGCTGAACAAAGGGCGTCGAAAAAATCGAGCAGACAAATCCTGGTTTGTAAGCCAATTTGCACTTAGGCTTATCTAATGTCATATCATTTGTATAATGTTGTGTTTGGCCTGATACTTGATACCAACTGTAGTATTGGCTCGAATTGCCCCGTTCCCTCTGTCGCTGTTTTCTCTTTTTTTGCACTATGCATGCGTGCGTGCGGCCTAATCCTCCGGGGTTCATTTCTAAGCTCATTTATGTTTATCACAAATGCGTGCCAAAGTGTGTCGTTATTCTTCTTCATCTCTCCGTCTTCTTCTACTTTGGCGCGAACAAAAACATTTCAAATATTCTCAAAAAAACATCACATCCTCCCTGCATACACAAAAACACACACACAGAGAAATGTGGCAATAACACAAAAGCACTTGCTACACTCGCGCCCCGCGTATGGTAATGCATATATGGGGCATCTATAGAGTGTGCGTGTGTTCGGCATGGGGCATGAGCAGAGGGCGTGGTAGAGTTGTTGTTGTTGTTGTTGGCCAGGGGGGGAGGTGTCTGCGCTCAACTAGTCGGAGCATGTTCTGGCCGTAGAAATTCATCTAACGGCTGTAACAGGTAATTGAACTTGGGTTATATGGCCCCGGAATGGCGAAGCTTTGCCCCTCCCCTTTCCCCTTCGCATGGCGAATGGCAAATGGAATTGAATGGCGCCTGTGTGCCAAATGTGACCTCCCTTGGCCCTGCCCCCGCCGCAGTACGGCCATAGATAGCAAATGCGTGCGAACTACATAATGTGGACATAAAAAGGATTTGGCAACAGCAACACCAACAGCCAACGCATGTGGTGAGCGTGGTAACTGCGAGTGTAGCAAGGACGATTGCAGAGAGTACTCAATTTTCAAGTAACATTCTCCTGAAAGTTGTGAATTGGATGCCATAGTTTCACACACACACACACACATACTCACACCCACACTCGTAAACGCGACTGTATTAGAGTGTGGGCTTAAATGTGGATGTATATGTTGATGTGGAAGGGGAAGTGGGAGTGTTGGAATGCGTATGCGTAATGCGTGGTAACTGTTGAATAATTCATGACCAACTGGAGATTTGTGCAGATGCTGCATGCAGATCCAGCTGCCCAAATGGTGCTCAGATGCTTGCTAAGCGCATTTGATGCCGATTTGTGGGCAACATAACTGTAAATCGGGTATGTAAACAACACACATAAGAGCACTCGCATATCCCTCCATTCAAATGTGAATGTGGAACAGAGAACGGAAAAAGCGAAATGGAATGCATATTTGAGCATATTATGCGTACATTGAAATGCATTGTTGTCCGCATGAGCTTGCTATCTTTATGCATATGTATTGCCAGCTAAATTGCAAATGAGTTGGCGGTTCAGCGCTCTATGTATTAACATTCTTACACTCTCACTGACGACTTGTAGCTAGTTTGGTTACTGTCTGCTGCAAGCTGTGCGCCTGATATCCGAGACTCAGTTGTCAACGTGTTCAGTTGTAGTCCATGTGGATGGTGGAAGGTTGGATGGTCATAGGTGCCGAATGATAGCTGAGTTCGGGACACGAGTTGCTCATGGGGTGCAAACTGTATACAGCCCTGGCACTACAGCTAGAGAACAAGCCTTTGGCTTGGACTTGTTGCAGATGTTGATATCGTTTGAAAGCTTCTTTCTTTTGTGTGCAAATTCAGCTGCAATCCCAATCCCCAGTTTCAATCCTTGTCCTGTCCTGTCCATGACCAACAGGTGGCGCCCAAGCTCCTGGCCGGCACGCCGATTCAGAAGCAGCCACCACAGCTAACCAACACAACTCACTCCATTCTTCAAACTAGTGCAACCAATGCAAACCAACACGACCCAACCAGTCCCGACTTTACTCGATTTCACTCTCACCTACACGCAGAACACTTTGAAGGGCGTTCAGTTTCTTTTCTTTTGTAGTGGAACTTTTTGTGATGGCTGCACATTTGGCCTGATCTTTTTTGGCAACGCCGCAACGCCGCAATGCCGCATGTTTTTCTGTTTTCTTTTGCTGGTCTCCTCTCCCTTGTCCCCCTCATCCTCTTGTTGTGGCAGGTAAATCGCTTGTACGTTTGATATGGTGGCTTCCAGAAAGGGTGCATTAATTCATTTTATGCTTTTTGGATGACATTGAATTTGTTGACGAATTTTAACACTTTGTTAGCTCGACCCCCATTTCATCTTTTTGCGAGCATTACACGAATACTATGAGGTTATCTTTTAAACTTTCTACTCTGCAATTGCAACTGATGTCAGTAATTCTGAAATGTTTTACTTCAATTCCAGGATGATAACAACCGGTCGAATTGAATACAAATCTCTGGACTACAAATTCTCTTAATATAATGATCAAGTAAGTTCATCAGACACAAATATGATTAATCAATAACAAATAAAGCAGCTAAAACAAATATGGCTTTCTTACATCTGACTGACTCGAGAACTACAAGGACGATTTAAATGTTCTTTGGCAGGATCGTAGTCCTTGCAAGTCCGCATCGTTTGACATGTGACTCGTAAGGATGCGACGGAATATGGCCGAGATATACGGTATTTTCTGTTTGAAAAAATGTCCTTGTAACTTTTTTGTTGGCAGGATATTCGTCCTTTTTGGGATGCCAATCGGTTTGTATTGTTTACAGCTATGCTTGTGCCAAAGGACATCCCGATCGTCCTTCAAATGGCCGAGATACGGCGGATTTTCCGACTTTTTGCCATTTTTCCTATGCAACCCCCTTAGAAAATGTTAAGGCCAATTTTTCAGATAAAATTAGCTATATCTCGGCCATATCCTGTCGCATTTTCAAAAGACATGTCTTGCTAGGATCGCAAGGACCAAATCTATCGATCTGCATCAAAATAATATGGGGTCATCTAAGGATCAAACACTTGTAATTTTTCGGTCCGGAAATCTAAGTGAAACATGCCGAAATCATAAATTCAAGGATATCTCGAGAACTACAAGGACGATTTGAATGTCCTTTGGCAGGATCGTAGTCCTTGCAAGTCCGCATCGTTTGACATGTGACTCGTAAGGATGCGACGGGATATGGCCGAGATATACGGTATTTTCTGTTTGAAAAAATGTCCTTGTAACTTTTTTGTTGGCAGGATATTCGTCCTTTTTGGGATGCCAATCGGTTTGTATTGTTTACAGCTATGCTTGTGCCAAAGGACATCCCGATCGTCCTTCAAATGGCCGAGATACGGCGGATTTTCCGACTTTTTGCCATTTTTCCTATGCAACCCCCTTAGAAAATGTTAAGGCCAATTTTTCAGATAAAATTAGCTATATCTCGGCCATATCCTGTCGCATTTTCAAAGGACCTGTCTTGCTAGGATCGCAAGGACCAAATCTATCGATCTGCATCAAAATAATATGGGGTCATCTAAGGATCAAACACTTGTAATTTTTCGGTCCGGAAATCTAAGTGAAACATGCCGAAATCACAAATTCAAGGATATCTCGAGAACTACAAGGACGATTTGAATGTCCTTTGGCAGGATCGTAGTCCTTGCAAGTCCGCATCGTTTGACATGTGACTCGTAAGGATGCGACGGAATATGGCCGAGATATACGGTATTTTCTGTTTGAAAAAATGTCCTTGTAACTTTTTTGTTGGCAGGATATTCGTCCTTTTTGGGATGTCAATCGGTTTGTATTGTTTACAGCTATGCTTGTGCCAAAGGACATCCCGATCGTCCTTCAAATGGCCGAGATACGGCGGATTTTCCGACTTTTTGCCATTTTTCCCATGCAACCCCCTTAGAAAATGTTAAGGCCAATTTTTCAGATAAAATTAGCTATATCTCGGCCATATCCTGTCGCATTTTCAAAGGACATGTCTTGCTAGGATCGCAAGGACCAAATCTATCGATCTGCATCAAAATAATATGGGGTCATCTAAGGATCAAACACTTGTAATTTTTCGGTCCGGAAATCTAAGTGAAACATGCCGAAATCACAAATTCAAGGATATCTCGAGAACTACAAGGACGATTTGAATGTCCTTTGGCAGGATCGTAGTCCTTGCAAGTCCGCATCGTTTGACATGTGACTCGTAAGGATGCGACGGGATATGGCCGAGATATACGGTATTTTCTGTTTGAAAAAATGTCCTTGTAACTTTTTTGTTGGCAGGAAATTCGTCCTTTTTGGGATGCCAATCGGTTTGTATTGTTTACAGCTATGCTTGTGCCAAAGGACATCCCGATCGTCCTTCAAATGGCCGAGATACGGCGGATTTTCCGACTTTTTGCCATTTTTCCTATGCAACCCCCTTAGAAAATGTTAAGGCCAATTTTTCAGATAAAATTAGCTATATCTCGGCCATATCCTGTCGCATTTTCAAAAGACATGTCTTGCTAGGATCGCAAGGACCAAATCTATCGATCTGCATCAAAATAATATGGGGTCATCTAAGGATCAAACACTTGTAATTTTTCGGTCCGGAAATCTAAGTGAAACATGCCGAAATCATAAATTCAAGGATATCTCGAGAACTACAAGGACGATTTGAATGTCCAAGTTTCAATCCTTGTCCTGTCCTGTCCATGACCAACAGGTGGCGCCCAAGCTCCTGGCCGGCACGCCGATTCAGAAGCAGCCACCACAGCTAACCAACACAACTCACTCCATTCTTCAAACTAGTGCAACCAATGCAAACCAACACGACCCAACCAGTCCCGACTTTACTCGATTTCACTCTCACCTACACGCAGAACACTTTGAAGGGCGTTCAGTTTCTTTTCTTTTGTAGTGGAACTTTTTGTGATGGCTGCACATTTGGCCTGATCTTTTTTGGCAACGCCGCAACGCCGCAATGCCGCATGTTTTTCTGTTTTCTTTTGCTGGTCTCCTCTCCCTTGTCCCCCTCATCCTCTTGTTGTGGCAGGTAAATCGCTTGTACGTTTGATATGGTGGCTTCCAGAAAGGGTGCATTAATTCATTTTATGCTTTTTGGATGACATTGAATTTGTTGACGAATTTTAACACTTTGTTAGCTCGACCCCCATTTCATCTTTTTGCGAGCATTACACGAATACTATGAGGTTATCTTTTAAACTTTCTACTCTGCAATTGCAACTGATGTCAGTAATTCTGAAATGTTTTACTTCAATTCCAGGATGATAACAACCGGTCGAATTGAATACAAATCTCTGGACTACAAATTCTCTTAATATAATGATCAAGTAAGTTCATCAGACACAAATATGATTAATCAATAACAAATAAAGCAGCTAAAACAAATATGGCTTTCTTACATCTGACTGACTCGAGAACTACAAGGACGATTTAAATGTTCTTTGGCAGGATCGTAGTCCTTGCAAGTCCGCATCGTTTGACATGTGACTCGTAAGGATGCGACGGGATATGGCCGAGATATACGGTATTTTCTGTTTGAAAAAATGTCCTTGTAACTTTTTTGTTGGCAGGATATTCGTCCTTTTTGGGATGCCAATCGGTTTGTATTGTTTACAGCTATGCTTGTGCCAAAGGACATCCCGATCGTCCTTCAAATGGCCGAGATACGGCGGATTTTCCGACTTTTTGCCATTTTTCCTATGCAACCCCCTTAGAAAATGTTAAGGCCAATTTTTCAGATAAAATTAGCTATATCTCGGCCATATCCTGTCGCATTTTCAAAAGACATGTCTTGCTAGGATCGCAAGGACCAAATCTATCGATCTGCATCAAAATAATATGGGGTCATCTAAGGATCAAACACTTGTAATTTTTCGGTCCGGAAATCTAAGTGAAACATGCCGAAATCATAAATTCAAGGATATCTCGAGAACTACAAGGACGATTTGAATGTCCTTTGGCAGGATCGTAGTCCTTGCAAGTCCGCATCGTTTGACATGTGACTCGTAAGGATGCGACGGGATATGGCCGAGATATACGGTATTTTCTGTTTGAAAAAATGTCCTTGTAACTTTTTTGTTGGCAGGATATTCGTCCTTTTTGGGATGCCAATCGGTTTGTATTGTTTACAGCTATGCTTGTGCCAAAGGACATCCCGATCGTCCTTCAAATGGCCGAGATACGGCGGATTTTCCGACTTTTTGCCATTTTTCCTATGCAACCCCCTTAGAAAATGTTAAGGCCAATTTTTCAGATAAAATTAGCTATATCTCGGCCATATCCTGTCGCATTTTCAAAGGACCTGTCTTGCTAGGATCGCAAGGACCAAATCTATCGATCTGCATCAAAATAATATGGGGTCATCTAAGGATCAAACACTTGTAATTTTTCGGTCCGGAAATCTAAGTGAAACATGCCGAAATCACAAATTCAAGGATATCTCGAGAACTACAAGGACGATTTGAATGTCCTTTGGCAGGATCGTAGTCCTTGCAAGTCCGCATCGTTTGACATGTGACTCGTAAGGATGCGACGGAATATGGCCGAGATATACGGTATTTTCTGTTTGAAAAAATGTCCTTGTAACTTTTTTGTTGGCAGGATATTCGTCCTTTTTGGGATGTCAATCGGTTTGTATTGTTTACAGCTATGCTTGTGCCAAAGGACATCCCGATCGTCCTTCAAATGGCCGAGATACGGCGGATTTTCCGACTTTTTGCCATTTTTCCCATGCAACCCCCTTAGAAAATGTTAAGGCCAATTTTTCAGATAAAATTAGCTATATCTCGGCCATATCCTGTCGCATTTTCAAAGGACATGTCTTGCTAGGATCGCAAGGACCAAATCTATCGATCTGCATCAAAATAATATGGGGTCATCTAAGGATCAAACACTTGTAATTTTTCGGTCCGGAAATCTAAGTGAAACATGCCGAAATCACAAATTCAAGGATATCTCGAGAACTACAAGGACGATTTGAATGTCCTTTGGCAGGATCGTAGTCCTTGCAAGTCCGCATCGTTTGACATGTGACTCGTAAGGATGCGACGGGATATGGCCGAGATATACGGTATTTTCTGTTTGAAAAAATGTCCTTGTAACTTTTTTGTTGGCAGGAAATTCGTCCTTTTTGGGATGCCAATCGGTTTGTATTGTTTACAGCTATGCTTGTGCCAAAGGACATCCCGATCGTCCTTCAAATGGCCGAGATACGGCGGATTTTCCGACTTTTTGCCATTTTTCCTATGCAACCCCCTTAGAAAATGTTAAGGCCAATTTTTCAGATAAAATTAGCTATATCTCGGCCATATCCTGTCGCATTTTCAAAAGACATGTCTTGCTAGGATCGCAAGGACCAAATCTATCGATCTGCATCAAAATAATATGGGGTCATCTAAGGATCAAACACTTGTAATTTTTCGGTCCGGAAATCTAAGTGAAACATGCCGAAATCATAAATTCAAGGATATCTCGAGAACTACAAGGACGATTTGAATGTCCTTTGGCAGGATCGTAGTCCTTGCAAGTCCGCATCGTTTGACATGTGACTCGTAAGGATGCGACGGGATATGGCCGAGATATACGGTATTTTCTGTTTGAAAAAATGTCCTTGTAACTTTTTTGTTGGCAGGATATTCGTCCTTTTTGGGATGCCAATCGGTTTGTATTGTTTACAGCTATGCTTGTGCCAAAGGACATCCCGATCGTCCTTCAAATGGCCGAGATACGGCGGATTTTCCGACTTTTTGCCATTTTTCCTATGCAACCCCCTTAGAAAATGTTAAGGCCAATTTTTCAGATAAAATTAGCTATATCTCGGCCATATCCTGTCGCATTTTCAAAGGACATGTCTTGCTAGGATCGCAAGGACCAAATCTATCGATCTGCATCAAAATAATATGGGGTCATCTAAGGATCAAACACTTGTAATTTTTCGGTCCGGAAATCTAAGTGAAACATGCCGAAATCACAAATTCAAGGATATCTCGAGAACTACAAGGACGATTTGAATGTCCTTTGGCAGGATCGTAGTCTTTGCAAGTCCGCATCGTTTGACATGTGACTCGTAAGGATGCGACGGAATATGGCCGAGATATACGGTATTTTCTGTTTGAAAAAATGTCCTTGTAACTTTTTTGTTGGCAGGATATTCGTCCTTTTTGGGATTCCAATCGGTTTGTATTGTTTACAGCTATGCTTGTGCCAAATGACATCCCGATCGTCCTTCAAATGGCCGAGATACGGCGGATTTTCCGACTTTTTGCCATTTTTCCCATGCAACCCCCTTAGAAAATGTTAAGGCCAATTTTTCAGATAAAATTAGCTATATCTCGGCCATATCCTGTCGCATTTTCAAAGGACATGTCTTGCTAGGATCGCAAGGACCAAATCTATCGATCTGCATCAAAATAATATGGGGTCATCTAAGGATCAAACACTTGTAATTTTTCGGTCCGGAAATCTAAGTGAAACATGCCGAAATCACAAATTCAAGGATATCTCGAGAACTACAAGGACGATTTGAATGTCCTTTGGCAGGATCGTAGTCCTTGCAAGTCCGCATCGTTTGACATGTGACTCGTAAGGATGCGACGGGATATGGCCGAGATATACGGTATTTTCTGTTTGAAAAAATGTCCTTGTAACTTTTTTGTTGGCAGGATATTCGTCCTTTTTGGGATGCCAATCGGTTTGTATTGTTTACAGCTATGCTTGTGCCAAAGGACATCCCGATCGTCCTTCAAATGGCCGAGATACGGCGGATTTTCCGACTTTTTGCCATTTTTCCTATGCAACCCCCTTAGAAAATGTTAAGGCCAATTTTTCAGATAAAATTAGCTATATCTCGGCCATATCCTGTCGCATTTTCAAAGGACCTGTCTTGCTAGGATCGCAAGGACCAAATCTATCGATCTGCATCAAAATAATATGGGGTCATCTAAGGATCAAACACTTGTAATTTTTCGGCCCGGAAATCTAAGTGAAACATGCCGAAATCACAAATTCAAGGATATCTCGAGAACTACAAGGACGATTTGAATGTCCTTTGGCAGGATCGTAGTCCTTGCAAGTCCGCATCGTTTGACATGTGACTCGTAAGGATGCGACGGAATATGGCCGAGATATACGGTATTTTCTGTTTGAAAAAATGTCCTTGTAACTTTTTTGTTGGCAGGATATTCGTCCTTTTTGGGATGCCAATCGGTTTGTATTGTTTACAGCTATGCTTGTGCCAAAGGACATCCCGATCGTCCTTCAAATGGCCGAGATACGGCGGATTTTCCGACTTTTTGCCATTTTTCCTATGCAACCCCCTTAGAAAATGTTAAGGCCAATTTTTCAGATAAAATTAGCTATATCTCGGCCATATCCTGTCGCATTTTCAAAGGACATGTCTTGCTAGGATCGCAAGGACCAAATCTATCGATCTGCATCAAAATAATATGGGGTCATCTAAGGATCAAACACTTGTAATTTTTCGGTCCGGAAATCTAAGTGAAACATGCCGAAATCACAAATTCAAGGATATCTCGAGAACTACAAGGACGATTTGAATGTCCTTTGGCAGGATCGTAGTCCTTGCAAGTCCGCATCGTTTGACATGTGACTCGTAAGGATGCGACGGGATATGGCCGAGATATACGGTATTTTCTGTTTGAAAAAATGTCCTTGTAACTTTTTTGTTGGCAGGATATTCGTCCTTTTTGGGATGCCAATCGGTTTGTATTGTTTACAGCTATGCTTGTGCCAAAGGACATCCCGATCGTCCTTCAAATGGCCGAGATACGGCGGATTTTCCGACTTTTTGCCATTTTTCCTATGCAACCCTTAGAAAATGTTAAGGCCAATTTTTCAGATAAAATTAGCTATATCTCGGCCATATCCTGTCGCATTTTCAAAGGACATGTCTTGCTAGGATCGCAAGGACCAAATCTATCGATCTGCATCAAAATAATATGGGGTCATCTAAGGATCAAACACTTGTAATTTTTCGGTCCGGAAATCTAAGTGAAACATGCCGAAATCACAAATTCAAGGAAATCTCGAGAACTACAAGGACGATTTGAATGTCCTTTGGCAGGATCGTAGTCCTTGCAAGTCCGCATCGTTTGACATGTGACTCGTAAGGATGCGACGGGATATGGCCGAGATATACGGTATTTTCTGTTTGAAAAAATGTCCTTGTAACTTTTTTGTTGGCAGGATATTCGTCCTTTTTGGGATGCCAATCGGTTTGTATTGTTTACAGCTATGCTTGTGCCAAAGGACATCCCGATCGTCCTTCAAATGGCCGAGATACGGCGGATTTTCCGACTTTTTGCCATTTTTCCTATGCAACCCCCTTAGAAAATGTTAAGGCCAATTTTTCAGATAAAATTAGCTATATCTCGGCCATATCCTGTCGCATTTTCAAAGGACATGTCTTGCTAGGATCGCAAGGACCAAATCTATCGATCTGCATCAAAATAATATGGGGTCATCTAAGGATCAAACACTTGTAATTTTTCGGTCCGGAAATCTAAGTGAAACATGCCGAAATAACAAATTCAAGGATATCTCGAGAACTACAAGGACGATTTGAATGTCCTTTGGCAGGATCGTAGTCCTTGCAAGTCCGCATCGTTTGACATGTGACTCGTAAGGATGCGACGGGATATGGCCGAGATATACGGTATTTTCTGTTTGAAAAAATGTCCTTGTAACTTTTTTGTTGGCAGGATATTCGTCCTTTTTGGGATGCCAATCGGTTTGTATTGTTTACAGCTATGCTTGTGCCAAATGACATCCCGATCGTCCTTCAAATGGCCGAGATACGGCGGATTTTCCGACTTTTTGCCATTTTTCCCATGCAACCCCCTTAGAAAATGTTAAGGCCAATTTTTCAGATAAAATTAGCTATATCTCGGCCATATCCTGTCGCATTTTCAAAGGACATGTCTTGCTAGGATCGCAAGGACCAAATCTATCGATCTGCATCAAAATAATATGGGGTCATCTAAGGATCAAACACTTGTAATTTTTCGGTCCGGAAATCTAAGTGAAACATGCCGAAATCACAAATTCAAGGATATCTCGAGAACTACAAGGACGATTTGAATGTCCTTTGGCAGGATCGTAGTCCTTGCAAGTCCGCATCGTTTGACATGTGACTCGTAAGGATGCGACGGGATATGGCCGAGATATACGGTATTTTCTGTTTGAAAAAATGTCCTTGTAACTTTTTTGTTGGCAGGATATTCGTCCTTTTTGGGATGCCAATCGGTTTGTATTGTTTACAGCTATGCTTGTGCCAAAGGACATCCCGATCGTCCTTCAAATGGCCGAGATACGGCGGATTTTCCGACTTTTTGCCATTTTTCCTATGCAACCCCCTTAGAAAATGTTAAGGCCAATTTTTCAGATAAAATTAGCTATATCTCGGCCATATCCTGTCGCATTTTCAAAGGACATGTCTTGCTAGGATCGCAAGGACCAAATCTATCGATCTGCATCAAAATAATATGGGGTCATCTAAGGATCAAACACTTGTAATTTTTCGGTCCGGAAATCTAAGTGAAACATGCCGAAATCACAAATTCAAGGATATCTCGAGAACTACAAGGACGATTTGAATGTCCTTTGGCAGGATCGTAGTCTTTGCAAGTCCGCATCGTTTGACATGTGACTCGTAAGGATGCGACGGAATATGGCCGAGATATACGGTATTTTCTGTTTGAAAAAATGTCCTTGTAACTTTTTTGTTGGCAGGATATTCGTCCTTTTTGGGATTCCAATCGGTTTGTATTGTTTACAGCTATGCTTGTGCCAAATGACATCCCGATCGTCCTTCAAATGGCCGAGATACGGCGGATTTTCCGACTTTTTGCCATTTTTCCCATGCAACCCCCTTAGAAAATGTTAAGGCCAATTTTTCAGATAAAATTAGCTATATCTCGGCCATATCCTGTCGCATTTTCAAAGGACATGTCTTGCTAGGATCGCAAGGACCAAATCTATCGATCTGCATCAAAATAATATGGGGTCATCTAAGGATCAAACACTTGTAATTTTTCGGTCCGGAAATCTAAGTGAAACATGCCGAAATCACAAATTCAAGGATATCTCGAGAACTACAAGGACGATTTGAATGTCCTTTGGCAGGATCGTAGTCCTTGCAAGTCCGCATCGTTTGACATGTGACTCGTAAGGATGCGACGGGATATGGCCGAGATATACGGTATTTTCTGTTTGAAAAAATGTCCTTGTAACTTTTTTGTTGGCAGGATATTCGTCCTTTTTGGGATGCCAATCGGTTTGTATTGTTTACAGCTATGCTTGTGCCAAAGGACATCCCGATCGTCCTTCAAATGGCCGAGATACGGCGGATTTTCCGACTTTTTGCCATTTTTCCTATGCAACCCCCTTAGAAAATGTTAAGGCCAATTTTTCAGATAAAATTAGCTATATCTCGGCCATATCCTGTCGCATTTTCAAAGGACCTGTCTTGCTAGGATCGCAAGGACCAAATCTATCGATCTGCATCAAAATAATATGGGGTCATCTAAGGATCAAACACTTGTAATTTTTCGGCCCGGAAATCTAAGTGAAACATGCCGAAATCACAAATTCAAGGATATCTCGAGAACTACAAGGACGATTTGAATGTCCTTTGGCAGGATCGTAGTCCTTGCAAGTCCGCATCGTTTGACATGTGACTCGTAAGGATGCGACGGAATATGGCCGAGATATACGGTATTTTCTGTTTGAAAAAATGTCCTTGTAACTTTTTTGTTGGCAGGATATTCGTCCTTTTTGGGATGCCAATCGGTTTGTATTGTTTACAGCTATGCTTGTGCCAAAGGACATCCCGATCGTCCTTCAAATGGCCGAGATACGGCGGATTTTCCGACTTTTTGCCATTTTTCCTATGCAACCCCCTTAGAAAATGTTAAGGCCAATTTTTCAGATAAAATTAGCTATATCTCGGCCATATCCTGTCGCATTTTCAAAGGACATGTCTTGCTAGGATCGCAAGGACCAAATCTATCGATCTGCATCAAAATAATATGGGGTCATCTAAGGATCAAACACTTGTAATTTTTCGGTCCGGAAATCTAAGTGAAACATGCCGAAATCACAAATTCAAGGATATCTCGAGAACTACAAGGACGATTTGAATGTCCTTTGGCAGGATCGTAGTCCTTGCAAGTCCGCATCGTTTGACATGTGACTCGTAAGGATGCGACGGGATATGGCCGAGATATACGGTATTTTCTGTTTGAAAAAATGTCCTTGTAACTTTTTTGTTGGCAGGATATTCGTCCTTTTTGGGATGCCAATCGGTTTGTATTGTTTACAGCTATGCTTGTGCCAAAGGACATCCCGATCGTCCTTCAAATGGCCGAGATACGGCGGATTTTCCGACTTTTTGCCATTTTTCCTATGCAACCCTTAGAAAATGTTAAGGCCAATTTTTCAGATAAAATTAGCTATATCTCGGCCATATCCTGTCGCATTTTCAAAGGACATGTCTTGCTAGGATCGCAAGGACCAAATCTATCGATCTGCATCAAAATAATATGGGGTCATCTAAGGATCAAACACTTGTAATTTTTCGGTCCGGAAATCTAAGTGAAACATGCCGAAATCACAAATTCAAGGAAATCTCGAGAACTACAAGGACGATTTGAATGTCCTTTGGCAGGATCGTAGTCCTTGCAAGTCCGCATCGTTTGACATGTGACTCGTAAGGATGCGACGGGATATGGCCGAGATATACGGTATTTTCTGTTTGAAAAAATGTCCTTGTAACTTTTTTGTTGGCAGGATATTCGTCCTTTTTGGGATGCCAATCGGTTTGTATTGTTTACAGCTATGCTTGTGCCAAAGGACATCCCGATCGTCCTTCAAATGGCCGAGATACGGCGGATTTTCCGACTTTTTGCCATTTTTCCTATGCAACCCCCTTAGAAAATGTTAAGGCCAATTTTTCAGATAAAATTAGCTATATCTCGGCCATATCCTGTCGCATTTTCAAAGGACATGTCTTGCTAGGATCGCAAGGACCAAATCTATCGATCTGCATCAAAATAATATGGGGTCATCTAAGGATCAAACACTTGTAATTTTTCGGTCCGGAAATCTAAGTGAAACATGCCGAAATAACAAATTCAAGGATATCTCGAGAACTACAAGGACGATTTGAATGTCCTTTGGCAGGATCGTAGTCCTTGCAAGTCCGCATCGTTTGACATGTGACTCGTAAGGATGCGACGGGATATGGCCGAGATATACGGTATTTTCTGTTTGAAAAAATGTCCTTGTAACTTTTTTGTTGGCAGGATATTCGTCCTTTTTGGGATGCCAATCGGTTTGTATTGTTTACAGCTATGCTTGTGCCAAAGGACATCCCGATCGTCCTTCAAATGGCCGAGATACGGCGGATTTTCCGACTTTTTGCTATTTTTCCTATGCAACCCCCTTAGAAAATGTTAAGGCCAATTTTTCAGATAAAATTATCTATATCTCGGCCATATCCTGTCGCATTTTCAAAGGACATGTCTTGCTAGGATCGCAAGGACCAAATCTATCGATCTGCATCAAAATAATATGGGGTCATCTAAGGATCAAACACTTGTAATTTTTCGGTCCGGAAATCTAAGTGAAACATGCCGAAATCACAAATTCAAGGATATCTCGAGAACTACAAGGACGATTTGAATGTCCTTTGGCAGGATCGTAGTCCTTGCAAGTCCGCATCGTTTGACATGTGACTCGTAAGGATGCGACGGGATATGGCCGAGATATACGGTATTTTCTGTTTGAAAAAATGTCCTTGTAACTTTTTTGTTGGCAGGATATTCGTCCTTTTTGGGATGCCAATCGGTTTGTATTGTTAACAGCTATGCTTGTGCCAAAGGACATCCCGATCGTCCTTCAAATGGCCGAGATACGGCGGATTTTCCGACTTTTTGCCATTTTTCCTATGCAACCCCCTTAGAAAATGTTAAGGCAAATTTTTCAGATAAAATTAGCTATATCTCGGCCATATCCTGTCGCATTTTCAAAGGACATGTCTTGCTAGGATCGCAAGGACCAAATCTATCGATCTGCATCAAAATAATATGGGGTCATCTAAGGATCAAACACTTGTAATTTTTCGGTCCGGAAATCTAAGTGAAACATGCCGAAATCACAAATTCAAGGATATCTCGAGAACTACAAGGACGATTTGAATGTCCTTTGGCAGGATCGTAGTCCTTGCAAGTCCGCATCGTTTGACATGTGACTCGTAAGGATGCGACGGGATATGGCCGAGATATACGGTATTTTCTGTTTGAAAAAATGTCCTTGTAACTTTTTTGTTGGCAGGATATTCGTCCTTTTTGGGATGCCAATCGGTTTGTATTGTTTACAGCTATGCTTGTGCCAAAGGACATCCCGATCGCCCTTCAAATGGCCGAGATACGGCGGATTTTCCGACTTTTTGCCATTTTTCCTATGCAACCCCCTTAGAAAATGTTAAGGCCAATTTTTCAGATAAAATTATCTATATCTCGGCCATATCCTGTCGCATTTTCAAAGGACATGTCTTGCTAGGATCGCAAGGACCAAATCTATCGATCTGCATCAAAATAATATGGGGTCATCTAAGGATCAAACACTTGTAATTTTTCGGTCCGGAAATCTAAGTGAAACATGCCGAAATCACAAATTCAAGGATATCTCGAGAACTACAAGGACGATTTGAATGTCCTTTGGCAGGATCGTAGTCCTTGCAAGTCCGCATCGTTTGACATGTGACTCGTAAGGATGCGACGGGATATGGCCGAGATATACGGTATTTTCTGTTTGAAAAAATGTCCTTGTAACTTTTTTGTTGGCAGGATATTCGTCCTTTTTGGGATGCCAATCGGTTTGTATTGTTAACAGCTATGCTTGTGCCAAAGGACATCCCGATCGTCCTTCAAATGGCCGAGATACGGCGGATTTTCCGACTTTTTGCCATTTTTCCTATGCAACCCCCTTAGAAAATGTTAAGGCAAATTTTTCAGATAAAATTAGCTATATCTCGGCCATATCCTGTCGCATTTTCAAAGGACATGTCTTGCTAGGATCGCAAGGACCAAATCTATCGATCTGCATCAAAATAATATGGGGTCATCTAAGGATCAAACACTTGTAATTTTTCGGTCCGGAAATCTAAGTGAAACATGCCGAAATCACAAATTCAAGGATATCTCGAGAACTACAAGGACGATTTGAATGTCCTTTGGCAGGATCGTAGTCCTTGCAAGTCCGCATCGTTTGACATGTGACTCGTAAGGATGCGACGGGATATGGCCGAGATATACGGTATTTTCTGTTTGAAAAAATGTCCTTGTAACTTTTTTGTTGGCAGGATATTCGTCCTTTTTGGGATGCCAATCGGTTTGTATTGTTTACAGCTATGCTTGTGCCAAAGGACATCCCGATCGTCCTTCAAATGGCCGAGATACGGCGGATTTTCCGACTTTTTGCCATTTTTCCTATGCAACCCCCTTAGAAAATGTTAAGGCCAATTTTTCAGATAAAATTAGCTATATCTCGGCCATATCCTGTCGCATTTTCAAAGGACATGTCTTGCTAGGATCGCAAGGACCAAATCTATCGATCTGCATCAAAATAATATGGGGTCATCTAAGGATCAAACACTTGTAATTTTTCGGTCCGGAAATCTAAGTGAAACATGCCGAAATCACAAATTCAAGGATATCTCGAGAACTACAAGGACGATTTGAATGTCCTTTGGCAGGATCGTAGTCCTTGCAAGTCCGCATCGTTTGACATGTGACTCGTAAGGATGCGACGGGATATGGCCGAGATATACGGTATTTTCTGTTTGAAAAAATGTCCTTGTAACTTTTTTGTTGGCAGGATATTCGTCCTTTTTGGGATGCCAATCGGTTTGTATTGTTTACAGCTATGATTGTGCCAAAGGACATCCCGATCGTCCTTCAAATGGCCGAGATACGGCGGATTTTCCGACTTTTTGCCATTTTTCCTATGCAACCCCCTTAGAAAATGTTAAGGCAAATTTTTCAGATAAAATTAGCTATATCTCGGCCATATCCTGTCGCATTTTGAAAGGACATGTCTTGCTAGGATCGCAAGGACCAAATCTATCGATCTGCATCAAAATAATATGGGGTCATCCAAGGATCAAACACTTGTAATTTTTCGGTCCGGAAATCTAAGTGAAACATGCCGAAATCACAAATTCAAGGATATCTCGAGAACTACAAGGACGATTTGAATGTCCTTTGGCAGGATCGTAGTCCTTGCAAGTCCGCATCGTTTGACATGTGACTCGTAAGGATGCGACGGGATATGGCCGAGATATACGGTATTTTCTGTTTGAAAAAATGTCCTTGTAACTTTTTTGTTGGCAGGATATTCGTCCTTTTTGGGATGCCAATCGGTTTGTATTGTTTACAGCTATGATTGTGCCAAAGGACATCCCGATCGTCCTTCAAATGGCCGAGATACGGCGGATTTTCCGACTTTTTGCCATTTTTCCTATGCAACCCCCTTAGAAAATGTTAAGGCAAATTTTTCAGATAAAATTAGCTATATCTCGGCCATATCCTGTCGCATTTTCAAAGGACATGTCTTGCTAGGATCGCAAGGACCAAATCTATCGATCTGCATCAAAATAATATGGGGTCATCTAAGGATCAAACACTTGTAATTTTTCGGTCCGGAAATCTAAGTGAAACATGCCGAAATCACAAATTCAAGGATATCTCGAGAACTACAAGGACGATTTGAATGTCCTTTGGCAGGATTGTAGTCCTTGCAAGTCCGCATCGTTTGACATGTGACTCGTAAGGATGCGACGGGATATGGCCGAGATATACGGTATTTTCTGTTTGAAAAAATGTCCTTGTAACTTTTTTGTTGGCAGGATATTCGTCCTTTTTGGGATGCCAATCGGTTTGTATTGTTTACAGCTATGCTTGTGCCAAAGGACATCCCGATCGTCCTTCAAATGGCCGAGATACGGCGGATTTTCCGACTTTTTGCCATTTTTCCTATGCAACCCCCTTAGAAAATGTTAAGGCCAATTTTTCAGATAAAATTAGCTATATCTCGGCCATATCCTGTCGCATTTTCAAAGGACATGTCTTGCTAGGATCGCAAGGACCAAATCTATCGATCTGCATCAAAATAATATGGGGTCATCTAAGGATCAAACACTTGTAATTTTTCGGTCCGGAAATCTAAGTGAAACATGCCGAAATCACAAATTCAAGGATATCTCGAGAACTACAAGGACGATTTGAATGTCCTTTGGCAGGATTGTAGTCCTTGCAAGTCCGCATCGTTTGACATGTGACTCGTAAGGATGCGACGGGATATGGCCGAGATATACGGTATTTTCTGTTTGAAAAAATGTCCTTGTAACTTTTTTGTTGGCAGGATATTCGTCCTTTTTGGGATGCCAATCGGTTTGTATTGTTTACAGCTATGCTTGTGCCAAAGGACATCCCGATCGCCCTTCAAATGGCCGAGATACGGCGGATTTTCCGACTTTTTGCCATTTTTCCTATGCAACCCCCTTAGAAAATGTTAAGGCCAATTTTTCAGATAAAATTAGCTATATCTCGGCCATATCCTGTCGCATTTTCAAAGGACATGTCTTGCTAGGATCGCAAGGACCAAATCTATCGATCTGCATCAAAATAATATGGGGTCATCTAAGGATCAAACACTTGTAATTTTTCGGTCCGGAAATCTAAGTGAAACATGCCGAAATAACAAATTCAAGGATATCTCGAGAACTACAAGGACGATTTGAATGTCCTTTGGCAGGATCGTAGTCCTTGCAAGTCCGCATCGTTTGACATGTGACTCGTAAGGATGCGACGGGATATGGCCGAGATATACGGTATTTTCTGTTTGAAAAAATGTCCTTGTAACTTTTTTGTTGGCAGGATATTCGTCCTTTTTGGGATGCCAATCGGTTTGTATTGTTTACAGCTATGCTTGTGCCAAAGGACATCCCGATCGTCCTTCAAATGGCCGAGATACGGCGGATTTTCCGACTTTTTGCCATTTTTCCTATGCAACCCCCTTAGAAAATGTTAAGGCCAATTTTTCAGATAAAATTATCTATATCTCGGCCATATCCTGTCGCATTTTCAAAAGACATGTCCTGCTAGGATCGCAAGGACCAAATCTATCGATCTGCATCAAAATAATATGGGGTCATCTAAGGATCAAACACTTGTAATTTTTCGGTCCGGAAATCTAAGTGAAACATGCCGAAATCACAAATTCAAGGATATCTCGAGAACTACAAGGACGATTTGAATGTCCTTTGGCAGGATCGTAGTCCTTGCAAGTCCGCATCGTTTGACATGTGACTCGTAAGGATGCGACGGAATATGGCCGAGATATACGGTATTTTCTGTTTGAAAAAATGTCCTTGTAACTTTTTTGTTGGCAGGATATTCGTCCTTTTTGGGATGCCAATCGGTTTGTATTGTTTACAGCTATGCTTGTGCCAAAGGACATCCCGATCGTCCTTCAAATGGCCGAGATACGGCGGATTTTCCGACTTTTTGCCATTTTTCCTATGCAACCAACCCCCTTAGAAAATGTTAAGGCAAATTTTTCAGATAAAATTAGCTATATCTCGGCCATATCCTGTCGCATTTTCAAAGGACATGTCTTGCTAGGATCGCAAGGACCAAATCTATCGATCTGCATCAAAATAATATGGGGTCATCTAAGGATCAAACACTTGTAATTTTTCGGTCCGGAAATCTAAGTGAAACATGCCGAAATCACAAATTCAAGGATATCTCGAGAACTACAAGGACGATTTGAATGTCCTTTGGCAGGATTGTAGTCCTTGCAAGTCCGCATCGTTTGACATGTGACTCGTAAGGATGCGACGGGATATGGCCGAGATATACGGTATTTTCTGTTTGAAAAAATGTCCTTGTAACTTTTTTGTTGGCAGGATATTCGTCCTTTTTGGGATGCCAATCGGTTTGTATTGTTTACAGCTATGCTTGTGCCAAAGGACATCCCGATCGCCCTTCAAATGGCCGAGATACGGCGGATTTTCCGACTTTTTGCCATTTTTCCTATGCAACCCCCTTAGAAAATGTTAAGGCCAATTTTTCAGATAAAATTAGCTATATCTCGGCCATATCCTGTCGCATTTTCAAAGGACATGTCTTGCTAGGATCGCAAGGACCAAATCTATCGATCTGCATCAAAATAATATGGGGTCATCTAAGGATCAAACACTTGTAATTTTTCGGTCCGGAAATCTAAGTGAAACATGCCGAAATCACAAATTCAAGGATATCTCGAGAACTACAAGGACGATTTGAATGTCCTTTGGCAGGATCGTAGTCCTTGCAAGTCCGCATCGTTTGACATGTGACTCGTAAGGATGCGACGGGATATGGCCGAGATATACGGTATTTTCTGTTTGAAAAAATGTCCTTGTAACTTTTTTGTTGGCAGGATATTCGTCCTTTTTGGGATGCCAATCGGTTTGTATTGTTTACAGCTATGCTTGTGCCAAAGGACATCCCGATCGCCCTTCAAATGGCCGAGATACGGCGGATTTTCCGACTTTTTGCCATTTTTCCTATGCAACCCCCTTAGAAAATGTTAAGGCCAATTTTTCAGATAAAATTAGCTATATCTCGGCCATATCCTGTCGCATTTTCAAAGGACATGTCTTGCTAGGATCGCAAGGACCAAATCTATCGATCTGCATCAAAATAATATGGGGTCATCTAAGGATCAAACACTTGTAATTTTTCGGTCCGGAAATCTAAGTGAAACATGCCGAAATAACAAATTCAAGGATATCTCGAGAACTACAAGGACGATTTGAATGTCCTTTGGCAGGATCGTAGTCCTTGCAAGTCCGCATCGTTTGACATGTGACTCGTAAGGATGCGACGGGATATGGCCGAGATATACGGTATTTTCTGTTTGAAAAAATGTCCTTGTAACTTTTTTGTTGGCAGGATATTCGTCCTTTTTGGGATGCCAATCGGTTTGTATTGTTTACAGCTATGCTTGTGCCAAAGGACATCCCGATCGTCCTTCAAATGGCCGAGATACGGCGGATTTTCCGACTTTTTGCCATTTTTCCTATGCAACCCCCTTAGAAAATGTTAAGGCCAATTTTTCAGATAAAATTATCTATATCTCGGCCATATCCTGTCGCATTTTCAAAAGACATGTCCTGCTAGGATCGCAAGGACCAAATCTATCGATCTGCATCAAAATAATATGGGGTCATCTAAGGATCAAACACTTGTAATTTTTCGGTCCGGAAATCTAAGTGAAACATGCCGAAATCACAAATTCAAGGATATCTCGAGAACTACAAGGACGATTTGAATGTCCTTTGGCAGGATCGTAGTCCTTGCAAGTCCGCATCGTTTGACATGTGACTCGTAAGGATGCGACGGAATATGGCCGAGATATACGGTATTTTCTGTTTGAAAAAATGTCCTTGTAACTTTTTTGTTGGCAGGATATTCGTCCTTTTTGGGATGCCAATCGGTTTGTATTGTTTACAGCTATGCTTGTGCCAAAGGACATCCCGATCGTCCTTCAAATGGCCGAGATACGGCGGATTTTCCGACTTT
Source organism: Drosophila immigrans (assembly GCA_963583835.1). Lineage (NCBI taxonomy): Eukaryota > Metazoa > Arthropoda > Insecta > Diptera > Drosophilidae > Drosophila > Drosophila immigrans. The sequence continues at coordinate 344,743 of OY757144.1, forward strand.
TTGCCATTTTTCCTATGCAACCCCCTTAGAAAATGTTAAGGCAAATTTTTCAGATAAAATTAGCTATATCTCGGCCATATCCTGTCGCATTTTCAAAGGACATGTCTTGCTAGGATCGCAAGGACCAAATCTATCGATCTGCATCAAAATAATATGGGGTCATCTAAGGATCAAACACTTGTAATTTTTCGGTCCGGAAATCTAAGTGAAACATGCCGAAATCACAAATTCAAGGATATCTCGAGAACTACAAGGACGATTTGAATGTCCTTTGGCAGGATCGTAGTCCTTGCAAGTCCGCATCGTTTGACATGTGACTCGTAAGGATGCGACGGGATATGGCCGAGATATACGGTATTTTCTGTTTGAAAAAATGTCCTTGTAACTTTTTTGTTGGCAGGATATTCGTCCTTTTTGGGATGCCAATCGGTTTGTATTGTTTACAGCTATGCTTGTGCCAAAGGACATCCCGATCGCCCTTCAAATGGCCGAGATACGGCGGATTTTCCGACTTTTTGCCATTTTTCCTATGCAACCCCCTTAGAAAATGTTAAGGCCAATTTTTCAGATAAAATTATCTATATCTCGGCCATATCCTGTCGCATTTTCAAAGGACATGTCTTGCTAGGATCGCAAGGACCAAATCTATCGATCTGCATCAAAATAATATGGGGTCATCTAAGGATCAAACACTTGTAATTTTTCGGTCCGGAAATCTAAGTGAAACATGCCGAAATCACAAATTCAAGGATATCTCGAGAACTACAAGGACGATTTGAATGTCCTTTGGCAGGATCGTAGTCCTTGCAAGTCCGCATCGTTTGACATGTGACTCGTAAGGATGCGACGGGATATGGCCGAGATATACGGTATTTTCTGTTTGAAAAAATGTCCTTGTAACTTTTTTGTTGGCAGGATATTCGTCCTTTTTGGGATGCCAATCGGTTTGTATTGTTTACAGCTATGCTTGTGCCAAAGGACATCCCGATCGCCCTTCAAATGGCCGAGATACGGCGGATTTTCCGACTTTTTGCCATTTTTCCTATGCAACCCCCTTAGAAAATGTTAAGGCCAATTTTTCAGATAAAATTATCTATATCTCGGCCATGTCCTGTCGCATTTTCAAAAGACATGTCCTGCTAGGATCGCAAGGACCAAATCTATCGATCTGCATCAAAATAATATGGGGTCATCTAAGGATCAAACACTTGTAATTTTTCGGTCCGGAAATCTAAGTGAAACATGCCGAAATCACAAATTCAAGGATATCTCGAGAACTACAAGGACGATTTGAATGTCCTTTGGCAGGATCGTAGTCCTTGCAAGTCCGCATCGTTTGACATGTGACTCGTAAGGATGCGACGGGATATGGCCGAGATATACGGTATTTTCTGTTTGAAAAAATGTCCTTGTAACTTTTTTGTTGGCAGGATATTCGTCCTTTTTGGGATGCCAATCGGTTTGTATTGTTTACAGCTATGCTTGTGCCAAAGGACATCCCGATCGTCCTTCAAATGGCCGAGATACGGCGGATTTTCCGACTTTTTGCCATTTTTCCTATGCAACCCCCTTAGAAAATGTTAAGGCAAATTTTTCAGATAAAATTAGCTATATCTCGGCCATATCCTGTCGCATTTTCAAAGGACATGTCTTGCTAGGATCGCAAGGACCAAATCTATCGATCTGCATCAAAATAATATGGGGTCATCTAAGGATCAAACACTTGTAATTTTTCGGTCCGGAAATCTAAGTGAAACATGCCGAAATCACAAATTCAAGGATATCTCGAGAACTACAAGGACGATTTGAATGTCCTTTGGCAGGATCGTAGTCCTTGCAAGTCCGCATCGTTTGACATGTGACTCGTAAGGATGCGACGGGATATGGCCGAGATATACGGTATTTTCTGTTTGAAAAAATGTCCTTGTAACTTTTTTGTTGGCAGGATATTCGTCCTTTTTGGGATGCCAATCGGTTTGTATTGTTTACAGCTATGCTTGTGCCAAAGGACATCCCGATCGCCCTTCAAATGGCCGAGATACGGCGGATTTTCCGACTTTTTGCCATTTTTCCTATGCAACCCCCTTAGAAAATGTTAAGGCAAATTTTTCAGATAAAATTAGCTATATCTCGGCCATATCCTGTCGCATTTTCAAAGGACATGTCTTGCTAGGATCGCAAGGACCAAATCTATCGATCTGCATCAAAATAATATGGGGTCATCTAAGGATCAAACACTTGTAATTTTTCGGTCCGGAAATCTAAGTGAAACATGCCGAAATCACAAATTCAAGGATATCTCGAGAACTACAAGGACGATTTGAATGTCCTTTGGCAGGATCGTAGTCCTTGCAAGTCCGCATCGTTTGACATGTGACTCGTAAGGATGCGACGGGATATGGCCGAGATATACGGTATTTTCTGTTTGAAAAAATGTCCTTGTAACTTTTTTGTTGGCAGGATATTCGTCCTTTTTGGGATGCCAATCGGTTTGTATTGTTTACAGCTATGCTTGTGCCAAAGGACATCCCGATCGTCCTTCAAATGGCCGAGATACGGCGGATTTTCCGACTTTTTGCCATTTTTCCTATGCAACCCCCTTAGAAAATGTTAAGGCCAATTTTTCAGATAAAATTATCTATATCTCGGCCATATCCTGTCGCATTTTCAAAAGACATGTCCTGCTAGGATCGCAAGGACCAAATCTATCGATCTGCATCAAAATAATATGGGGTCATCTAAGGATCAAACACTTGTAATTTTTCGGTCCGGAAATCTAAGTGAAACATGCCGAAATCACAAATTCAAGGATATCTCGAGAACTACAAGGACGATTTGAATGTCCTTTGGCAGGATCGTAGTCCTTGCAAGTCCGCATCGTTTGACATGTGACTCGTAAGGATGCGACGGGATATGGCCGAGATATACGGTATTTTCTGTTTGAAAAAATGTCCTTGTAACTTTTTTGTTGGCAGGATATTCGTCCTTTTTGGGATGCCAATCGGTTTGTATTGTTTACAGCTATGCTTGTGCCAAAGGACATCCCGATCGTCCTTCAAATGGCCGAGATACGGCGGATTTTCCGACTTTTTGCCATTTTTCCTATGCAACCCCCTTAGAAAATGTTAAGGCAAATTTTTCAGATAAAATTATCTATATCTCGGCCATATCCTGTCGCATTTTCAAAGGACATGTCTTGCTAGGATCGCAAGGACCAAATCTATCGATCTGCATCAAAATAATATGGGGTCATCTAAGGATCAAACACTTGTAATTTTTCGGTCCGGAAATCTAAGTGAAACATGCCGAAATCACAAATTCAAGGATATCTCGAGAACTACAAGGACGATTTGAATGTCCTTTGGCAGGATCGTAGTCCTTGCAAGTCCGCATCGTTTGACATGTGACTCGTAAGGATGCGACGGGATATGGCCGAGATATACGGTATTTTCTGTTTGAAAAAATGTCCTTGTAACTTTTTTGTTGGCAGGATATTCGTCCTTTTTGGGATGCCAATCGGTTTGTATTGTTTACAGCTATGCTTGTGCCAAAGGACATCCCGATCGCCCTTCAAATGGCCGAGATACGGCGGATTTTCCGACTTTTTGCCATTTTTCCTATGCAACCCCCTTAGAAAATGTTAAGGCCAATTTTTCAGATAAAATTAGCTATATCTCGGCCATATCCTGTCGCATTTTCAAAGGACATGTCTTGCTAGGATCGCAAGGACCAAATCTATCGATCTGCATCAAAATAATATGGGGTCATCTAAGGATCAAACACTTGTAATTTTTCGGTCCGGAAATCTAAGTGAAACATGCCGAAATCACAAATTCAAGGATATCTCGAGAACTACAAGGACGATTTGAATGTCCTTTGGCAGGATCGTAGTCCTTGCAAGTCCGCATCGTTTGACATGTGACTCGTAAGGATGCGACGGGATATGGCCGAGATATACGGTATTTTCTGTTTGAAAAAATGTCCTTGTAACTTTTTTGTTGGCAGGATATTCGTCCTTTTTGGGATGCCAATCGATTTGTATTGTTTACAGCTATGCTTGTGCCAAAGGACATCCCGATCGTCCTTCAAATGGCCGAGATACGGCGGATTTTCCGACTTTTTGCCATTTTTCCTATGCAACCCCCTTAGAAAATGTTAAGGCCAATTTTTCAGATAAAATTAGCTATATCTCGGCCATATCCTGTCGCATTTTCAAAGGACATGTCTTGCTAGGATCGCAAGGACCAAATCTATCGATCTGCATCAAAATAATATGGGGTCATCTAAGGATCAAACACTTGTAATTTTTCGGTCCGGAAATCTAAGTGAAACATGCCGAAATAACAAATTCAAGGATATCTCGAGAACTACAAGGACGATTTGAATGTCCTTTGGCAGGATCGTAGTCCTTGCAAGTCCGCATCGTTTGACATGTGACTCGTAAGGATGCGACGGGATATGGCCGAGATATACGGTATTTTCTGTTTGAAAAAATGTCCTTGTAACTTTTTTGTTGGCAGGATATTCGTCCTTTTTGGGATGCCAATCGGTTTGTATTGTTTACAGCTATGCTTGTGCCAAAGGACATCCCGATCGCCCTTCAAATGGCCGAGATACGGCGGATTTTCCGACTTTTTGCCATTTTTCCTATGCAACCCCCTTAGAAAATGTTAAGGCAAATTTTTCAGATAAAATTAGCTATATCTCGGCCATATCCTGTCGCATTTTCAAAGGACATGTCTTGCTAGGATCGCAAGGACCAAATCTATCGATCTGCATCAAAATAATATGGGGTCATCTAAGGATCAAACACTTGTAATTTTTCGGTCCGGAAATCTAAGTGAAACATGCCGAAATCACAAATTCAAGGATATCTCGAGAACTACAAGGACGATTTGAATGTCCTTTGGCAGGATCGTAGTCCTTGCAAGTCCGCATCGTTTGACATGTGACTCGTAAGGATGCGACGGGATATGGCCGAGATATACGGTATTTTCTGTTTGAAAAAATGTCCTTGTAACTTTTTTGTTGGCAGGATATTCGTCCTTTTTGGGATGCCAATCGGTTTGTATTGTTTACAGCTATGCTTGTGCCAAAGGACATCCCGATCGTCCTTCAAATGGCCGAGATACGGCGGATTTTCCGACTTTTTGCCATTTTTCCTATGCAACCCCCTTAGAAAATGTTAAGGCCAATTTTTCAGATAAAATTATCTATATCTCGGCCATATCCTGTCGCATTTTCAAAAGACATGTCCTGCTAGGATCGCAAGGACCAAATCTATCGATCTGCATCAAAATAATATGGGGTCATCTAAGGATCAAACACTTGTAATTTTTCGGTCCGGAAATCTAAGTGAAACATGCCGAAATCACAAATTCAAGGATATCTCGAGAACTACAAGGACGATTTGAATGTCCTTTGGCAGGATCGTAGTCCTTGCAAGTCCGCATCGTTTGACATGTGACTCGTAAGGATGCGACGGGATATGGCCGAGATATACGGTATTTTCTGTTTGAAAAAATGTCCTTGTAACTTTTTTGTTGGCAGGATATTCGTCCTTTTTGGGATGCCAATCGGTTTGTATTGTTTACAGCTATGCTTGTGCCAAAGGACATCCCGATCGCCCTTCAAATGGCCGAGATACGGCGGATTTTCCGACTTTTTGCCATTTTTCCTATGCAACCCCCTTAGAAAATGTTAAGGCCAATTTTTCAGATAAAATTAGCTATATCTCGGCCATATCCTGTCGCATTTTCAAAGGACATGTCTTGCTAGGATCGCAAGGACCAAATCTATCGATCTGCATCAAAATAATATGGGGTCATCTAAGGATCAAACACTTGTAATTTTTCGGTCCGGAAATCTAAGTGAAACATGCCGAAATCACAAATTCAAGGATATCTCGAGAACTACAAGGACGATTTGAATGTCCTTTGGCAGGATCGTAGTCCTTGCAAGTCCGCATCGTTTGACATGTGACTCGTAAGGATGCGACGGGATATGGCCGAGATATACGGTATTTTCTGTTTGAAAAAATGTCCTTGTAACTTTTTTGTTGGCAGGATATTCGTCCTTTTTGGGATGCCAATCGATTTGTATTGTTTACAGCTATGCTTGTGCCAAAGGACATCCCGATCGTCCTTCAAATGGCCGAGATACGGCGGATTTTCCGACTTTTTGCCATTTTTCCTATGCAACCCCCTTAGAAAATGTTAAGGCCAATTTTTCAGATAAAATTAGCTATATCTCGGCCATATCCTGTCGCATTTTCAAAGGACATGTCTTGCTAGGATCGCAAGGACCAAATCTATCGATCTGCATCAAAATAATATGGGGTCATCTAAGGATCAAACACTTGTAATTTTTCGGTCCGGAAATCTAAGTGAAACATGCCGAAATAACAAATTCAAGGATATCTCGAGAACTACAAGGACGATTTGAATGTCCTTTGGCAGGATCGTAGTCCTTGCAAGTCCGCATCGTTTGACATGTGACTCGTAAGGATGCGACGGGATATGGCCGAGATATACGGTATTTTCTGTTTGAAAAAATGTCCTTGTAACTTTTTTGTTGGCAGGATATTCGTCCTTTTTGGGATGCCAATCGGTTTGTATTGTTTACAGCTATGCTTGTGCCAAAGGACATCCCGATCGTTCTTCAAATGGCCGAGATACGGCGGATTTTCCGACTTTTTGCCATTTTTCCTATGCAACCCCCTTAGAAAATGTTAAGGCCAATTTTTCAGATAAAATTATCTATATCTCGGCCATATCCTGTCGCATTTTCAAAGGACATGTCTTGCTAGGATCGCAAGGACCAAATCTATCGATCTGCATCAAAATAATATGGGGTCATCTAAGGATCAAACACTTGTAATTTTTCGGTCCGGAAATCTAAGTGAAACATGCCGAAATCACAAATTCAAGGATATCTCGAGAACTACAAGGACGATTTGAATGTCCTTTGGCAGGATTGTAGTCCTTGCAAGTCCGCATCGTTTGACATGTGACTCGTAAGGATGCGACGGGATATGGCCGAGATATACGGTATTTTCTGTTTGAAAAAATGTCCTTGTAACTTTTTTGTTGGCAGGATATTCGTCCTTTTTGGGATGCCAATCGGTTTGTATTGTTTACAGCTATGCTTGTGCCAAAGGACATCCCGATCGTCCTTCAAATGGCCGAGATACGGCGGATTTTCCGACTTTTTGCCATTTTTCCTATGCAACCCCCTTAGAAAATGTTAAGGCCAATTTTTCAGATAAAATTAGCTATATCTCGGCCATATCCTGTCGCATTTTCAAAGGACATGTCTTGCTAGGATCGCAAGGACCAAATCTATCGATCTGCATCAAAATAATATGGGGTCATCTAAGGATCAAACACTTGTAATTTTTCGGTCCGGAAATCTAAGTGAAACATGCCGAAATCACAAATTCAAGGATATCTCGAGAACTACAAAGACGATTTGAATGTCCTTTGGCAGGATCGTAGTCCTTGCAAGTCCGCATCGTTTGACATGTGACTCGTAAGGATGCGACGGGATATGGCCGAGATATACGGTATTTTCTGTTTGAAAAAATGTCCTTGTAACTTTTTTGTTGGCAGGATATTCGTCCTTTTTGGGATGCCAATCGGTTTGTATTGTTTACAGCTATGCTTGTGCCAAAGGACATCCCGATCGCCCTTCAAATGGCCGAGATACGGCGGATTTTCCGACTTTTTGCCATTTTTCCTATGCAACCCCCTTAGAAAATGTTAAGGCCAATTTTTCAGATAAAATTAGCTATATCTCGGCCATATCCTGTCGCATTTTCAAAGGACATGTCTTGCTAGGATCGCAAGGACCAAATCTATCGATCTGCATCAAAATAATATGGGGTCATCTAAGGATCAAACACTTGTAATTTTTCGGTCCGGAAATCTAAGTGAAACATGCCGAAATAACAAATTCAAGGATATCTCGAGAACTACAAGGACGATTTGAATGTCCTTTGGCAGGATCGTAGTCCTTGCAAGTCCGCATCGTTTGACATGTGACTCGTAAGGATGCGACGGGATATGGCCGAGATATACGGTATTTTCTGTTTGAAAAAATGTCCTTGTAACTTTTTTGTTGGCAGGATATTCGTCCTTTTTGGGATGCCAATCGGTTTGTATTGTTTACAGCTATGCTTGTGCCAAAGGACATCCCGATCGTCCTTCAAATGGCCGAGATACGGCGGATTTTCCGACTTTTTGCCATTTTTCCTATGCAACCCCCTTAGAAAATGTTAAGGCCAATTTTTCAGATAAAATTATCTATATCTCGGCCATATCCTGTCGCATTTTCAAAAGACATGTCCTGCTAGGATCGCAAGGACCAAATCTATCGATCTGCATCAAAATAATATGGGGTCATCTAAGGATCAAACACTTGTAATTTTTCGGTCCGGAAATCTAAGTGAAACATGCCGAAATCACAAATTCAAGGATATCTCGAGAACTACAAGGACGATTTGAATGTCCTTTGGCAGGATCGTAGTCCTTGCAAGTCCGCATCGTTTGACATGTGACTCGTAAGGATGCGACGGAATATGGCCGAGATATACGGTATTTTCTGTTTGAAAAAATGTCCTTGTAACTTTTTTGTTGGCAGGATATTCGTCCTTTTTGGGATGCCAATCGGTTTGTATTGTTTACAGCTATGCTTGTGCCAAAGGACATCCCGATCGTCCTTCAAATGGCCGAGATACGGCGGATTTTCCGACTTTTTGCCATTTTTCCTATGCAACCCCCTTAGAAAATGTTAAGGCAAATTTTTCAGATAAAATTAGCTATATCTCGGCCATATCCTGTCGCATTTTCAAAGGACATGTCTTGCTAGGATCGCAAGGACCAAATCTATCGATCTGCATCAAAATAATATGGGGTCATCTAAGGATCAAACACTTGTAATTTTTCGGTCCGGAAATCTAAGTGAAACATGCCGAAATCACAAATTCAAGGATATCTCGAGAACTACAAGGACGATTTGAATGTCCTTTGGCAGGATCGTAGTCCTTGCAAGTCCGCATCGTTTGACATGTGACTCGTAAGGATGCGACGGGATATGGCCGAGATATACGGTATTTTCTGTTTGAAAAAATGTCCTTGTAACTTTTTTGTTGGCAGGATATTCGTCCTTTTTGGGATGCCAATCGGTTTGTATTGTTTACAGCTATGCTTGTGCCAAAGGACATCCCGATCGCCCTTCAAATGGCCGAGATACGGCGGATTTTCCGACTTTTTGCCATTTTTCCTATGCAACCCCCTTAGAAAATGTTAAGGCCAATTTTTCAGATAAAATTATCTATATCTCGGCCATATCCTGTCGCATTTTCAAAGGACATGTCTTGCTAGGATCGCAAGGACCAAATCTATCGATCTGCATCAAAATAATATGGGGTCATCTAAGGATCAAACACTTGTAATTTTTCGGTCCGGAAATCTAAGTGAAACATGCCGAAATCACAAATTCAAGGATATCTCGAGAACTACAAGGACGATTTGAATGTCCTTTGGCAGGATCGTAGTCCTTGCAAGTCCGCATCGTTTGACATGTGACTCGTAAGGATGCGACGGGATATGGCCGAGATATACGGTATTTTCTGTTTGAAAAAATGTCCTTGTAACTTTTTTGTTGGCAGGATATTCGTCCTTTTTGGGATGCCAATCGGTTTGTATTGTTTACAGCTATGCTTGTGCCAAAGGACATCCCGATCGCCCTTCAAATGGCCGAGATACGGCGGATTTTCCGACTTTTTGCCATTTTTCCTATGCAACCCCCTTAGAAAATGTTAAGGCCAATTTTTCAGATAAAATTAGCTATATCTCGGCCATATCCTGTCGCATTTTCAAAGGACATGTCTTGCTAGGATCGCAAGGACCAAATCTATCGATCTGCATCAAAATAATATGGGGTCATCTAAGGATCAAACACTTGTAATTTTTCGGTCCGGAAATCTAAGTGAAACATGCCGAAATCACAAATTCAAGGATATCTCGAGAACTACAAGGACGATTTGAATGTCCTTTGACAGGATCGTAGTCCTTGCAAGTCCGCATCGTTTGACATGTGACTCGTAAGGATGCGACGGGATATGGCCGAGATATACGGTATTTTCTGTTCGAAAAAATGTCCTTGTAACTTTTTTGTTGGCAGGATATTCGTCCTTTTTGGGATGCCAATCGGTTTGTATTGTTTACAGCTATGCTTGTGCCAAAGGACATCCCGATCGCCCTTCAAATGGCCGAGATACGGCGGATTTTCCGACTTTTTGCCATTTTTCCTATGCAACCCCCTTAGAAAATGTTAAGGCCAATTTTTCAGATAAAATTATCTATATCTCGGCCATATCCTGTCGCATTTTCAAAAGACATGTCCTGCTAGGATCGCAAGGACCAAATCTATCGATCTGCATCAAAATAATATGGGGTCATCTAAGGATCAAACACTTGTAATTTTTCGGTCCGGAAATCTAAGTGAAACATGCCGAAATCACAAATTCAAGGATATCTCGAGAACTACAAGGACGATTTGAATGTCCTTTGGCAGGATCGTAGTCCTTGCAAGTCCGCATCGTTTGACATGTGACTCGTAAGGATGCGACGGGATATGGCCGAGATATACGGTATTTTCTGTTTGAAAAAATGTCCTTGTAACTTTTTTGTTGGCAGGATATTCGTCCTTTTTGGGATGCCAATCGGTTTGTATTGTTTACAGCTATGCTTGTGCCAAAGGACATCCCGATCGTCCTTCAAATGGCCGAGATACGGCGGATTTTCCGACTTTTTGCCATTTTTCCTATGCAACCCCCTTAGAAAATGTTAAGGCCAATTTTTCAGATAAAATTATCTATATCTCGGCCATATCCTGTCGCATTTTCAAAGGACATGTCTTGCTAGGATCGCAAGGACCAAATCTATCGATCTGCATCAAAATAATATGGGGTCATCTAAGGATCAAACACTTGTAATTTTTCGGTCCGGAAATCTAAGTGAAACATGCCGAAATCACAAATTCAAGGATATCTCGAGAACTACAAGGACGATTTGAATGTCCTTTGGCAGGATCGTAGTCCTTGCAAGTCCGCATCGTTTGACATGTGACTCGTAAGGATGCGACGGGATATGGCCGAGATATACGGTATTTTCTGTTTGAAAAAATGTCCTTGTAACTTTTTTGTTGGCAGGATATTCGTCCTTTTTGGGATGCCAATCGGTTTGTATTGTTTACAGCTATGCTTGTGCCAAAGGACATCCCGATCGCCCTTCAAATGGCCGAGATACGGCGGATTTTCCGACTTTTTGCCATTTTTCCTATGCAACCCCCTTAGAAAATGTTAAGGCAAATTTTTCAGATAAAATTAGCTATATCTCGGCCATATCCTGTCGCATTTTCAAAGGACATGTCTTGCTAGGATCGCAAGGACCAAATCTATCGATCTGCATCAAAATAATATGGGGTCATCTAAGGATCAAACACTTGTAATTTTTCGGTCCGGAAATCTAAGTGAAACATGCCGAAATCACAAATTCAAGGATATCTCGAGAACTACAAGGACGATTTGAATGTCCTTTGGCAGGATCGTAGTCCTTGCAAGTCCGCATCGTTTGACATGTGACTCGTAAGGATGCGACGGGATATGGCCGAGATATACGGTATTTTCTGTTTGAAAAAATGTCCTTGTAACTTTTTTGTTGGCAGGATATTCGTCCTTTTTGGGATGCCAATCGGTTTGTATTGTTTACAGCTATGCTTGTGCCAAAGGACATCCCGATCGTCCTTCAAATGGCCGAGATACGGCGGATTTTCCGACTTTTTGCCATTTTTCCTATGCAACCCCCTTAGAAAATGTTAAGGCCAATTTTTCAGATAAAATTATCTATATCTCGGCCATATCCTGTCGCATTTTCAAAAGACATGTCCTGCTAGGATCGCAAGGACCAAATCTATCGATCTGCATCAAAATAATATGGGGTCATCTAAGGATCAAACACTTGTAATTTTTCGGTCCGGAAATCTAAGTGAAACATGCCGAAATCACAAATTCAAGGATATCTCGAGAACTACAAGGACGATTTGAATGTCCTTTGGCAGGATCGTAGTCCTTGCAAGTCCGCATCGTTTGACATGTGACTCGTAAGGATGCGACGGGATATGGCCGAGATATACGGTATTTTCTGTTTGAAAAAATGTCCTTGTAACTTTTTTGTTGGCAGGATATTCGTCCTTTTTGGGATGCCAATCGGTTTGTATTGTTTACAGCTATGCTTGTGCCAAAGGACATCCCGATCGTCCTTCAAATGGCCGAGATACGGCGGATTTTCCGACTTTTTGCCATTTTTCCTATGCAACCCCCTTAGAAAATGTTAAGGCCAATTTTTCAGATAAAATTATCTATATCTCGGCCATATCCTGTCGCATTTTCAAAGGACATGTCTTGCTAGGATCGCAAGGACCAAATCTATCGATCTGCATCAAAATAATATGGGGTCATCTAAGGATCAAACACTTGTAATTTTTCGGTCCGGAAATCTAAGTGAAACATGCCGAAATCACAAATTCAAGGATATCTCGAGAACTACAAGGACGATTTGAATGTCCTTTGGCAGGATCGTAGTCCTTGCAAGTCCGCATCGTTTGACATGTGACTCGTAAGGATGCGACGGGATATGGCCGAGATATACGGTATTTTCTGTTTGAAAAAATGTCCTTGTAACTTTTTTGTTGGCAGGATATTCGTCCTTTTTGGGATGCCAATCGGTTTGTATTGTTTACAGCTATGCTTGTGCCAAAGGACATCCCGATCGCCCTTCAAATGGCCGAGATACGGCGGATTTTCCGACTTTTTGCCATTTTTCCTATGCAACCCCCTTAGAAAATGTTAAGGCCAATTTTTCAGATAAAATTAGCTATATCTCGGCCATATCCTGTCGCATTTTCAAAGGACATGTCTTGCTAGGATCGCAAGGACCAAATCTATCGATCTGCATCAAAATAATATGGGGTCATCTAAGGATCAAACACTTGTAATTTTTCGGTCCGGAAATCTAAGTGAAACATGCCGAAATCACAAATTCAAGGATATCTCGAGAACTACAAGGACGATTTGAATGTCCTTTGGCAGGATCGTAGTCCTTGCAAGTCCGCATCGTTTGACATGTGACTCGTAAGGATGCGACGGGATATGGCCGAGATATACGGTATTTTCTGTTTGAAAAAATGTCCTTGTAACTTTTTTGTTGGCAGGATATTCGTCCTTTTTGGGATGCCAATCGGTTTGTATTGTTTACAGCTATGCTTGTGCCAAAGGACATCCCGATCGTTCTTCAAATGGCCGAGATACGGCGGATTTTCCGACTTTTTGCCATTTTTCCTATGCAACCCCCTTAGAAAATGTTAAGGCCAATTTTTCAGATAAAATTAGCTATATCTCGGCCATATCCTGTCGCATTTTCAAAGGACATGTCTTGCTAGGATCGCAAGGACCAAATCTATCGATCTGCATCAAAATAATATGGGGTCATCTAAGGATCAAACACTTGTAATTTTTCGGTCCGGAAATCTAAGTGAAACATGCCGAAATCACAAATTCAAGGATATCTCGAGAACTACAAGGACGATTTGAATGTCCTTTGGCAGGATCGTAGTCCTTGCAAGTCCGCATCGTTTGACATGTGACTCGTAAGGATGCGACGGGATATGGCCGAGATATACGGTATTTTCTGTTTGAAAAAATGTCCTTGTAACTTTTTTGTTGGCAGGATATTCGTCCTTTTTGGGATGCCAATCGATTTGTATTGTTTACAGCTATGCTTGTGCCAAAGGACATCCCGATCGTCCTTCAAATGGCCGAGATACGGCGGATTTTCCGACTTTTTGCCATTTTTCCTATGCAACCCCCTTAGAAAATGTTAAGGCCAATTTTTCAGATAAAATTAGCTATATCTCGGCCATATCCTGTCGCATTTTCAAAGGACATGTCTTGCTAGAATCGCAAGGACCAAATCTATCGATCTGCATCAAAATAATATGGGGTCATCTAAGGATCAAACACTTGTAATTTTTCGGTCCGGAAATCTAAGTGAAACATGCCGAAATAACAAATTCAAGGATATCTCGAGAACTACAAGGACGATTTGAATGTCCTTTGGCAGGATCGTAGTCCTTGCAAGTCCGCATCGTTTGACATGTGACTCGTAAGGATGCGACGGGATATGGCCGAGATATACGGTATTTTCTGTTTGAAAAAATGTCCTTGTAACTTTTTTGTTGGCAGGATATTCGTCCTTTTTGGGATGCCAATCGGTTTGTATTGTTTACAGCTATGCTTGTGCCAAAGGACATCCCGATCGTCCTTCAAATGGCCGAGATACGGCGGATTTTCCGACTTTTTGCCATTTTTCCTATGCAACCCCCTTAGAAAATGTTAAGGCCAATTTTTCAGATAAAATTATCTATATCTCGGCCATATCCTGTCGCATTTTCAAAAGACATGTCCTGCTAGGATCGCAAGGACCAAATCTATCGATCTGCATCAAAATAATATGGGGTCATCTAAGGATCAAACACTTGTAATTTTTCGGTCCGGAAATCTAAGTGAAACATGCCGAAATCACAAATTCAAGGATATCTCGAGAACTACAAGGACGATTTGAATGTCCTTTGGCAGGATCGTAGTCCTTGCAAGTCCGCATCGTTTGACATGTGACTCGTAAGGATGCGACGGAATATGGCCGAGATATACGGTATTTTCTGTTTGAAAAAATGTCCTTGTAACTTTTTTGTTGGCAGGATATTCGTCCTTTTTGGGATGCCAATCGGTTTGTATTGTTTACAGCTATGCTTGTGCCAAAGGACATCCCGATCGTCCTTCAAATGGCCGAGATACGGCGGATTTTCCGACTTTTTGCCATTTTTCCTATGCAACCCCCTTAGAAAATGTTAAGGCAAATTTTTCAGATAAAATTAGCTATATCTCGGCCATATCCTGTCGCATTTTCAAAGGACATGTCTTGCTAGGATCGCAAGGACCAAATCTATCGATCTGCATCAAAATAATATGGGGTCATCTAAGGATCAAACACTTGTAATTTTTCGGTCCGGAAATCTAAGTGAAACATGCCGAAATAACAAATTCAAGGATATCTCGAGAACTACAAGGACGATTTGAATGTCCTTTGGCAGGATCGTAGTCCTTGCAAGTCCGCATCGTTTGACATGTGACTCGTAAGGATGCGACGGGATATGGCCGAGATATACGGTATTTTCTGTTTGAAAAAATGTCCTTGTAACTTTTTTGTTGGCAGGATATTCGTCCTTTTTGGGATGCCAATCGGTTTGTATTGTTTACAGCTATGCTTGTGCCAAAGGACATCCCGATCGTCCTTCAAATGGCCGAGATACGGCGGATTTTCCGACTTTTTGCCATTTTTCCTATGCAACCCCCTTAGAAAATGTTAAGGCCAATTTTTCAGATAAAATTATCTATATCTCGGCCATATCCTGTCGCATTTTCAAAAGACATGTCCTGCTAGGATCGCAAGGACCAAATCTATCGATCTGCATCAAAATAATATGGGGTCATCTAAGGATCAAACACTTGTAATTTTTCGGTCCGGAAATCTAAGTGAAACATGCCGAAATCACAAATTCAAGGATATCTCGAGAACTACAAGGACGATTTGAATGTCCTTTGGCAGGATCGTAGTCCTTGCAAGTCCGCATCGTTTGACATGTGACTCGTAAGGATGCGACGGAATATGGCCGAGATATACGGTATTTTCTGTTTGAAAAAATGTCCTTGTAACTTTTTTGTTGGCAGGATATTCGTCCTTTTTGGGATGCCAATCGGTTTGTATTGTTTACAGCTATGCTTGTGCCAAAGGACATCCCGATCGTCCTTCAAATGGCCGAGATACGGCGGATTTTCCGACTTTTTGCCATTTTTCCTATGCAACCCCCTTAGAAAATGTTAAGGCAAATTTTTCAGATAAAATTAGCTATATCTCGGCCATATCCTGTCGCATTTTCAAAGGACATGTCTTGCTAGGATCGCAAGGACCAAATCTATCGATCTGCATCAAAATAATATGGGGTCATCTAAGGATCAAACACTTGTAATTTTTCGGTCCGGAAATCTAAGTGAAACATGCCGAAATCACAAATTCAAGGATATCTCGAGAACTACAAGGACGATTTGAATGTCCTTTGGCAGGATCGTAGTCCTTGCAAGTCCGCATCGTTTGACATGTGACTCGTAAGGATGCGACGGGATATGGCCGAGATATACGGTATTTTCTGTTTGAAAAAATGTCCTTGTAACTTTTTTGTTGGCAGGATATTCGTCCTTTTTGGGATGCCAATCGGTTTGTATTGTTTACAGCTATGCTTGTGCCAAAGGACATCCCGATCGCCCTTCAAATGGCCGAGATACGGCGGATTTTCCGACTTTTTGCCATTTTTCCTATGCAACCCCCTTAGAAAATGTTAAGGCCAATTTTTCAGATAAAATTAGCTATATCTCGGCCATATCCTGTCGCATTTTCAAAGGACATGTCTTGCTAGGATCGCAAGGACCAAATCTATCGATCTGCATCAAAATAATATGGGGTCATCTAAGGATCAAACACTTGTAATTTTTCGGTCCGGAAATCTAAGTGAAACATGCCGAAATCACAAATTCAAGGATATCTCGAGAACTACAAGGACGATTTGAATGTCCTTTGGCAGGATCGTAGTCCTTGCAAGTCCGCATCGTTTGACATGTGACTCGTAAGGATGCGACGGGATATGGCCGAGATATACGGTATTTTCTGTTTGAAAAAATGTCCTTGTAACTTTTTTGTTGGCAGGATATTCGTCCTTTTTGGGATGCCAATCGATTTGTATTGTTTACAGCTATGCTTGTGCCAAAGGACATCCCGATCGTCCTTCAAATGGCCGAGATACGGCGGATTTTCCGACTTTTTGCCATTTTTCCTATGCAACCCCCTTAGAAAATGTTAAGGCCAATTTTTCAGATAAAATTATCTATATCTCGGCCATATCCTGTCGCATTTTCAAAGGACATGTCTTGCTAGGATCGCAAGGACCAAATCTATCGATCTGCATCAAAATAATATGGGGTCATCTAAGGATCAAACACTTGTAATTTTTCGGTCCGGAAATCTAAGTGAAACATGCCGAAATCACAAATTCAAGGATATCTCGAGAACTACAAGGACGATTTGAATGTCCTTTGGCAGGATCGTAGTCCTTGCAAGTCCGCATCGTTTGACATGTGACTCGTAAGGATGCGACGGGATATGGCCGAGATATACGGTATTTTCTGTTTGAAAAAATGTCCTTGTAACTTTTTTGTTGGCAGGATATTCGTCCTTTTTGGGATGCCAATCGGTTTGTATTGTTTACAGCTATGCTTGTGCCAAAGGACATCCCGATCGCCCTTCAAATGGCCGAGATACGGCGGATTTTCCGACTTTTTGCCATTTTTCCTATGCAACCCCCTTAGAAAATGTTAAGGCCAATTTTTCAGATAAAATTAGCTATATCTCGGCCATATCCTGTCGCATTTTCAAAGGACATGTCTTGCTAGGATCGCAAGGACCAAATCTATCGATCTGCATCAAAATAATATGGGGTCATCTAAGGATCAAACACTTGTAATTTTTCGGTCCGGAAATCTAAGTGAAACATGCCGAAATCACAAATTCAAGGATATCTCGAGAACTACAAGGACGATTTGAATGTCCTTTGGCAGGATCGTAGTCCTTGCAAGTCCGCATCGTTTGACATGTGACTCGTAAGGATGCGACGGGATATGGCCGAGATATACGGTATTTTCTGTTTGAAAAAATGTCCTTGTAACTTTTTTGTTGGCAGGATATTCGTCCTTTTTGGGATGCCAATCGGTTTGTATTGTTTACAGCTATGCTTGTGCCAAAGGACATCCCGATCGTTCTTCAAATGGCCGAGATACGGCGGATTTTCCGACTTTTTGCCATTTTTCCTATGCAACCCCCTTAGAAAATGTTAAGGCCAATTTTTCAGATAAAATTAGCTATATCTCGGCCATATCCTGTCGCATTTTCAAAGGACATGTCTTGCTAGGATCGCAAGGACCAAATCTATCGATCTGCATCAAAATAATATGGGGTCATCTAAGGATCAAACACTTGTAATTTTTCGGTCCGGAAATCTAAGTGAAACATGCCGAAATCACAAATTCAAGGATATCTCGAGAACTACAAGGACGATTTGAATGTCCTTTGGCAGGATCGTAGTCCTTGCAAGTCCGCATCGTTTGACATGTGACTCGTAAGGATGCGACGGGATATGGCCGAGATATACGGTATTTTCTGTTTGAAAAAATGTCCTTGTAACTTTTTTGTTGGCAGGATATTCGTCCTTTTTGGGATGCCAATCGATTTGTATTGTTTACAGCTATGCTTGTGCCAAAGGACATCCCGATCGTCCTTCAAATGGCCGAGATACGGCGGATTTTCCGACTTTTTGCCATTTTTCCTATGCAACCCCCTTAGAAAATGTTAAGGCCAATTTTTCAGATAAAATTAGCTATATCTCGGCCATATCCTGTCGCATTTTCAAAGGACATGTCTTGCTAGAATCGCAAGGACCAAATCTATCGATCTGCATCAAAATAATATGGGGTCATCTAAGGATCAAACACTTGTAATTTTTCGGTCCGGAAATCTAAGTGAAACATGCCGAAATAACAAATTCAAGGATATCTCGAGAACTACAAGGACGATTTGAATGTCCTTTGGCAGGATCGTAGTCCTTGCAAGTCCGCATCGTTTGACATGTGACTCGTAAGGATGCGACGGGATATGGCCGAGATATACGGTATTTTCTGTTTGAAAAAATGTCCTTGTAACTTTTTTGTTGGCAGGATATTCGTCCTTTTTGGGATGCCAATCGGTTTGTATTGTTTACAGCTATGCTTGTGCCAAAGGACATCCCGATCGTCCTTCAAATGGCCGAGATACGGCGGATTTTCCGACTTTTTGCCATTTTTCCTATGCAACCCCCTTAGAAAATGTTAAGGCCAATTTTTCAGATAAAATTATCTATATCTCGGCCATATCCTGTCGCATTTTCAAAAGACATGTCCTGCTAGGATCGCAAGGACCAAATCTATCGATCTGCATCAAAATAATATGGGGTCATCTAAGGATCAAACACTTGTAATTTTTCGGTCCGGAAATCTAAGTGAAACATGCCGAAATCACAAATTCAAGGATATCTCGAGAACTACAAGGACGATTTGAATGTCCTTTGGCAGGATCGTAGTCCTTGCAAGTCCGCATCGTTTGACATGTGACTCGTAAGGATGCGACGGAATATGGCCGAGATATACGGTATTTTCTGTTTGAAAAAATGTCCTTGTAACTTTTTTGTTGGCAGGATATTCGTCCTTTTTGGGATGCCAATCGGTTTGTATTGTTTACAGCTATGCTTGTGCCAAAGGACATCCCGATCGTCCTTCAAATGGCCGAGATACGGCGGATTTTCCGACTTTTTGCCATTTTTCCTATGCAACCCCCTTAGAAAATGTTAAGGCAAATTTTTCAGATAAAATTAGCTATATCTCGGCCATATCCTGTCGCATTTTCAAAGGACATGTCTTGCTAGGATCGCAAGGACCAAATCTATCGATCTGCATCAAAATAATATGGGGTCATCTAAGGATCAAACACTTGTAATTTTTCGGTCCGGAAATCTAAGTGAAACATGCCGAAATAACAAATTCAAGGATATCTCGAGAACTACAAGGACGATTTGAATGTCCTTTGGCAGGATCGTAGTCCTTGCAAGTCCGCATCGTTTGACATGTGACTCGTAAGGATGCGACGGGATATGGCCGAGATATACGGTATTTTCTGTTTGAAAAAATGTCCTTGTAACTTTTTTGTTGGCAGGATATTCGTCCTTTTTGGGATGCCAATCGGTTTGTATTGTTTACAGCTATGCTTGTGCCAAAGGACATCCCGATCGTCCTTCAAATGGCCGAGATACGGCGGATTTTCCGACTTTTTGCCATTTTTCCTATGCAACCCCCTTAGAAAATGTTAAGGCCAATTTTTCAGATAAAATTATCTATATCTCGGCCATATCCTGTCGCATTTTCAAAAGACATGTCCTGCTAGGATCGCAAGGACCAAATCTATCGATCTGCATCAAAATAATATGGGGTCATCTAAGGATCAAACACTTGTAATTTTTCGGTCCGGAAATCTAAGTGAAACATGCCGAAATCACAAATTCAAGGATATCTCGAGAACTACAAGGACGATTTGAATGTCCTTTGGCAGGATCGTAGTCCTTGCAAGTCCGCATCGTTTGACATGTGACTCGTAAGGATGCGACGGAATATGGCCGAGATATACGGTATTTTCTGTTTGAAAAAATGTCCTTGTAACTTTTTTGTTGGCAGGATATTCGTCCTTTTTGGGATGCCAATCGGTTTGTATTGTTTACAGCTATGCTTGTGCCAAAGGACATCCCGATCGTCCTTCAAATGGCCGAGATACGGCGGATTTTCCGACTTTTTGCCATTTTTCCTATGCAACCCCCTTAGAAAATGTTAAGGCAAATTTTTCAGATAAAATTAGCTATATCTCGGCCATATCCTGTCGCATTTTCAAAGGACATGTCTTGCTAGGATCGCAAGGACCAAATCTATCGATCTGCATCAAAATAATATGGGGTCATCTAAGGATCAAACACTTGTAATTTTTCGGTCCGGAAATCTAAGTGAAACATGCCGAAATCACAAATTCAAGGATATCTCGAGAACTACAAGGACGATTTGAATGTCCTTTGGCAGGATCGTAGTCCTTGCAAGTCCGCATCGTTTGACATGTGACTCGTAAGGATGCGACGGGATATGGCCGAGATATACGGTATTTTCTGTTTGAAAAAATGTCCTTGTAACTTTTTTGTTGGCAGGATATTCGTCCTTTTTGGGATGCCAATCGGTTTGTATTGTTTACAGCTATGCTTGTGCCAAAGGACATCCCGATCGCCCTTCAAATGGCCGAGATACGGCGGATTTTCCGACTTTTTGCCATTTTTCCTATGCAACCCCCTTAGAAAATGTTAAGGCCAATTTTTCAGATAAAATTAGCTATATCTCGGCCATATCCTGTCGCATTTTCAAAGGACATGTCTTGCTAGGATCGCAAGGACCAAATCTATCGATCTGCATCAAAATAATATGGGGTCATCTAAGGATCAAACACTTGTAATTTTTCGGTCCGGAAATCTAAGTGAAACATGCCGAAATCACAAATTCAAGGATATCTCGAGAACTACAAGGACGATTTGAATGTCCTTTGGCAGGATCGTAGTCCTTGCAAGTCCGCATCGTTTGACATGTGACTCGTAAGGATGCGACGGGATATGGCCGAGATATACGGTATTTTCTGTTTGAAAAAATGTCCTTGTAACTTTTTTGTTGGCAGGATATTCGTCCTTTTTGGGATGCCAATCGATTTGTATTGTTTACAGCTATGCTTGTGCCAAAGGACATCCCGATCGTCCTTCAAATGGCCGAGATACGGCGGATTTTCCGACTTTTTGCCATTTTTCCTATGCAACCCCCTTAGAAAATGTTAAGGCCAATTTTTCAGATAAAATTATCTATATCTCGGCCATATCCTGTCGCATTTTCAAAGGACATGTCTTGCTAGGATCGCAAGGACCAAATCTATCGATCTGCATCAAAATAATATGGGGTCATCTAAGGATCAAACACTTGTAATTTTTCGGTCCGGAAATCTAAGTGAAACATGCCGAAATCACAAATTCAAGGATATCTCGAGAACTACAAGGACGATTTGAATGTCCTTTGGCAGGATCGTAGTCCTTGCAAGTCCGCATCGTTTGACATGTGACTCGTAAGGATGCGACGGGATATGGCCGAGATATACGGTATTTTCTGTTTGAAAAAATGTCCTTGTAACTTTTTTGTTGGCAGGATATTCGTCCTTTTTGGGATGCCAATGGGTTTGTATTGTTTACAGCTATGCTTGTGCCAAAGGACATCCCGATCGTAATTCAAATGGCCGAGATAAGGCGGATTATCCAACTTTTTGCCATTTTTCCTATGCAACCCCCTTAGAAAATGTTAAGGCCAATTTTTCAGATAAAATTAGCTATATCTCGGCCATATCCTGTCGCATTTTCAAAGGACATGTCTTGCTAGGATCGCAAGGACCAAATCTAT
Organism: Drosophila immigrans; assembly: GCA_963583835.1. Lineage (NCBI taxonomy): Eukaryota > Metazoa > Arthropoda > Insecta > Diptera > Drosophilidae > Drosophila > Drosophila immigrans. The sequence goes on from OY757144.1 coordinate 367,022, forward strand.
CGATCTGCATCAAAATAATATGGGGTCATCTAAGGATCAAACACTTGTAATTTTTCGGTCCGGAAATCTAAGTGAAACATGCCGAAATCACAAATTCAAGGATATCTCGAGAACTACAAGGACGATTTGAATGTCCTTTGACAGGATCGTAGTCCTTGCAAGTCCGCATCGTTTGACATGTGACTCGTAAGGATGCGACGGGATATGGCCGAGATATACGGTATTTTCTGTTTGAAAAAATGTCCTTGTAACTTTTTTGTTGGCAGGATATTCGTCCTTTTTGGGATGCCAATCGGTTTGTATTGTTTACAGCTATGCTTGTGCCAAAGGACATCCCGATCGTTCTTCAAATGGCCGAGATACGGCGGATTTTCCGACTTTTTGCCATTTTTCCTATGCAACCCCCTTAGAAAATGTTAAGGCCAATTTTTCAGATAAAATTAGCTATATCTCGGCCATATCCTGTCGCATTTTCAAAGGACATGTCTTGCTAGGATCGCAAGGACCAAATCTATCGATCTGCATCAAAATAATATGGGGTCATCTAAGGATCAAACACTTGTAATTTTTCGGTCCGGAAATCTAAGTGAAACATGCTGAAATCACAAATTCAAGGATATCTCGAGAACTACAAGGACGATTTGAATGTCCTTTGGCAGGATCGTAGTCCTTGCAAGTCCGCATCGTTTGACATGTGACTCGTAAGGATGCGACGGGATATGGCCGAGATATACGGTATTTTCTGTTTGAAAAAATGTCCTTGTAACTTTTTTGTTGGCAGGATATTCGTCCTTTTTGGGATGCCAATCGGTTTGTATTGTTTACAGCTATGCTTGTGCCAAAGGACATCCCGATCGCCCTTCAAATGGCCGAGATACGGCGGATTTTCCGACTTTTTGCCATTTTTCCTATGCAACCCCCTTAGAAAATGTTAAGGCCAATTTTTCAGATAAAATTAGCTATATCTCGGCCATATCCTGTCGCATTTTCAAAGGACATGTCTTGCTAGGATCGCAAGGACCAAATCTATCGATCTGCATCAAAATAATATGGGGTCATCTAAGGATCAAACACTTGTAATTTTTCGGTCCGGAAATCTAAGTGAAACATGCCGAAATCACAAATTCAAGGATATCTCGAGAACTACAAGGACGATTTGAATGTCCTTTGGCAGGATCGTAGTCCTTGCAAGTCCGCATCGTTTGACATGTGACTCGTAAGGATGCGACGGGATATGGCCGAGATATACGGTATTTTCTGTTTGAAAAAATGTCCTTGTAACTTTTTTGTTGGCAGGATATTCGTCCTTTTTGGGATGCCAATCGATTTGTATTGTTTACAGCTATGCTTGTGCCAAAGGACATCCCGATCGTCCTTCAAATGGCCGAGATACGGCGGATTTTCCGACTTTTTGCCATTTTTCCTATGCAACCCCCTTAGAAAATGTTAAGGCCAATTTTTCAGATAAAATTATCTATATCTCGGCCATATCCTGTCGCATTTTCAAAGGACATGTCTTGCTAGGATCGCAAGGACCAAATCTATCGATCTGCATCAAAATAATATGGGGTCATCTAAGGATCAAACACTTGTAATTTTTCGGTCCGGAAATCTAAGTGAAACATGCCGAAATCACAAATTCAAGGATATCTCGAGAACTACAAGGACGATTTGAATGTCCTTTGGCAGGATCGTAGTCCTTGCAAGTCCGCATCGTTTGACATGTGACTCGTAAGGATGCGACGGGATATGGCCGAGATATACGGTATTTTCTGTTTGAAAAAATGTCCTTGTAACTTTTTTGTTGGCAGGATATTCGTCCTTTTTGGGATGCCAATGGGTTTGTATTGTTTACAGCTATGCTTGTGCCAAAGGACATCCCGATCGTAATTCAAATGGCCGAGATAAGGCGGATTATCCAACTTTTTGCCATTTTTCCTATGCAACCCCCTTAGAAAATGTTAAGGCCAATTTTTCAGATAAAATTAGCTATATCTCGGCCATATCCTGTCGCATTTTCAAAGGACATGTCTTGCTAGGATCGCAAGGACCAAATCTATCGATCTGCATCAAAATAATATGGGGTCATCTAAGGATCAAACACTTGTAATTTTTCGGTCCGGAAATCTAAGTGAAACATGCCGAAATCACAAATTCAAGGATATCTCGAGAACTACAAGGACGATTTGAATGTCCTTTGACAGGATCGTAGTCCTTGCAAGTCCGCATCGTTTGACATGTGACTCGTAAGGATGCGACGGGATATGGCCGAGATATACGGTATTTTCTGTTTGAAAAAATGTCCTTGTAACTTTTTTGTTGGCAGGATATTCGTCCTTTTTGGGATGCCAATCGGTTTGTATTGTTTACAGCTATGCTTGTGCCAAAGGACATCCCGATCGTTCTTCAAATGGCCGAGATACGGCGGATTTTCCGACTTTTTGCCATTTTTCCTATGCAACCCCCTTAGAAAATGTTAAGGCCAATTTTTCAGATAAAATTAGCTATATCTCGGCCATATCCTGTCGCATTTTCAAAGGACATGTCTTGCTAGGATCGCAAGGACCAAATCTATCGATCTGCATCAAAATAATATGGGGTCATCTAAGGATCAAACACTTGTAATTTTTCGGTCCGGAAATCTAAGTGAAACATGCTGAAATCACAAATTCAAGGATATCTCGAGAACTACAAGAACGATTTGAATGTCCTTTGGCAGGATCGTAGTCCTTGCAAGTCCGCATCGTTTGACATGTGACTCGTAAGGATGCGACGGGATATGGCCGAGATATACGGTATTTTCTGTTTGAAAAAATGTCCTTGTAACTTTTTTGTTGGCAGGATATTCGTCCTTTTTGGGATGCCAATCGGTTTGTATTGTTTACAGCTATGCTTGTGCCAAAGGACATCCCGATCGTTCTTCAAATGGCCGAGATACGGCGGATTTTCCGACTTTTTGCCATTTTTCCTATGCAACCCCCTTAGAAAATGTTAAGGCCAATTTTTCAGATAAAATTAGCTATATCTCGGCCATATCCTGTCGCATTTTCAAAGGACATGTCTTGCTAGAATCGCAAGGACCAAATCTATCGATCTGCATCAAAATAATATGGGGTCATCTAAGGATCAAACACTTGTAATTTTTCGGTCCGGAAATCTAAGTGAAACATGCCGAAATCACAAATTCAAGGATATCTCGAGAACTACAAGGACGATTTGAATGTCCTTTGGCAGGATCGTAGTCCTTGCAAGTCCGCATCGTTTGACATGTGACTCGTAAGGATGCGACGGGATATGGCCGAGATATACGGTATTTTCTGATTGAAAAAATGTCCTTGTAACTTTTTTGTTGGCAGGATATTCGTCCTTTTTGGGATGCCAATCGGTTTGTATTGTTTACAGCTATGCTTGTGCCAAAGGACATCCCGATCGTCCTTCAAATGGCCGAGATACGGCGGATTTTCCGACTTTTTGCCATTTTTCCTATGCAACCCCCTTAGAAAATGTTAAGGCCAATTTTTTAGATAAAATTAGCTATATCTCGGCCATATCCTGTCGCATTTTCAAAGGACATGTCTTGCTAGGATCGCAAGGACCAAATCTATCGATCTGCATCAAAATAATATGGGGTCATCTAAGGATCAAACACTTGTAATTTTTCGGTCCGGAAATCTAAGTGAAACATGCCGAAATCACAAATTCAAGGATATCTCGAGAACTACAAGGACGATTTGAATGTCCTTTGGCAGGATCGTAGTCCTTGCAAGTCCGCATCGTTTGACATGTGACTCGTAAGGATGCGACGGGATATGGCCGAGATATACGGTATTTTCTGTTTGAAAAAATGTCCTTGTAACTTTTTTGTTGGCAGGATATTCGTCCTTTTTGGGATGCCAATCGGTTTGTATTGTTTACAGCTATGCTTGTGCCAAAGGACATCCCGATCGTTCTTCAAATGGCCGAGATACGGCGGATTTTCCGACTTTTTGCCATTTTTCCTATGCAACCCCCTTAGAAAATGTTAAGGCCAATTTTTCAGATAAAATTAGCTATATCTCGGCCATATCCTGTCGCATTTTCAAAGGACATGTCTTGCTAGAATCGCAAGGACCAAATCTATCGATCTGCATCAAAATAATATGGGGTCATCTAAGGATCAAACACTTGTAATTTTTCGGTCCGGAAATCTAAGTGAAACATGCCGAAATAACAAATTCAAGGATATCTCGAGAACTACAAGGACGATTTGAATGTCCTTTGGCAGGATCGTAGTCCTTGCAAGTCCGCATCGTTTGACATATGACTCGTAAGGATGCGACGGGATATGGCCGAGATATACGGTATTTTCTGTTTGAAAAAATGTCCTTGTAACTTTTTTGTTGGCAGGATATTCGTCCTTTTTGGGATGCCAATCGGTTTGTATTGTTTACAGCTATGCTTGTGCCAAAGGACATCCCGATCGTCCTTCAAATGGCCGAGATACGGCGGATTTTCCGACTTTTTGCTATTTTTCCTATGCAACCCCCTTAGAAAATGTTAAGGCCAATTTTTCAGATAAAATTATCTATATCTCGGCCATATCCTGTCGCATTTTCAAAGGACATGTCTTGCTAGGATCGCAAGGACCAAATCTATCGATCTGCATCAAAATAATATGGGGTCATCTAAGGATCAAACACTTGTAATTTTTCGGTCCGGAAATCTAAGTGAAACATGCCGAAATCACAAATTCAAGGATATCTCGAGAACTACAAGGACGATTTGAATGTCCTTTGGCAGGATCGTAGTCCTTGCAAGTCCGCATCGTTTGACATGTTACTCGTAAGGATGCGACGGGATATGGCCGAGATATACGGTATTTTCTGTTTGAAAAAATGTCCTTGTAACTTTTTTGTTGGCAGGATATTCGTCCTTTTTGGGATGCCAATCGGTTTGTATTGTTTACAGCTATGCTTGTGCTTGCATTTCCGACTTTTTGCCATTTTTCCTATGCAACCCCCTTAGAAAATGTTAATGTTAATGTTGAAATTTGAAATTTCAGTAATCGCAAGGACAAGGAACTATGAATGTTGAACTTTTAAAGTGCATCCAAACTTATAAGGCCAAGGATAAAAAATTCAGATTTCAGTTATGCTTAAATTAAATAACAAACTTTATTGCTGATTTTAAATAAGTTATATTGTTTAGTTTTAAAATAAATTGGACAGCAACTGATGCAGCTTCGTGAAGAATGATTGCTCTCGATTTCGGGTGCAACTGCAAAAAATAAAAAAATACATGATTTGCTTTATTACATTATGATTTGTTTTGGGATATTTTAAATTGTCATGTAAATTAGTAAAGCAATTATTGCAATAAAGTTAAATTTTCGTAGGTTAAGCATTTTATTCTGGAGCACCTGCTCGGTTGTAAAGCATCTGCGAGTCATATGAGTATGAGGAATATTAAAAATACAAAATACAACATAAAAGGCATGGAATGATCTTGCTTGGATGTATCAAGGAATGCTGGGAAAACAATGGAGATAGAGAGATTAAGTTGACCCGGGCAACTTCGGACACAAGTAGCCTTCTAGCTAACTTTGGAATCCAAACTCTAAACGAATTTGTGTGTGTGTGTGGGTGGCACAAAACTATTCGCCCATAAATCAGTTTGTGTCTTTGACACCCTCCACCTTACCAGACTAACCGAGTAGAGCGTAGGACAAATGGACCAACGACTCGTTTGAGCAGCTCTTCTGTGCTCTTAAGATTAAGAGCACAAATAGATAAAGAGTAATCTGCGTGAGAGACGCGTATTGCTCTTGAAAAGTTTGAGAAAAGCCCAAGGAAACTTATTTGCTAAGAGCAGTAGCAGCAGCAGAGAAAATGGAAAAATTCAAACGTATATAAATGTGAAGCGAAAATAGCAGAGACAGAGGAGCAAATCGTCTCCAGCCACCCAGGCAAAGGCAAAGAAAAAAGAAAGCTCGAAAGGGCAATACAAATATGAAGAATAAGACGAACACGAAGATGAAAAGAAGGAGACTGAGGCCAAATAAAAGGAGCAGGAATGCGAATGTGAATGTTCGTACGCAGCTCTGCTAGTGCTGATGTTGGCGTCGACGTTGACGTCGCCGCCGCGGCCGACGCAGACATTGACAGCGCTGCTCCTTTTGAACTGCGCTGTATTGGTGTATTGGACTGCCTCCTTTAACTGTGCCTCCTTTGACTGTGACTGTGACGGTGACTGCGTCTGAGTCTGAGCCTGTGCACACCTCTGGCTCCTCATGTGGTAGACAAAACTTTCGCTTTTATTTCAACGGCTTCGTTTTTCTTTCGCGTCGACGTCGACGCCAACGCAAGCGCGGACTCTGTCTCTGCTTCTGTCTGGGCCACTGCTGCTGCCAATTTTTTTTCGCTGTTACCACATGAACGGAACGAAAAAGATTACAACAAAAACAAAAACAGCTGCTCAGAAATCGTTTGGGATGAAAAAAAAGTGGAAACAGATAAATTTCTACGCCAAAATAAACGAGGAGCGACAAAAAATGTGGAAATTTGAAGGATACGCGACGGTAACAAATGGAAAGCGCAGGCTACAAGTAAAAAATGATAATAGTCGAACGTGTAACAACGGCAAGCACAAAACCAAAAAGAATAACAGAAAATGGAAGTGGATGTCGATGTCGATGTCGATGTAGATGTGGAAATGTGTGGCAAGGCGACCTTGAGATAGCCTTTGCCTACGCAGCGACAACAACAGGACATTTCTCGTACTTTATCATATAATATATACATATGTTAGTACACTTTCTTTATGGGAGTCCAATTGGGGCTACTGGCGTCCACCATTAAGACTCTTCTTATTCTGTTTTGGCCAGCGACAACCTCCACGCATTATCATTATGCTTTATGTCTAGGCTAAGCAGGTTCCTAAGCGTCATTCTATGACTCAACTGTACAAAAAACGGTTGTCGTTCTTCTCAATTTGAAATCAAGACACCCGCTACCCATAGCCACAGAATACAAAATACGTATATGACATTTAAAAAATACATATACCAACAAATTTTCCCTTTACAGTTGTTTCTTGAATAACTTCTATGTTTTTTATCAGATTACAAACAAATCCATTTAGACTCGTAATTATAATGCGAAACAACATTTCCCAGCTTTATTATTATTACGGAATGGATATATTTTTTTTTTAATTTGAGGAGGCAGAATGGGGCGTGGCCAAAATCTTAAGCAAACTTCACCTGCGTAAGGCACACACGAGAACTGTTACGAAATTTGATATCATTTTGAGATCTAGGTGTTCATGCAAACTGACAGACGGACATGGCTATCTTCTCAGCTGTTGACATTGGTCAAGCATACATACATTTACTTTATCGGGTCAGAGATGCCTCCTTCTGCCTATTACCTACGATTTCTGTTGGCATTAAGTTATAATACCATTCTACCCTATACAATCATTTTAATGCCAATAGAAGTTTTTGTTTAGAGAATTTGTGTTTTGATTCAAATGTAAAAATGTTACATTCTTAAATTAGTATTCGTTAAATTAGAAGAATACCCATTTTAAAAAGATTTTCTTTCTCTGATAGAAGCACATGAATTATATTTGTAACTTCCAAAAATGTGGGTTTCTTAAACATTAAATGAGATTCAATTTTTTGTTCGTGAATTTTGGCTGCGTTTCATTTAGCTTGTTATGGGAAAGGGTATTTTGCAGTCCACTCGATGCCCTGCAAATGATTTTGCTGTTGCTGCTGCTGCTGCTGCTTCTGACGCTGCTGCTTCTGACGCTGCCTCTGTTGACTTAACAAAAAGCAAAGAAAAGAAAATAAGCGAACAAAAAGGATTTTCATGCGCTTAGCTTTCTCTTTTGGCTTTCGCCGATGCTGTGCTTGTTGTGCTCTTAAAACTTTCTTCAACAGGTTGCAAGTTGGTCTGTTGGTCTGTTGGTCTGTTGGTCGCTTCGTCGCTTGGCCACGTTCAAGCCAACAAACATGGTATACGACTGTGTTAACGCTGTGTGGCGCTCTCTCGACTGCTGCGAATGGACCGAAATCCAATGCCCGTCTTGCCCCATGGCTCAAGTCGCTCCGCTGCTGGCTGGTGGCTGACCTTGAGCACTAGCTAAACGCTGTCATGGCAGCAGTCATTCCCTGCCACGCCACGCCGTGCCACCTTCTACGAGTAGAATGCGGTCAGGTCTGGGCCAGGCCCCTTGTTATCCAGCCTGTCAACTGTACGGCCAGCGCAGAGGTCCCCCTCTCGGCTGGCTGGCTGGATAGCCACGTGTTGCACACGCCACTAATCCTGGCAACCAGATACACACATGTGGACAGTCAGTGTGTGTGTGCGGCATTGTGTGGCATTGTGTGTGTGCTCTATTGCTGTCGGGACCCAGAGAGTTCTCGCTCCGTCGCCGATTAACTATTCGACATACATGACGCAGGCGAAAAAGTAGAAATTGAGATACCATGCTCTTGCTCATGTGGGTGTGAGTGTGTGGGAGTGTGTGTGCTGGAGGGAAGGTGGTAGGTAGGGAAGGGTGGATAGCTGCGTCTCGCTAAAAGTATTTGCGGCATTCGATTACATTTTAACGATGTGCCAAGCAGCGCGTAACGTCTTGCAATGCAAATCAATCGCAGATAAAACTATTCACCAGCTACGTTCCAAATGTGCGAAAATGAAACTTGAACTGTCGATGCTGAATAACGTTGCGTATGCGTAACGATAGATTGTTCATGGTCGTAATTGCGAAACACGTAAACCATGAATTGATGTGGCCCACCCAAGTATCGATAGAGAAGAGCTAATCATGCACCGGGCAGCAGTGTGTGATGTGCGTTTTGGGTGCTCAAAGTGTGCTGCAACAGCGGCTCTGTTGCATCGACCAAGATGTGTGGCAGCCGCAAACCAGTTTACTTTTCGTTGCTCTCAATGCTGCCACTCCAATTCAATTCGACAAACTCGAGAGTCGACAGTCGACAGTCGACAGTCGACAGTCTGCTGCGCTGCCTTGCTGCAGAAGGAGTCCCAAAAATGATTTGAAGTCGAGTGCAGGGCTGCACTCAAGCAGCGGCAAGTGGTGCGAGAGCTGCAAATAAGCGTTGTAGCGAACTGGGCACGAAAACGAAACCGAAACCGGACAGCAAACGCAATGCATGCAACAGATGCGCCAGAGCGAAGGGGCAAGGCGAAGGAACGCAGCACACATGAAATCCAAGTATTAAATTGCAGCGACCTACATAGAAAGAAGGCAGCAAGACGACGATGCGATACGAAGGCAATGGCATCTGCAGCGTGTCTCCCTTATCCCTTTTATCCTATGCCATCCCTTGTACTTGTTTCTCCAAACAAAAGTCACCGCAGAGACAGAGACAGAGGCAGAGAGAGAGCGAGAACGAGATCAAGATCGAGAGAGAGTCACAGGATCAAGCGGGAGCCGAGAAAAATCTGAGATGCTGAGCGACTAACACGACTAACGATGTGTGCGTGTAATTTCAGCTTTCCCCTCTTCAAAAAGCTCAAATGCTGCAGCATCGTGATCAGCTTGACGCGGAACTAAGAAAACTAGTTTCTAAAGCCGTCCCAAGATTCCCAGTTCCCCCTTGGACCTCAATATCAAGCTTTTTTAACGCAAACTGGTTATTGTTAAGGTCTGACTCGTCTGTGGCAAGCATTTGATTGAAGTTCTTAGCACAATTTCACTTGTGGGAAGTGGCTGCCTCTCTGCCCCATAATCAAGAGAGGTAATGGCCGATGGCCCCGCTGTAATTAGGAGCTTAATCCGAAGTAGTTCAGCTTGCAGAGTGGTCTTCGCGTGCAGAGTTTGCTGCGCAGAATGAGATCAGAAAAACACAAAAAAAAAAGGCAGCAGACTTTGAAATTGCAGCCATAGGAATTATCAACCTTGAAAAAATAGTTATTTGTAATTTGTTGTCCATAGCTATAGATTAAATCTCTTCCCATTTCTAGATTTTGGATGCGTAGTAGATGTAGTAAAGATTTGATTGCAACCCAATCTAGCTAGTCGAACGTAATATTTCCCACCCATTCTCCTTAGGAATCCCCAACTCACGCACTGAAAATATTTGCATGCGATAAGTGCGGCCCAGCATTTATGCCAAGAAAAGGGACATAAACGGATACCAATACGAATGTATGGGAATGCGAGTCAGAGTCAGAGTCAGAGTCAGAGTGAGTTTCCAGACGCTCGACGTGTCGACTTGTCGCACTGGCGTTAAGAAGCCTCTGCGTATTTAGTTTTCTAACCTCTCCCTTTCCTCTGCTCTCCACTCTGCCCTTCACTCTTTACTAGTGGTTGTGTTCTGTTCTGTTCTGTTCTTGTTTTGTTTTGTTAGCACCCTTAAGTGTTTATCATGTAAAACAGCAAGGAAACATGTCAAACATGCCAAATATGTATGACCTACAAATTATGCGAATACGACACCCAGACAAGCTCAAAGGAGCTAGAGGGAGAGGAGGACAGACTGTTCGTGGAGCGACTGGAACTGGAGCGAAGACTTGCATATGAACAGCACACCACCAACTCAGAGGATTACCGTCGGCAACAAGAGGCAACCATCGTCATCTTCATCTTCGTGGTCATGCTCATGCTCATGCTCATCCTCAGAGAGGAGGCTTCGAAGGAGCAAAAGTACAGCACAATGCTGTGCTGTGTTGTTGTCGACTCTTTCAGCATCAGACAACGCAACCTCTGACTTGTGCCTGGCAGCCAGGCAGCCATCAAAAACAACTCAAATGCGGCCAAGAAGAGAAGACCAGCCCCCCCCCCCTGCTGCCCCCTGTCTGCCCCTCTGGTACTCCACCCCTCGCTGGCTGCCCCAGTAAGCCGCATGGAAACGGCTCAAGGCACCCTGCTTGACTCCTTGACCCAGCCCGAGGCGATGGCGTGTGAAATACTTTTGTGGTCGAGTGTGTGGCCAGTCTGTGTGTGAGTGCGTGTGAGAGTATGTGTGTGTAGATGTGTGTGAGATGCTCTAGTCCTAGACTTGGCTCGAGGCGTCTCGTCTCGTCTCGCCTCGCCTCGCCTCGCCTCGTCGCGTATTCAAATGAAGGCGGGCAGGGCAATCGAGACGACGAGTTTATTAAATACGGCCAAACACACTAGCTGACCTTCCTCCCCCCCCTCCGCTTGCAAGATGGTTGCGGCAGGCAGTTAAAGGAAGTCATAATTGCAAATTACACACATAATCATCAGCAGCAGCATTCCCCAGTTCCCCCGCAAATACAAGAGCAAGGACATGGACATGGACAGAGAGTCGGACACAGAATTGGACGGACACACACATTGTCTCAGACAGAGACTAATTTTCATTACATCTCGTCTGCGCAGCTGGCATCTGAATTGGATGAATGCTGAGTACTGAACTCGTCCCCTTTGACTCAACAGCTCGCTATGAATTTATTAGAAATTCAAGAGTGAAATTCTCGGATTTTGGGCACACGCAAAGCCCAGCACGTCCTAGATTGACTTGACCCACAAAATGTGTGCTCAGCAAGTGCGGGCAAGTGGGAGGAGACGCAGCCAGTTGAGGGGTGTTCTCGAGTGTGTGTGTGTGTGTGTGTGTGTGTGTGTGTGTGTGTGTGTGTGGCACCAGCACGGAAAGAAAGAGCTGCCTGCTGAATGCTGCCACTGTCGGCGACGTGTTGCGTCAAGCGATTTCACTCCTGGGTAAGCTTCTAAACGTAGCGCATGATAGCTCTTTGGAGGCATCGCCCACGTCTCGCAGGTATTATGTAAATGAATTACAAACAGCAAAGGAGTAGACCAAGACAAGGCAAGACACGGCTTAACCCCTTGCATATCAATTGCCAGTTGAGGCATTTGACAAGTCGCCATCGAATCTGGCACTTAAACCAATCCCAGGTGCTCTCAGCATTTGCCTAATCACTATCGAGCACAAGACTAGACCTATTTCACCTAGCTTACACACAATATCTGTGGCCTGATCTCCAACTGGAAGCAATGCCCGTTGCATGAACTCCGAGGATGTCGCAGGTCACAGTAAGACACAGCAAGACGGAAGTCAACCCCAAAACAATTTCAACACTTTTACGATACTTTTGTTGCTGCTTCCTTGTGGACGCCACACACATAACACATCGCATAGTGTGGCAAGGCCGCTCTCACCCTATCACATAGCTGAGCATAAGGCATTCAACTTGGGCACATTTATTGATATGGGCAAGCGGTCAACCCCGCATGCCTCTTGCCACAACCCTCGCTCCGGCTGTGTGTTTAGTTTAGTTTATGGGGTGTCCGGTTGCTGGCGAGGCAAAGCGAGGTGAAGCGAAGCGAAGAAACCCAGAGAGGCAAACAGGAATACGGGGCAAGCACATGAATCGGAAGCCAAGTCAAACGAAGGCGGCTGTCCGCAAATTAGCATGATGCGAGTGGAATGGGTTGTTGGAGTGTGGGCCACGTCCACGATTAGGCCCATCAAAGGATTAGGCAATGACGCCCATTAAATAGGCTGGCAGCACGCCAGTTCAGTTCAGAAGAGTCCAGCCCTGGCACAAAGGGTTGATGTTTCCGCTGTCCTTGTCGTTGTCGTTGTCGTTGTCGTTGTTGCCTTCTAAGCTAGGTCAAAGGTTCAAAAGTTTTGACACGCAATTACTTGAGCACATGTGGGATAGTCCTGTCTGGGGAAACAGGCAACAAGCAACGGAGCAAGGGTGAGGTTAAGGGTTGTTAATATCATTTTAAGTGATTTTATGATGAATTTGTGCCCTAAAATTCCAACTCATTTGCACACACACACACACACACACACACATACTTATGATGATGAACATAATCATTAAGTCGAGCTGCCTTTTGTGGGTTTTGGGTTGAAAGTTTAGGGTAAAAGTTTTAGTGTGAAATGCTCACAGTAATTTTATAGGCGCACTTAAGCGGTTTTGCCTCTTGGCGGCAATTCTAAGCCAGACGCCGCCCCCCGCCACGCCCATCCACACAACACACCACATCTATTTAGCCTACATATGCGTGTGTGTGTGCGTGTGTGCGGAAGTGTTGATTTTGTGGCATTTCCGCCTTTTTGGACTTTGAACTTGTTGGTAGTTTTAAGGATTGTTTCGCCTGCAGGATTCCTGATTATGGCCCATCATAGGCTTATTCAATCTCTTTGTGCGAGTGCGAGGACGAGAGCGAGTGTGAATGTGAATGGGTGTGAGTGCGAGTGCGAGTGTGAATATGAATGGTTGTTATGTGTGTGCTTATAAGTGTGTGACAAATCATTTAATGCCCTAATCGTGTGTTCTTACGTCGTGTGTTCTGGTCCTCACACTTGTTGCGATGCCGTCCAAATTTGAGCACGTTGAAAGCTGTGCTTGGATGCCAGCCCTGGTTTCTGATTCCTAATTGGGCCACTGAATGAGGGTGCATGTAAATTGGTGACAGACTGCTCTACTCAATTTTCTAATTATTCAAACTTAATTAAAAATAAACCACTGATTGCTTTCACAAATTTATCTTTCGCAATGATAGTAGGCAGAAAACAATATTTTGTTTTTCTTATAACCAGTTCATATATTATAACTGACTGCTTCACTCACGAAAAGTGAAGATCAAATATTTGAATGACTATTATACTCACAGAACGTAAAGAAAACTATCAATTTGAATATAGAAGAAACTATATTCAGACACGATATTATAGATTCATCTAAATTACCCAAATGCTTTTCATGAAAAGTTAATTCAAAATAAATGATTGATGGCTTTTGTCAAACGAAGACTGCGGAAAATTAATGTTTAATTTGAAGAATTGGTTTTATTGGAACATAGAGTCCGATTTGCGATCGCTTTGCAAGTTTGCAATACTCGTGCGTATTCATGAGTGCTCGTAGCCAACTAAGTGGCTTTAAGGCACACAGCTGCCTTGAAAGCAGACAAATACTCGCTTGGGCTTGGGGGATTAATCCATTTGTTCATTTATTTGTATATCAGTACCGATGATATGGCGAATGTACTCGTTAAGTTTAAAGCTACGAGAGGATCACCTTGAGCTTTGTTTGACTTTTGCAACCCAAAACAAAAATAAACAACCAGAGTCTGTCATATCTCAATCCCCCCCTCTCTCTCTCTCTCTCTCACTCTGTTTCTCTCCCTCTCTCTTTCTTTCTCTTCACAGGTATATATTTTGATTATGTGTTTTCTGCTCATTTTGTTTTGGTTTCTGTTTGCATTAACTAATGAAAATGACGAACTCTGATTGTTGCATTATTTGACAAACAGATAAAATACTGGAATGTAGAGACAGGCAACGATAGAGAATAAGCAAAAATGCGAGCGAGAGAGAGAGAGAGAACGGAAGAAAGAAAGGAAGATGGATAGAAGAAGGGTGCATTGATCCCGATCAACAGAAACAACACAAAAACCAAAACCACAGCGCAGAGAAAGCAAACATGAGTTTTCAAGCCGACATCTACGAAGAACAAAAAAAAGCCAAAAATGCACGTGTGCGTGTGTGAGTGTGTGTGTGTGTGAGGACAAAATACGAAAAGCGTTGAAAGCGCAAGCAAAACAATAATGCAACGCAAACACAACACAAATGCTAAGCTCTGAAGATTCCCATTCTTCCGTTCTCTCCAGCAGGCTGCAGTGCACAGCTTAGGTTAGTTAAAAGAAACCCTCTCCTCTCCTCTCCTCTCCTCTCTCCATCCGTTTCTCGTGGTTTCCTTCTAATTATTGCGCTACTCTAGTACAGTTAGATCCACTGCTCGAGCGATCAGTGATCAGTGCTGCCACTTTGGCTATTTTCACGTCAATTAATATAAACAGCCAATTGACGAATCGTCTTCTTATTTCTAATTATTACGCTACTTTAGTACAGTCAGATCAACTGATCAACTCGGCCGAAGATTGATCAGTGCTGCCACCTTGGCTGGTTTCACGTCAAATCCAGAGCCAATTAATTTATAAAGAAGCATGCTGATAATCAATAATTAATAAAAGTATTTGGAAAACAACGGGTGGGAAAGGGACAAGTGATCAATGGTGGACTCGAAGAATAGACACCATGTAGACGGAAGCCAACAGCATCAATAGCGAGAGTGAGACAACACAAGCCCAACAAAAAACCTGCAGCGAACGAACAAGAAGACAAGGCAGCAACGAGTTGAGCGGCGACACTGGCAAGAGGAGAACGGGGAACTAAGCAAAGTCACGCTGATGGAACAGCGGTCTTTGAACCACCAAAAAATAACAAAAAAATCTGCTGCAGGGTATCTTGAGTAGCAAGGGACACGACGAAGCGAAGCCAGACACGAGCGGGGGAAGGCAATGCCAGCCGATCTATGTAATACAGCAGTCGCCTTTGCAGTCGCGGTCGCAGTCGCTGCTGGCGTCGCCGGCAGCGTCGATGCAGTCCGAGGGGTGCCAGTGTATTGGTGAGCTTTGCGCTGATCACGAGGAGAGCGCGCAATGCTCTCGCGCTCAGCTTACTGAGTAACTGAGTGAGTGGTAAGCCAGTGAGCCAGTGAGTGAGTGAGAGCGAGAAGCAGCATTTGCCAAAAAATACAAATTAAATTTCGGCAAATGCGCTCAGCCTCTCTCTCACCCTCTTGCACTCCCTCGCTCTCGTTCTCACTCGCTGAGCACGCTGCCTTTGTTTGTTGGGCGGAGTGAGCGCTGAGCGTGGGGAGTGGGTAGTGGGGAGTGGGGAAGATCTCGATGACAGTAGTTTGAAATATGCAAGCACGCCTGCACGCACACACGTCAAGCTGGCCTGGCTCTGTGTTTGTGTTTGTGTTTGTGTGCATATACTAATATCATGCACTTCCCCCCTCACTCTCTCACTCTGTGCGAAGCAGCCGCACTTCCTAAATTCGCAGTGTGTCGTCGCTAGGCTGTTTTGTGTGTCCCTGTCCGTGTCCCTGTCCGTGTCCCTGTCCGTGTCCGTGTGTGAGTGTTGAGAAACCTAAAAAAGTTGCACTGAAGCCGTTAACCTCGGCTACGCGTTCGTCGTCCGAGTTTGTTTTTGGAAGTGATCGACGCAGCGAGCGGGGGACGGAGAGAGGGGAGCAGAGTACAGAGTGTGTTCGACGAAGCGATCTTAGTTCGCCGCTGAGCGCAGAGAGCGGATCAGGCGACAACAACAACAATAACAACGACAACGACAACGACAGCGACAGCGACATTGATCATGAGGGGCAAAAGGGTGCAGAAGGCCAAGGGGGGGGTGGGGAGAGATCGCGCTTAGCCGCTATAAAGTAAATAAGTGAAGTCATTTGCTAAAATGCACCACAGTAACAGCAACAGCAACAGCAACAGCAGATGTGAGGGGCAATTAAGCGAAGACAACAACAACCATTTGAGTCACATGCAGTGTTTGCTGACTTTGCTATTTATGTATGTATGTACTATATGTGTGCGTGTTGGTGTATAGGTATAGGTGTCGTATGTGCCCTCTCGCAGCCCCTGTCCTCTCTCCTCTCCCAATACAGCAACCAAATTTATACAAAGAAATGAAAAATTGAAAGAGCTCACACACACACAGAGGCAAATGCACATGTGTTTAAACTTGTTGGGTCTCTCTGAAGCTTTTGTAAAATAACAAGATTTGTGAGTCGCAAATATTTGGCACACACAAACGAGTTCCGGACATGCAACTGCATCACTGCACCACTGCCCTCTCCTGCATCCTTCATCACCCTTTGCCGCAGATCCAGTTGCAGTTTTGAGCACAGCTTTCTATGTCTTGGAAGGGCGCGCAGGCGCAATGGAAAAGCGGCCAGCACAAGAGGAAGAGGAAGATATGTTGAGAGAGGCAACAAAACTGGAGAAGATTCCCAATTGGATCTCGTTGCCCACGTCGACTAATCAACTAGTTTCCTTACATTCGTGATATTTATATTCTAGAGTATTTCAACTTCAAAATAAGCATAATGTAATAATTTTTTAATATTCACACATTGTGTATTTCGATCTATTGTACTATACATACACACATATGTACATATATGTAAATGTTGATCTACTATATGTTTTCAATTGAAGCTGGAACACGATGAACACAAATATTTACATATTTCTAAGCATTTCTAATTGTTAATTCAAATGGAGAAACGAACTGTGTTGATGCTGATCAACAAATGGAGAAAGCTTTGCTGAACACAATTTCAATGGATTTATATTTTTACTGTATGTTATTTAGTACAAATGAATAAGCCACAACAGTGCAATACAGGTAACTCGTATTATTAACTGTTACTTGGATATTCACTCTACTTCAAACACTTAAATTTTAACTTCTAGAAGATTTGAATTTCAGAAAATTAAAATACATAAACATGTAGATATATGCATGTATGTATGTACATATGTATGCGTGATAATGTATGTACATATCGGTATGTAAAAAAAGTACATTTATGCATACACCACACAATATTGTGATATGAGTATGTGTCTACATATATATTGAATCTATAGTATGATCTACATAAATGGACGTGTTTGCTCCATGAAGAAGTGGAGACTCTTGATGGATGGGCGGTAGGGGTTTAGCGACGAGGTCTGCTGAGGAAGCTATTGGATAAACAATCGCGGATCTTTTGAGTCAGGTTCGATGTCAGCCATCGTTTGCATTCCACGAAAATTATGTACGTCCAGGTGCAACGCAGTGGAATCAATTATAAATGTTTATGCTAATTTCGAATCACGCATTTTTCATTAAAGTGCAAAGTAAACAGAGCAGGGCCGCATTGTGTTCAATGCGAGGGCGTGGCTCGACGTCGTGTGGGTTGCTTTGAACCGAACCGAACCAAACCAAACCGAACCGAACCGAAACAAGCCGACCCGACCCGATGCCGCACCACAACCACATGCATGTCAACATTCACATTCACATTCACATTCACATTTCATATGCATTTCCACAAGCAGATCCACATTCACGCCCACTCAATCATCCCTCAAACCCTTTGCAGGCCCATCGACCGTAAAGGCCTAGTAAGTATTACATTATATTACAAATATTTAAAAAATGGTCTCCTCTTTTTGTGCGGCTGAGAAGCAGGTCGAGCAAGAGAGACAGCCAGCGAGGTGAAGAGGGAGAATAGAGAAAGAAAACAAGAGAGAGAAAGAGAGAGAGAGAGCGATAGCAGTTGCTGGGAGGAGGCTGGAGGCTGTCAACATATACGACGTCGACGACGACGACGACGACGACGACGACGAGCATACGACGACTACTACATGCGTATCCTTGATGTCCACATATGTCTACACACACACACACACACGCACACGCGGTGAGCTGCAAATTAAATTGATAAATGCACAAAAAGACACGAAAGTAAAGCGACATCGAAAATAATAAAAATACAAGTAAATAACACACAACGCGTAGGCACAACACAATTTGTTGTTTACATAAACGCCAAAAACAGGAAAGAGCCCTGCCGAAAAAGGGAAGCGCACACAGACACACACTCACACACACGCACTCACACACACGCACTAACACACACGCAGACAACAGCAAGCAGTTCTCTATTCCTTAGAGGAGATCGAAACTAAACAATGTAATAGGAGACCTAATAGATAACCTAATCAATACTATATACATAAAATAGTCGATTTCGATCTCTGATTAAATTTATGATGCACTTTGTGCTTCACTCACATTCATGACGCTCGCTTCCTCGCTTCCTCTGTCAGTCCGCCGTCAGGCTCAGTTTGATCGCTTTCTATCTCCAGCTAGTCTCTTTCTCTCTCTCTCACGCTCACGCCAGCAGCAGATATGTCCAAAATTAAACGCACACACGCACACACGCACTACACGTGACTGTGTGTGTGTGAGTGTGCGAGGGAAAGAGAAGCAAAAGCATAGATGGGGTACAAAAGCAAGTACGCACTTTATCCGCTGCCTCCTGCTGCACATGTGTGTGTGCGAGTGTGTGAGTGTGTGAGTGTGCGAGTGTGCGAGTGTGCGAGTCTGCATGTCATTTTCACAACAAGCGGAGAGAGATGCGTATGTGGAAAAGGTGGAAGGCGGAAGCCGCCAACCAAAAAACGAGCTGAAAATAAACAAAACAAAAAGTGAAAACACAACACGAAAATAAGGCGAAAAAAATGATGTCAGTAGAGAAAACGAGCAAAACAACAAACGGCAACAGCAGCAGCAGCAGCAGCAGCAACAACAAAAAGCCGGCAGAATAAAAATGAACCAAATGAAAATGCGCCACACAAAAGTAAATGTGTGTGTGTGTGTGTGTGTGCGTGTGTGCGTGCGTGCGTACGTGTGCGTGCGGTTAACGAAAATGCAATGGCGGCCAGCACTTCCGGAGCAGGCCCAGGACTCCAGCGAGTCCCCTCCCCCTGCTGTCCCCCGCGCTGCATTTGCATTTTATTTTCGTGCGTGTAATGCAATCGGCTGGACGAAGGACAGACGGGGAGAGAGGGGGAGAGGGGGGAGGGCGGTAAGCTGGCCAGCCGTGGGCGACAGTCTGTTTGTGTATGTGTGTGTGTGGGTTAATATGCAAACACACACACACATTTATAAGCTTGTGTATATACAAAGTTTGGGACATGTTTTTTAATTTTTTGTGTCTTTTTTTCGTTTTGTTTCGTTTCGTTTCGTTTCGTTTTGTTTTGTTTTGATTCTTTTTATGCATTTTATACATTTTTTTTAGGCGCTTCATTTTTACTCTTTTTCTTGCCGACTGCGTGTGTGTGTGTAAGTGTGTAATTCTATATACGTATGTCTGTGCAAATGTAAATATTATTAAACATGCTGGCTGGCCGTTGTTGTTGATTTTAATGTTAATGTAATACTTGTCGGCAACCCACACACTCACGCACTGACTGCATTAACAGCGGCCACCTTTCTATATATTATTTTATATATGTATGTATGTACAAACGCAGTCGAGTAGATAGATAACTCCCATGCAATCCCTTAACAGCAGTTCACCTTTTTTTGGTCGCTGTGTCTTGCATTTTTACTCTTTGCAAGCGGCACAAAGTGTTGTCGTTGCCCCTGTTGCCGTTGGCATTAAAGTGGCGTCTGCAATTGCCCTTTGGCCAGCAGTAAAGTCCAAATATGTTTGACCAAAGTTGGCTAGTTTATCTCTCTAGTTAGAGCTTCGCTAAACCCCAAAAAGGCATTCAAGAGTGCCGACTGTGCTTCATTTTGTTGCATCTTTGCTTGTTGAACAGAATGAAATCTAGCGCCTGAAAGCATGCAACAAGTTCGCGAACTCCATTTACTCTGGTATTTTGAACGTTAGTTGCAATAATATTGATATTAAAAATACTAATTATACTAATATTTAAACGGCCTGTGTTTGACAGCAACTGCGCTTATTTAGTTTGGCATTTGAATAATGCATTCGAATTCGTGAATAAACTGTACTCTGCATGCAAAGAGCGCTGTACAACAATGCATGCTATATAACATATATATGTAGATGTACATATACATATATATATATATATATCTATATGTATGAGGGCTCTTCTTCTGCTGCAAAAAATGTGGGGATTTTTATTTATATTGTACATGCATTTATAGATATAGCGGAAGGAGAATTATTACTGATGTATTGCGCAAAATTGCATTATGCACACACACGCACACATAATCACATCGATTTGCGTTGCTTCGCAACAGCAAGGCGGCTCTAGGCCTATTAAACAAACATATTACCAATACACTCACACTCACACTCACACACACACACACACATGCATCACATAGACTCACACCAATGGCGAGCAACAATCATCCGCCGTGTTGGCTGCTGCCCAAATTCAATGCGACGCCCAAAAGCAGGCAACGAAAAAAATCAACTTACACACACACACGTATACACCATTGTGCGTGTGTGTGCGTGTGTGTGTGTGTGCGTGCACATTTTAGCGCATTTTTATATAATTTCCACTTTGTTGCCCCACGTTTAATATTTGTTTTGCTTGTTTTGTCCGCTGCTTTTTTGCGCTCCTTTTATTTTGTGTTTTGCTGCCACACGCCGCGACCTTGCCGCACCACACCCGCATGCTGCCAGCATTATCTTTGACTGCGGTCCACAGCTGAATTGCTGTTGCAGTCGCAGGGGCGGCAGCAGAGGCGGAAGCAGAGGCGGCCACGCTGCAACTGCAACTCCATTTTTTTCTCTTGTTGCATAACATTTGCTTTGTTTTTCATTTTTATTTTATTTTGTTTTGGTTCTTTTTTCCAGCGGCAGCAGCAGCAGCAGCAGCAGAATTTTGTGTTGACTTTTTGTTTTGGTTTTGGTGCAAAAAAACGCCCATCGACTGGCGATTCGATGCCACACGAGGCAAGCAGAGAGCAGAGAGCAGAGGTGAGGCGACGAGGCGCTTTGCGTTGCGTTGCGTCGCGTCGCGTCGAATGGTCGCTCGCTCGGTCAGATAGTCCTCGGCTGCATGCGTGTGTTGCATGCATTTTTGGGGGTTGTTTTGCACACACACACACACGCACGCACATACACGCAGGCACGCACAAAAAAGGTGCAACAAAATTTTAAAAAATAGGGGAATACAATTTCAGCATTTGTGTGCGTTGCTGTTCGATTTCACTTGGCATATTTTTTAACATTTTTTTTTTAGCTTTTTGCCGTCGACGTCAACGGCGGCAGCGGCAGCGACTGCGACGGCGACGGCGCTGCCACCGCCCCAAACTGGGTGTGCTGCAAGTGTGAGAGAGCGCAATAGGCCGCCCACATGTTTGCCATGTCCTGGCAGCGTCCGCGGCAGTTGCATTCAATGTCACTGCAGTTGCTGTGGCAGTGGCAGTGGCAGTGGCAGTGGCAGTGTCAGCTGCCCCTCCCTCCCCCCGCTCCACCCTCTGCTGGCGTTTGAAAGCTTTACAGCGGCTTTGCTGCTGCTTATTGCATTTTTTTTGCAATTATATTCATTGCATTTTATTTTTTGTTTCTTGTTTTGTACCTTTTTTGGATTTTTTGTGGCAAGTAACTTTTGGTCGTTTTTTCGGGCATCCGTTCGCCGGCGTTGCATGCGTGCGTTGCACGCGTTGCGTGCGCCGTTGCATGCGTCAGAGCGAGCTGGCTGCAGTGCATCATTTGGATTTTTTTTGCATTCGCCAGCTTTGTTTTATATTTCTCTTTCATTTAGGCACAGGCTTTGGCTTTGCTGCCTGCGCCTTTTTTCCGCCGCTTTCTTTTTTTTTTTTTTGGTGTTTTTTTGTGTTTTTTTTTTTTTTTTTGTTGTACATTTGGGCGCTATTTATTATATGGCTCGCAACTTTTTGATAGGCCTACTCACGCGGCTCATTTTTGGGGGGATTTGAAAAGTTTGCCTATGTGCGCGAATGTGTGAGTGTGTGAGTGTGTGTGTGTGTGTGTGTGTGTGTGTGTGTGTCAGTGCGCGAGTAGAAGGACTCGGCGTGCATGGCCACGAGCTGACGGTGCGTATACTTAATTTTTTGTTGCCGCCTTTCTCCTTCTCTTGCGGCGCTGAGCTTGCATGTGCATCACTCCACACTCCACATGTATGTATGTGCTAATATCAGTATGTGTCTCTGTGTCTGTGTCGGTGTGTGCGTGTGTGTGTGTTGTCCTTAACTAAGTAAATATAATGAGTTGCACAGTGGAATTTTCTGCTATTTCAAATCGTTAGCCATTACCCAATATATCCCTGGAATATTCACATAGAATCGAACATGGAATTAGAATGTCTTTGAGTTGCATTTTGAAACTACTTCATGTTGAAGTTCAAACTAAAACCACAATCTTCATTAATTTAAACAACAGAATGCTTAATGCAAACAGTTTAATACAATGCTATTTTAAATAGTATTCGAGTTTTGATATTTTAATTTTTGTTTGTAAAAACTAATACCACAATTCAAAAAGGTATTATTATTAATAATTAAAATAGAGTTGAATTGAATTTATAAATGGTTTTCAAAAATGTCAAATCTAAAACCAATTTTCCATTTCAACTTTAACAGACAATTGAATACAGTTTTAGAATTGGTAACAATTTGTAATAAATGTATAAAATTAAATATTCCAATCGAAGACAATTTAAAATAGTTAGTATTGGACAACCTTTGACTCTTATCCACAAAGTTCGAACACAAAGCTGACTAAAGTACGCCGCGATCCTTTGCAATGAATTGCTGCTCAACTAAAGATGGGAGACTAGAAATATATGAGCAGGAATGTGCAGCATGTGGCACACTGCACTCGCTACTTGCCACACGCCACACGCCATTTGGGTGGAAACGGGATGCATAATTTTTAGCAAAGAAATAAAATACAAATTTACACAAAAATTTCGTGTTTTTCTTGATTTTTTGGTTTAAACAATGCTGTTGTTGTTGTTGTTGTTGCTCCCCTGCTCCCCTAGAAGCTGCGGACGTTGACGTCACGCGTGCAACGAACGCACGCACGCGCTTTGTTGTTGCCGTTGCAGTTGCAGTTGCAGTTGCAAGTGGGACTGGACTTTGGGTTAAGGTTGGGGTTGGGGTTGAGGCTGCAACTGGTGTTTGTGCATTATATTTAAATATATATAGCTCGTCGTATGTATAGCAATATAACATAAAAATGTTGCTGCAGCGACTGCGGGCAGCAATAGTATCGACGACGACGTCGACGTCGACAGCGACTGCGACTGCGACGGCGACTGCGACTGCGAGAGAGAGGCGAGGAGCCGAGGCGAGTGTCAGCGTTAGCGTTTTCGCATAGGCCGAAAAAGGACGAGTGCGGCGCTCATTTGCCAGCATATATCAATGTGTATGAGTGTATAGACATGTTGCATGGTCATGCATGTCTCTCTGTGCGTGTGTGTGTGTGTGTGTGTGTGGCGGGACAGAGGGGGGACGTCAGCTGAGCGGGGGACCACGCAGGTATTGTGCACACATATTTTTATAGGGCTTCTCTCATTGCATTTTTATTTCATTTATTTTTTTGTGCATTTTTCCTTCTTTTTTTCGAACATTTGGATTACGCTTTGTTGTGTTTGTGCGTGTGCGTGTGCGTGTGTATGTATGTGTGTGTGTGTGTTTGTGTATTTCGTTTCAATTTTGTTGCCTGGCTCGTTCTCTTTTTTGCTTTTTTGCTTTCTTGTTGTTTTTTTTTTTTGTATTTTAGCGATTTCTTTTTGCAGCATGTTTTGGGCAGATTTTTATTTTTCGGTGGCCGCTGCTTTGAAACGAGCGGGCAGCGGGGGGAGCCAGTGCAAGAGAGCGAGAGAGGACGACGCCAAGCCGAGTTCGCCAAGTCCAGGGGAGGGGAGGGGGCAAGTGGATGTCGTCGGGTCGCAGCAGAGATTGAGAGCTTTAAGTAGGGGTAGCCAAAGTGCACGCAGACAAACACAGCGGGAGAGGCCCATCTGCATACGTGTGTGTGTGTGTGTGTGTGTGTGTGATGATGATGATGGCGATGATGATGATGATGAGACGGGGCTCATTATGAAGTTGCCTGCATATTATGTGCAAGCCCCGCAGCGGCTCAGAACATTGCCGGACTTTGCCGTTGGAGCATTGACAACTGACTGCAAGTCGACGCACACACGCACACACACACACACACACACACACACACAGGCACACACACACACACAAACGCAGCGGGGCTAAAACCGACGTTGCTGGCGACGTTGGCGTCAAATGCTGCAGCTGCGACGCCGACGCCAACGACAACGACAACGCTGATCCCAAAAAAGTTTCTGGGCAACATTATATTCGAATAGTTCAGATCCATTTAGATGAACATCAGTTAGCTATCGGATTGGACGTGCGTCGACCAGTCAACCACTCAACCAGGCAACCAGTCAACCAGCCAAGTAACCAAACAACCAACCAACCAACCAGCCAACAACCAACAACCAAGTCAACAACCAACAACCAAGTCAACGAACAAAGCAACAACGCAACAACAAAAAGAAAACACAACATCGCCAGCTTGATGCACAGCTGGAGCGGATTCGGAGTGCCGAGCAATGCCATTTCTAGCATTGCCGTCTAATCTTCTCCAGAATGCAGACTTTATGCCACTTCATTTTGTTGCGCTACCGCATCTCAATCTGAGTCTACGCCTCAACTGAAAACAAGGACGCGCTTCGATAGTGTTCCATAAACTTTTCACTTCTTTTTGTTCAAGTGCTGAGAAACGATTCTGTTTATTTTTTTGTTATTGTGCGATTGGCAAGTGAACTTCCAAGTGAACTTCCAAGTGAACTAAACAACAACAACAACACAATCCAAAAATACAAATACGAAAATACAAAAGAAAACAAATCAAACTAAGACCCACTCAAGAGTGAATCCTGTGTAATCCTGTGTGGCCTCCATGGACTATGCCCATAAAGAACTCACTAATTTAACGTTTCGCGATCATCGTCCTGCATGCTGCATTGAATCGGAGCTCGGCCTGGATCCAAAGCAGGTAGGTCAACCAACCTCATTCGAGTTCCGTTTTCCCGCACTTCCTACGTAAGTACATTTATCTATCACACTGCTGCACAGCCCCAGGACCGACTTGATCTCAGTTTACACTTAAAGTCATCGAAATCTGGCCAACACACTCATTCTACTCATATCCCTTAGCCACTTCTTAGAAACCTTCTTCTCCGACCCAATCGATGTAACGCACTAACTAATCAGATTGTGCTTCATGATTACCCCAGCCATTAAACTATTTGTCAATTTGGGCGGATACTCTGGGGCGTGGTCAATTGGTAAAACAAATTTGATGTGCGTGAACACTCGACGACATGGCCTGTCCAGATGCTTCTATGAACAGATAACAGCTATAGATAACTAGTTGGTTTCTGTTTTGTGTTAGTTACTTGAGCTAGTTAATCACACATATTGGAAGTGAAAGACTTTGCACGCAATTAGTTTTAAGAAACAAACTAAGAAAATGTTTTTTAAAAATATCACCACATCATGTTGGGGCTAGTTTGCAATAATCGAGTAACGATATCCAATCCAAAATCCTTCACGAAGGACGGATAGATAATAAGACACTAAGCCACAATGCCAGCTTCCAATGTTCAATGGAGTAACAACAACAAGAAGCGGCGACTGGCGCCAGAAATTTCAAAGTCATAAAAACAATTAGAACAAAAAATGGCTTTATCATTTTTCGCACCCTACAACGAGTTCTACAAAAACAACGAGAACAAAAAACAAAGTGGCACTTGCCCATCATGTTGATGGGCCACACACACACGCTCGTGCCACGCCATACTGCCACATTGCCACATTGCCACACTGCAGCAATTTGTGGCGTTGCATAGAAAACTACTAAAACGCCGCGGCGTTTAAAACGCGGAAACGAAACGAAAACTTCCCCTTCCGAGAGGCGTGGAGTGGCGTCGAGTCGAGTCGAGTTGAGTCGAGTCGAGTCGAGTCTCCGCATATGCTGCGGTCGCCTGCCCCTTCGTCCGCCCCTTGCCTGCTCCTGCTGCCATTCAGCCAGCGCCACGAGGCATAGGCGGCATAACAAGCACTCCAGCTCCAGCTCCAGCTCTAGCTCCGGCTGCAACTCTAAATGGCAACGAACAAAAAATGCAAACATAGACAAAGTCAACAAAGTTGGACGGGGCCAAAACAGCGAGGCACCTCCTAACTCTGCTCCTGTGGCACTTGCAGCTACAGTTGCAACGCCAGTTGTTGCCACACTTGCAGAGAGTGTTTTGAAAAGTCAATTGGGACACACACAATTGTGTTTGTTGCCTGCTCACAAGTGATGCACTCAATTTGATGCGATTAACTGCGGCAACTCCAAAATATCCAGCGAGTTTTACTCAGAATATATTCTTTGGCAGCGATTCAAATGGATATGAATACAAAATAAATCGAAATTTCGAATCTAAATAAAAAGGAGTTTGTTAATAAGCTCGTATTTTGTAGTCCCAATTACCACCATAATCAAATAGGCCAAGTTGATTTGCTTTTTCTCTACATCATTTAAATAACTCAATGCAGTAGAGAAATGAATGTAAAACGAATATTAAATGCACCAGGAAAGAAGAGCGAACAAAGCCTTTTAATAAACTGGTGCAGGTCCAAGTGTTTATCGCAGTTGCTTCCTGCCCCTCCAGCATCTCTTTCTTGCAACTACTTCGGCAAGGTTGCCTAGTTGCCAAGTTGCCTAGTTGCCAAGCTGCTGCGTTGCCCCGTTGTCTGGTGACTGGCTTGTTCGGTTTGTTTGGTGTGCAACCGCTAATATGCGCTATTTAATATCAATTTGCATTTGCGCTAAATCGCTGCTTATTAATTAATCGCAAATTGAATGAAATGCGAAGCCAGTTGCCCTACTGTGTGTGTGTGTGTGTGTGTGTGTTGCAAGTCCTCTAACTCTCTCTCACACACACACACACACACGTACACGTGCACATATATATTTTACAAACCAGATCGTATTTAATTACGTGGCCTTTGTGCGCGTAATTGCCTGCAATCTAATTTAATGAGTTCAACTGCAACGTTGCACAGTTGCGCTCAGCATCTTCTCCTCATCGTGTTCTCCCGACTGCTGTCCATGCCACATCATTAAAGCTCAAGGGTCACTCCTTTCACCCACAAAACACACACACGAACACACACACTCACTACATTTCTAGTATTATTCTATTCATAGTTATTACGCATACGACTCGTAAGCAAAATGCGGCTCTTCTATGAAATCGTAGCAGGCAATCGAGATCGTTGCGCTGAATAACGATAAGATCGAGTGTAAATATAACTTTTTGGGTGTTGCTTTGTTTTCATGGAAGCAAAGAGAATAATAATCATATACTATCAATATTTTAGCTTATTAGTTTTATTCGTTTGCTCAAAATAACAAACATTCAAATAATTATTATTTGCATGTGCTGCTGGGAGAACAAAAACGACAGAATGCATTTTGATGAATTGTAGAATTCGGTTCAAGTCTATTCAGAGTGTGCGGGTTTAGTTTAACATTTAATACACACAAAAATACTCATTATTTTAATAGCTTGGAAATGATGCTTCCTTCTTGCTGATATAGTAAAACACAAAATTACAGTCGAATGGGAACATTCTCCACACCCTGAGAAGAAGCGGGGAAGCAAGACAACAAAGCAAGAGAAGAATCATCTCTGAAGAAATTCCAGCCCCGAAAATTGTCCGCAGTTAAATTAACTGCAATTTTTTGTTTTTAGGCAAGCACAGAACAGAAACAGAACAGAGCAGAGCAGAACTGAACTGAACTGAACTGAACTGAGAACTGAAATGTTCAGAGTCGGTTCAATGACCCAAAAAAAAAAAGCAACAAAAACTGAAACCAAACAAAAGACCCCCAAAACAAAAAGCAATGCCAAAGCCAAAGCGAAAAACCAAAACAAGAGCAACGCAGCCAAGCAACAACAACGAACTGAGATCAGCAGCGAGATTTTTGCTGTTTCTGTTTGCGTTTCTATGTACACGGATGCATGCAAGTGTGTGCGTGTGCATATAGCAAAACTGATCTTCAGGCTGTTAGAGAAAGACACGCAGAAGGCGCAGGCAGCAAAGGGGAGCCAAGGCAGCAAAAGAGAGAGAGAGAGAGAGAGAGAGAGTAGCGTGCAGTTTGCCCAAAATACCAAAAAACCCGAAACTTGCACACACACACACACACACACGCACACAGTCAAAGAGGCGTGCATACAAAAATATCAAATAGCAAATTACTCATGCGCCAAACGACGAAGCTGCTGATGATGAAGCACAAGACGATGATCATGATGGCAGTAGGGGACAAGGAGCGAGGATTGAGCAGTGCAACACGCTTAAGTCAGAGGGAATGACAGAGAAAGAGAGAGAGAGAGAGAGAGCAGCAGCTGCAGTTCAACGACTAGCGAAAGCTCAAAGCGCAGCAGGCAAGGATCGCAGCACAACTTAGAAGAGAGCGAGAAGAAGAGGGAAAGGGAGGCAAATGGGGTTTCGCAATGGGGCCAACAGATGGCGCACACGAGGCGGCCATTAAAGTAATTGCCAAGCACTTGCATCAATCTTGCAATGGAAGGGAGTATGTGTGCGTGTGTGCGTGTGTGCGTGTGTACGTGCGTATACGCAATATATATTAATATTGATAGAACTCACCTGTCATCAAATTGGGCAGTCGGCATGCTGATTGTCCAGAGGTGCTGGCGTCTACCCTCATTCTAGCAGCATCAATTGCAATTACAGTCAGTCCAAAATGCAACTTTCACCCATTGGGCATTTGTGAAGTTAACTTGAAAGCCCTTCGCGTATCATCGAAGTCAAACTGCAAATTCAAAGCGATAGAGGTTGAATCAAATTATGTGCGTATCACATATAATTACTAATATAGACTTGCAGGGCGAACAACTTAATATACTCATTTTGTAACGAGATGAGGGGCAATTAATAAGTATTGTATATGGTTGGGATGCAGTGAGATGACGCAACGTTTGCCCATTTTATTAAAAAGAAAACAAGGCAACAGCAAAAGGGCAAAAATACAGCACACATCGAAAGGTAGCTGGAAAAAAATATATAAACACAATGCAAAATAATGCAGCGAACCTTGTATCCGGTTAGACTAGAATTTCGGGTATTAAATGACAATAACAGCGGCAGCAACTACAACAGCAGCAGCAGCAGCAGCAACAACTACAACATCAACAACAACAACAGCAACAACAACTGCGCTGAACTGAGAAGCCGTTCTAATCTTGCGAAACAGTTTTTATACTCGTGCATTAACATATTTAGCAAATGAAGCGCAGTTCTATGGCCACCACACGAACACACATAGAGACACGCACACACACACACTTGCCGCATACCGTCTTATATGCACACTCTACTTTACTTATCAATTATAATCCTTCTTATACTGTCCTATACGCTGACTACTTGGACAGTCAGGCAGTACAGTCGGCTCAGACAGCTGTCGTCCGTCCTCTATAAAATTGGCAGCCTATTCCATAATTAATTCTTTGCCAATTAAACGAAGGCCATCTTAGCAAATCTATTAACTATCAAAGGTGATCATCAAAATGATCAATTGTTTACAATTTAAATTGATCAAGCAATCGTTTGCAAAGTAAAAAAAAAAACAAAAAGGACCGAGAAATAAGTTTGAATGTTATATCATGTTTGGTAAATTTATTTACAATCTCAAGTGATGACTCTAATTATGAAATATTCAATTTTTAAAAGAAAACGATTGAAAAACTAATGTTTGAATGTATTTGCTGGCTTGAGTGATGATCAAAATTAGACTAAAACCACTCCCAATCGGTACTACCAATTAAAATTAACATTTTACATTTAATTTCTACTTGGTAGAGATGCGTTACTTAAGCGGTTATTGAAATAACTCTCCAAGTTTCTGGATCAACATTAATGGTAATTAAGTCAAAGCCATCACTAATCGTGCATTCTTGCGGCGATCGCTGTATGTACATAGATTCATGAATGTATATTATATATTATATATGTACATATACATACATATATGTATATTAATAATCACAATGCATCATTGCCCTATTCCTCTTCTCATGATGTATGTGTGTGTGTGAGGATATAATGTGTGCATTTCGGAATGTGTGTAGAATGTACATACATACATATGTACATGTTGTGAGCAAAGCGTCAGAGACGCCTACGAAAAACTGCGCAACTGCATAGGCGACCGCGCAGAAGAAGAAGCGGCAGAGGCGAAGCGACGTGAAATGGGGCAATGGGAATGCGAGTGTGAGAGCGAGAACGCGAACGCGAACGAGAACGAACGAAGAGAACCAGAACAAGAACGACACTTGTATGCCGTTCACACACACGCACACACACACACACACACACACTCGCAGCTGCATTGTCATGTGTGTGTGTGTGTGTGTGTGAGACTATTCAGTTTTGGCGCTGTTGCCGAAAAGTCGAAAAATATTTTGTATTTTTTTTGGCAGTCATTGACCCGCGATGCGAGTGTTGGCAGCGACAGCGGCAGCGGCGGCGGCAGCGCGGCCATGGCCAAGGCGAACGAACACGAACGAACTAACGACGCGAGGCGACGCGACGCCTGGTAGCGGGAGCGGGAGCGGGACGCAAAGGAGCGGGGCAAGCGAAACGATGTAGAAAGATAGCAAACAACTTAAACAGAGAGCGATAGTCTCAGCACACACACTCACACACGCACACACACACACACACACTAGCATGCACACACATATGCCGGCTGTCTAAAAGCTCCCTGACCTGACGCTGATCTCACTGCAGCTTTTGTTCTTTCTCTCTCTCTTACGTTGACGCTCTCATTCTTATTCGCCACGCAATTTGGCATTGAGTGTGGGTTGCGAAGCTTTTTATATTTTGGTGTGTGTGTGTGTGTGTGTGTGCAAACAGGGTGCTTAGAAGGCAGGCGCTGCATTGTGGTGGATGGTGTGTGGATCGCGTGGATCGTTGCATAGTCAGACAAATAACCGAAAATGATTCACGCGAGGCCCCCTACGAATTGTGAGAAGTGAGAGAAGTGCAATGACTTCTCTGCCTCCTTCGGCCTTAGCTTTAGTGATTTGCGTGGCATTGACACACACACACACACACACACACACACACACACACGCACACTCACACACACTCGCTGATGTGATTATGAATACACAAATACGAGTGCTAAATGTGAATGAGTGTGGCGAGGCGACTGTTGAAGGCTTTGACCTCGCCACTGACTAATTGCAATTCTTGTTGTCGTTGTCGTTGTCGTTGTCGTTGTTGCTGTTGTTAGCTTCCATCTCTTTTGCCAGTAGATCGATCATCGATCACTGCTCAGCTAAACCTCCCCCTCTCCATCTTCCCCTCTCCCACTCTCTTGCTCCTCCCGTTCGTGTTCCCGTTTTCAGTTTGGTGTTTGGCCGATAAGACGAATCGCAGTTCGCAGTTCGATGCACGCTACACAAAACAACTGCGAAAGCGAGAGCGAGAGCGAGAGCGAGAGCGAGAGCGAAAGAGTCGACAAAATGTGTAACAACAATAAGTTAAAAATAAACACTCGAAAAGCGAATTGCAAACTGTGTGAATGCTGTTTATCAAATTCATGTGAATGTGAATACTTTGCAGCTGCTGTGAATAACGAATACACTCACTCTATGCACACTCACACACTGCATTCCGTCTGTAACTTTTATTTGACTGATCAAAAAAAATGTCGAGGTCTAAGTTTGAAATATGTACATATTAAAATTTGATAATTATTTCACTATTCGCTGTACCATATGCCAAACTAAACTGAAAGGACTTACTTAGCAATTACAACGAAATATACATATAGTACATATGTATGTAAAAGCAAATAAATTTTAATTTTGTAATCTTTTAAAGAAAAATAAACAAAGTTCTAGTCCCCCTTAAATTCATGTTGTCAACTTGAATCTTATTGCATGTGTATGTGTGTCGTAGTTTATGTGCTTTCAAAAGTTATCAATCATGCTCGGTTTGCTTCAAACACCCCTCTCTTTCTATCCCTTTCTCTCTCTTTGCTTCGCTCACTCCCTCTCTCCCACTCACCCACACACACGCACTGTCAAATGACTATGAGCATTTTTAATGAAAAGCCTTGCGCCTCCGTCCTCCTCCATTTACCTTAGCCTCCTTTTCGCCAATACTCAACAATCATATATGTATGTATGTATGTTCATACATACATACATATGTACATATGTACATTTATGTACATTTACAGTTACATAGATTGCATGTTCTGAATCCGAACAATATTAAAAAGTGAACTAGAAGTTATTGCTGCTTTACTCGCGCCTTCCCTTTTTGCTCCTCCCCCCTCTCGCACTCGCACTCGCGCTCGCTCTCGCTTTCGCTCGCCATCTCGCTCTCCCTATTCGAATATTCGTCTCCTCCATCTTCTTCTTTTTCGACTGCCATCTCTAAGTCGTCGGTTCCCTCCACCCTCCACCCTCCACCCTCCCCCCGTCCCTCATCCTGATCAACACAACACAAAACAACACAGCGGAGCATCCAAAGATGTTATAGAAATTTTTAAACATGTTTCAACTACGCAGCCCTGCCCTTGCTCCCCTCTCCGTCGACGCCCTTGCTCACCCTCACACTCACACCCACGCCTCCTAAAACTTATCCCATCGTGCTGGAGGCAGCGTTGTATTTGAGTAACTCTATTCATCATTTTGCGCGCTTCCTTAGCCTTCCTGCCCTCCGTTCCGCCCACCCAGGGTAGTCTCCTCCCTTGTCTTCGTCTTCGTTCCCTTCCCCTCCACCAGCCATCGTTCTCGGCTAACCAACAGAAGCAGAAGCAAAAAAAAGCAAGAAAAACCGGACGAATCTGAGTGTTGACTGCAAAAGACCCGTTTATTTATTGTTTCATGTGAATAAGAAATGAAACCAATGCATTATAATTTCAATATGTCATTTAACTGCTGAACAAAACACAAACGTCAATAAGAAATTCTAATAATAATAATGAGTCAAAGTTGGTGAAAGACATCGTAACTAACATTTTTGTTTGTCGTCGTTGCGTTGCGATATAGCGTTTCGACCACAGATTATTTAGTTCATCTTTGCTCTGACGAAACTAATTGAACCTCTTTACTTTATTGAAAATGGAAAAAAATTGGGTCTTAAAATCAGCCAGAAGTGAAAACTGCTTACAAGGATTTCTCTCTCAGCATCTCTGCGATGCCACCCAACCATCTTGCTCCCCCAGAATCGTCCCGCCCTCCGTATTTACCCCCAACAAAGAACAAGCATCGCACTGCTTTTTTAATACTTACTAAAGAACGCACACACTCAAGCATCATATACGTCTTTGTGCACGTCTCCATGTGTGTGTGAGTGTGTTTACTTCAAGCAGCATTTGTGGTGAGCAGAGGGAACGATGGAGATGAAGATGGAGACGAAGAAGCTGAGGAAGGAGGAGATGCTTTGTATAAGTATAAAATTCTAAAAAGAAGTATTAATCCTTAGCTTAAACATTTGCCAACCGCAGCAACAGCAACAGCAACAGTAGGCTTCACTTGCTTTGCACACACACACACACACACAAACGCAGGCACACACATAGCCACATACACTCACATTCGAGGCTGAGCCAACTGCCGAGCAATCTTGCGTCCTTAACTTTTCAATTCGATTCGAATTCTGTTTTCCGTTTATCATCTACAGTAATAAGAACCATTAAACTATAGAGTACTATTTTGTTCAATACAAACTGTATTTTGAATATTGATTGCCATCACCAAAGCAGTCAAAAAATGAACAACACATATCAGAATGAAATGATAAAATACTAATTAATAAACGAACATCTTAAGTTAAGTTTTCGAAAACAGTTGAAAACACCGACCAAAGATATAAACTTTCCAATACGATACAATATTTATCAAAGCACTATATTGCAATTTTATTGCTCGGAAACAGGACAACGATTTGTTTTAATATTTAGCTGAAACCAAATTAGCTCTTATTAATGGAACAATGGGTTCGACATAAAACCTCGATTACGAAACATTAAAACAAATTCAAAAAATAAATTAATTGTATATGTTTAACAGTACTGAGACTTTTGTCAAAGTTTTTTTGTTGCCAATTTTAAAAAATGTAATTCAAGTTGAAAATAGTTAAAATTGCAAATAAAGTGACAGCTTCTTAACGTTAACAAAAAAATATTTTAGTGAGCCTAATAAAAAGTACTTAGTACTGTTGTGTTGTTAATAAACATATAACACACTTGAGAGAGATTTAGCACGAAATAATCGATATAGTTTCGATACATAAATAGTCTCTACCTTCGCAGCATCTGTGCGCGAAAGCAAAAGATAAATTCAAATATTTGCTGAGATTCAACACTCACACACACACACACGCACTTATTCCAACTACAGATACAACCAAGAGGAGAAGAGTGTGGGCAGAGGAGGGCAGCAACTCTTACTACGATTGCTTGATATTTTCATCAGATTTCCACAAATAGCAGAAGCAGCAGCAGCAGCAGCAGCAACTTCTAATCCACCCAAAAATGAGGATCCAGAAGTGGGCAAAAAAAAACCACAGCAGCAACTACAACAACTGCAGCCAGTGTTGTTAAGCGGCGGAAGAAGCAGAAGAAGAAGAAGAAGTAGCAGCGCTGACTGCGTACTTACTTTTGGCTTCGTATCGCTTTTATTCAAATTCATAATCGCAAAATTTTTATATTCTACTTATGCTCAAAAGGCGCGCGCGTGTCTGTGTGTGTGTGTCTGTGTGTGTGTGTGTGTGTAGTGGCAAGGAGGAGGGTGAAGGAAGGTGGCTGGTGGCTGGTGGGTGGCAAGGACTAGTGGCTGGCTTTGTGCTGGGCCTACAATACTCTCGATAGCAGCCAATAGCACCCGGTGCCTTCAGCCTCTTCGGTCTCCTTGCAGCCGACAAGAGGGAGGGAGGGCTACACATCTTTGGTCCCGATGCCGTTGCTTCGTCGGTGGGCCAAACTCAGCCCAGCCCAACTCATGCCACATGCCCCATGCCACATGCCCCATGCCCCATGCTGTAATCGGAAACTTTCCTCTTTCTTAACATTTTTCATCTTTTTTTGTGCTTTCATTTTGCTTGTGCCAAAAATACAAAAAGTACGTTGTGAGCGGTGGGGAAGGGGGCGGGAGGCCAAAAGCGCTGAGAATGGAATGAATGAATAATAAAAGCGAAGCACTCGATGGCGTAGAATTTGAATAGAAGCTTAGTTTTTCGCTTATACAACAAAAACTTTACTTTCTTTTTTTTCGGGGTTGTTTCCAATTTTTTTCTACTTTGCCGCCGCCGCCGCGAACTGTGTGCGCGGGAGGGTGTGTGTGTGTGTGTGTGTGTGTGTGTGTGTATGTGTGTCTGTAGTGTGAGTATATTTAAGTTCCACAGTCGGAAAAGGGCAAGAAAAGCGTTTTTACAAAGCGACACACACACAACACACAGGAGCGACTGAAACGGACTGATGAAATAGAAAGAGAGGAAGCGAGCTGCTCGCATAGTAGACGCAGACGCAAGACGGCAGAAGAAAAACTGAAAAGTTTATAATTACTTATTTTTTGATGAATTGGGTAAATATTAAAAAAGGAAAAAAGAAAGAAAAGCGACGCAGGACGACGGCAACGGCAACGGCAACGGCAATAGAACGATAGAAACGATAACTGGGGGCGGGTCGGGTTCACTGCCAACGAGAGGGGCATGTGGGGGACAGAAGCGGCGGACGGGGGACAAAACTTGAAGCGGCAGCGTTATAGCCAAAAAGGTACAGAAAGCGCGCGCTTAAAAAGAAATACGACTACATTAAAAATTATCGATCGATTTTGTACTTTTTATTTTCTTTTTTTTTTTGTGATTATTCTTACTCGCAAGCAGCGTTCGTGGTCTTGTTGTTGTTGTTGTTGTTGTTGATTTTGTTGCTGTAACTGCCAGCAGAAATGGTAAACTATGTATACAGCAGGGCCAAGGAAAATGCCGGTGAAATGTCAAAACGAAATCGCAAGCTTAGTAGATAATTATGTCTTTGAGCATTTGCTTTTAGCATTTATTTATACTCATTGATTATAACAATTAGTCCCTAGTACGTTGGTAAGAATTATTTTTTACATTTTTAAATTGAGGTATACGTTCAGGCAATTTAATTTTTGTGTTCCACATTCAAATTAGTTACCATAATGTCATAAATAGCTCAGAATGCATATTAATAACAATGGTTATTGATAATTCACAAGAAGCCACTAAATTATTCGCATACATCGCAATGTAAATCAAAAGTAGATTTTTTAAAATAAATATATTTATGACTACTGAAAATGGAAAAATTCATAATTTCAAAATCAAAAGTTCCTCAAAAATTATGCATAGCTAAAATCAATATTTAAATTTTAGTTAAAATTAAGCAATTACTTCGTTTAGAATTTACACCACATAAAATCTCCAAAAAGCTATTGAATGAAATTAAATTAGCCGCATCGATAATGCAGATACTAAAATCAGAGTAATAATTTGAGTTATGACCTAAAATGTAGTTTTCATGCATACTTGACTTAACATTGAAGCATAAATAATGAACTAGTTTAGTTATCACAGTAATAATATTATTTGCATCGATTGCAGTTTTAACAAGTATTTTAAGTCTATGCCAAGCTGCGGCTGAATGGAATCTATAAAATCAAAGTAATTAGGATGCCGATTCCGAAGCCGATGCCAAGTGCACTTTACAGCTAATCAGTGCACTCTAGAGGAGGCGAAGGTGGTACGACGGCGGAGAGGAGGATAAGAGGAGAAAGTGCCAGGTGTAGAAGATAGAAACTCAACTTCATTTGCCCAATTAATTAGTTAAATATGTAATTGAATTTTGCAAGGAAGCGGCAACGACATCGACAACAAAAACAACGACATCGCTCAAGGCAGACCATGGAGATAAAAGGGAAAAGGAGGTAGAGAGGGGAAGAGGGGGAGAGGGGGAGCAAGGAGGCGAGCCAAAGACATCCTTATTAAGTTTAATTGAATTTGTCGTTTGTTTTCATTGCTCATGTTGCATGTTTTATGCTTTGCCTGCCTGACGCTTTTTGTTAATCAAATAAACTCTAAATAATCAAAAAGCGCAATGAAGTTTGCCAGTCAACTCAGATGCAGAGAGCGGGAGAGTCTCCTCCCCTCCTGCTTCTGTTACCCCCCAACCACCACCCACCTTGACGAAGAAACCAAAGTAACCAGACGACAGATAGACAGGAGACAGGCGACAGGCGACGGGAGATGAGAATACCAAAGGAAATGCGCTGTATGAATTTTATTAAAAATAAATGCAAAATTCCTTTGCACTGCCAGCGACTGATGCTGTCTGTGAATTAGTGTTTGTGAGCAGTAGTTTAGACGAAAGAAGTGTTGACTGATCTCCATCGATCGATGCTTCGATTCACACGCTATTCACATGATTCGATTGCCAGTTAGGCAGCCAGCAGAGAGTCTTCTGCATTATTCGCGTTCGCAGCTGTAGCGATAATAAGTAGTCGTAATCTGGGCCACAATCCCAGCCGCTAAACAGGAACGCTTGGCCATCAAAGCAAAGTCGCCTCTAGTGCCCCATTGTGTTGTTCAACACTACGAAACTTTGCCAACTAACTCACACACACACACACCCACACACACAACACTATAGTGAGTTGTTGGCCACCCACTCAGCATATTTTCAAAAGCTACCAAGGGGCGGCTCATCAGCCGTTTCCAGCATTTAACAGCATTGCCACATTTCTCGTTGCGCGTTGCGCGTTGCGCGATTCGCGTTTCCCGTTGCCCGTTGCCCCAAGCCTTCTTAGCGCCAGAAAATCTGAGGAATTTATAAAATTTTCATAGTTACAACTTTCTTTATGTTGACCGGGTGAGGAGAGCGCCCGTTAACTTAATGTGCAGTACACTCCAGTGGGGAGGCGAGCAGGGAGCAAGGGGGAAAGAGGAGCCGCGTCCTGTCGTCTTGCTTCTATTTTGCAGTTTAGTTTCAAATACATTGCCGCTTTTGCAGCAGTCTCGTTTCGTTTCGTTCTTTTTTTGGCAATACATAAGACGCTCCATTATTATTATTATTATTATTATTATTCCTCCTGCTTTTTTTCTGCTGTAAATGGGATTAACAGAGACGCGGGCCAGACTGAGACGGAGACAGAGACTGAGCGAGACAGAGCAGAGAGCGTAATAAGATGCGGCTATTTTGTTGTTGTTGTTGTTGCTGCTGTTGTTACTATGAAGCAACTCGCAACTCGCAACTCTACGCCAAGCCCAGTGAAACAGAAAACAGCAGCGTCTGCCCTCCTCTCCCGCTGTCCCCTCTGTGCTCCTTCGATCATCCAGCTGCTGCCGCTGCTTGGCAAACAGACGCAAACTTTTCAGCGCTCTAACAGTTTCTCCTATACCTAAAATATACCGTCAATGGGGCAAAGATGAGGAGGGTTAGGCATCGGGGTATCCCTCCCCCCTCCCGACCCAGCCATCAGGGGGGTAAAAAGGCAACAGAGCAGCGAGCAGCGAGCAACGAGAGCTGGCAACTGTGAGCTGGGAAGCGAGCAAAGGAAACCCAAAGAAAATTGTACGCACGGCGCGAGAAATGTTAAAAAATATTTTTATAGCTACGCGAAACGTTAGAATAGTGTTTGCCTGTGTGTGTGTGTGTGTGTATATTATGTATATAGAGAAATGGTGCTGCCTCTGCCTCGCCTCTGTCGCTGCCTCAGTCACTGCTGGTGCTGCTGCTGCTGCTTCTGCCAAAGTTTGAAGGTCGACGTTAACGTCGTCTTCTTCTTGGAGCTGTTTGTTGTTGCTGCAGTTGTTGCTAGTCAAATGGGGTGTTGATTGAACGGTTGGTTGCCCTCCCGCCCCCCAGTTGCCTGCTCCACTGTTCCTTTTCTTTATTTTTTCTTTTGCGCTCCTTGTTTTGCGTTTAGACACAAATTTTACAGTCCACCCACATAGAAAAATCTTGCAGCAACATCGGCATCGGCATCGGCATCAGCTATGGCAGAACAAGGTAAGGAAAATGCGAGCAAGTTGGGGAGAAGTTGGCAAAAGTATTGGCTGAGCATGTATAGAAAGATTGCCAACTAACAGCAAATAGCGAAGGCGCAATCGGCTGCCACAGTGCGGCAGACAGACAGACAGACAGACAGACGGACCGAAGACGGACGAAGAACGGCTTCTGCACTTAGCGCTAGCTACGCAGTTAACTGCGCTGTCGATGCCAAACTCGATGTCGATGCCAAACTCGATGTCGATGCCGTTGCCTCTGCCTCTGCTTCAGACCGTGCACTAAATAAATTGTAATACAAAGTTTCGCTGAATTATTATGTATTCAAATCGATATCGGGCCGAGAGTTCGAAACAGACAGCGGGCGAACGGGCGAGCGAGCGAGAGAGAGAAAAAGGGCCCTGTGGGAGTGGGACAGCGAGTGAGTGTAGTGAGATTTTGTTGTACAGTTGTGCGTGCCACACTAAGAGGCAAAGAGGCGCCGTAAATCTGGCAATAGCAAATCGCGGCTTATTTGCTCTGCACACTGTTTAGTTTAGTTATGTTTCTTGTGCGGTGCATCGCGTATACGCAGCGTGTGACAGCACCACAGTCCACAGTCAACAGCGGGGTCAAGGTTCAGAGATAACGCTGCGGCAATCTCAGCCTCAGCCTCAACCCCACTGTCTCACAGTCTCACACACAGTACACGCAAGGGGTCGCTTCATCGTTGTCGTCGTCTTGGCCATGGCCATTTTCATTGCCATCGCCATCGCCATCAGCATTATCATTAATCTGAGACACTTCGGCGACTTCATAAATTCGACTTAATTAACCGTGGACACTTACCTCTGCATTAAGCCGAGTCGACTCTGCTTCCGCATACCGCTTTCACGCGCATCAAACTGCAATAAAGCCAAACAAAATCATGTTAACAATTGAATCGAATTAGGAGCCAGATAAAACTATTAGCAGAAGAGGAAACTGAATAACCCATTTTTATTATTTGTAGTATTTGCTATTTTAAAATAGCAAGATATAATTACTGCGTATTTTTAAATTACTTATTTAAATTGGGCAATAATTAATATAAAAAAAAGTCATATTAATTATTGGTGATAAATTGAAGTTTGATCATTTTAAATTTCGTAGATCAGTCATCGATATTTCCAGATACATTCAGTGTTTTAATTCTTTACTTTTATTAGAATTTAACATGAGTGGTATATTTTTAAATAAGCTATTTGAAATCTGTAAACAATTTATCTATATACATAAAGTAGTTCGTTCTATAAACGCACTGCCCAAACGGTAAAAGTTGTTTTTTTAACTTTCATTTAGTTTGTAAATTAATAAAGATAATTTAACGAAATCGATGCTCGACGTATTTATGTTTTGCACATTCATACTTACAAAAATTCTATTTTGATTTGTATGATTGTATTTACTAACAGAAGTCTTTCAGTTTTACAAGGAAAAAGCTGGATGGGCTAATTTTATTTTTAGAATTTGCTTCATACAAGGCTGTGTTCCAGTAGCTTAAGCGTCTAAACACGAATGCTGAAGTCGTAGGTTCGATCCCTGATCCCTGATTAGCGACAGCCAAACTTTGTTTTAATTTCAAATGGAAATGAAATAATGTTAATGGACACACCGAGAAGCTTCAACGGGAGCCAAACACAACAAGAAATAAAAATAAATATTTTAAAGTGGTTCTCGGGCGAAGCTGCGTGTAATACTGGCTAGTATTATATAAGAAAGTCATATTACCTGATGATATTTCAATTATTTTAAATTTATTAAAATGCATTTAAGAAAGTCTATATTTTAAGCTAGCTTAGAAAAATATTTTATCCTTTTTAGATAAAAATTCAATTTTTCACAAAAAAAAAGTAAGATATTTAATGTATTTCAGATCGTTCATATTATTGAGTTGAAATAAGATAAATAATAATGTCTGATTTAAAATTGGTTTAGAATGCATGTTGCTATTAGTACAAATTCTAGTGAACATCCAGATGAGCTGGGACTTGAGAAGTTTCACGATTTCTCGTTGGCCAACCTGAGCAGGGTCTGTCTCCGAAGGATTTGGGACAGGCACCTGGTGATCCTACATGGGCCATTTACATGGCGTATACGTAATACGTAATAACAATAATACTACTCTCGCCATATGAACTGGAATTTATGTGCTTATAACAATTGCCGTTTGTGTGGCTTGGCTAAAACGCGAGTTGTTCTCCGACTGTCTGCCATGTCTGTGCAAAAGTTAGAAAACTCATCCTTTGTCCTTTCAGCTTCAAAGCGGTTCAGCTGGAAGGAATGAGAGGGGAGAAGAGCGAGGAGTGGGAAGTGTCTGCTAAGCTCACACTATGCTGCCACTATCCGACTATCCGAGTATCCGACTATCCAACAAGCTGACAAGTAAAGCAAACAGACCTACAACCAACAGAGTCTAGCGTTCGCTGTCCGCCCAACTGCAAAATCTCATTTGGGTTTTTTTCCAACCCGAAAATTTACAACATTTCTCTTCTCTGCTGCTGCTGCTTCTTCATCACTTTTTTGTTGTGTCTTTCATAAAAAATAAAAATTTTTGTCTGTTTTTTGCTGCCTGCCGTAGACATAGTCATAGTTTTACACTCCTGTGAGAGAGACAGAGAGAGTGAGAGAGAGAGAGAGAGAGCGAAGGGCAGAAGGAGGGGGAGATAGTCGGGCCGTCGGTGGCATTTTAAATATAATTATAATATAATTTGGCGCGGTATTTTTTCTCGTGTTGCCACCGCGCTGCCACATTACGAGTGCTCGTATTATGTGTGTGTGTGTGTGTGTGTGTGTGTGTTTGGTATTAGCGGCACTTTACTGATAAGGGGCAAAAGGAGGCGTGTCCACAGCACAGGCGAGAGGGGTTGGAGGGGATCACTGCATTGTTAATGCAATTTCGTTTGGCTGCCACGTTTTTGTTATGCTTTCGTATTAAAATAATTATACATTTTTTTGGCCCATTTATGCATTTGTTGTTTGTAGGAATACTTCTAGCCAGCACTGTAGTGTTGTGCTGTGTACTGTGTATTGTTTTGCTATGTGTATGTGTGTGTGTGTGTGTAAACTGTAAATTGTAAATTGTAAAAGTCAGTTTTGATACTTTTTGCCATTGTCCTTCCCACCTTCCCCTCTCCCCCCATTCTGTTGCTGACTGTCATTATTATTTTTCCTCCTTTTTGTTCCTTTTGCGATGCGCCGAATTGTAGCATGTAATTTCGTAGAAAGTTTAGTAAGTGCTATAAATAAATTCAAATGGAAAATGGCAAATGGCAAATGCGAAATGCAAAATGCAAATGCAGCTGCAAATGGAAATGAAAAAATGCTGCACACACAGCACGTTTGCCGTTGTAGCTCATTGCACTAATCCCACACGCCTCATGCCACATGCCACATGCCGCATGCCACATACAGCTTGCAGTGTCCCGCTCACTCAGTTATCTCACGCGGCTCGTATTCAATCGACGGCCAATATCAAAATCCGTCTGCTCGGCTACAATCAAAACTTTCGCAATAAAAATCGCGCAATTAATTTGAATTCGATTTCGAATTCGCAATCGCAATCGCAACTCTTGCAACGCTTTTGTAATAAGCATTTGCCACATTGCTCAGCCTTGGCTCACATGGCGTATGCGTAACAAGCACAATGACAACACCGGCAACCTCTGAGACCTGCTCCTCACTCTCCCTCTGCCTTTCTCCCTCTCCCTCTCTCTCTCTCTGTTAGTCTCGCAGCTGGCCTGCAACAGGTAGCATGCCTTGCCTTGACTTGGCCTGCGTTGTGTTGGGTGTTGGGAGTTGTGAGCTGTGAGTTGGGCGTTGGGTAGTGCTTGGGGTCGACTTGTCTTGTGGATTTGCCACGTTCCGCTTCGCCTCGCTGCGTCTGTCGTCTGCCGTCTGTCGTCGAGGAAGCAGCAACAGAAGCTGAGGCAGAGAGAGTCGCGTTGGCTGGCAACCATCTGCAGACATCTGGCGTGACCTTCGTTTGGACAATGCGAAACTGTGCCACATGCCACAGCCACAGTTTGTGGGGTAGGCCAAGGCAACAGGACAGCAACAGCAACAGCAACAGCAATGGCAGCGAGTCCGTGTTGCAAGCAGCCACAATTGAGTTCACAATTCTCAGACTCTTGCTTCCCACAAAGGCAAGGTCCACTGCGAAGGAGTTTGCAAACAAATAAAGAATCGAATACACTCACATTCACACACAGCCAGCCAGCCAGCCAGCCAGCCAGCCAGCCAGACAGACAGACAGACAGCGAGCCATTCAC
The DNA here is from genome assembly GCA_963583835.1 of Drosophila immigrans. Lineage (NCBI taxonomy): Eukaryota > Metazoa > Arthropoda > Insecta > Diptera > Drosophilidae > Drosophila > Drosophila immigrans. Next base: position 410,781 of record OY757144.1, read on the forward strand.
ACCTACAGCAGGAAGGAAGCCAAAGCTCAGCAGGAAGAAAGGGAGGCGTGCTTCGCTCTGCCTGCCTGCCTGCCTGCCTGCCTGCCGTCTCTCTGTCCTCCTATCCTTCTGTCTGTGCCTCTGTCTGTGTCCGTGTCTGTGTCTGTGTCTGTGTGTTCCTCATTTTTGCCTGACTCAAAATTAAAATCCAGACTTCCCTCTGCCCACAACTCAAGTGTTTGTGTCGCTTTTTCCGCCCTGGACTTTTGACTTCCGGCCTCAGCTGCTGCCCTCCCCTCTGCCCGCTGTGGCTGCTGCTTTGGCTACCAGCTGATAATGATGTTGTTGTTGTTGTTTTGGTTGTCCGCCCCTTGTCGACAACTGACTTGACCTTGCAGCTGTCTTCTGTCGCATAGAAGAGAGAGAGCGGGACAGCGCCTACCTGTCTGACAATCTTACGCGTGCCACTTGCATGTGGGTGTCTGTCTCTCCCACTCGCCCCCTGCCCCTCCCTGAGACACTGTCTATGGCTGAGGCGGTGTCCCTGTCACCGTCGCTGTCTGTGTCCGTCTCGTTGTCTTCTTGTCGCTGTGTCGTTGTCGTTGTCGTTGTCGGTGCCGGTGTCTGTTTGTAATGATAATCCGCATAAAATTACAAGCAAAGCGCAGACAACACATGCCCCAACCATTTGTGCCACACACACACACACACACACACACACGCACACATGCAACAGCCGAAAGTAAGGCCAAGGTCATTCTCACCCACACACACACTCGCACACTCGCACACTCACTCACACACTCACATGGCAATTGGGCAAGCCAAAAGCAAAGTCGTCGGCGCGTGTCTCACTTTCACTCGCATTCTCCCCCAAAAAGAAGAGAAAAAAGCAACGGAGAAGAAAAAAAGTCAAGCAACTCATCCTGCCACTCCCCCCCAGCCTCTGCCTCCGCCTCCCGATCGCCCCTGCCGTCGTCGAGAAACTCACCCACATCCCAGACAGCCAAAAGCAGCTAGCCAAACGAACGTCCTGACGTCCTGAGCCGCACCATATGTGTGCGTGTGTGCGTGTGTGAGTATGAGCATGTGGGTGTGAGTGTGTGGGTGTGGGTGTGGGTGTGTGGGTGTGTGGGGTGTGTGTCAACCAGTCATGAGCATATGTGGATTCGACGGCGGCGCCTGAAAACATTTCCTTCTCGTGTCCTCCTTGTTGTATCCTTGTGGCGACTATCTTGCTGCAACTGTGTGCGAGTGTATGTGTGTGTGTGTGTGTTAGTGTGAGTGTTCTTAAGTTTTTATGGCTTGCTGACTACTACTTCCGGTTCTCGGTCTGGCTCTGGCTCTGGCTCTGGCTCCTGCTCTGGGTCGTAGTCGGAGTCGGAGTCTGGGCTGTGTCAAGCAAGGCAATGAATATATTAACACACTGCCACACTGCCGCATGCCACATGCCACAGACACACAATCACACACACACACACAGCGAACAGACAATGTCTTATGTCTGTGTATGTTGTGTGGGTCCGAAAACGAGAACGCGCACAAGAACAAGAACAAGAATGAGAATGGGAATGGGAATGGGGTTCAGACTGGTCGTGTGGTGTCCAAGTCCGTGACTACGACGTCTTTCTGTCTTTCTGTCTGCCCGTGTGTGTGCGTATGCGTGTGTATGTGTGTGTGTGTGTGTGTGTGTGGCAGCTTGTCTGGCCCAAGCTTTTGCTATTGTTGTGCCTCGGGGCGACTCACGCAACAAGTTGACAGACACACACAAACATTCACCCAAATCAACAAATTATCACACACTGACTTCGACGGCGACGTCTCCCTCTCTCTCTTTCTCTCTGGATGTCTTCATCTTACTCATGTGCCACGCCCACCCCACGCCCACCCACTCGACATTTGTCTGGCTTAGCTTGGCGTGTGTGTTTAGTGCTAGTTAAGTTCGATAATATGGAAATTTTCGTCTATTTCTACCCCGAATCTTCTGCATGTGTTATTCATGTGTAAGTTTTTCTCTCTCTCTCTCTCTATCTCCCTCTCTCTCGCTCTCTCGCTCGCCATCTGTGCGTGTGTGGGCCAATAAGGAAAATCCCTGCAACAACTTGCAGCCATTGTTGACAAAAACAAACAGACACAGCGACAGCGACAAATCAAGAAATGTAAGTGAAAATAAATGGAAAATGGAAAACAACTCGCAGAAGTGGCCGCAACAGACCCTTTGGTCCTGTTGGTCCTTGCTCTGTCCCGGACCTGCACTCGCTCACATGTGTGTGGCCTAGTCACAAACCCTTGACCCGGCCCGGCCCGGCCAGGACAAACGCATGTCCTGTGCCCGCGCAGGGGGAGTAAGGGGAGTCGGGAGGCGTAAGACTCATGAACGATATCACTTACTTTATGTCATGTCAGACAGGTTTTGTGACTGCAAAAAGGGTTGTTGGGTTGGGTTGAATTGGGACGAAGTGACGGGTTATCGGGTTTGTCGGCTTGTCGGGCTGTTGGATTGGTCGACTGTCCTGCCAGTGTTGAGTGTGTTGACTGTGTTGACTGCTGTGTTCGCGTCTGGGCCCTGTCTCGTTAAATGTTCTGCCAAAGATTTTGCGGCACACGAGTTTGGGGTTTGGCGTGTGTGTTTCATCTAAGCAGGGTTACGCTGGCTATAAGCGATATGAGGGTTAAGGGTGAGAGGGCTTCCAGGGTTAAGGTTAAGGGTCACAGATAATGGGGCAAGGGGTTAAGGTTGTTTACACATCCGACTCCTGCCGACTGCCGACTGCTCGATTGCTTCATTTGCATTTTGACGCCGGCAATGGGACATGTTCTTTAATCGATGCACACACTCACACTCACACTCGCACTCACACTCACACTCACATACGCTGGTCAGCTGGAATTCCACCCCACTGAAGTGTGACGCAGATAATGCCTTGTAAATTGCCGCCTATTTTACGGCATTTGAAGCGATCGCTTTTGGGACAAAACTTCCAGGGAAACACAACACTTGTGCGTGTGTGTGTGTGTGTGTCCGAGTGTGTGTGCTGGGGTGAGCGGGGTGTGTGGAAGGTCAAGGGGCTGGGTTAAGTGAATCGACGAGTGTTTGCGTTTTGATTTCTGGCCTATGTTTATTTGGTTGCTTTTCAATGTGATTTCATTGTGATTTTGTGGCCTTTTCTGGGGTGTGGATCAGAGCAGAGGTCACTGCAGGCCCAGTAATTGCTCGTTGACCTCTGAACTAGCCCGTCTCTGATCAGCGGCAGGACACTCCAGCGAGAGAGAGAGAGAGAGAGAAAGCGAGAGAGCATTTATCAGTCAACGTTCTGCAAAGTCGGGGTAAACGGGTTTGCCTCGTTCCTATCTTAATTAGTAGCGCCTTTTAAAATACTTCCCTCAAGTACTTTCGCGTGCGCGATGAGCTCAGAGGGGGGAAGGAGGTAGGGAGGGGGCGGGGGTAACTTGTTCCTCAATTTGCAAAGAAAAAGTTTTAAATTAATTATTAGAAAAAGCATCAGCTGCGGTATAGAGCAAAGTGAAGTGAAGTGAAGTGAAGTGATGGACTGCAAGGGGGGATGGGGTGAAGGGTGAAGGGGTGATATCTGCCCCGAGGACTCAGCGAGTCGAGTACATCATGCATGTGTGTGTGTGTGTAGTGTGAGTGCGTGTGTGGTTGTGTGTGTGTGTCACCTCCCTAGGCAATTTCCGTTGCCAAATTGAAAAATTACGCTCGCGCAAAGTTTCGCTGCCTTGATTTGACTCGCAACTTCTCCCCCTGGCAAGGCCCCATAGAGGGGTAGATGGGACTGTGGCAAATGGCGAGAGGGGTTTGAGGTGGGGGTGGGGGTAGGGGATGAAGCACGCACTACTTAAGCGGCAAAGCATTTTTACTTTTCATGCGCTTATTACATAATTTTAGGCAACTCGAAAACTTGAAGCTGGAACTGGAAGGGGAATGCGAAGGGGTTGGGGCAGGGTACGGGAACTGGAACTGTAACTGTAGCTCGATTTCTGTTTCTGTTTCGGTTACGGTTTTGGGAATGCGGTTCTGTCTGCAGGTAATTGGAAGGGGGCGAGGGGGCGAGGGGGCTGGAGTTATTTTATTCGCTTTGCTGAAGCAGTGGAAATTGGGGAGGTGGGTTTGGTGTATGGGAATTACGCATTTTTCGGTTTGCTCTCTACATAATATACACACAAATACATATGCACAAGGACACGTGGTGTGTGTGTGTGAGAGTGTGTACACACCAAAAAAAGCTGGAAAAAAGGAAAAAGGCAAGACACACAAACTCACGCAACAAAAAACGAGTAAAACGCTAATGAAAATTAAAATGAAAAATTGCAAACGACGTGTGGTAGACGACGACGCGAGTGCGGTGCGGTGCGACGCAGAGGCAGAAGCAGAAGCAGAGGCAGAGGCTGAGGCTGAGGGGGGAAACGGGGTCGAAGACAAGGGGGCGTGGAGTGCGGTGCTGCGTTGGAGCTGGCTGCGTTGGTAGTTGTAGCGAAAAGGGGCTTCACACACACACACTCGCACACACACACACGCTTACGCATTAGATAATGTGTGTCTTGCTGCTGCCGGCTGCCCCCTGCCACGCCCCTCCGCTGTCTCTGTAGCCGCTGAAAGTAGAAGCAGCAGAGGCAAAAAAACAAATTTTACCATTTTTACATGGCGCGCTGGGAACAGCGAAGACAAGGCGAGAGGGCGGGGTGGGGGCGGCGGCAGGAATGGGTGCGGGTGATGAGAAGAGGGAAGAGAGGGGGGTGGGGGGGCAGCAACGTCAAAGCCAATGCCAACCGCGCGTCTGCCATTAGCATACACTACTCACATTTTATAATGCGTTTTTCTGTGTGCGGCTTTTTCTCGCTCTTTCTTGCCTTCGTTCGCTCGTGTGTGCGTGTGTGCGTGTGTGCCTGTGTGTGTGTGAGTGTGTGCTCATTTCATTACAACAAAAGCGCGGCGTACTTGTAATTTATATATGCACACTTACACACACACACACACACACACACTGTGACAGGCTAAACTACCCTTTTGCCTAATTTTTAATCTCAAGCGTTGCCAGGACAGCGACGTCGCTGCGGCAGCGGCAGCGACGTCGACTGCGACTGCGACTGCGACCCGAGAGCCTCTATGCCTATTAAATGGTTAGATATTTAGTCAATGTAGACGACGCTGCCATAATAGGGGGTTGGGGCAAGCGAGAGGAGGAAGAGTTTTGGCTGCGAATGCGGATTCGGTTTTGGGATTTAGTTGAAGCCTCATAGATTTGGACCGTGACCAAAGGTCGCCTCAGTTGGCTTGCTGCTGTTGTTGTTGTTGTTGCTCAACGCACACGCACACACACACTCACACAAACACATAGACATACTCGCACACACAATTAAAAATGTAAATCAGTCGCCATCCTTGCCTTGCGTTGTCCTTGCGCCCTTTCATATTCTCCTCATTCGCGCTTTTTTTCGTGCTCTTCTTGTGGTTGTTGTAGTTGCTGTGGCTGTTGTTGTTCTAGTTGTTATTGTTGTTGTTGTTGCTGTTTTTGTTGTTGCTGTTGTATGCTGCGTCGTTCTTTTGGTGGCGTCGCTGCTTTGCTTTGCAAAGTGGGTGTTTGGGTGCTGCGGTGGTTGCCAGTTGTGTGTAGACGCGAAAGGTTTTTTTAAACACGCCTACACGTCTCTGCCCTGCTTATGTATGTGTGTGTGTGTGTGTGTGTGTGTGTGTGTGTGTGAAAGTGAGCGTAAATACATTCTTGCCCGTGTATTGTGCATATACTCGTATTATTCGTTATTCGTTATATGTATGTATATTTATTTATTCCGCGAGCTGGCTGAGTAATTTTTTAAAAACGCGACACAGCAACTACAACAGCAAAAGAGAGAGTCTAAAAGAGTGTGAAAGAGACAGATAGAGACAGAGAGAGAGAGAGGGAAACACTTTTCACACAATCAGTTAGTTGTTAACTGCCGACAGTTTCTTGACCACATCAAAACATACTATATACAGATAATCTCATTAATACTTATATCAGAATTCAAAATAGTTCTAACATCTGTCTGTTCAAATAGTTTGTTATTCTTTGTACTATCAAAGTCATGTTGGAAATATGTAATTTACAAATGTTAAATAAATTTAACTCTCGATAGTTTCGCAATCATGCTCGAGAAAATTAAATACAATAATTTTGACATTTTGAACTACCAGAAGATAGAAAAAATAAGATAATTATCCCACTTAGAAACTTTTGGAAAATGGTCGTACAAGTTGCTGAATAAAAATGATAAATTATAAGTTATTAGAAATTAAATTAAATCAAACCAAATAAGTTGGGAATTTAGAAAATCTAATACGCTCAAGCCAACTGAGCCAATTATTGTCGGGAAGGATTGCAACAATTTCTCAGGGGCGAGATAGAAAAATATGTATGTGCTTAATGATAGTGAATATAATATCTTTGAGTACCCGCTAAATCAGGTGCACATCTCCTGGCGTGGATGTGTGTGAGAATAAAGAGAGGGGAGTGGGGAGCAGGCAATTGGTAGCAGGGAGCTGCTGTCTGTGGAGGCAGCACTTGAGCACAGTTTCAAGCACACATTCAGCGCCATCAAACACACACACACACACACACACACGCACACTCGCACACAGACAGGACTTGCAAGACACAAAGAGAAGCAGCGAGAGAGGCAACATAAATACATATTTATTGTTGGTACAAGCAATTTAGCGAAAAGAAATCCAAATTATATCATAACTTTGTGTAGTGCGCCATCTGGGGTTTAGTTGCCGCCGTCGTCGTCGTCGTCGTTGTTGTTGTTGGTGTTGTTGGTGTTGTTGCTGCAGGAATCGCTGCCTACGCCTACAACAATGGGGCACCATTCGGCCAGGCAGCAGACTGTAGTCGAGACGGGCAGGGCGCAGGGGGCAGGGACAGGGGGGAGATTGTGGCAATAATTCTATGCTGCCTCTGCCACCGACATAGCCACGTTAAAGATGTTGCCACACATATTTTTGTGCCGTTTTCTGCTGCTTCTGTTTCTGTTTCAATTCTCAGTTCTCTGCTCCTTCCTGTTCTGTTCTGTTCTGTGCTGTTCTGTTCTGTTCTGTTTTTGTTTTGGCATTTTTTTCAGCTCGTACCGCCTTTCGCCGTTTTTTTTATATTTCGTCTCCGCCGCCCCACTCGCCCCCTAAGGCGTCCTCGGGCGCTGCGCGTAACAATGAAAACAATTACAACAACAATTGCGAATAAGCATGCAAAACGCAAAGTAGAAGATGAAGTAGCAGCAGCAGGCGAAGCGACTGCGAGTGCGAGTGCGAGAGAGCATAGATAGATAGACGGAGGGACAAAGAGAGCGACAGCCCCAAAGAGGGAAAGAGCAAGAGCGAGAGCGAGCTTGAGTCGGAGTCGGAGCCGCGAAGCCGGAGCTGGAGCCAGAGCCGGAGACGGAGTCGCAGTCAAAACCAGCTGCGGCAAGCGGTGGGTTGCAAGCAACACACACACACACACACACAATGAGACTGAGACTGAGACTGAGAATGGAGAATGAGCACGAGAATGAAATGTTTTCTAATAAATTTTGCTTTATGTGCGCGGCGCGGCAAAAAGGGAGGCCAACTGAGGACGGCGCGGGGGAAGGACGCGGGGACTGCAAACGGTTGGGAGTAGAAAAGGGAATAAATAAAAATAAAGTTTTATATTCATGTACCGCACACACACACACACACACACACACACACATGCCGCAAGGGCCGCAACACTTGCCACCCAATTGCCATTAATATGGCGGCTGACTAACATTCATCTGTGTGTGTGTGTGTGCGAGTGTGTGTGTGTGCGTCTCTAATGCCAACTTGCAATTTATTTTAACTTTGCCGCGAACTTTAGACCAACCACCTCACCTCACCCCCTCCCCAGTGTAAAGGCGAAAAAAATGAAAAGAAGACGCAGAAGAAGCAGCAGAAAACAAAGCAAGGAACAAAAAAGTTTCTTCGCCATTTTGTTTCGTTTTCTTTACTATTTCGGCTACATTTCAATTTTTCGTATTTTTTATTTTATTCACTTTTTGGCTTGACTGTTTTTATTTTTTTTTTTTCTTCCCATACTATGCTCGCCCTTCCCACCTTGCTTCTTCGGTTCTGCTCTGTTCTGTTCTGTTCTGTTGTGTGTTCTCCTCTTCGTCCTTCTATTCTCCATTTTGTTAATTTTAAAACGCATTTCGCGTGGGCCGCGTTTACTTAGCGGACGACGACAAACGTATCCTTTTCTGTATTTTCATTAGAGTTTCATTTCCCCGTAATCTGTACGCTATAAATACCAAATAGTGCTTAGAAACTGTATAAAGATACTGATATAAGTCTTAATACTGTTTCTAAACACATCTCTCCCTCTAATCATTGCGACCCAAACTTTTCAATTTCAAAAGTTTTCATTAATTTAATTTTTAAAAATAAATACCACCCGATAAGAAATAATTAAAAAAATAAAATAGGAAAATATTTTGATTACAATAGGAAATTTCAACCCCCACAACTTGAAAAACTAAAAAATACAATCTAAAAATACAATTGCTAATTGTACTGAAGAATCAAATTCATTCAATTCTATATTTTCATTTAGCGTTGAATTCTTCGCTTCAATGTTAAACTCTGGTAGATACCACAATGATTACATACAAGAATGATAATCTGATTAAAATAACTTACCCACCAATATTGTATTGTAGTTTCCGCTACCATCTACCAACTTTGTGGGGCATAAAAAGTGCTTCAATCTCTCGCTGTCATGAGCAACATCTTGAGGCACATTTTGACAATCCGTAAACTATTATTCATGGCTCACGTCTCTGTATGTCACGTCCATAGCGAAATGTGGCTCATCAGACAGCGCTGGGCATCTGAAATAAACCCATATATATTACGAGTATGCTACATGGGGATGGCTGGTTGAATGGTTGAATGGTTGGATGGTTGGATGGATGGATGGATTGATGTCTGGTCGGATGGCCTCGTAAATGGAATAGAATCGTGCTCTGCTTTATGGCCAGTTTCAGATGCAGCGCATTTCATAATTTTAATATTAGCAGCAATAAAAGGGGTTTCCACCAAACTACAAGCAGCGAGGGGGCAGCCACAAGGGGCACAAGGGGCAGAGGCAAGTTGAGGCGACCACAAAGCAAAATAACAAAAATCGAAGCGCGTGCACAGGTCAATAAAGTGAGCACAGAAAAAAGGGATGGTGGGGCACAAGTTGTTGTTGCTGAGCTGCTGTGCATCTTCCTAATCAACCCTTTTACGAACCCTAAAAACGAAGAATAAAAATTGTAAAGGAAACAGCAACAACAACATTAAGAACAACGGCAACAAGAACGAGAGAGCTACAACAACTATAACCGAGCATAACAATAAAATGTAAAATTAGAAGCAGCGCTCTTAGCTCTTAACTGTTAGGGGCAGGTTTCGTGCCCTTCGCCCTCCACCCCGCCAACCCCGCCCCACCCCTTTGCCCTGACTGCGTCACCCTCTCGCGGACGAAGCGACTTCAATTACAACAACTACAACTACAACAAGAGGCGAGACGAGACGAGACGAGGCGAGGCGAGAGGCAAGCACGGGGAAAAAGCAAAACCCGAGGCAGAGAACCTGAAACTGAAACTGAACCTGAGCATCGATGAGGCGGAATTGAAAGGAGGCAGAAAACAATAACTGTAGCACAGCATTAGGCGGACAGGGTCATCTGTGCGTGTGTGTGTGTGTGTGTGTGTGCGTGTGTGTGTGTGCGTGTGTGTATGTATTTGTGAGACCTTAAAAAACTACTTTAGGCGCATGATCAGCGGTATTTTTGGCTGCAGCATTGCTTGCCGCCGCTTTTAGACACACACACACACACACACACACACACACACACACACACACACACACAGAGTCACACGCACAGACACAGACACAGAGCAGGCCGCAGCGGGAGCAGCTTCCGCGGCATCATTAAGGGTAGTTTCCAGCATCGTAAAAATATAGAGAAATAAAATTGAAAAAAAAACAACACAACACAACAGAACAGCAAGAGCAACAACCACAAGATGAAACAGAAGCAGCAGCAACAACAACAACAACAACAACATAACAAGGTCGGTAAAAAACGACGACGACGACGCACCAAAAATAAAGACGATTACAAAACACACTTGAAAATTACGAACAAGAAAAATCAACAAAGTACGAGCAATATTTAATATAAATATGTTATATCAAAATGTATCAATACAAATCGAGAACTTTCGGCAGCTGTTGAAATCGCCTTGAATCCAAATAGAAAGTCAAATGGAAACGGCCAGAAACTAGCAGCGCATTAGGAAAAAGCGTGAACTCAAGGCGAATCAAAGTCGAAGCAAGTTACTCAGCTGACCTCCCAATTCGGTGGCAAGCAACAGCCCCGAAATCAATGAGCGGCATTCGAACCGTGACCGAGACGGCGACTGAGACTCACGAATCTGTGGCGCAACGATACCATTAATAGTTGGACGAGTGCGCTGCCGCCTCATTACACCCCCGTCGGTGGCGTAGTTTGGGGCATAGTTGGAAATCGGCAATCGAAATCAAAGGATGAACGTTCGTACTCCGCAGTCAGGGCAAAGCACAAGCTGAAGAAGGACGAGAAGTTCGAGTTCGAGTTGGAGTTGGAGTTGGAGCTGCCTTCCCCTAGTTTTGTAGTTAGAACTCTTCGAGCGCCTACGAAACGCAGTTTGGCACATCGTGTTGTTCTCCGCCTCCGCCTCCACTTCCGCCCCATCCTGACTTCGTCTTCGCTCTAGTTGCGGCCCACTTCCTCTTTAGCCTTAGAATTGTGCTCTTCGGCGAATTTGACGTCGGCTTCTATGCTGAGCATCTTCAACCTTATCCCCATCTATTTCTTTGCCCTTGCCTTTCCCTTTCCCTTTCCTTTGCTGCTGCTTTCTGCCTCACCAGCAGCAGCTCCTGTTGTTGCCCCTGCCACGTTTCACTTCATTCCTGCAAACAGCCATTAAGTTTTCTCGCTGTAATAAAAAATTTTCCTTTTTTGCCGCGCAACACCGAGCGCCATTTATATATATATATATATATTTATACATATATATGTATCTGGCTGTGTGTGCGTGTGTACCTTTGTGTATGTGTAGATACTAAATTTTCTAGTTCGCTTTTTTTATTTCCCTTTTGCGCTACAAGCTTTGCCGCTGCCGCTGCCGCTGCCGCTGCCTTTGCTTTGCTCGCCTCGCTTGCTTGGCATTAGTGTTTATTTTTTTGAAAAGAAGATTTATGTAAAACGTTCGGGGAGTAACTGCGGCAGCGCAGCGCAGTCCTCGTTCGCAGCGTAGACGCCGACGTCGACGTCGACGTCGACCGAGGCAGCATCATAAGCGACGCGAAGCCAACAGCGAGAACGACAGCGACAGCAACTGAAGACGGACAGACGGAAAATAGTCGCAGATGCTGTTGCTGTAAGTTTTTTAGAGAGTCCAACAAACAAAACTGCCGAAACTGTGAAACTGCCACCCCCTCCCCCCCCACACACCCCTCATCGCCTACCTCAATGTTGCCACAAGATGGTGGCAGAGTTGGCTGCCAAGTCGCTGCGCTTGACTGCGACCGGCAATTGGGACAGGAATAAAGATGGCATAAAGCATTTGCTTTGACTGCTGCTTTGCTCATGACCTTCCTCTCTCCCTCCCCTCCTTCCCTCTCGTAGCAAGCTCTTGCTTAGAGACAACAGATTTGCAGCCATAAAGTACATTGGTTTTACTGTTATTACCATTTAACACCCACACACACAATTGCACAAAATTGAATCTTCTCGACTCTTGATTCTTGATCTGCATGAAATCATGGAACGCTGTTATGCTGCTTTTGAGATCTGTTATCATCAATCTATTTGCAGTTTAGACTACAATTCTAGTATGTGTATATTATACGATCATTCTGAATCAATAGAAAATATAGATAGAAAAATGAATAATCAATTTATATGAGTTCAAAAACAATACAGCTATTGAGAAAATATCTGCATTCAAATTCTGCAATGCAAATGTAGTTATAAAATATACTAGTATGTATCAATTATCAACTAGTTTTTTTTATATATTTTCATGAGGATCTACATTAAAAAATATACTGCAGAATTGGGAAAGATAAATGTCGAACTATTTTAAAATTATTCAATATTGACAATTATTTCCGTATAAGTATATTCAAGAAAAATAATTGCAAATATCTTGGAATATAGAAACAAACTTAGATAACAGAATAATTGATAAATAAAAAAAAACAACTAGCACTCGTATGATGTAAAGACAGCTAGAATGTGGAGCAGTTGACGCCGATCTACTTCGAAATTCTTGAAGAATATCGACAGTCTTTTCGCTTTTGCAATTCTCCCCATATGTGCGTATGTGTGTGGGTGAGTGTGAGTGTGTGTGTGTCAAATTGTTTGGCATTATGGTTTGCTGGGTGGCCTTGAGTCGAAAGTTCATTGCACATTGCACATTTCATGCAGTTATTGTTGTTGTGGTTGCTGCTCTAGTTGCTGTGTTGCCGCGTTGCCGCGTTGCCGTCGACAAACAATGTCGATTTACGCAAGTGTCAACAGTGTGTGGAGGCTATAGAAAAAGGTCTGTGCAAAGATGGTCGAAAATGCTGCAAAAAACCCAAGAGGGCCCAAGAGGGAGAGCAAAGATAAGAGACTCCAGCACACATTCAATATTTGCACAACTCACTCAACACGATTGTGAATGTGAATGTGAATGCGAATGCGAATGTGGCTTTTGGCCTTTGTTTATAGCCATGTTTTAGATTGGGCGCAAGACCGCTTAGGTTATTGGTTATTGGATCAGCTGGCAAGCGAAATCGAAAGCGAAACAGCAACAAAAGGCGAGCGATCATTGAATGTAGCCTCAGCCGCAGCCGCAGCCTCAGCCTCAACCTGAACACCTCCCCCTGAGCACTTGCCACGTGCCACCGAGAGTTTAAAGAGGCGACCCACAAGAACCCGCAACTACAATGGGAATAAATCGCTGAATCGAAATGAAAGAAACTTTTCTTTTCGCACACACGTTCCTGCCGCATTTTGTCTCACAACTATGTGCAACACTAATACTAATAGCAACAACAGCAACAGCAACAGCAACAAACGACGCGAAGCAAAACGAAAAATGCCACAAAACGTGCTTCTAAGTTATTTTTCATTTGCCCCCCCCGCCGAGAGCGAGAGCGAAAGTATGAGACCGAGAGAAAGTACATAGAACGAGCGGGAGCGAGAGAGTGAGAGAGAGAGGGAAGCGAAGTCATTCTAGCAGTCCGCCTTAGTCTTAGTCGCTTGCCATTGTTGTTGTTGTTGTTGTTGTGCCCGCCACCCACTTTCACACACACACACAGATAAAGCACAACAAAAGAAGTAGTTGCGTAGCAAAGCAGGGAGGTGGGAGGGGGAGGCAGACATTTTAAGATTTATGTCGGTGATTATTTCTAAGTTTTTGTGCGCTTAGCAATGCGCCGCAGTCGCAGCCGGAGAAGCAGAAGGAAAAGGGAACGGAACTGAAGACGAAAACGAAGCTGGGGCCACAAAGGTAGCGTGGTACTTATGTAATCATGTACAGCCGAAAGAGCGACAAAGAGAGAGCGAGAGAGAGAGAGAGAGAGGGGGGGGCAGCAAATAGTAAAGTTAGATAACTCATACGCCACGTTGCCGGATCGAAGTACTCCGATCGACCTCAGGCTCAAGCCGCTAATTATGAGAAAAACCCCAAGTATTGCCGATGGGTGAGAGGATTGAGAGGACTGAGAGGACGCCAATCAAGCAATGCCAATGGACAGACAGACTGGGAGGCTGACGGACAGACGACTAAACGAGTCAGCTCAGCATAAAAAATGTATCTAATGCTTTCCTTTCTTTCGCTTTTCATCTTGCTTTTGCGCTGCGCTTCTTTGCCCATTGTTGCTGTTCTCTCTCATTCAATTCATTCGTCGTCGTCGTGTCGCCGTTTTTTTCTAAGCACAATACTATTTTCTTATTTGCTCTGGCTGCTGTTATTATTATTGCTGTTGTTGTTGTTACATTTAAAATGTTTTATTTGGCCATTTGTATGTTTTATGGCACTCGTCGTCGTTACCGTTACCGTTACCTTCTTCTTCTTCTTCTTCTTCTTCCTGCACACAGACCCACGCCTATGCCCAAAGCCCCCAATCCCCAGTCCCCAGTCCCTCTGCCCCAAAGTTTGCCTCCTTCCCCTCCTCCCTGTCGACATCGTCGTCGTCGTCGTCGTCGTGTCCTTGCGGGGAGTTCAAATATAATAACTATACACTCGTATACATTCATTTTTATTGTGTGCTCTGCGCCTGATCGATAGCAGCACTGAGCTGGGCAACTATGTTAAAAGAGTCTTTTGTGGCCACTCGACCAGATCTTAGACTAAGCTCCAGCCAAACCACCATTTTAGCCTAGTTTTCTTTTCATTCATTGACAGCTATGTTCCCTAATTGGCATGAGTCTGAATATCGTCTTGTTTGTTTTGGTCCATCATAAAATGATTACTGCATTTTGAATGGGAATTAGCTAGCATAGAAAAATAAATGATTTACACAATATCCAACGATTAATATTTAAAACGAAAATCGACTTTTTAATCATTTGCCAATTTGTCGATCAACATACACAAAATGCCTCGAAAGTGAAAGTGAATTTCGAAATAAATTGCAAAGAAAGTCTGCCCGATTAAAAGTCATTAACTGAGCATATCTATTGTTTGTATCTTCAAATTTTAACTAAACTGAAGTAAAATTTTCAATGTCAACTGTTTTTAGTCGACTCCCAATGTTAAACAAATACAAAATTGAAAAAGAAAGTAAATATAATAATTAAATACATAAATGAACCATTAAATAAATCACTTATATTTCAATAAGTAATAAGTAAATAATAACATAAGGATCTAGGCATACAGTTATAAAGTTGGCGCACCTGGCGAATGCGTAACTCACAGTGCTAAACTAATCGCAATTACTAAAGAGCAGCACACACACACACACACTCACACACACACGCACGCACTCACACTCACAGTGAGGGGGAATCGAAATTAAAAGTAATAATAAGTATGTTATATACACGGACAGAGAGTGGGAGGAGGCGCCCAACCCCCAACTGCCGCGAACTTAGACATTGAAATGAGAATTTTTTAAATATAAAAGGATGCCACACCACCAGCTCCGCTCCTCGTGTGTGGCAGCAACATCCTCTAACAACAACAACAACAACAAGGGGAACATCAACTAATGCCGAAGCCTGTTGGCAGCGTCGACTGCGACGGCGACGGCGACGGCGACTGCGACGGCGACGGCAACAGCGACTGCGGCAGCAGCCAGAAGGCAATGCAAAAGAAATATTGCAACCCTCGTCGCAGGGTTGTGTGCGCTTTTTATTTTCTAAACTTACCGAAGCTGTTGTTCCCTTAGTTGTTGTTCCTCTTGTTGTTGTTCCTCTTGTTGCTGTTTTCTCTTTCGTTTCCCTTTTTATATCGCTTGTAGTTGGCGTATCTCCCTCCCCCTCCCCCTCCACACCCGTACTTACACCCGTGCTCGCACTCGCAGTCGCACTCAGACTCGCACCCATTCCTTTACCCTTGGCCGTGCTTAGTTGCCGGTATGAGTTTCATCTACTTGTATTCAATTCGCAGAAACTCTCTCTGTACTCTGCACTCCAAGCTGCACAGTGAGAAATGCCTCTGAACTCGATTTTTTCATTTTAATACATTTAAATGAAGTGCGTCTGACTTCCAGTGATAATATGAGATTCGAAATTAAATTACAGGCTTGCTGCATTTTGAAGCATTTAAATATATAATTGTTTCGAATAATTTCCACTCACTTTGCGACTATTAATTGTCAATGGGTATTTTCAACTTTCAGTATAGATATTGTATTCCAAACTAAATATTCTCCAGATCAGGCAACGACTAATAGATTTATATGCAATATTAATACTGAGAAATTTAATTGCATCGAATTAAATAAACATTAATTACTATCGCCTACTTTCTCGCAGTGCAGCCTGTCTGTTTGCTTTGCTATGTGTTGCTTCTCTCGTTGTCGTTGTCGTTGTCGTCGTTGTCATTGCGTCTAAAAAGCACCTTTTTTCCACTACAATTCCGCTTATCCGCCCGTCTCTCGCTCCGATACAACAAACACCCACACATACATCAGCACACACACACACACAGACACACACACACAGACATATAGAGACAAGCAGCCAGCATAAAACATAATACGAGTATGTATGAGATTCTTTTTTAACTACGAACACGTAGTTAAAAACGAAAAACGACAACGACCAAACGAAAACGAAAAATTGAGACCTGCAAACGAAGACGAAGATTCTGGCAATGCTTCCACAGCAGAAGGGGCGGGCCGGGGGCGGGGGCTGAGGCTGCTGCTGTTACCTAGAAGAAGCGAGCGCAACAACGAAGGCATCGACATCGACATCGACATCGACGCCACGCGACGCGACGCGACGCGACGCCACAGCGTCAACGTAAGCACAAAAATTGAAAAAATACAACTACAACGCACACGACGTCTGCCTCAGCCTCAGCCTCCGTCTCCGTCTCAGTCTCAGCTGTTACAACCAAGTCACACACACACACACACAAACATAGACACGCACTGTCACACACACAGACACACACACAGACATGCATGTAAACCACCCTTGAAAAAATTTCGCGCAGCAAAATCTAAAGCAAAATTACTAGAGGAAGCGGCGGCTCTTGACGGCGGGGAGGGGGGTGAGTGAAGAGGGGGAGAGGGGAGGCCAGGGAACGAAGTGAAAAGTATAGAAAGAAATGGTGAAATAAAAACCTTGTTTCCGTGCAAGTTACAACAGTTCCCCCCTTTGCCCCCCCCCCCCCTCTGCCACCCACCTTTGCAGTTGACTAAAAAGCTAAGCACACACACACACACACACATACACTATTTAAAAGGGGGCTGGGAGGGGGGGGGGAGGCTGGCTTTGCGTATCCACCTTGAAGAGCAAGTACGATATTTGCTAGCAATAAAAGTAGTAATCAGTCGCGGAGCCTCAGAAAGGGGAAAACTCCACCTTGGCAAGCGGGACACCCACACACACACACACACACACACACACATACACACACACAGGGACACCCACACACACACACAGTCGCATACAATAGCAGCCGAATTCGCCGAGCTTGTTCGCTGTCGACATTCCCGAGTTAGAAAGAGATGAGCATTAGAAGCAGGCAACAGCAGCAGCATCTCTGAGTCTCTCTGTGTGTGTGTGTGTGTGTGTGTGTGTGTGTTTGGATAGCGGGGAGGAGGAGGAGGAGGAGGGGGGGGGGGCGACTCGCAACAACTGCGCCGCGTAACGAGAACTTTTCATTTTATGTAATTTCAGTTCGTTTTTTTCCGCCGCTTCTTTTCGCTGCTTCGCTTTTTTGTGCTTTGCTCATTTTTCTATAACATTCGAATTTTTAAGTGAGTGTCGTCGTCGTCGTCGTCGTCGTCGCTGACGTCGCTGACGTCGCTGCTCTCGCGTCGTTGGCGTCGCTGTCGCTTTTGCTGTTGCTGTTGCTGTTGCTGCCTTCACTTCATACACTTTTGCTTACCCCATTTTTTCGCCCCTAGCGGGCTGCAATGCTTTTTGCCTAACTAAGACATTCAGCCAGCCATCAGTCCGTCTGTCTGTCTGTCTGTCTGTCTGTCTGTCCGCTGTCGCTGCTGCCGCTGCTGCTGCTGGCAGCGCTGCTTCTTTGGCAGTTTTTTGTAAGTGTGTGTGTGTGTTGAAATTACGAAAGCGACATTAATTTTTTAGAATTGCGCGTATGCGTGGAAAGCAGTTAGTCGACAGCGGAGGCGGCGACGGCGACGGAGGCGGAGGCAGGGACGGGGGGAGTGGCGACAAAGGCAGCGCAGCTTGTCAAACTTTCACTACGGGTTAGAGCCTCACATGGCGTACACGGGGGATGGAGGAATGGGGAACGCGGAACGCGGAACGGGGATCGGGGAAGGTAAGGCTGAGCAAGCTGAGCTTGTAATGGGTAGTAAACGCGCATGTATGTAGTTATATTATTTTTTACGAGCGCGATACGTTGTGTAAAATAGCATTTGCCGCCCCCCCCCCCACCTCAGCATCTCCCTCTATAGTACTTCTCCATCTCCAGAGCATTTGTGAACTTGTCTATGGATTTGTCAGAGCACTCTGCCAGCACTTTCTAGTCCATATAGAAACAATACAGTAACTTAGTCCATCAACTATTAATAAAAAAACAAAATAAACTCCCACATTTGGCTTTGAAGTAATGTATTCTCTCTTGCAAAGACTATTTAATATTTCAATATTAATTCTCGTATATGCCTGTAATTTAGTTTCGAGTATGGCAATAATTGAATTAACTATCAAACCAATATAAAATGAGCAGTAGTTGAAGCTATTTTATTATTTCAATTTAAAGTAAGAATATATTTTTCAATTTAAATTGATAAAAATACAAGTAATTTAATCTACTCACTTTCTAAGAGAGTTAATCATGAAATTGTAATTTTCTTATTTCAAAAATATTAATTTTCAAAGTCATTTTTATATTTTATCTTTTGGCCAATAAATTGCAATTTAAAAGCTTCAACTACTACAATAATGAAATAAAATGGGGTTTGTTTCTTCTAAGTATCTGTTTTCTCGTTCCTCGTGCCTCGATAGTTGGCAATCGATTGTTGATTGGTTGACACTGCAATTCTGTTTACAGTTTTTCCAATAATAATAATACGTTGGAAGAGTCTAACGTCTCTCCACAGCTCAACTGCGACAATCGACATAAACGAGGCGTTTTTTTTTTTGGTCTGTATTTGATAAATGAGAAACCTCATGAATAATACCGAAAAATATTTGACGTCACATGCTTTTCATATTGTAATTATAATGGCCACTACCTTTTTTTTCGCAGCACACTCGCCAAATTTATATTTGTCTATGTAATGGTTTTTTATTGAAAAGAATGGACGGACAAAAAAAGCATAAAAGATGGTTCAAAATATGAAAATATGAAAATGGAAAAATGGAAGTTGTGCGTGGGGATGGCAGATTGGGGGTTGGCAATTTATTGATGAAGCGAAAAAACGCAGCCAAATGAAATGTTAATTTTACTCGCTCACACACACACACACACACACACATCCGTATATGAACAACCTATCTGTGGCAGCTGACACTGCTAGCAACAAACAATGCAAATCAGAATGACTGACCGATCCCCTAGGCCTACCTACCTACGTCCTTCTGTGTCCTGCGACCTTTTGCGACCCTTCACGCCCAGCTTATCCAAAATGCATATCATGCTGCCACATCGTCATAACCTCCATAACATGACTCTCCATCGAGCGCGGCTCAGCGTCGAAATTTTTTATAATTCGACTCTTTTCAAAGTTCATTGCATACTTCTCTCTAAGCCCCAAAATAGCATTCTCCTGCACCTCTGTAATCGCATGTGACTTTCACTATTACAAGAGACAACAAGCCAGCTGCCTTTGCCTTTGCTTTTGTGGGTGATTCCCCTGATTCCACTGCAATACTATTGTAATACCGGTAATTAATCCAGTCCATTTGGTTGCGCACAATGGTGGCAGACAACTAACATAGTGTGATATAATAAAAATAGCCACATTCAACAATGGCATCGATAGATTTATTTCATGAATGTAAACACTCAAAAATTGTAATATTCAAATTTTAAATTTCTGCTCTCGATATGAAACGAAATTTAAATTTTTGAAAATGTAATGATGTAATAAAATGATCAATTTTCATAAATTTCAATATTTTAATCTGAGAAAAATGCCTGAATAACAATTTCAATCAAATTTATTTTGAAAGTCGTCATTTCTCAATGTGAACTAGTTTTGAAGCTTCAAGTGAAAGACTGATCTTCTGACCACTGAGATGCGATCGAGTTCTCACAGGGATCGGCATAGAGGAACAATGCTGAGATTAGCACAAAATGTCGCCAGTCGAAGAGGGGAAATTAGAATTAAAAACTGAGCGAAAAGAGAACACCCCACAACAAGATGTGTGTGAGTTTTGGGATTCAGTTGTCGTTGTTGTTGTCATTGTTGTTGTTGTTGTACACGTGCTGTTAGTGAAGGAATGAGCCCCTATATTCGTACTATATATATATGCATCTGTGTGTATCTAGATGTACTCGCCATATACTATATATTTTTATACGTACACAAACGAGTGTGACAAAGAGAGCCTGCCTGCCTGCGTGTGTGTGTGTGTGTGTGTGTGTGTGTGTGTGTGCGACCCCAGCGACATGCTAAAAATTTGTATAGAAAATTAGTTAAAAAATTACTCCGCAGACACGCGCACACACACAAATGCACACACAGACACGTAAGCACAATTTACATGAGCTCCATTTGCATGCTGGGGGGTTTACATATGAGCACACACACACTCACACACGCTCACACTCACACACACACACGCACACAGAGGCAGTTGGCATTAGTGGGCGGTGTTAGAAATGCGTGGGTCTCTTTCCCCTTGCCCCATGCCCCTTGCCCCTTTCATCTGCTGCCTCCTGCTGCCTCCACGCTCACACACACAGGCGCAGGGCTACTTCTACTTTTTTTAAGCACACTCACACACTCACACACGCACACACACACAGGCACACACAGAGAGACACATACATGTGTCGAGTGGCGCGAGCTGAAAGTTTGTCATAAAGCACCCCATTAAAAAAGAGGCGCACAGCGGAAAAGTTATGCAGCGGCGGGGGGGATGGTGGTAAGGGGAAGGGGGAAGGGGAAGGGGAAGGGGGCGCCAAGGGTTTCGGCTTTTTCTGGGGTTACGAATTCCAGAGCGAGAGAGAGAAAGAAAAAGCGCCAAATTAAACATAAATGCGAATTAGAAAAACTTTTCTTTCTGCACACAACACAACGCAACGACGAGTACTCGTTACGAGCACATGTGAATACATGTGAGTGTTTGCTCCTCTGACTGAGTGCGTGTGCGAGTATGGAAAAGTAAAATGAAATGAAATGAATTGTCGCTGCCGCTGTCTCGTTCAGCTTTTAATCGCAGAGCGAAACTGGGAGAGGGAATCAACTGAGGATCAGCAAAACGCACAGATCAAATGTCAGACATCAAAAGATCAGCTCATAAAATTCCATTTTTATTTAAAATAAATAAATATTATTCAATTTGGAGTAATTAAAAACGCTGCTTCATGTTTTCAAATATTTTAAGAGGGTTGAAGAAGCTTAGAATTCGCGATTTTGAGTTTGATTAAATATAAACTATATCTATTAGTATAAGTTTGAGAATAATTTAATAATTTTTAAGGATATTCTAATTTCTGAGCAATTGCAATGTTAATTGAACAATCCAACAAGCAATGTGTGAAAATATTAGTTGAATTTAGTTCAAAAACTTTAATCAATTAATCCGATTTCTCTTCTCTCTCTCTCTCTATCTCTGATCGCATTAATAATATGCATATATAAATATTCAAGTGATTCGCGCAATAACTGCTGGGAAGCCGGCAACTGATTACCCTATAAATTCTCGAGAGGATCGCTTTTCTTCTGCTCTTTCGCTGTCTACTACCATCCCACTCTTTACATTGCGCTCTTTCGCTCTCTGTCTCTGTCTCTGTCTCTGTCTCTCGCTGTCGCTGTTACATTTGTTGCTTACATCTGGCGCGCTGTTGTTTTTGGCAATTAACCAAGAGTGCTGGCTGCTGCTGGGTGCTGCTGCTGCTGCCGTTGTCGACGCCAACGCACCCATCCCCATCTCCAGCCCCCTCTCCCCCCCGCCGCACTTCCACCACTTGCCAAAAATGAAAAAACAAAAAAGCAAACACAAAAAAAAAAAAAAAACAAAATACAAAAATTACACATACGCACAGTTTGCGTTGATGGGGAATTGGTGAGAGTATTTTTGGGGCTTGGTTCCTGCAGCAAAGGGGCGCACCAGGGGGAGGTGAGGGGCGGGGAGGGGAAGCTAACCACCGTCAACTGCGTCGCACTCCACATTTTTAAATATTTTTAACTGCTGCGCATCACAGGTGCGGGAACGAGGAGGCAGGCTTCTAGCGGGGAGTTAGGGTTGATATTCGTTTTTGGCGCTCTCCTCTGTTTGGTTAATATTTTGGCTCGTTTATGGCCTGTGTGTGTGTGTGTGTGTGTGTGCTCGCGTTGTGGGTTCGCTAGTGTTTTTGGGGCTGTGTGCGTGTGTGTCGGCAACATGTACATAACTCGGTATAAACAGGCGCACACAGACACTGACACAGACACAGACACAGATAGGTGTAGGCTGTTCGTACTGTTCCATACTCTTGCGAAAACATGTGCGTAATATATTAACCGAAAACAACGCAATATAAAATAAAAAGTAGGTGGAGCTGTAAAATGAGCGCGTCGCTTTCCACTTGCCACCACTTCCACTTGCCACTTGCCACTTGCCACTTGGCTTGTCCACCTCCTAACTGGCCAACGAAAAGCGCTTGTGTGAGTGTAAATGAATTTTCAATAGATTGCATTCGTCGCGCTTTTTTGCTTCCCCCCAATTTATTTCGATGCTATTCATAATTAATAATGGGCAGAGACACTTACCAATATCAGTTCGAGGCAGCAGCCAAACCACAGCAATGACAACGACAACGACAACGCCAACTGCAAAACAAACAAACAAACAAGAGACATTAGCCACAATGTGCAAAAAGAATGCAAAAGAAAATGCGAAATAAAATTGCAAACTGCAAATTGCAAATTGCAAATATTGTATATTCAGCTTGCAAACTAATTAATTTAGTCGATCCAAATGAGCTGCTAAAGTTGCATAAATACGCAGACTAGAAATACTTCGACACATAAAGTGGTAAAAACATGCATTTATAAATAATAAATTGACGGTTGAACTCGAAGTTTAAACACATTATATCTACATAGATGTATACATGATGATTGCAGATAGAAAATGAATATGTGCAGAGTTAAGCAATTGCTTGGGTTTATTGATTTCGTAAAATTAATATCGCTGTGAATAAATGGCCAAAGTAAATCGGTTACTCTAGTTGAATTTATCAGCAAATAATTATGCAAATGAATATCCTTTTGTTAAATAATTATTGATGGAGAGGAAAAGCGAGTATGCGAATCAATTACTCGTCATTTCTGGCCGACATCTCGAGTTGAGCACAGCCTGCCATCTTAATGCCACGCATGTGACACACATACACGCGCACACACACACACACACAGATGGCTGGCTGGGGCTGAACACGCCCACAACTACACATGCAAACGCTATTCCTATTGGCTAATTACTACGAGCTAAAAAATTATACACAGCGAATAATCTACATAAGATGTACATACATCAATGTTTTCTGCTTATGAGTGTGCGCGTATGTGAACGTGTGCAAGTGTGCGTGTGCGTGTGTGTGTGCGTGTGCGGGTGTGTGTGTAATTTAAAAAACACACTCGAGCTGCGCTGTCTAAGAAAATATGCTGAAAGTTTTCTCCCACCAACAACAGCAGCAACAGCGGCGTAGAGGATGCGGAGGGGGGGATTGGAGCAGCGTAAAAGTAAAACAAACTCAAAATCAAGACGCCACCTTCCCCCCCCTCCCCTTCCCCCCTCCCCCTTCCACCGTCACTCGCAACTGCTGCTCAGTCGCTAAGCGCAGAAAAAACACACACATAAAAAAGCAACACACACGCATTTCTATATAAACGAGGTGCCTCTGTCTATGTGTGTGTGTGTCGAGTAAATCAAAATTATGTGCACACACACACACACGCAACACTACTCTGCTTGCGTCGCTTTCTTCACTAACAAACTTAAGATGCTACACATGAGTGTGCGTGTGTGTGTGTGTGTGCGTGTGTATTTTTGTCATGTGTATTTTTTGTTGCTCATAGCCCAGAATTCCAGCTCGAAGATTTTTTATGCCGCACACAATGAAGCCGGGGCAACAACAACAACAACAACAGCAACAAGACAAGAGCAACAACTATAACCGCTAACTAACTACAAGTATTTGCAGCATCCCCTCCCACCTCCCCCTCGCCCTGTCGCCCCTTTGCCCCTTTGCCCCGGCGTGATGCTGCGTCTGATCGGCGTGCAGCTAAAATAATTTGTCGCATTCGCCTGCTCGGCTGCTCGGCTGCCACCCGCCGGCAACTAGCGAAGAATGTCCCCAGAGGGCCAAGCAGAACTACAACCAAGACGTTAGTGTCTTTTGGCCTTGCTAACACACACACACACACACACACACGCACACAGTCACGTAAACACAGACAGTGGGGCAAAGGCGCGTGCTCTTCGGAAAAGCAGAAAAAAGATGCGGCGCACTTGTTGGCATCCGATGCCAAGTCGCCGCAGCATCTCGAAGAGCGAACCGAAGAGACAGCGAGACAGAGAGAGAGCGAGAGACCGAGAGAGAGAGAGAGAGAGAGAGAGAGAGAGTGTGAGAGTGTGAGAGTGTGAGAGCACGCGCCGAGCAGAGAGACGCGTAGCATGCTTCAAGGCGAGTGGCAGAGGCAGAGGCAAGCACAACTGGTGGGTACTTTACTTGATGATTATGGCGACGATAATGATGATTGGAATGGCTTTGATGGCGTTGAAAATGAAGATTGCGTGTAGTAGATTTCTTTGTGCTTTCTCGCTGTGTGTTTGTGTGTGTGCGTCTGCGTGTGTGTGTGTGTGAGTGTGTGTTTGTCCTGCTTTTGTGCGTGGTTAGGTTGAGGTAATGCTTACAACTACACACTATCAGCATTTGATTTTATTACACTCATTTGTATGCACACACACACACACAGAAATACACTACACACACACACTACACACACACACAATCTATACACACACACCTACTCAGCGTGGTCAAACTAAACTAAATAATAAGAATAGATTCAGATTCAGTTTCAGGTCGCAGCGAGTTGTTGTAGGTGCCGCAGCGGGGCAGCGCTGCTTGCGTCGCTGCCGACGCCAGCTGCCTCGACAATCATAGCTATATAGCTATATAGCTATAGCTATAGCTATAGCTGGGGCTGGGGCTGAAGCTGAGCCATTGCCATTGCCATTGCCGTGGCAATGAAGGCCACACGGCGACTTTTGCCGGCTGGCTGAGTTCATTTTTTTTGTGGCAGACTGCGGGCGAAGGACGGGGGCGGGCAAGGGAGGCAGACAGGACACGCACCGAGGCACAGGACTCTCGAATCGCCAGCTTCTTGCAGCCAGTTAGTAACTGTTAAGACGTCGTCGCCCAACGTCGTCGTCGTCTCTGTCGTCCGTCGTCCGTCGTCCATCGTCATTTCATTTTGTGGGTTTTCCACAGCGACTTTCGTGCCGTTTTTCTTTGCGCCTCTCTTCTCAGTTCTGTTTGTGTTTCGACATTTCGCCGGCTCGCCTTTGCCGGCAACAGGACGGCAGGACAACGAGGCAGCACAATGGGGCAGCCAACAACAGTTTGTTTGGCGGACAGCTGTCGGACAGCTTGCAGAACATGTTGCTTGTCCTTGTTTGCTTTGCTTTCCCTTTGGCTTGGCGTGTGAATGTGAATATTATTGTGAATGCGAATGCGAATGCGAATGTGAATAGTCTCGTCTGTGATTTAGTAGCTGGCATTCCGAGTGCGTTATCTTTGGCATCTCAGTCATTGATTGCCCAGCAAAATAATACGAATAATACAATTTATATCGCGACCAAACTCAACGCATACAAATTGAAGCGTCCCTTTGCCCCTCCCCCCCGCCTCTCGCGAACAATAACAACAAATTAAAATTGCAAAAAAAGAGTACACACACACACACACACACACACACACACACACGCACACACAGACACACTCGCTCGCTGCTTTTTTCGGCTGGATATTTTTGTGCGTCGGCCCGTCGATGATTTCCCCTTTTCGACGCTGCCGCTGCCGCTGCGCTGCCAGTGGGAGGCAGTTACGCCCCCTCCCCTCCCCAACATCCCGCCCCCCTCCCTCGCCACTGCTTCTCTCTCCCCCAGCTGCTGATGCTGCGTCGCATTTACTGCACATAGTTGTATTTTGGATTTTTTTGGCCTTTACAATTTGTTGTTGTTGTTTTTTTTTTAAATTTCGCCGTCGCACAGGGGTTGATTGTGTGTGTGTGTGTGTGTGTGTGTGTGTGGCAGCGACGCTGGCGTCGCAGCAGCAGCAGCAGCAGCAGCGGGGTTGGTTGCGGGATTCCAGCTTTTTTTTCTGCTGCTGCTGCTTCTGCCGTTCGCACACACATGCAAACTCACACACACACACACACACACACACACATGCGCGTTTACTCTTGTTTTTTCTCGATTGTTGTTGCTGCTGCTTTTGGTTTTAGCATTTTTCGTTTTCGTTTTTTACTTTGCTTTTTTTTTTGTGTGTTTGTTGGCGAATTTTCTGCTGCTGGCGTCGCTGTCAGCGTCGCATCCTTTTTTTAATGCTGCACGCAAAACAAGAAACAAAAAGACAAAAAAGGCGAAAAGCGAGAAACAAAAAATGAAAAACACAAATAAAAATAATGCTAGTTGCGGGGTGATGCGATGACTATTTGTAGGCCGCTCGTTGGCTGCTGCACGCAGGGTGCACGAACGGGGTGGCAGCGCAGCTGAATGGATTGAATGGATTGTGAGGCGGGGGGTGGCAAGGTGGCAAGTTGGATAGTGGATGGTGGAAGCTGGCAGCATGAGTAATGAGCGTGTTTAGTGCGCGTCGCGTCGCATCGCGCTGCCTGCAACGTGCAGTTCGACGTGTGATTCCAACGGCAACAAACGGCGGCAAGCGGCAAATCGCAGTTCGAGTGAGCGGCAATTTCATTTCTAGTTTGGCGGCACTTGCAACAGCCACAGCAACAGCAACAGCAGCAGCAGCAGCGGCGACGGCAACAAAAAGTGTCCGCGAAATCATAGCACAACATTTGGCGCACTCATTAGCGGCAAGCAGACGTCGCAGTCGCAGTCGCTGTCGGCGTCGCAGTCGCCGTCGACGTTTCCCCATTTCTTGCTCCAACTCTCAGTGTGCGTGTGTGTGTGTGTGTGTGTGAGTGTGCGTGTCTATGTGCGCATGTAATAGCTTCAATTGTGTGCTAAATTTTCTATTTCATTGTCGCGCGTCCGTCGAACGACGCCGTCGCCGTTGACGTCGTCGTCGCCGTCGACGTCGCCGTCTCCATCTCCATCTCAGCTGCAGCATCAGCATCAGCTCGCGAGTCGCGAGTCGTGGCGTCGTGGCGTCGTCTTGCGGCTTCGTGCCAGCTTCGTGGCAGCAACAACAACAAGACGCGACGACAGCCGAATGCCCGAAAGCACGATTCGCAGTCGCCGCTGCCGCTGCTGACGTCGCTGCCTTGCTGCTGCTGCTGCTGTTGCCGGCTAGTCCTAGTTGGCCGTGTCCTGTGCCTTGGCGCTTCTCTTGGCTCACTTCAATTGAGTTCCGCTTTTCAAAATAACGTTAGTTGCTGTTTGTTGCTCGTTACGTGCGCGTGTTGCGACGCGCGACTCCAAAAAAACAAAAACACACAGAACAAGCAAGAGCCAAAAGCAAACCGAACACCACAGAATTATACAAACAAGAGGCGTAAAGAAAAGCATATAGAAACAGAAACAGAAACGTACACATAAGAAAATTCGACAAAGTTTTGCAAGGAATTAATACACATCATCATCGACAGCAGGAACAGAACAACAACAACAACAATCCTAGTCATAGTCCCCCAGAAAGTGCAAACGAAAAACATTCGAGCTACAAATTCACCAAAAATTTATAATAGATTTTTTTGCCGTTCATTGTTGTCTTTTTTTTTCAAGTGAAGTTAAGTTAATCGTTAAACGGAAAGCGGAAAGCGGAAAACCAAAAAGCGACAAACATTCTGCAGAGATATCGACAACAACAACAACAACAACAACAGCGATGATGCTGCGTGCCACAAATGCTTGCCACGCTGCCACACAACACTCGACGAATGTGCAATAATAATAATAACCATAATAATAATCAACATTTTTTTTGCCAACCAACGAACAACCGATAAATCCAAGACCCGAACAACTCTCGCTGATATCTCCTCAAAGTGCTAACAAAACCCAACAAAACAAAATACAGTCAGTCAACTCTAAAGCCAAGGACGAGACAAAGATCAAGGATCTAGGACGAGTGCGAGGACGAGGACGTCGACGAGAACGATCCCCGCGCACTGTGCAGGAGAAGCGTTCCTAAAGTATCACGTAAGTGCCTCAATCTCCCTGATAACTGAGACAGCTCGAGTCCCACATTTCCACTCTAAACCCGATGAGAACTAATAATACTATATTCCAAATAAAGATCATACAAAGTTGGGCTATATTCTAATTTGACTTGGAAACGATTCTTCTCTGCACTTCTCAGACTACAGCCAGAATCGCCAATAATACTTTTGATGGCTTGTGAATATATAAATAATGTGACAAATTATGTATAAAATTATTGGAAAATATGTTTTTCTTAATACAAGAATTCAGTCCCTGAAGCGATCAGTTATATAATAGACAAAGATCAATGAGCAACTTGATTTCTTTGATTGACAACAAATTGAGCAGCAGTTTGAATTATTGGGCAAATTATTATTTTTGAGAGTTAGAATGGTTATTAAATTTTATCCAAATGCAAGAATTTGTCATGTGAATCGATCAGTAATATTATATTTATGTATATAATTGCAATTATAGTCGGCTAGAAATATTAATATCAGTAATACACTAAAGAAATATTATCTCAACTTGCTCTGTTGCCCTGGAAGTAATCTTAATCTTAATCGAAATCGATGAGAAAATATAAGGGAAATATTATCCAAAATGCTAGCTGTATTTTTATCGATCTTGAATTGGAAATGATCTTGCGCTTCTGTAATTATTATTGATGAGAAAGTCAGCATTGTTTTTACTGGGTAAATATTATTCAACCTAATGCCAAATTCTTCAGGTGTGCACAGCACGGTTTATTCAACTTGTTGGGCAGCTGATCGCATGAATAATAGTTGTGAAATGATTGCAGCCAGTTTTGTGAGGAGGGGAATGGGGAGCAGTTGTGAGAGCTGCAATTAGTCACGAGACAAATAGGCGCAATTGAATGCAAAATGAGTGTGTTTGAGTTATTCGCAATATTCGAAGTTCGAACGTTCACATTTAGGAGGAACACAAGCGAATGACGATGAATAATGTCGTTGAACTTTGCAATTTTTTGATTTCAAAAAACACAAAACTCGCACAATTCTCTAAAGATATGCGAGTCGTTCTCTCTCTCTCGCTCGCTTTGTCTACCTCTCTCTCTCTCTCTCGTTCTCGCTCTGGCTCTCTAAGACGCCAGCGATCTCTCGCAGAGCGACAAAAAGAGAGAGAGCGCGAGAGCGTGAACTAGCGAGGTAGCTACAAAATATTACGTATACGCCACTTGGACTGGCGGCGGCGGCGGCTTTTGTTGTTTGCCTTTTTCGCCAGCGTCAGCGGTCAATGGACGACGCTTTTATTAGGCCTTCAGCGCACTGACTGCACGCATGTGTGTGTGTGTTGGTGTGTGTGTGTGTGTGTTGGTGTCGTTGGTGTCGCTAACCCAATGCAGCTCAGCTCTCTACAACAATTAGAACAAACAGCGACAGCGACGAGTTCATTGCGATCGCAATGCGATCATTACGTTTGTTGTCATCGCTGCCTCGTCGTCGTCGTCGTCGTCGTCGTCTTGTTATTGTCGATTTGTTGTTGTAGTTTTGTATACTTAAATCGAGGCCATGCAAGGGGTTAATGTCAATAGCAATTGCAGCAACTAAACTGAAGCCTCTGTTAGAGAGGCGGAAAGGAAAGGAAAGCGAAGCGAACCGAAGCGAAGACGACTTTATCTCGACCAGCGAAAATAAATATGTAAAGACAAACATAACATATAGTATAGTATGTTATATACAGACACAAACTGTAGACGTTTATTATTGTATTTTTTGTAAAGTGTCGCGTCGCCAGCAGATTCCGATTTCATTCAGCAAACAGAAAAGGTCAAAACAACTGCCCAAAAAGCCATGGCAAACAACAGCACCAATCAAAAAAAAAACCAAAACCAAAACCAAAACCATCTTCCAAAAACAAGCACGAAAAAGATGCGTATGCTGAAAAAATTGCAACACAACTGCGCGACAAGCACAATTAAAAAATGTACTTAAAAATCGCCACGCATGAAACCCAAAAAAAACCAAAAAACCAACAAAAAAAAACAGTCGAAAACATTAAGAAAAAAATGAGTTCAGCAAACACAGACAGAACGCAACCTAAGACGCGCCTCAGCCTCAGACTTGCAATGAAAAACTAAAAAAATGCCAAAGAAAAACAATCAGCAAAAATGCAAGCCAAAATAAAAAAAAATCACAAACCTAACGAAAACATGATTTTGGTTTTGCGTTGTATTTAAAATCTATCTGAAGGATAATTAATTAATAAAAGTGAAATCTATCTATGAGAATAGTAATTATGGTAGATTTATGAGAAATACTCAAAGATGCAGTTGTGTAATTCCACATTTCCATAAATAGAATGTTAAGTAAATGTAAATATTTATTATGCCAAATTTTAGCAATAACTTTTCGACCGCAACTGATTTGAAGTTGGATAATTATAAATGATTTTATTTGTGCATTATTCGCAACAACAGTTCCCTTTCTACTTGCAAGATGTATCTATAGATAGATTGTGAACAAAGGCAACAACAAAATGCGCTTTGTTGCCGAAATTGGGTTAAAACAAATATGTATGTGTGTAAAGCAGTCAAATATTGAATCAACGATCGACACGAGTGAGTGCGAGAAATGGAAAACAGGCCAAAGAATTTGTTGGCCTCTGTAAAATGCGACTCGTAATTTGGGCTACAACTTTCAATTGGCGACGACGACGACGACGACGACGCAACAACCTCAAAAAAGAGCAAGAAAACGAACGCTGATAAACGCTTTGATACGAACGTTGATCGCTGTATTCTGCAGGCACATATATGCACTATATACTTTTGTGTATATATATATATCCATATGCATTATATTCGCATTGCTATTTGGAGTTTATGGGGCGCTGTTGCACGCACACTCGGGCAGTGAAAGTTGTGCGGCTCTGCTGCAAGTGTTATTGTTGTTGTTGTTGTTGCTGCTGCGACGGATCTGCAATGAACTCAATTCACAGCAGAGCAAAAGCAAACATTTTTAGCAGCCGCGAATAATTGTCAACAACGCACAACAACAAATTTTTCTGTTGCTGCATTTCTTGGGCTCTGCCCTTCTTCTCTCTCGCTCTCTCACTCTCGTTCGTTCTGTCTCGCTCACACTCACACTCACGCTCCCTCTCCCTCTTTCTCGCTGTTCGGCGCAACATTGTCGACAACGACAACGACAAGCAACAGCAGCGCAACGACGACGACGACGACGACGACGACGACGACGACGACGACGACGACGGCGGCTGCAGCGACCGCTAATTTTGTGCTTGTTCTTGTTGTTGCATTTTTATTTGGCGAGCTGTCTTTACATTTAACCCCCTTCCCCCCCCCCCCGCCCTCGCTCTTGGCCATGCGAATCCGAGTAAACAAAACTTTTAATACAAATTCATAAAAATATCCAAAAAGTAGGCGGCGACTAAAGCTATTTTTACTCATCTGCGTCGTCTTCGTTTTTTTGGTCGATTTTATTCTATTTCATTTAATTTGTATTTCATTTTATTTCACTTAATTTTACTGGATTTTCGTTGTTGTTGTCGTTGTTGTTGTTGTTCTGTGTTTTTGTATTTTGCTGCTTATGTCAGAAAACACAAAAAACGATGGAAAAAGAAACAAGCAAAATTGCCGCATGCGCTTGTCCCCCCCCCCCTCTGCCCCCCGCTCTGCCCTTCCCCCCCTAGCGCTGCTCTCCAAAATTTTTGGCGACTGCGCTGCCAGCTTCTGTAATGACGACTGCAGTCGACAACGACAACGACAACGACAACGACAACGCTGATCGTCGCTTCGTCGCTTCGTCGTCGCGTTTCGGCTTCGGTTTCGGGCTGTCGCTGCCGCTGCCGCTGCCGCAGTCGACGGCGCTGCACTCCAATGGCAAATCGCAAGCCCAAAAAATGAAGGAAATATGTGTGCATGCATGTGTGTGTGTGTGTGTGAGTGTGTAAAAAAGTTGTATTAAAAAAAGAGCAAACACACGCACACAACGCCAGGGAATTCTCTGATTCAATTGGGCAGCGCACACACACACACACACACACACACACACACACACACACACACAGTCAGTCAGTCAGTGAGGAAGAAGAAGAAGCAGCAGCACAGCAATATCAACACATTTAACTGCATTTTTTCGGAACTCAGTTGAGCTTTTTAATTCGATCGGTTCAGTTACTAAAGTTAGTTCAGACAATACGCACAATTTTCAATTTCAATTTTCAAACTCAAACTCAAATTCAAATTCAAATTGAAATTCAAATTGAAATCAAAGTGCAATTTAGTGTGAATGCGGATGCGAATGTGGCTCAATCATAGACAACGTGCAACGTGCAGCAAGTGCAACAAGTGCAACATCCAGGATCAAAAGCTCAACTGAGCTTTTGTTCTTCAAATTGAATTTTTTTTATGTTTTTTATTTGTTAACGTCACAAATGCCACACACATTTTTTGAACAAGTGCCGCAGAAAGCTGAAGAAAGCTAAAGAAAGCAACTTTCTCGCCAAGGAGCAAAACTAACTAACTGCAAGACGAAGAAGAAGAAGAACTGCTGAAAAAGACAGCGCCCAAAAAAATAATAGTTCTATTGGATTTTGTGCAAACAAGTGAAAGAAACAAAATGTCGCGCCATGTGAATCAATCTTTTATACATATATAACTGACGGGGCTCGAGACACGGCTACAGCTGCAGTTCGTTCCAGCTTCCAGTGCCTTCCAGTTGCAGTTCCAGTTGCAGTTGCAGTTCCAGGTACGTTCAAAGCCCTAAATAGTTGCCGAAATTGCCGAAAAGGAAATGTACAAAAACTGCAGAAAGAGCAGCGACACAAAAGAAAGAAAGAAAAAGCTGCTGCATGCGTTGCATTCGCATTCGCGTTCGCGTTCCATTCCGTTCCATTCAAGGAAGTGCGGCACACACGCACACTGCAGTATCTGTATGTATGTGTGTGTGCTTGGAAAGCAGGACATTTGAGTCACACACACACACACACACAATGCGGGAGAGCAAGCACGAAAGAGCGAAAGGGAGAGATCGCAATGCATCTCTGATCTGCCAGCGTCGCTGCCTCGAATTCAACTCAACTCAAAATCCAACTCGACTCGACTTGAACTTCATATTCGACGCTCTCTCTCTCTCTCTCTATCTGCCTGTGTGCGTGTGTGTGTGTGTGTGTGTTTGCCCTTCTCGTAACAGTAACAGTCCCACTGTCGCTGTCGCTGTCGTCGTCGTCGTCGTTCCAATTCCAATTCCAGTTCCAACTCTCGATCATTAGCACTTTGAGTCACCGTTGCCCTTCGCTGCCATCGCCAACTGTGTGTGTGTGTGTGTATTTCTCATGCTCACATTTTGGCAAAGGGATAGAGATGCAGCGAGGGAGAGAGAGAGAGAGCGAGAGAGAGGGGAGCACCGAAGGGGGGGGCGAGCTGCAGGAAGTCGTTACCATACAGTAGCCCAACACAACGGCAACAACTTCATCATCACCATCATCATCATCATCGTTGCCTTCGTTTCGTCGTCGTTCGTTGCGTTCGTTCGTCGTTCGTTCGGCGTTCGTCGTTCGGCGTTCGTGTTTGGCTTTCGTGTCGTGCCGTTTTCGTGCTGCCCGCTGCCTTTGTTGCCTTTGCCTTTGCCGTTGTTGTTGCTGGCTTTGCTGCGAGCAGGGGAGGATCTTTTTTTTGTGTTCTGTTTTGTTTTGCGTTTTTGCAGCGAGAATGCGATCGAAGCTTTGGCTTTGGCCGCGCCTGCTGCAGTTTGGCATTCAGCGTCGCATCGAACGAATCGTCATCGTCATCGTCGTCGTCGTCGCCGTCGTCGTCGTCGGCAGCATTCATTGCACTGAACTGCACCCGATGCGTATTCATTCGTATTCACATCAAACTACTCACAGTATCTAAGTCCAAATTCGCAAGGATATTCGAACTGCAATTCGTGTGTTTCTTTTGTAAATCTTTTGTTTTTATTTTTTTTTTGCTGTTTAATTGATTGTTGAATTTTAATTGTGTTTTTTGTATTGTTGTTGTTAACAATTTAAATACTACTCGATATCTCGTGAACAACTCAGGACATTCGCATACTCATATTCAGTATTCAGACCGCCAAACACCTCAGGAACTAGCTCAAAACGTCCTCAACAGGTAAGCCTAGAAAAGTATCTAAACATAGACCAACATTTGCAGTGCAAAGAAAGCAAAAGTTCAGGCCGAACTTTCGCTTTCGAAACTCGCATAGCATAGCAAATGTGGGCAAAGAAACAAAGTCAAATCGAGGAGCAAGAGAGTGGAGGGGGATGGGGAGGGGGAGGGGGACACGCACTCTACCGCAAAACTGCAACTCGGATGATAGCAAAAAAACACAGTCAGGGACAGAGAGGGGAATGCGACGCGAGACGAGACGAAAGCTTGTCTACTTTTTTTTTTGCGCTGTGCTGTTTAGTTGGACGACCGAGACCCTGAATGCAGCCAACAACAACTACAAAGACACTCACAAGAGAGAGAGAGAGAGAGAGACCGGTATCTACACACACACACACACAGACACACACACAGACAGACACGCACTCACAGCCATGCAAACATAATGCACATGCACAAAGACAACGCAAAGGTGACGTAATGCCAACTACTCCACTAACACATTTTTCTACATTCCTCCAACCACATGCCCGCCATCCTCTGCTCTCTCTCTCTCTCTACGCCATCCGCCATTCCACCATTCCGCCATTCGTCGTCGTCGTCGTCGCCGTCGCCTGTCTATGCGTCGTGGTGGGGAGACGAGCGCAAAAAAACTGAATGAAAACTGCAGCGCAGCATTGCCTAGCATAAAGAGGAACACGCAAAACTAGGAGACAGCGCGGAACACAGCGAGACAGCGAGACAGTGGGACAGTGGGACAGTGGGACAGTGGGACAACGGGCCACAGCAGACAACGCAGTCGCCTCACACACACATATGCACGCAGACAGACAGCCAAAGCTTGAGCTCCCTCTTCTCACTCGCTGTGCGGATGCTAGGCAAATGGCTGCTGCTGCTGTCGTTGTTGTTGTTGCTGTTCCTTCTGGCACTGCGTAGAGGCCACTAGAAAGTGTGGACGCAGCAGACGATATGCACACACACACGCACACACACTCAGACACATGCGAGTGGCCGACATTCAAGGTTGACGACGGCGCGCACAACTTGTTTTCCCGCTTGTTGTTATTGTTATGCTTTTTCTGTCTATGTCTCCCATTCCCATTCCCATTCCCATTCTGCCCCTCTGCCCCTGCTCCACTGTCTGCGCTTGGCGTAGTTTCAGTTACAACAGGCAAAAGCAAAAGCAAATGAAAAAGCAAAAACAAAAGCAAAAAGCAAACGCAAACGCAGCAGAGCGCAGCAAGGGCAAAAGGCGATTTCCAGGAACAACAAGAAGCAGCAAACAGAAGATGTGGGCAACAAAAAAATATAACAGTAAAAGTGAAGCCGTCGCAGCAACGGAAACCTTCTTCGTAGGGCTTCTTCGCAGCGCGCAGTTGCAGCGCAGTCGCTGCGCAGTCGCTGCCTTACTTGGAGTTAATCAAAATGACAGAAGTCGGTCGGCTGAGCGAACGAGAGAGCGAGTGCTAGAGTGAGTGTATTCATGAATAATTAGAACTGCCCGCCCTTTTGCCAAGCCAGGCAAGAGCAAAAGGAAAAAAGCATTCAGTCAACACTTCCGCTGGCCTTGAGCGACAATAAATAATAATAAATAACAATAAACTAACATCAACTTCAATTGAAGAGAGGGCGACGGGGGCAGCGACGCAGCCAGACAACAAGCAAACTTCACTTTGTGCAGCACATAGTAATGCCAATTTAGCCATTTTGTGGCCAGATCTGAGAGTTAGACAGCTAGACTTTTTATTTTTCCAATTTCAATTACAATCGGCTGATTTGTACATGGATATTTATCGCTGTCAATCACAGAAAGCACAAATTGCAATCTGAAATAATTTATTGAATATAAGCATTTTTGGCTAATTTTGCTCCAAAACTGCGAGCATTCAAATAAATATTTCTTTAAGCAATTTTTCGCATATAAAGTTGTAGCCATGTTTAGAAACACTTGCTTCAATAATTCCAGAATCTAGGTAAATTGTTTTTAAAAGCCATTTCCATATACGTTTTAGCAATATTTCGCTGCTTTTCAAACAGCACTGCGAACTGCAGACGGTGACTCAGTCATAGGTCGATTCACATGGCGAATGTGTGGGTCTGTGTGTGTGTGTGTGTGTGTGTGTGTGTCTACAGAAGAGTTCTGGCAAATTCTACGCACTTGCAAGAGACACACACACACACACAGCTCCACACAATCCAAGTGCATTGACGACGATGACGGAGCAATTCAAACAGTTCCAAGGCCACTTTCGAGAGAATCGGAGACGGAGACAAGTGCGTGGGTCTCGAGATGGGGCACATGGCACATGAGGAGGGGACGACACTTTAGTTCAATTCTCGGAAACGCTTCAGGCTACAAGGGGATGGGGGGGGATACGAGGGGGAAGTTGCAACCAAATGCAGCTAGAGGCAATAACAGACTACGGGCATTTTCATTCCCATTTCCAATGTCGCGATAAGAAGAGTGAACAAGAAGATGCAAGAAATGAGAACGATAACTCTCGCCCTTCTCTCTCCCTCTTCCTCTCGCTCGCAGAAGATTGCCGACTGCACTTGTGTTCATTCTTTCTCCTCTTTCTGCCGCTTTTTGCAGGCTTCTTCTCGCTGTGTTCGCTTCAGTCAGTCAGTCAGTCAGTCAGTTGGTCATTGGTGTCATGTACATAGCTCACGCTGTGTCTTCCCCCTCCCCCTCCGCCACGGTCCGCTTCTAGTCTCTTCTCAGCTTACATTGGGGCAATTTCTTCTTTTCGCCAGTCTGGTAATTTGAGCTGCGTAACGGTAAACGAAGACCATGTGGCGTATACGTAATATATACGTTTACCTCACTAGGAAATGCAAATGAGTGAGAGCGAGATAGAAAGTACTAAAAATACACGACGAGAACGAAACGCACACAAAAAGAAGAATGCGCAAATCAAATGAGCATTGAACCCGATCGCCGCCACTCGACGATGCATTGACATTGCTAGCGTTATCGTTACTCCCCCCCCCCCCCCTCCACCCTCCCTCTCTCTCTCTACCTCTCTTCACACTCCCCCATCCCCACTTCTTCACTCTGCCGCCCACTGTGAAAGCAGCTTCAGAAACCAGCCCAAAACCTAAAAAAGCGTCGAGAGCTAAGAATAAGTCACATGGCAGTTAACCTGAGCTACACACACACACACACACACACACACACACATGAGTGTATATAACACTCGCAGGCACTCATACATATGCATGCGCTGTATTTGCATACATATTAGCAATAGCAAAGAGGTGGAGAGAGGGGGAAAATGGGGGAGAGCAAGAACCGGTCATAGTAACAGTTGCGTTGCCCCCGCCTCCATTCCTTCCTTCATTGCACACGACAACGATCGCAGCAGAGCCGAAGTGCGTTCGTGACTCGCCGAGCCGAGCCGAGCCGAATGGCGAGAGCCCGAGAGAGCGAGGGAGCGCAAGTTGCGCTACGCTGTTCGCATCGCATATTTTTGCTCAACACATTTTTATCTAATAACCTTGTGCAATGTTATTAAACCCAAAAAGTTTCTTCACCTCGCCGGCAGCAGCAGCAGCAGCAGCAGAAGCGCAGTTGGCAGCGCAGCTGGCTGCGATGAGAAATGCTAAAATACACACATTCACACACATGTGTGCAAATAATCATCGACGACAACGCACAGAAAAAAGCTTGCTCACCAACACAACTGCAGTTTGTATGCAGGAGCAAAAAAGAGAGCAGGGGCGACTACTGCCCCTCCTACTTCCCCCCTCGGCGCACCCACGATCTATTTGCTCACACACACACACACATACACACAGGCGTGCAAGGAGTGTATGTGTGTCAATTGAACAAACACACTCTCTTCTACTTCACCCAATTGCAGTTCGCATGTCAATTGTGCAGAGCAAACAAGCAAATCGCATGTAAAATGAATTAAGGCAGACGACGCACACACAAGCGCACAAAAGAGAGCAAGCAACTGCGGGAGAGAGAGAACTGCGCAGCTAACTTTTGTTTTAGCAGAAGAGAGCGATACAGCGAGAGAGCGAGTTGTTGTTGTTGTTGCTGCGCATTGCGTTGTAGGCTTTTGTTCATGCAAGCAAAATACTGCTTGTATGTGTGTGTGTGTGTGTACATGTTTTTGGCATTTTATTTGTATGCAATTTGTGTTCAATTTGTGGTGGGCAAGAAATTTCGCAAACTTTGCATTACTTTTGAAAGTTGCCAGCTTGCGTTTCGCTGCCAAATTAACCAAGGCCCAACTGCCGAGTCAGCACAGCAGCTGAGCGTACAGTCCACAATTAACACACACACAGTCCTGCGAGCGAGCGAGCGAAATAGAGCGAACTCAATTTGTAGTAAAGTGAAGTAAGCTTACCTCATGTGCGTTGTCTCCTTCTCTCCCTCGCACGCTTGTGTAAAATGTGTGCAGTTCAATGCTCATTAGAGCTGCTCACACACACACGGGCCAATAACTGATTGCCAAAGTCGCTTATCACTTCAGCGAGAGCGGGACGCAAGATAATGCTGTTGTTGTTGCTGTTGTTGTTGTTACACTTTTCATGTGCGCGAGGAGGCGGGACGGGGGACGGCGACGGGGGAAGATGGCGATGCGAGCCGTTGAACGGGTAGACGGAACGTCGCGAGTTCAAAGCCCTAACGACGACAACGGCGACGGCAACGACGGCGACGGCGACGATGACGACGACGACAGCAGCGAAAATTGTTGCGCACAAATCACTTCCACTTCCCATATTTAAATATGCATTGTGACACACACACACACACTTGCACACACTCGCACACACGCACACACATAACATTACATTGATGTATGCATGTAAAAAAAAAAAGTAGCGATACGCGAAACTATTCGCACGAAACTAACGACAACCGAAGCCGAACGCCAACTAAAAACTAAAAGTGGCGCGGGAAAATGCGCGATCTATGAAGCTCTCTAGCGCACGAAAACTACAACTACAACACAACTACAAATAGCGCTCAAGAGACGCGGGCAACTCAACTCAAATGGCGAAACTTACATTGCTAGTGCTGAGATAGATAAGCAGCCAGGCCAAAGCACTCAAATAGAGACACGAAACTAGTTGAGCGCGAGAGCATTAGAGCTTTTTTTGAGTGCTTTGTGATGATCATTGGCTCTGACGATAGTTTGCCAGGCTGATGCAGCAATGATCATTAGCAGCGGATGGGGGGAAGGGGAGTAGCTCATTTGGTGCATGCGAATGGAATTTCGCTTATTAGTATCGAAGCATGAGAGCGCGCATACATGCTTCCTCTCTCTCTCACACTCGCACACAGACGGGGCAGGCAACTAACGCTGAGTTCTTTTCGACTTTGGCAATGGCAATGGCAATGGCAATGGGAGAGCGAGAGCGAGAGCGAGAGGTAAACGACCGAATGTCCGACAGACGATGACTAGGTTAAGGTGAAGGTCAAATTAGCGAGTATACCGAAGAGACAACACCAGTCGACGCAGTCGCTGTCGCTGACGACGGCGCAGTCGCGCAGCGCACCAACAATAGAAATCAACTTTGTCAGCATTAAATGCGGGCGAGTGAGCGAAATAGCGACAACAAACACAAACACAAACACAAAGCGACGACGACAAAAACAAAGACAAAGACACACAGGCCTTAAAATAATAATAATCGTGGGTCCGAATGGCACAACAAGAACAACAGCAACACACACACACACACACACACACAAAGATAAGAAAAGAAATTGAAGCGTAGACAAAAGGCAGAGACGAAGGCGAAGACGAAGACGCGACTCAGGAATAGACAGACATGTCTGTGTGTATGTGTGTGTGTGTGTGTGTTGGACAGACAGTTGCAGTTGTCTTTTATTTGCTCTGTCTCAGCCCTCCTCCCCCTCCCCCCCGCCACTCCCCTCATAGAAGACCGCCCGAAGTCTGAGCTCATCCCCAGGCAGCAATTCTTGCGTGGTTGCGTCTCACTCACACACACGCACAGACCGAGAGATAGACAACAAAAGACAACGTGCAGACAACGTTAGGGAACTTGCTCTGTCGCCTCTGTCTGCGTCTACGTCTGCGTCTACGTCTGTGTCTGCGCCTGCGCCTGCGCCTCGCGCTATTTCTGCTGCGCTGTCTGTGTTTGAAAGTGTTTGTCGAACGCCACGCGCTCACACGCCAGACGCCCTCTCTCTCTCGCTCTCGCTCTTTCGCGCACACACACACACACGCTCGCAGCAATCTTCAATCTAATGCGCAGCGTGGTTCGCTTGCTCTCCCGTTCTCTCTCGTTCGCTCTATGACTGCTACGATAACCGAGTAGTGTCGGCGAGGGAACGGTGGGAAGGGGAGGCAGAAGCAGCGGCAGCGGCAGCGGCAGACGTTGAACGCCGAGACCTTGAACTTGGACTCAGTTTACGAGTTGAAAAATTGGGTTTTGTTTTGAATTGTTTGCATGCTGTTGTTGTTGCTGTTGCTGTTGCTGTTGTTGCTTTGGCTATCGCAGCGTCGCTTTCCCTCCCTCATGTGTGTGTGTGTGTGTGTGTGTAGATAGTTTGCGGCTTCTAATGGCCAGAGCGAACAGGCGACGCGACAGACGACACTTAATTATATTTAATTAGCCTAATGGGCTAATTAACACTCTGCTGTGCTTCACACACACACACACACACACACACATACGCTGTAATTGCAACTGCAACTGTTTGCCTTTGCTCACTTTCAGTCTCCGTCTCCGCCTCCGTCTCCGCCTCTTCATCTTTCTCTCTTACATCCTTTCCACTCAAACTCATGCCGTCATCTGTCTAGCTTTTGTCTAGCCCACTAGAGCACAGACACACACACAAACATTCGCACTAGACTCATATACACACACAAGCACACAAGCTTACACATGTATGCTGCTCTCTCCCACTCCGTCATTCTGGCATTTTTGTTGTAATGGTCGTCGTCATCGTCGTCGTCGTCGTCGTTTATACCGTTGTCGTAGTCGTCGTCGTCATCGTCGTCGTCGTCGTCGGCGTCGTCTCTCGTTCTAGTTTTTACATAAAACTTTCGCTATCACTGTGCTCGCTATGTGTGTGTGTGTGTGTGAGTGTGTGGCCGTTAGATTTTACATTTGACCGGCATTATGTGAATGGCAATGGCAATGGGCATGTGAGTGAGAGTGGGAGATTGAGTGTGTGCGAATGTGAGTGGAGTGTGCGAATGTGCGAGAGCAGCGTAGTTTTGATGTGCAATGTAGGCTGTCTCTCTCTCTCTCTCTCTGCTCACTCTGCTCCTCGGCAACAAGTGGCCATGTGTGTGTGTGTGTGTGCGTGTGTGTGTGTGGGTGGGTGGGGGACTGACCTTGTGCAATGGATGCTCTGTAAACAAGTTGCGGCCCCGTCGCCCCTCCTGCGCTACTTTATCTCTGCGTGAAGTGAAATTGGCGTTGCCAAGCGAATGCCAAACTGATAGAGAACTAAAAGAGACTGCCTGCGTGTGTGTGTGTGTAGCCAACTAACGCAGTTAAAGTTAACCTTGAAAATAGCAAACACATGGCGAGCAGGCGAAGCGAAGCGAAGCAGCAGCCGAAGAAGAAGCAGCATACGAAAAAAGAACAGGAGGGGAAGCGAGGAAGCCGACTAGCAAATACTCTATCCTCTCTCTGTCTGCCTAATTATCACACTAATTCACACGCACATTCATTCGCACTCGATCGCGCTATATAAAAATGATACAATTTATTTCAATGCAGCCAACAATAGAAAATATCACATCAATTTAGATCAACAGTCTATAATTTTCAATTTACAGTTCGCAATTTCATTTAAAATGAATTAATTCCATTTTTCTTGTTAATGTGAATACATAAATATTCATGTGATAATTCGCAATCTTGAAAATATTACGTATTCTTTAAATTTGAACTAAATGCAAAATAAATGAATTTATTATTTACACTTTGAAATGAGATTCTATTTTAGAGTTGCATTATTCTATCATTAAATTGAATACAATTAATTTGCTGTTTTTTCACTGTCGAATCCCGTTGGAATACATAAATAAACGAAATAAGAATCGCAAACTAAGCAATTTAAATAAGTATGCGTGTGTGTGTGTGTGTGTGTGGAATAATCCCATGATGCCATTTCGCCCAATCGAATGTTGTACAGTTATTGTCGATGTATTAAAATAAAAAGTAGTTTCGCGTTTCCAACTGAACAAACTACTTTGTCTATCTAATCTCATTTATTGCTGTTCCTTTCTCTGTTTTTTTTTTTTGTTGCTTTTTGCTTTTTTTCGTGTTGCGATATTTAAGCAGTCAACCAAATAATTGCTTTATTCGACGCTCGCACACACACACACACACAGATACGCTGCAAACAAAAAGAGGGAAAAAAACTGCAACAGAGAAAACACTTTTTCTAGAACTATTTTAAAAGCTGCTCTCGCGCCGAGCAGCGACTGCGACGGCGGCAGCGACGGCGGCAGCGACGGCGGCAGCGAAATAGCGGTGCTTGTGCTCATGCTGCTGCTCGGTGTGAGGGCGAGAGAGAGAGAGCGAGAGAGAGAGAGAGGGAGGGAGAGTGCGGCGAAATGCGCCAAACAAAATTTAATAATAATACGGCAGCAACAGCAACAACAGCAACAGCAACAGCAGCAACAAATACAGCGCAAAAAATGTAGTATTTAGCCTTGAAAGTTCGTAAACACTACGAAATGCGAATGCGGCGAGCGAAGATCTTTTATTTTATTTCATTTCGCTGTTGTTGTTGTTGTTGCTGTTGTTGTGCACAAAAAACAGCCACATCAGAAATCAGAAATCACAAAAATGAAAATACAAAAATCAAATACGAAACCCAAAACAAAACAAATTGCAAAACTGAACGAAAGTAACGAAAGCACACACACACACAAAATAGATTCCACTTGTGGTCCACATATTCCAATGCCAACAAAGTGCAGCGTGCAGAATTCAAATATCACACACACACACGCACAGATCACACGCATTGTGAAAGATCTAGTTAGATTCCACTTAAATTCAATTGCAAACTCCACCTCTAAAGGTGAATCCAATTGGACTCTAGTTGGAGACACGTAAAAAGTGCAGCGTGCGCAGCTCTCGAGTGGAAATGTTACACGCTGCTCATATTAACGCCGATATTCTATAATTTGACAGCTGTTGGGCGTTCACACGCCTCCCCTTTTGCCCCCCTCCCCTTTCCCCCTTCGCCACTTGCGACTGGCATTAGAAATTGGAGATTTTCCCACTGCGAATTCAAATGAATTTGGCGGATGCAAAGCGACACCTGCCGGCGGAGTGGAACGGCGCCAGCTGCAGCTAGCATAGTTGGAACGCGTTCGTAATGCGATCCACAAATGGTAGCCAACAATTACAGCAAGCGAAATTCTTCAGTATTTTTTGGTACTTATAATAACTATGAATAAATTTCGAGAATATATGTATGTATTTGTGGTGTGTGTGTTTTTGTGTGCTTCGCTGTCTATCCACATTTTGTCAGCGTCGTTATTAGTCAGCGTCGCTGCCGCCGCCGACGACGCTGGCGCAGCGAAGTTTTGTTCTATGCACAAAAGTCAAAGCTGCTTGAATAAGTAAGAGAGTAAGCGAGAGGGCGAGAGCGAGAGAGGTTCGCAAATTGAATACTGGACTTTATTTTGGCACTGTTCGCATGTGTGTGTGTGTGTGTGAGTGCGTCGCTGCTTGCAGCGCTGCTCGCACACACATTCTAATGCCCCAAGTTCAGGTTCAATTCACACACACACGCACACACACACACACGCAGCTGCATGCTTGCTGTCCCTGTCTGC
Organism: Drosophila immigrans; assembly: GCA_963583835.1. Lineage (NCBI taxonomy): Eukaryota > Metazoa > Arthropoda > Insecta > Diptera > Drosophilidae > Drosophila > Drosophila immigrans. Next base: position 454,946 of record OY757144.1, read on the forward strand.
CTACCTGATGATCCTAGGGATCGAGAGAGAGCAGGCGAAGGAGAAGCAGCAGTAGACGCAGAGCAACAGAGCGTGCGCACGCTGCTCTCTCGTTCGCGTTCTCGTTCTCGTTCACGTTCTCGTTCGCTCTCTCAGCGGCTGTTGCCAAAATTTCGTTGAATAGTTTTGTGTGTTTTGTGTGTGCTTTCTCTCCCCTCTGTCCGCCGCTGTGCGCTCCTTTGACGCTGCTGCCCAATGCGCTTTTTGTGTGTGTTTGCGCTATCGCTGTCGACGCCGTCGTCGCCGTCGTCGTCGTCGTCGTCGTCGTCGCAATCGCCGCTGTCGACGTCGCTGCCTTGCTGCCTGTGGCAGTCGAGCACTCTCTTCTTCTTTAGCACGAATTCAGTTGAGTTTCTACGCTTGCAATCATCAAACGCAACACACAACAAGAATCTAACACGCTGCAGAGTTCGCTGCTGCTGCTGCTGAGTCGAGTGCTCGACGTGCGAATACCCGGTACAAGGATTAATCCCAGCGCCACAGAAAGACACAGACAGCGATACATGTAGCCAAATAGTTTTAAGTGCGTTTTCGGTTCGGTCTTCGGTTCGGTTCGGTTCGGTTCGGTTCGGTAATTGATTAGTGTGTGCGTGTGTGTGTGTGTGTGTGTGCGCTTTTCCTTATACGTTTTTTTTTACATTTTTTTTTGCATTATTTCGTGCCAATGTGATTAATTGCATTTAAAACATAAGCAAGCCAAGATCTCATTTCTCTAAAATTACCATATTACGTATACGTCGAACCAATTTCTACCTCAACACACCACAACACAACAAAAAAGCCAAAAAGCAACAACAACAGCAACAACCTCAACAGCATCCACAATAACAGAAAGAGAGAGAGAGAGAATGAAGAATTGCAGACTGTGAATACTCGTCATAATTAACAATCACAATAGTAATAATGAACTCACGCACACATGCAAGCAAGCAAACAAACAGAGACGTATGCAAATAATTAGCAAGTAAAATGCTAAGCTGACCAACGCATTCGGCACCCACACAACCTCAAGGTAAGCGTCACATGTGTGTGTGTGTGTGTGTGTGTGTGTGTAGCAAGGCGATAGATGTGCGGTTATTTTTATCGCACACAATAAATGCAGCGCTCGCATTCGCACACACTTATCTCTGATAGTTTTCACTTTCAATGTCATCGTCAGCGAACTGAGCGTGACAGCACTATGCATGTGTGTGTGTGTCTGTGTGTGCGCAAAGCTCTGATTGTGCTCGTCTATCGCGCACTCACGCAACGCAACGCAGCGCCACAGAGAGAGCGAGAGCGAGAGCGAGAGAGCAGCAGGACGACGCAGGTCACGAAGTGGCGATCCAGCTGCATGCTCGGCTCGTCGTGCACGCTCGGCTCCAACGAGCCGAAGACAAACGCAAACGCAAAGACAAAGACAAACGCAAACGCAAACGCAGAAAGACAAAGACAATGCAAAGCATGGCCAATCGAAAAAAAAGCACACGCGAATTTTGTGCAGTACAAGTGTTTTATTTATTTGCGATGCGTTTGCTGTTTTCACTTTGCCCAATTGACAGTGTGCACAATTCACAGTGTGCAAAAAAACATACAAATTAATTAATTGTACTCGTTTCGGTTTGCATTGTTTTCTCCTCTTTTGTTGCCATTCTTTCACTCCGACTGCTTCTTCTAGTGTGTGACATAGAAATTGTCGCCGTGGTTGACATTTTAAAGTGCATTTGTTAACAATTTTCGAACATTCTGCGTTCTTGCGACTTTTCAAAACAATCGCGATTTTCAGCGGTCGCAGCACAAAACACAAGCTAGGCGGCGAGAACGCGGGAATGCGACGGCAGTGGCGGCGAGAGCAGGACAACACTATTGCTGTGTGTTATCGATAACCGCAATTGATTGTGATCCAATCTTTATGTGCGATCGATTTAATCGCAATTAACCAACACGATATCCCCTTCTCTGTCGCTCTAATTTGATGGAGCGATTGATTGAACGATAAGCCAAATGATTTCATTTGCCAACTGCATTTTCAGCTACACGTTCGCAATTAGGCAGCAGGCTAAAGATGATCGATAATTAATCGATCGCTTTATTTGTTCGAAAGTGTTCGATCATTCATCAATATACGAAATGAATTTATTTGTATTTATATTAATCGAAATTTGAGATTGATTTGATGAAATTAAAGCTAACCCACATTCCGTTCATTTCGCTCTCATTGCAGTCAACTAATTAATAAATCATTGTCAAACAACAGTCAATAAGCCAAGGAGAAGAACAAGCCCAAGAAGAACAAGCAAGCAGGAGAAGGCAGAAGACAAGCAGAGCGCGTGTCTGTGTGCGTGCACACAGAAGCAACAGAAGCAACAGAGACAACAGAAGAAGTCAGAAGGAGGAGGAGGAGGAGGAGGAGAAGAAGAGCGAGCTCGATTCTTCCCATTGGTGCAATAAAAGCCGCCAAAATACGCAAAAAGGTGACCACAAAGAAAGCCAGCGTTGTTTCGACGGTCGAGGACGACAACAACAACAACAACAGCAACAACTACAGCAACAACTTGGGCTACGACAACGCTAACAACGCTAGGCAGCTAACAACATCAGCAACATCAGCAACAACAACTACAACTATTGAACGAGACGTGGAAGAGGAACAAAGCAATATGGACGAGACACAGCATTTCTGTTTGAGGTGGAACAACTACCAGAGCAGCATCACGTCAGCATTCGAGAACCTTCGCGACGACGAGGACTTCGTCGACGTGACGCTCGCCTGCGAAGGGCGCAGCATCAAAGCCCATCGCGTGGTCCTCTCCGCCTGCAGTCCCTACTTCCGCGATCTGCTCAAGGTGAGTGCAGCAATCCAATCAAACCCGTTTTTCAGCAGCCAGCTTCACACCATGACTATTTCATCAAAAGCGGGAAAGATTTGGATTTGGAATGGGAATATTTCATTCATTTAGCTATATTACAACAACAAACAATTGAGGGAATCGGGAATACTTTTAAAATCATTTTGAAGTCGTTAGCACATTCTGAAAAGGCTTTTATCGCCATCGTGGTATTATTGTTATTATTTTATTGAAATGCATTCAGAGGAAGCAGAACTGATGAAACTCATCCAAAGTGATGTCGCATAATGATGCCACAGTTCGAAGTAGACTTTAAGTGAGATCTAGCGGGAAAATAGCCAAATGAGTCAGCACTGACAATGCAGCAATCCAAATTTAGCTGCTTCGCTCTTTGCTCTGACCTACTTTGAGAGGCGACCGAAGCGACACATGTGCCTCACAGCTGCACGTTACGCATACGCAGCGTGGGTCTCCAGCGAAGCCGCATCGAATCTCGAATGTCGAATGCAACTGGGACGCGAACTGTCGGCAGGCACTGTCAGGCTGAGCTCGCGTTTTGCGGCACAAATTTAATGGCAGCCTAATTAATAAAATAAAATCTACATGCAACGCTGCGAGTTGCGAGTTGCGACTAGCGAGAATGTGGCAAGTTCTTTTTTATTGTGTGGCTCGCAAAGTTATTGTTGTTGCAAACTGGCAACTGGCAACTGGCAACTGGCAACTTGCAACAAAGTCGTTGTCTCGTGCTCGTGGTGTAAACTGTTAAGGCAAAGTTTTTGTCAGTTGTTGTTGTGTTGGGGTAAATAGTAAATAGTAAATACTTATTTTTGTGCTTTTAGCTAAAATATTACAGCAGCGACAGGCTTTGCGAGAGGAGGGGGGGTCGAGAGGGGGGCGCGCTGCGATTGCGTTCTGTTTGCATTTTAATTTATTTAGTTGCGCACGATGGCAGCCAGCGATGGCGAACTGTGGCACAAAACGACAAGAAGCCGCGGCACGCCAAATGTTGCAACTGCCGCAAAAAACAACAACAAGACAGCGACAGAGAGAGACAGAGAGAGAGAAAATCGGGGCAAGTCAGACTAATGCCAGCGCTCGACTAACGTGTGATTAAATTGGCCTAATCCTCGCAGCCCCTTTCAAGTTTATCTACAGCTCGCTCTGCGCTCTACAGTATTTATGCTAATTCACCCCGCTGCCCCCCCCCCCCCTGACGTTGCAGCTTTGCCTTCGTTTCGTTTTGATTTTATTTGTTGCCTTTTTCTTTATTATGACATTAAAATTATGGGAGTCGTCGACGTCGTCGTCGTCGTCGTCGTCGACGTGGTCTGGCCGCCAAAACTTGTGACTGCATTGAAAATATTTGCACGCAATTGCGGTTTTTAGCTGCGCCTCGAGACGTGGCCACTTCCACAACCCTGCCTCCCCTTCTTCCCTCCTCTCTCTTGCCAAAAACTTTGCCATTTGCATTGTTTTGAGCTGTCATTGGCGACGACCCAGGCTGCAGAATTGAGCTGTGTGTTTTGTGGGTTTGTCAGTGGTTAGCGGATTGATTAGTGGTTGGGGCACGCCCCCTCACCGCCTCGCACCGCCTCGCACCGCCCTTTGCCACTGCAGCAGAAATTATATAAATTACAAAGTTCTCAGTTTTGTAAATATTTTTCTCGACGTGATTTGTTAACATGATAGAAAACTTCGTTTGTTGTAAATTATAGACGCAAACAGACAGACAGGCAGAGAAACAAAAAGAGCCAACGACAACAACTTAATGCATCAACTTTGCGAGCCAGGAGCACCTCACAAAAAAGAAGAAAGGGCCCAACTTTCTTCTTCTTTTGGGCCATTTAGTGCCGTCGGGCTGCCTAATGGTTGCGATGCAACCTTGTGCATTGCGTATACGCCCCGTCGTCGACTAAACGTTGCAAGCTGTCCGGCCAATAAATTGCAAACTTGCAAACAAATGCGGCAGAGCAGCAAGGATCGGCAGGGCAGCAGGGACCCTATGATAATGAAGGCCCAACACAAATTGCGAACAACAGAAAGTCGGCATTTAATTTGTTAAAAAGGCCAACAGCCATGCAACTGCAACTGCAACAATAAGAGGGCGGCGCAACAAAGGCGCGCCGCGAGGGGGAGGCGCAAAAAAATGCTAAAATAATTATATAGCAAAGAAATTAGTAGGAGAGCGTATACAAAACTTTGTTGGCAGATGCAACAATACAGCGCGCAAGTTTGTGAATTCAATTTGAGATACATGCAACAACAAGAACAAGAAGCAAGAGGAGGCATGCAACCAAGTGTCCAGTGCACCCAACGCTGGCCTCTGGGTCGCGACACTTTGTCTGCACTCTTTGCGCTTGATCTTCTCCAGTTGTTCTGCTCTCCTTTCTGCCTGCTGCCTATGCATAAATATTTAATTAACTGCAGCGCATTATTTTAATTAGGTGTAAAACAGCACACAGAGCGCAAGAGGAGGCGAGCCAAAGTGGCAACAGCCAAGTGGCAAGTGGCAAGCGGCAAGTGGCAAGTGGCAAGCGGCTAATGGCCATTTTGGGGCGGGGTTAAGCGCGTCTAAAAGTATTTTAATGTTTTTGTTTGGCCTCCATTCAAGTGTAACTGTAATTGTAACTGTTACTGGCAACTGCGACCACGCCTCCTCAACACTTTGCTTTGCAATTTGCCATCTTGACATTTGCATTTTAGCCAGAATCCGGCACAGAAGAGAAAGCTAACAGCAGACCCTTTTTTTGTATCTCGCTCTCGCTCTCGCTCTCTGTCTGTCTCTCCGTCTGTCTCATCTGGAAATCAAGTTTCTTTGGCGATCACTTGATCACTGTCGTCTTGACCTCGATTTCACAATCTGCCTGCCACACAAACACACAAACACATTCGCAGCGAGTATATATGGTGTGATTGCACAGAGAAATACAGGCATAAATTGCAAGTAAATAAGGCAAAGGGAGACAGCAAACTGTTCGTCTCTCCGTCCGTCCGTCCGTCTGTCTGTCTGCCTGTCTGTCTGTCCGTCTGTCGCATTCCGCACGCATTCACAACGCCCTGGGGGATGTGCGAACTGGCTGCGCAGCTCGAAACGGAGGCTGCAATATGTCCGCAATCGAAGCAGCAGCAGCAGCAGCAAAATACAAAAATAAATACATAAAACACAAAAACGGAAAAGAAAAAGAAAAACTGCGAGACTTGACCCAATTTTTAGGCAGCAGACAACGCGCCCTTTGTTGGCTTTGCCACTTGATAAATGCTGCACACATATGTGCAAATATACATATATAAAAACATTCAGGCGATCGTAAAACTGCCGACTGCAGACTGGTTGCGAGGGCAGACCGAAACAACAGGGGCAACGGGCAGCAGTTGCAGTTGGAGGTCAGCTGCAACGACTCGATAATAGAAGCGCATGACTAAACCGCAACGCGCAAGGAGAGCAATAATCGCAGTCAAGTGATTGACATAAATTCATTTATTTGCTATTCAATTATTAGTAGCTGCAACTGGTTTGTGTCTTCGCTCAGCACTGGAACACATACATGCCATTAGTTTGTGTCTTGGCGAAGCAGAGAATTATTAATAAGTAAGAACGCTGGTAGTTTGGTCAGTCGGGGAGGATGAAATGAAAACGAAATACGAACAATTGATTGTATACTTTAACATATTTCATTTGCTGTATTGTATGTGTTGCCAATTGCAGAGCACACCCTGCAAACACCCCGTCATACTGCTGCAAGATGTCAATTTCATGGACCTGCACTCGCTGGTCGAATTCATCTACCACGGCGAGGTCAACGTGCACCAGAAGTCGCTGCAGTCCTTCCTCAAGACCGCCGAGGTGCTGCGCGTCTCGGGACTCACACAGCAGCAGGCCGAGGACACGCACAGCGTAAGTACACAGCCTGCCTTCCAGCCTGCCTTCCAGCCTCCCTCCTGCCTGCTCACACACACACTCTCTCTCTCTGTCTGTCTTCATGCAGCACTTGGCACAGATCCAGAACCTGGCCAATGCCGGGGTGCGCACGCCGCTCAACTCACATCCACATCCACACCACGGCGCGCTGCACGACGATGGGGGCGCCACGCTGTTCAGCAGCCGCCAGCAGGGCGGGGCCGGGTCTCCGCCGCCTCCGCCGCCGCAGCTGCCGCAGCACATCAACAACCATCTGCTGAAGCGCATGGCGATGCTGCACCGCAACAACGCGGCCGTCGAGGAGACCTCGCACGCCCTCAAGCGCCTGCGCAGCGGCAACGACAACGGCTTGCCCAGCAGCAACAACAACAGCCCCGACTTGCCGCTGCACGCCCCGCGCAGCGCCTCGCCCCAGCTCACGCCGGCCGACTTCAGCACGATCAAGCACCACAACAACAACAACACGCCGCCCCTCAAGGAGGAGAAGCGTAAGTACAAGGCTCGAATATGGCCAGAATAGTATTGTTCAACGACTCAATTCTTGACTCACAAAATCAAGTCAAGCATTTAATTCAAGTGTTGAACAGAAAACTATTGTAGTTTGAAGTAATTGTTTCTACTCGTAAATCCAGCAACAATTCAACTATTCCACAATCAAAGCTAGAATAGTATTGTTTAATTGTCTTCACATTTCGTTCAAAGATGATTATTTGAAAATCGAGAAATTGTCAAGCATTTAATTCGAGAGTGGTTTGAAAACTACTGTAGTTTGAAGTAATTGTTTATACTGACAAATCCAACAATAATGAAACTATTTCACGATCAAAGCTAGACAATTAATGACTGATGAGTATTTGAAAATCAAGTAATTTGCAAGCCTTTAATTCGAGTGTTGAACAGAAAACTATTGTAGTTTGAAGTAATTGTTGCTACTCGTAAATCCAGCAACAATGAAACTATTCCACGATCAAAGCTAGAATGATATTGTTTAATAGTCTTCACAATATTTGAAAATCACGAAATTGTCAAGCATTTAATTCGAGAGTGGAATAAAAACTATTGTAGTTTAAAGTAATTGTTTCTACTCGTAAATCCAGCAACTGTTTCACTCATTTATGCGTTGCGAGTTGCAGGCAATGAAACTATTCCCCGATCGAAGCTATAATGATATTGTTCAGTAGTCTTCACATTTCGTTCAAAGATGATTATTTGAAAATCAAGAAATTTGCAAGCATTTAATTCGAGAGTGGAATAAAAAAACTACTGTAGTTGAAAGTAGTTGTTTCTTGCGACTGTTTGACTCATTTGTGCGTTGCGAATTGCAGGCAATGGACCCACTGGCAACGGCAACACCGGCAACTCTGGCAACTCGGGCAACTCTGGCAACTCGGGCAACGGCAACGGCAACAACAGCGGCAACAATGGCAACGGAAGCGCCAACGGCATCTCGATCGGCGAGAAGCTCGGCAGTCTGACACCCTCGCCGTTGGCGCGCGGCGTCGACGACGTCAAGTCGGAGCCGATGGAGCTGGTGTGCTCCAACAACAACGCGAACAACCCGAACGCCAACGACGAGCACAGCAACGACTCCACCGGAGAGCACGACGCCAACCGCTCGAGCAGCGGCGACGGCGGCAAAGGCTCCTTGAGGTAACTCCAACCGCCCTCGCCTCCCAATTGCCAGCTGCGATTGCAATCCTTGTTTTGTTCGTTCCAGCTCCGGCAACGATGACGAGATCGGCGACAATCTCGCCGCCCACCACGCCGCACAGCCGTTCATCATGTCGCCGGCCGACAACAAACTGTTTCCCGGAGCCGCATTCAACTTCCCCATGAGCAATCTCGATCACTCAGCCTTGCTTGGTGCGTATACTTAATAAATGCGAGAGTGTGCCCCATGTGCATCAATAATGATCGTCTCGATCGTCTGTCTCCCATTCTCATTCCCATTGCCCCCCACCAGGTCTCAACACACAATTGCAACAATCTGGCGAACTCGCTGTCTCTCCACAAGGTGAGTCCAAGCATTTCTCTATTACCTCCTATTGTTTCGCTCTATTTGCGCTCAAAAGCTCATTATTACATTTTTTACATCAAATGCAATTACAAAAGAAAAGAAAATAGATAAATATTTTGCATATACATATCCCTCTCGATATGTGTATGATGTATCAGAGAGTAAATTCAAAGCAAAACAAGAAGAACCCCCCCAAAAAAAAAAAACCAATTACCAAATGCAAAATGCAAAATGCAAAAAAATATAATAATATTAATATCACAATCAAAAATAGAAGAAATTCCAAATATATTTTGAACGTTGAAGAAATGTGTCTGTATCATTTGTTTTACTTAAAAAAACATACTTGCATATAAATGCGTACATGCATATACAAATCGGCTATATATATGTGTGTTGATTACAATTTGATTTAACTTTTGATTTATTTACCTACACGAATAATAAATACAAACTCGTACTCGTTATACTCGTACCTCGTATTTGATTATTTTCCATAATCGATTATTTCCGTCATACCGTTTGATTTGAAAGTAAAAACCAAGAAGCAGCTCCCCACAAAGCTCGCCCACAGCCGCCCAACTCTTTAAACAACTAAATCACTATGCTACCTATATGTACTATATACTATATATATGCAATATATACAGTCCTTCCAATGGTTGAGATCCTGTGCGGCGCTGGGCCATCTTTGTGGTGAACTCATTAGAATTGCAAACACGTAAAAGTCAACAGACAACTAAACCCAGATATGTATTTTAATTACTCCGTTTATTTTTTGTCATTGTTTTTTTGTTTTTTTTTGTTTTTTTTTTTTTGTCGTATCAATTTTATCGTTGTCTTTTTTTGCATCTTCAAATCTAACAAAAGTGTACAAATTTCTTTCTTGTTTGATTGTTTCGATGGTAAATGTTTTCATTTATTTCCGCCACGCGAAAGCTTACGAACCAGCAGTTAGCAGTTAGCAGTTAACAGTTAGCAGAGTTAACAGTTATCAACCGCCAATCATCGCTGTGATAATGACGATGCTGAAGACAGGGATAAGTTCAAATTCAAATGCAAATTCAAATTCAAATCCAAGCAATTAATGCAAGCGCTAAACAACAAACACTGAACCCTCAACCCTCGCCTCCCAAAACTCGCATCTACGCGAATCTACGCAGAAGTGCGTGAGTGTGTGTGAGTGTGTATGAGTGTGAGTGTGAGTGTGTGTGAGTGTGTGAGTGTGTGACTAATGAACTCAGCACAAACTGACGACAGACGACAGAGAAGAGTGTCAAGCTTGGCCACAAAAGTGTTTAGCAAAATTCCCGCTTTTTTAATATGTGTGTGGCGCACATTTTAATTGAGGCTGTTATGCTGCGGTTAGGCCGCAACAATTTGCCACTGCCACATGCCGCATGCCTCCCCCGCTCGCCACTCGCCACTTGCCACTTGCCACTTGCCACTAGAGCTTCGCGCGCCTAAAAATATGCACCGAGTTTTGTGCGTTGTAAAACTAAAAGCAGTTCGTAAAAGCTTTGCGGCTTTGTGGCACACAACATCCTCCTGCCACATGTGTGCGTGTGTGCCTGTGTGTGTGTGTGTGTGTGTGTGTGGCAGTAGATAAGTTTGCTGCAGCGAACATGCGTGGGGCAGATTAGCACAGATAATTAGCTGGGATCCGGGGAGCGGAGTGAGATGAGTTCGGTTGAGCGGCGTTCAGTGTTTGCTCGCTTTAGTGCTTGCTATTGTTTTTCAGTCAGTTTTCTTCGAGAGTTCATTTGGCTTACTTCATGTCCTCCACACCCACACACACCCACACACGCACACACACACACACACACACACGTTAAATCAGCATCAGAATCAGAATCAGAATCAACGATCTTTACTCTACTACGTCATAAAAGCCACATTCGAATTCTCGCTCGCTCGCTCTCTCTTTCTCCCTTTCTACTGCTGTTTCACACGCTATCTCTGTCTCACACACACACACCCACACACCACTATTTCTCTGTCTCTGTCTCGCTCATTCACAAAACTCCAACTCTAAACGATCAATTAAATGAGACCGATCAGACGGCGAATTCGAATTCGGAATCGAAATTTATAGCAAGCTTTTTATCAGAATTTGTAAGAGAGAAGAAGTGCAAATGTTACATATTTGTTTCTTGCAATCAGCCAATTATTTGTTTATTTGTTGTGTTTTGTAATGTCATATTTACCCAATTATCGCCGCCCATTTCTCGTTTCGTTTCGTTTCGTTTCTGTTCGTTTCGTTTTATTTGTGTGCCAATTTTGTATTCGTATTTAATCAAAACACTCGCATACACAAGTTACTCGACTCCCAACCTGCTCTTCAGTTCACCCCCTCACACACACACACACACACAACTCTCACACACACACACATCTCACATCCCATAGACAATTCGAAATGCTTTTGAATTTCTAGCATTAACATAATACTCGTATGTTTGTGTTTTTGTTCTTACTTAACCAAGCTAATCAACTTCGCTCCTCTCCACTTATTGTTTCGTCTTCATTTCTTAAAAATGCAATTGCAATTCGCCACTTACCCCTTGACCTTCCCCTTCCTCATCCAGTTTGGTGTCGTCTCCTTGCTGAAAGTGGACAAAAGTTTCGAGTCAGTTTCGAGATGCGCCAACAAATTATCAAATATCTTCAGTTACGTTTTCGTTTTTGTTTTTGTTTTTGTTCCGTTGAACACCTCACAATAACAACAACAACAAACAACAGCTACAACAACAATAAGTAAATTTTTGGATACCATTATTTGGTGTAATTTTTTGTGTTTGTGTAAAATGCAACGCATTATAAGATCGATCGAATATATACTTATATACATATTATGTATTGAATTTTTCATTTACTTTGTACGTCGTCGTGCTTGTGTCTAAAACTAAGTAACCAATTCTCCAAAAACAAACTCCTCCCCCGCCCCACACCCCCCCCTTTAAAAAAAAAAAAAAACAAAAGAAAAAACAGAACCCTTACCCCAACAATTATCATAACAGCAAAAGCAAAAGAAAAGCTTCACGTATGTGTATTTGCATTGAAAAACTAATACTGAAACTACTTCCCCACCCCAAAAGAACAATGATAATAATGCAAAATCGAATTGAAACCCAAAACTAAAAAGAAAATCAATTACGAAAATTAAAAATAAAAATTGCAAGATTTACTTCAAACAATTCTTTTGTTTCACTGTTTCAAATTTCATTTTTTGTCTTTGTTATTTTGTGTTGTTTCCGTTTCCGTTTCCTTTTCCGTTTCCGTTTCTGCTTCCGCTTCAGTTTGCGTATTCGTTTCTTAAGCAACCGAACGGAATATGGCGCCCAAATTAAGCAGAGATCTGCGCAATCCGTGAGCGCAGCTCAAATTAATCTGCACACACAACAATAACAACAACACACACACACACACATGAACATACAGATATATATGTTTCTATTGTAAGCGTATTTATGCTGAATCTAAAATATGTCTATTGATAAGTATTCCTCCGCCCCGCCGCAACCCCTTGAACCAACGACCACGCCCCCAAAAACACTTATGTATGTATTGCGTGTGCTTCTGGAGTACATCGCTACTGGGAGAGATTGAGATTGACATTCGACACAAACCATTCGATTTGAGTATATTGGCTAATTACGAATACAAATACAGCGCACACTCCCCTTTCCACTTTCCCCCTTTCCACTCTCCAGTGAACACAACCTGTGAAATGATTATCGCAAGTCTGGTGAATTGAGCGGCGAGATTTGAGATTTGTGACGAGCAGCAAGACATCAAGTAACAGAGACTAGTGAGAAGATGAATAGAACAAGAACAAGGCACAACACATTGGCATTTCTCGATACATTCGTACATCGATGCAGGATGTACGAATACTTACGACCACAATCGCGATGAAAACTCAACACTCTCTTTCTACACACGAATTCGGCGATCCACACACACACACACACACACACACAGACACGGAAGTGAATTGCATTGTCGAGTAGACACAAGAAATTGAGATAGATAAACTTTAATCTTCACTTTAGCTACCCTCCTGAATAAAATTTGAAATCAAAACTCAAAAAAAAACAGAACAGCATTCGAAAAATAGTTCCTACTTCGATTCGCAACCTTCACTTCCACTTTCCTTTTCAAACTGAACACTAAAATAAAATCGGAATAAACACAATTAGGAGAAAAGCCAAAGCTACACACGAAAAAACACAAAACAAAACCAAACAAAACAAAACAAACACACAAAGCAAACACAGAGAAAACAGCGTAATGAGGAAAGCAGTCGATAGTCGATAGTCGATAGTCGATGTAGAGATCACAGCTACTAACATAATCCACATACATACATACCTGCATACATACCAACCTACATACACACATACATACCTACATACATCACACCCACACATACACACACACACACACGCAATTACAATGTCTAACAGCCAAGAAAACTAACTTCAATCGATGATAATGAATAACTAACGCTTTACCACAAATTATATATATGTATTTATACCTGCAAATATACTTACTAACCCCACTGTTCGCATTGAACTGCCCCCATTGCTCTCGTGGCATCCGATGTGATGTACGAACACAATGCAACATTATGCCTAAGAAAACACCACAACAAACACAAACACAACAACAATTATTAGTCTAATTACGTCCATCGAAATTGGAATTGTGAATTGTGCTTACACATCGGAGAAGACACTCGATATACATTAGATATATAATTTTACATGCAAATACGATCACAAGAACAAAACAAATACAAAAACCAACAACAACAACAACAACAACAAAGCTTCACGTATATAATTGATGAGAAATCGCTTTAAATTACGCTCTCTCTCTCTATATGTATTATAATTGTTGCTATCTTATAATATTGAATACATAAACACAAACAAATACCAATAGATATACAAAAACCAATACAAATACAAATACATTTACATTTACATATACATATACAAATACCAATACCAATACAGATACAGATACACACACAACAAACATACAGCTTAGAATCTAGTTGAATTGAATTAATCGCAAAACTAAAACCCAAATTGACTAATTTTAAGTTGAACAATTGGTGGAATATTGTGGACACACACACACACACACACACACACACACAGAGAAACACGCAGCATTCTAGTTAAGTTTTAAGCACAAACATTATTATTATTATTATGATTATTATGATTATTATTGTTATTGTTATTGGCAACCACGAATAACCATAATCGATTATAATCACCGACTGTACCTATTGATGATATAGCAAACTGCTCAGCAATTAGTCTCTCGAAAAACCCGAATCCCAAAATTGTTAAAATTGTTTTGAAATCCAATAATTGCTGTGCAGTTGTAGTAAGAGAAATCAATTTGTATTACGCCTAAGTAAAATCTAAATATTAACCTAAATATAACAAAAAAAGAATAAGGAACCAACAACAATTTCCCACACAACATTGAAAACCCGAAAAAAGAAATTTAAAAATGTAAAATATGTTTGCACCAAAAATAATTTAAACGATACTAAAATTGTTAACCGGAAGTTGAGCAGTGATGAATATGCCGACACAATAATCATGATGATGATGATGATGAAGGAGATGATGATGATGATGAGATGATGATGATGATGATGATAATAATGATTATGATAAAAGGAAATTTGGAAATGGTTAATTTTTAGTCCTTTATTTAAGTGACACGATCCCACACCCACACATGAACTACACACCCACACACACACACACACCCACACACACACACATACACTCTACAACAACAACAGCAACAAGAACAGCAACCAAAAAAACAACAACAGCAATGATACAAATTCAATGATATGAAACAACAGCTGAACAACAACAAAAGCTACAAGAAGAATGAATGAATATCTATTATGGTGATGGTGTTTAACACAAACACACTGACACACACACACGCACACGCACACACACACACACACACACGCACACACTGAAATACACTGAACAACAGGAAGGTCTTTTAACCTACTCGATTCCCCACACTCCTTCCCCTCTGTATATTGCCAACACACACACACACACACACACACACGACTGCAAGAACAACAACAGCAACAAGAACAACAACCACCACAACTACAACTACAAAATAATAATAATAATACAAAAACAATACAAAATACAAAATATTAATCCCCAAAAACAAGCGGTCAAAAGCGAATCCAAATTAAACAACCAAATAAAACCAAACAAAATCAACACCAAAGAAAACAAATATGACGAGTAGTTTTCCGATTCCGTAAGGGTATCGATGCCTATTGTACAGGGCCCCCGACCCACCCCCCCCAAAACCCCCTTAAACCAACCAACAACAAAATACTAATAGCGATTAATACAAAAGTATATATGTATATGATTATCGTGACTGTGACTGCGACTTCGACTGCAATTCGCATTTACTTTCATGCACATTTTACATAAATACGCAATATATTTTCGAGAAGAGAAGAAGATTAATTGGTTAGTTAAACGAGTAAACCAGATCAATGAACAATCAAAATGAAGGAATTTATTTGTCCACTTTCCACACAACTCCCACAGATCTCTTCACTTGTCTGATCCTGAACTGATCCAGAACCAAACTGAAGTTAACGATTTGTAGGCCACACGCTAAATTGTGAATCACAAATAAATCCAAAGTTAAATTGCAAATTATGAATCCGAAATGCATTTAGGAATGAAACTATATAATAATATATTATTATGTTAAATATTTGATGCAAAAAATGCTTGCGAACTCTTAAGTAATAATAATTTCCCGAAAATCCATCACTAAAAGCCAAACAAAAGTCAAAATTATCAACAAAATTCGAAATTAGATTCAAAATCAAAACCCCCAAAATGCGAAATAATGAACAACAACAACAAAAAATAAAAAAAACATTAAACTCGTTGTCCTTGGGCTAATGCGACGTTTTCTGACTTTCTTCCCTACCTTGTCGTCAGGTCAACTGACGACAAATGCTACAACTTCTACAACAACAACAAACAACAACAACAACAACTACTACAACTACTACAACAAAAAATGCAACATGTTTATAAACAACAACAACAACAACAACAACCTGTACCTGTCATACTCTGAACAAACAAACAAAACCAACAACTCAACAACAACAAATACAACAACCACAACAATATCATCACCAACAACAACATCAACATCAACAACAACAACAACCAATACATCAACAATCAATGAAACAGCCATCACAAACGCCTCTGGCATCTGTGGGCTTAATCTCTCGACATTCGCAGCCAGCTGCAACAACAATGTCACAGTGGGCAACAACAGCAACGGCAACAACGGCAACAACAACAACACGGGCAACAGCAGCAACGGCGTCTCGATTCTTCCCCCTCAACAGCAGCAGCAACAGCAACAGCAGCAGCAACAGCAGCAGCAGCAGCAACAGCAGCAGCAGCAACATCATCAGAGCAACAGCAGCAACCAGCAGCCGTCGAACGGGCTGCTCGGCTGCAGTCCGCCGACGACAGCGGCGACGGCGCAGCAGCAAATGTTTGCCGCCGTCATGGCGAACATGGCGGCGACGGCGTCGGCCTCGGCGTCGACGAGCGGCAGCGCGAACAGCTCGCTGAACAACTCGACGCTGAACACGTCGGGGGGCAGCAGCCTGAACGCGTCGAGCGGCGGCGACGACTTCCGGTGCAACCCGTGCAACAAGAACCTGAGCTCGCTGACGCGGCTCAAGCGGCACATTCAGAACGTGCACATGCGACCCACCAAGGAGCCGGTGTGCAACATCTGCAAGCGGGTCTACAGCTCGCTGAACAGTCTGCGCAACCACAAGAGCATCTATCACCGCAACCTCAAGCAGCCCAAGCAGGAGCCGCAGCTGCCGCAGGCCGCCAACAGCTACTACCACCAGCAGCAGCAGCAGCAACAGCAGCAGCAGCAGCAGCAGCAGCTCAACCATCACTCCTCCTCATAGGGTTTCATGTACTTTGACTATCAGCTGCCGGCGAACGTGAACTTCTGAGCCCCTTTGGGCGGCCGATGGTCGAACCTTTCTTGATTTGCATAGTGAATACTAGAGGAAACCTTTGTTAAGTTTGTCAAATTATACACACCACACCACACACACCTTCACTCACGACACGACTCACAACTCACGACTCACGACAACAACACACATCTACTATTATTAAACTAGACTAGCGTAGCTATAGAAATGGGAGAGAATGAGGACAACAACAACGGTGCATACACGACATGGCACAGGCAGATTGCCAGCAGCATATATACAGATACAGACACAGATACAGATACAGATACATATACATAGATATATTACGATCTAGACTAGAATCACTTAGTTGCCTTTCTCTAGTTTAAGCCAAAAAACGATGAGCAATCTCTTCAGTTTTCACACAATTTTTGCATATTTAGATACATATATACAACATATACATACATATATAGATATATACATCGATAGTTAGCAGGATTAAGTCTTTTGGCCCACGTCACCCACTCGATCGGAGTGATGTGCGAAATGTACAACTTACAACTCAGTTTTCTTAATATACACTATACATATATGAAATACTTTTTACATTTTTTTTCTTTTTTTTTTTTTCCAATGGTTAGAACGATAAGGGTTAAAATTGCAAAGGTGCCGGTAGTGAATTCTTCAAATGGCTTTAATAAAATACAATTTAAAACAATACTTATGTATATTGTAGGTGTAAAACGTAAGCCTAGGCGCAGATCATCAAATCAGCCAAGTTGCATTTTTTTTTTATAACTAACTAGTAAGCAAGCACACACACACACAGCCACAATTATGCAATAAGATTTAATGAATAATAATAATAATAATAATGAGATGAGATGAGATGAGGGGAGCGACCGACCGAACGACCGACCAATTGCGACATTAATATTTAGCTTAGGTAAGAAACCAGACACGCACACACACACACACACACACACACACACACACACACACACGCGTCTATATATATATTAAATATTTTATTGACATAAGTACATACATATTGATAACTACAAGTTTGTTAACATCTAGATTTAAATGTGTTTTTTTTTCTATTCGTACTATCCTTAAGCAAAGCGAAAGAAATCATTTGTAGATACATAAATGCAGACATGGCATATGTTAACCGGATACTTTATGAGTGCACCTGTGTTCGTTAGTTTATAGTTATATACAATACCATACAATACAATACAATGCATATATGAATAAAGCGATAAGAGCAGATCGTATACTACGCATAAACACTGCACCAAGTACTAGATACAACATTGTTCTTATACATCCACAACATAGAAATGATATATAAATACATATACATACATGAAAGCGATCTAAAATTACATGCAAATGAAGGACTTGAATGTAACATAGCAATTGCAGTAACAGTAATTATTGAAGTAACTTGATTATACCTATCGATTAATTAATTATTAATAATAAAAACTTACACATCAAACGCGATAAATATTTCATTTACCAGCACTCTGTCAAGCTGCTCTTCAGTGTTATGAATGCCCCCCTCTTAACACACACACACACACACACACCAAGACACACACACACTGAGACACACACACAGACACACACACTGACACATAGATTCATGCAAGTATTCGACAGATAATCTGGGTCAATCGATTTGTAATGAAATTAATCCATGCATTGCCCATCATCAATCGTTCATCAACATCACCGATCACCCCTCTCTCTCTCACTCCTCTGTCTGTCTCGCTCGCGGTTCATAAACACACACACACACGTCCAGAAAAACACATACATACATATATCTTTAATACATATACTCCATATATTAAATTGTAATAATTTTTTGTGTTGACAGCAACAACAACAACAACAACAACAACAACTCTTGATTTCTCTCTTTTTTATATAAGTCTGTATGCAGAGATCATATTTGCTGAAATATACGTTTGTTTTTTTTTGTTCGTTTTGTTTTATATATACTACATACATATATACAATATATATACATATATATTTGTTTTGTGTGCAGAGCAATTAAAGGTTTTGAGGAGCTTTCTCTATCTCCACATACTTAACACATCTTATATATATACTATATAACAACAGCAATTCAGTCGCGTATCACGATAACAATTAACAGATTGTGCGATTCAATTGAATGTTGAATTGCTACCTAATTAAGTGTTTCCCTGCCACCAACCAAATTGAGCAACAATTACTAATACTTATACTTATACAACTACCCTGTCCAATGCAAATATCCTCCCCCCTCCCTGTATCCACTAACCCGATAACATCTTGAGCAGGAAAACTCAAGCCCCCAAGCCCCAACTCAAACTCAAATCCAAGCGAATCCTACAGCCAAACAGCTGCCAACGGGGCAGTGACAATGTCCTTGCCTGCAAAGCGTTAAGTATCTATCCATTCCATCCCACACATTGTCCTCGCACACACACACACACACACACACTCACGCACACACGCACACACTCAGTCACAGAATCCTGCTCTTTTAAAAATTATATACGAATGCGTCATACACTTGTGTTCAATGCTGTATGACGCGAATGTGAACATCTAATTGTGTTTTCCTCCCCCTCCCTTGCCTGCCCTGCCCTGCCACGCCCCCAACAACAATTTGACCCGCCTTGAATGCACGTTTTTTAAAATGGTACATTTGGTTCTTTTTTATAACCATGACAACCAAATTAATCCAACCAATGAACCAACATTTGAACCAACCGCATCACACACAGGCAAAATGGTGCTGCGTTTGAGTTTGAAAAAAAGAGACACTAGTGACAATAGAAAAAATAAAAAGAGAATATATTAATTAGTAGTACTTGAGAACAAGTAATCCAAAAAATCAAATAACAAGTACAAACAAAATCAAAAATTACAAAAAATCTAAAATAAAAATGCAACAAAAATTAAATAATAATCATACTAAAACATTTAATATACAACAAATCAATCAGGCCAAACATGTTTCAAAATTTTGCTAAAACAACAACCACAACAACAACAACAACAAGAACAACAACAAAGAACAATTGGTATTAAAGCTATTGAAGAAATTTCAAACACACAAATTCTTGAAGGATAACTCCACAATTGGTGAATCCGCCAACCAAATCAATCGCAATTATCTATATATATATAGTTGTGTCTGTCCATCTGTATGGATATCCAAATATATATATGTATGCAGCTATCTATCACAAAGATACAAATATCTTTTATATCTTCTCGATTTTCCACATTTCAACAAACAATTTTCGGTGAGTTTCTGAAATTCCGTTTCCGATTTCGATTCGATTCCGACCACGATTCCGATTGAAATTCACACTCACCCTGTTGTTGCAATGCAGCCTACGTCCAGCTGCCACTGCAACCAAGAAACCAAAAGAAACCAAAAAAAAAACGAAATAAAAAAAATTACCAAAAAAAAAAAAAAAACAAACAAAAAATGCTACTCACAAAACTGCACATATTTTTTGTCGAAAATCAATTCGCAAATTGAACGAAACTTATTTTGCGACTGCCACCAGCCGCAAATACGAATTTCCAAATCTCAAAATTCAAAGTTAACATGCAACGAAAATAGTCACGAATAAAACAAGCGAGAAAACCAGAAAAACAACTGAACAGTTTTATTAATATTTTATTTACCACATGTGTTTCTTCGAAATGCGACACAGAAAGCAAGAAAAAACCAAAGCGATGCATCCAAAAGCAATTGCCGACAAATTGCCAAATTGTTAAATAGTACAACCCATATTCAAATTCAAATTCAAATTCCAAATTCAAATTCCAAATTCAAATTCGAATTCGAAATACCCCAAAGAGTTTATGGAACACGAAGAAAGAGAAAAGAGAAATGCAAATGAAACAGAAACAGAAGCAACAAACATTTTAGAAAATGAAGCAAATATACATTGTTTTGAGCCTGGATTTGTTAGTGTAATAATATGTATAGTAAACAATATGAAACGAAATACGAAATGAAAACACTAAAACTACAACAACAACAACAACAACAACCACAACTACAACTACAACTAAAAACTAAACAACAACTACACAAATGAGAACGGAACACAAGACAGACGGAGACTGAGCGACAGACCAGACTGACCGCCGACTGAGATGATGCGAGATGATTTGAGATCTCCGACTGAACAGAAACACGAACTGAACACGCACAGCGACAAGCCAAACCACAGCAACAACAGACAACAACAGACAACAACAGCAACAACAACAACAACAAAACAAAGTCAAATATACAGAAAAGTCACTATTGTCTCTTTTTTTCTTCTCTTCCTATATGACATTATAGGTGGCAGCACCAGCCTACTCAGCGGCGTCATAGTGCCCGGTGGTAGTGACAACCCTAGTAATAGTAGTAGCAACAACAACAACAACCTACAACAACAACAAGTAGAACAGCAAACATCACAACACCAACAACATCATTCCACCACACATAATCCACCACAACTGCAGCAAGAGCGCGAAAGAGAGCGCGATAGGGAACGCGAGCGTGAGCGCGAAAGAGAGCGCAGCAACAGCAGCAGCAATAAACACGGCAGCAACATCAGCAACATCAGCAACATCAACAACAACAACAACAATGAGCTGCACAGCAGCAGCGAGCGCAGCTTGTCGCGCTCGTCGCAGTGCGGCGGCAACGAGGCGATGCCGCTGCACCACAGCAACAGTGCCACGCCCTCGCCCTCGCCCACAGCCTCGGCGAGCGCCGCTTACCACAAGAGAGAGCGCGAACGCGAACGCGAACGTGAACGCGAGAGGGAGCGGGAAAGGGAAAGGGACTTGGAGGCCTCGCAGCAGACGACGCCGGGCGCATCGCCACCGCACCACGGACCGCCACCGCACTTTGGCCAGCACCCGCTGTCGATGCTCAGCAGCCACCATCACCAGCAGCAGCAGCAGCAGCAACAACACCACCAGCAGCAGCAGCAGCACCATCCGCATCAGCTGCACCACGAACTCTCCTCGGTGGCAGCCGCGCATCACGCGCACGCCTTGGCGCGCGCCGCCTCGCCCTTGGAGCGCCACCACCTGCTGCAGCAGCACCATCCGCACCACAGGCGCGCCTCGCTGTCGCCGTCGGCGGCCAGCGGCGGCGGCGGTCGCGGGGCAGCAGCGGCTGCGGCCGCTGCGGCGAATGCGGCCAACAATCTGTTGTCGTCGGCGCGGGCGAACGATGTGGCACAGGCGAACCGGCTGCTGTTGCCGCTGCCGTTGAACGCCTGCCATCGGTGCGACGTGTGTGGCAAGCTGCTGAGCACCAAGCTGACGCTGAAGCGGCACAAGGAGCAGCAGCACCTGCAGCCGCTGAACAACGCCGTCTGCAATCTGTGCCACAAGGTCTTCCGCACCCTGAACTCGCTGAACAACCACAAGAGCATCTACCATCGCCGCCAGAAGAACCATCACTCCTACTTCCACCACGGCGCCGGCGTCGGCCAAGCGGGCAGCCCGGGCAGCCGCCTGCACCAGTCGCTCAGCTCGCTGACCGCCGCGGCCGCCGCGAACAGCGGCGTCGTCTCTGGCGGCGCCGGCGGCGGCAACTCGGCGGTGGCAGCCGCCGCCGCAGCCGCCGCCGCCGCTGCCGAGCTGCTGCTGTCGCCCATCGTGGGCGCGGCGGCGGTGGCGGGGGGCAATGCCAGCTCGACGCTGCAGCTGGCGGCGGCGCACCAGCATCAGCAGCACCAGCAGCAACAGCAGCACCAGCAGCAGCAGCAGCACCAGCAGCAGCAGTCGTCGCCGAACATCGTGAAGCCCTGCATAGACTTCTTATAAGATCAGCATCAGCTTTTGCAGCAGCTGTTCCATGTCGCGCTCAACAACTCGGCAGCAGCAGCAGCGGCTGCAACGGCGGCTGCAACGGCGGCAGCGGGGGCGGGAGCGGGGGCGGGCGGCGCCTCCACGCCCACCGTCGACCTCACCCAGATGGAGCAGGGCAGCAGCGTGTACGGAGCGAGCGATGTGGCGGAGCTGCGAGCGCTGCACCTGCAACAGCAGCAACAGCAGCAGCAGCAGCACAGCCACCTGTCGCACCTGCATCAGCAGCAGCAGCATCATCCGCATCCGCATCCGCACTCGCATCCGCTCCCGCTTCCGCACTCCCATCCCCACCATCATCCCTACGAACGTATGAATTTATTAGACCAATAAGCAGCGCAGCGCAGCGCAGCAAAGTATGCTACGCAGAGCGAGAACTTTGCGACGAACGGTCACACTCGCAGACGCCAGACGGCACAGAGAGTCGGACACACACACACACACACATATACACACATGCACACGGACACTCGCAGTAGGAGGAGAAGAGAGGACGTGTGGAAGGAGACGTTGAAACATTACCACGCATCGCATCGATCGGATAAGCTAGCTCTATATAACACATATATACCACACACACACACACACACACATACATACTCGTATGCACTTTGGATCTCAAACTAGTGAAAACTGCAATAGCTATTTCGGCAAAAAACTGAGAAACTGAACACGAGACGCAAGTCGAAGGAGGAGACGCCGACGGAGACGGAGATGAAAACTGTTTAGGCAAATGAAAAGAAAAACTGTGATTTTTTTACAAACTTGATTATAAACATAAACGAAAACTAAAACAAAAAAAAAGGAAAACGGAAAACGGAAAAACAATTGAAATCTTTTGATGAGGATGCATACTACACTATAATATGTACGAGTATATAAAACAAAACGTATATAAGCAACACATGTATATTTGGGCAGGTGATTTTTTTTTTCGGATTTTTTTTACAAAATCGGCAAAGCCAATTTGCGGTAGCAAATGAATAAGGGAAACTGAATCAAGGAAAGACCTGTGAAAATTAGACCCAACCGAGCGAAGCATCGTAAGCAAAGCATAAAAGACTGTTACCCCCAAAACATAATCGCACTCTCACACACACATCCATCTCTCCCACCCAGATTGCGGTATCATTTACCCTTTGAGTATTACCCCATATAACAACCGCACAAACATACAGACAGACGGACGGACAGACAGCGAGTATGCGAAGAGATCCGATTACAATTATCGTCAATTTCATATGGAGTGATGTATGTAAGCCACTGCAGAACACAACCGCATTCGCATCGCATCGCATCGCATCGCATTCGCATAACACAACCGAAACAAGCCCGCATCGGAGCTGAATGGGGGGATAATGAATAGAAATTAGCAACAGATTGTGCAGTGACATCTGCACACACTTTCCACACTTGACAATACACACACAACAACAACAACAACAACAACAACAGCAAGAACAACACGATTGCTCGCCTAGTTTTTTTTTTAACGACAATGACGGAGAGAATCGGACGAGGAGGCGTTCATAAAATGAGTAGCAGGGTCTATCTAACATAATTATACAACAAAGCAAGAATACCACTCATAGAGCAGTGTAAAACTAATACTTAAGAATACGTATGTGTGAGTCCTTTTTTTTAATAGATGTAATCAGAAAACAAAACAGATATGAGATATGAGATATGATATGTATATGTATATGTATATGTAAATGTACAATAAAAACCAATGTTATGCTAAGCCCAAATTCATACACTGCACACGCATAGATAGATGTTTGTCTCTGTACAACAACTATGACTTAATGTAAGGAGTAAATACACCGCATACGATAAGTACTATAAATCAATTTCCGAAAACAAAGTCGATCAAGTAAATAGTGCACACTTACCCCATATATCTGTATGTGTGTTGATCAGTGCACAAGAATATGTCTGTAAACAAAAACGATAAAACAAAATCTGTTAAAAACTGTGTACATTTTGCATTTGTACATATTTGTATTACAAAAAATCACCCAACATATTATCCAATATATGTATATCCTAAGGATGGTCGGCACCAGCCTCAAGTAAAAGCCATTCGACAAACTTCACTATTCATAATATTAATGATAACTAACAAAACAATTATTGACGACGGTGATGCGCATTAATTAGCTTCAATAATTTAAATATTTTACAATTTTACATCTTACAATATGGATCGAGTATTTTGAAGAAGAAAACTTTCTTTTCGATTTCGTTGAAAAAAAAGAAAACAAACAAAAAAATAGCAAGGACAAGGACTGATAGTATTTAGGCACGGAAAATTTTAAATCTCAAAAAATACGTTTTATTATCTGTCTGACAGGCGAACATAAAGGCATTTTTACCACCTTCAACGGCATGCGATAAATTGTGTTTAACAATTTAATTTCTTTGGGGACGAGGGGCTTTACTAAGTAATAGATCTTATGAGTAGAACTTTGAGAGAGCAATTCAATTGTTTGCCCTGAGTTATTATTAGTTAATCCCAATGCGATTCCTATATTTACCAATTGGCATATGTATTTTTTATGAACTGAGAAATGGAATTTTTGTAACGAATAATCAAAATTTGAACTAAGCGCAGTATTTAAGAATTTTTCATTTGAATTACATTGATTTTGAAGACTGAACTTTTGAAGTATCTTTAAAAATACACACAAAACAAAAAGCGAAACAAACACAACTTAAAAATGGGCAATTGAACGGCGGCATTATTGTTAAGTGTGCAATTAATAGAACGTATAGGAAACTCGACAAGCGACAAGATCATACTTGGATTCATATTAACACCTCGGTGAATAAATAAATAAATACATTTGATTGCGCTTCTGTGGCCCGAAACTTACATCTAATGTATTTTCAGAGCGACATCAATAAATAGAGCCTTATGTTTGCGTGTACTAAGAATGTACTCTCGATAAAAAAGTGGAATTAAAAAATATATATTTTTTTTGGCACAACGAAAAGTCTGAAAAGCTATTTAATTTATATGTATACGCAACCGATGTTTTTATACTTACTATTTATTAAGTTTATTCTTTTTTTTTATTGTATACCAAATTACCAATTAACAGAAATGTGTTATCAATGCACCCACACATTTTTACACCACATACTTCCATTGCGCTGCGAAAGCCATTCACACACCGAAAGCCTCATTATCGTCTTAATTAAGTGGATATCCCATTGCCCAGCAATGGGGAAATCACATAGTTAGAAAGTTGAGTGAACTGCTAGGGATGGGGGATGGGAAATGACGATGACGATGAGCAGAGCACATCAACTAACATAATTTAATTGAATATTTCATATTTAAAGCAAGCATTTCTCAATGCATTTGAATATTTAACAAACCAATTTGCATTAATGCACATAACATAATGCATACATACGTACATACGTACTATATGTATGTACATATATAGTATACTTGTATTTCAGTGAGTCAAATCACCATTGTTTTTTTTTGCTCGTTTTAATGTTTTTTTTCTTAGCAAATGCAATACGCACACCCAAAAACACACACATGCAAACAAACAAATATTGTAAATACCTAAGCATACATAAATATAAGAACATCACTTTACGGTTAACTACAAATGTATGGCAAACAAACAAAGTGAAATAAAGCGCAAATATCTAGAATTTTGTATTACACAACCAATATAAGAACATGCAAACTTCGTGTGTAAAACGTTTACAGCAAGTGAATTACATACGTACGTACGTACGTATGTATGTACGTATAGGTATGTATGTACATTCGTCCGTACATACATACATATTGACACGACGCTCTCCACACTTTCAATGTTGTTTTAATATATTTATAAAGGATGAATAAATGAGCTAACAGATTCAAGCAATAGGTAATATGAAGTAATGATTCTTTATGTATGTACAATTATGTTGAATTACAACAGCAAACAGGTTACTCCATAAATCGAATGCATTATTCAAATTTCAAATTTCAATTTGAGCAAAACTATAGCAGAAACCATAGCGCACCCAAAGCAAATAAATAAATAATCATATTAATTACTCATTAATTAACGAAAAAGCAAAAAACCACAAAAAAAGAAGTAACATTAACAATAAAACCGACAGTAATAGTAACAATAACAGTAACAGTAACAGTAACAGTTAAAGTAATAGCTAACGCAACAAACAATAGAAATGTTCGCTATTTTAAATGTACTATGAGTATTTGTGTTTTTTTTGTACCTATGCAAAAGGTAACTACTTCTAATGAAAACCACTTTCCAATGTCCTAATTAAATAAAACAATATAAGTACATATATTATTCAATGAAACATTAGCTCCAAGCCGCACTCTACCATATTGCTTACAAGTACTATAATTACAATATGATACAGAACTCAACTACAGTAACAGTAACAGTAACAGTAATAGCATCAGTAACAGTAACAGTAACAGTAAACATAACAGTAGCAGTAACCAACTACTTACATGGATGTAAGTTAGCAGTAATAAGCCAAACCGAAAGATATCTAAATACTTATTTGTGTATATGCTTAAGTATGCACACATACAATACATACTCATTTCAATCAATTTTAATCTCAACTCAAAACTCAAACTCAACCAATTGACAACGAGTGAGCAACCAAAAGCAACAGCAAAAGCAAAAGCAAACTTCCAAATCACAGAACTAGCTATTTCGTCGTACATTTCGTTTCATCAATATCAAGCAATCAATTCTTTGGCTTAGTATTATTGTAATTAC
This sequence comes from Drosophila immigrans, assembly GCA_963583835.1. Lineage (NCBI taxonomy): Eukaryota > Metazoa > Arthropoda > Insecta > Diptera > Drosophilidae > Drosophila > Drosophila immigrans. The sequence goes on from OY757144.1 coordinate 482,508, forward strand.
AAAATAAATGCCTATCAAACACACATCGGAAAAGCTCATGAAATATTTGCACTCGATCGCTCGCTCAGTTGCTAAATCAAAGATTAACCATTGCTTCAATATATGTGTATGTATCACAAAGTTATATTTATAAATAAAATAAACAATATCAAACAATATAAACTATGATGTTTCTGAATGAAACTTGAGAAAACTAGAAATCCGTTTTTGACAACGCTTACATATTACTTTTATCTCAAAACTAGAACGTACAGACAACAACAACAACAACAACACCAACAAACATAACAACTTAAAGATCAACAACAATTTTATGTTATTTGTCTTTTATAATTTTTTTTAAATATGAAAATAAAGCAAAAAGGAAAACTGAACAAAAAAAGTTTTTACACTTCTACTTGTATATATTAAGAAAATATTACAAAAACAAAAACACTTTTATGATATGACGTCATTTAGTAAATGAGACGAGCGAAATTTTTGATTTCCAATAAGGAATATAACATTTCATGTAAATGTCAAATAGACAAACTTAAGAACAAAAAAAAAAAGAAACCAAACAAAATAAGCTAAATCCTGTATTTCATTAATTCAAGTAAATCGAGAAAAGCTAAATGTTTATAATGGTGAGAGAAAACACGGAAACGAATCGAACGAACACACAAGCATTCATCAATAATACAAAGGAAAATGAAATATTTTCATAAATAAAAAAAACAACAAACATTGTGTTATTATTTAAATAAAATGAATGTATATATAAATGATGTTATTATGCGCGATATCTCAATTGACTTGATTTCTTTTGTATTTGGAGCAGATGCTTTCTACTACTATTAACAACTTGAGGACATATTTTTGAAGCTGCTCAGTCATTAGCATTAATTTTCATAGTTCTAAACAAATACTTCGTGGAACTGCGGATTAACCATGGTCGTTGACCATATTTGTAATTAAACTGCCTCGCGTCTCAAGTCGTGGATTTGTTGTGTGTGCATTTTTCACTCTCTTCCCCATGGCCAGTATGGACTTTTCCCAGATTTATCGATAGGTGCAAGCGATAGGTATAAGCAATAAGCCTCGACTGCTTCGTAAGTTGGGCTGTCACATTGTGTTGTGTTTGTGCTTCAAGTGAGTTGTGCCCCTCGCCCTCTGGCCCTCTAGCCCTCTCCTTCTCCCACGCCCGCTCCCGCTCCCGCCCCCAACTTGCAATCGACTCAGGAATACGTATAACAAATAACTATAAGTCACACATACACACACCTACACATACACATCTGCAATTGTTGCGCACAACAAGTAGTAGTCTTGGTACAGAGTTCATCCCAATATCTCTAATCACCAGCTACTCGCTCGCTCTCTCTCTCTCTCTCTCTCTGAATGTATGTTACTTATTTTGTTTTCGATCATCTCTACTGTATCTTCTTTGCGCTGTTGTGTCAACACTTGTCTAAATGAATGGTGGGGAAAGGTCGTCTCGTCTCATCAATCAATCAATCAATCAATCGCCTCACTGTGGACCTTTGCTCTAACCCCCGTCTCGTGTCGTGTCGTGTCGATCTTAACCTTAATCTAAATATTATTCCTAATCTCTTATCTTAATAAGTAATACGAATTATATGCAAAACACACGCCATCCAACACACACATTATGAAACTAAGTATGCCAAACCTACACGCCCATGACCACGCCCATGACCACGCCCTCGCCCATGTCCACGCCCACACACAGCGCGCCTACTAATCGAAAAAAACAAAAAACCGAAGGGTGTCCTATGCAACTAAATGAACACATCGTGCAAAATGCAATTTATGCATAGCTGCCAGCCAATTCATCTTCGAGGTACAACGACTGTTATATTCTACTTACATTTTATTTTTAAATATTATTATGTATTATCTGTACCATTTCGTTACAGTATTTTAATCCATATATATATATATATATACACACAATATATTTGAAGCTAAAAATTATTATTTTAGAACGATTCAAGCCATCTTATAAAAGGGATATAAATGCCGACATAAATGCACAAATATGTGTTATTTATGAACACACACACACACATACACTCACCACTTTCGCACACGCACACTCACAATCATCATTTTTCATATCTACATAATGCATACATCCGTATGTACAAGTACGTTAATGTATGTCATACAGCTGTTGACAGTTAATTAGAATGCTTTATATTTTTCCTTGACCTTTGACAGTTTTGTTTTTATTTCCAAGCTATTTACTTCAGGCTAATCAAAAACAGAATGAAAAAAAGTATATGTTTACATAATATATCAATTAAAAATGCATACAAAAAAGCATTAGTCAGATTTTTGATTAACCTAGAGGAGTTAGGTCGAAAGTGAAACTCAAACGTGTTTCTAGTTAGCTGTCAATAGCTGTGGCTATGCACTTGTTTATGTGTAAAACTCTCACTGTCAACACACACCCTCTACACACTTGAGCCAGCCATATATGTATGTTTATAATATGTCTAAGAAAACCCCCAAAATCGCACCCAATCGAGTGCAATAAAAAAAGAGTAAATGAAACGCAAATACCTAAATGAAATATCAAGCAAATATCAATATACGAATATACCAAAATATATACGAATATACGAATATACCAACCAACCCATCAAACTCCAAAACCAATTTACAGGAAATTCACCCAAGAAACTGTTCTCATGCCAACTGTGCGGTAAGCTTCTCTGCTCGAAAGCCTCGCTTAAGCGACACATTGCCGACAAACATGCCGTACGCCAAGAGGAATATCGTTGTGCCATCTGCGAGCGAGTTTATTGCTCGCGTAATTCGCTAATGACGCATATTTATACCTATCACAAGTCGCGACCTGGCGAAATGGAGATGAGAGATATTAAGCTGCTTAGTCAATTTAATTCGTCAATCTGAGATTTAACGCCCTTGTCTGGATTAGCGACAGCGCACAAAAAAGCCATGACAAAGAATCAAATGAAATATCAACAACATCAACAACAACATCAACAACAACAACAGTATAAAACCAATGCGAATCAATTTAAGAACAACAACTATAAAATGCAGAATACCGATAACATGCAACTAATTAATAATAACGATAATCATAACAATACCATTAACGAGTTAGAGAAAGATTACTTGCCCCACACGACACCTAACCCAACAGCTCACACTCCAAGAACAACTAACAATCCCACTTCCATTCACAGTCACAGTCACAGTCACGGTCACAGTCACGGTCACAGTCACGGTCATAATAAGCGACCGGCAACGCCAATGCCAATGCCAATGACAATGACGATGACAATGCCAATGCAGATGCCAATGCAAATGCCATTGCCACAAATGCAAATGCTGCAAACTGAACAGTATCCACTATTAATACAAGAAAGACAAATTCTAACTCTATACGATTACTATTTGCAACAGCGCAAGTCGACGAGCAACACTAACGACAATAGCCTTTACAGCCCTACTGTTAAATCGACTAGCAACTAGCAACTACCAACTACCAACTAGACAACTAGACAACTAATTAGACGACTCGAAACTTAACCTAAACTTAAAGCAATGCCATTCTGTAGTGATACATACTTTTACACGTTAAAGCAAACAAAACTCTATACTTACATACATACAAACATATTTACCTACATATATACATACTTATTTAAAAAAAGACATAACACACAAAAAACAAAACAAAAAGACATTAGCTCTAAGGTATTATAATAACGACACTCTAGAATTCTTTATATTTACAACAACATGAACAACAATGAGAGGAGATAACGAAAAGTTGACCCAACGCTGACTTGCTGACATTTTACGACCATCATGCTTATGGACCATTTACACACATACTTATATATAAGTACATATATAGACGCATACCTGTACAATAACTGATACTCGTACTGTGTACTGCAACCGTATATGCAACTGTTTATACTCTGTGGCCTTCTTTATACCTCATACAACGTACTCGGTAGTCAATTTAAATTTTTTATTTATTTACATTTACATTTACATTTACATGTTTTTTTTGTTCGTTTTTTCATAATGACGAATGCGAAAGCGGACGTTGCACAAGTTGCCTTTCTAAACACTTTCTCAGATTGACTTTGACTATATACACAACTTTCAGAAAAACAAAAACTCTTAGATTTAGATAATCTCAATAACGATAAAAATGATATATACATACTTAAATAGTATTATATACGCAAATAAAATATGAAATACAAAAATATATATATATATATAACAAACATATATATATATATAGCTATAAAAATTGCCAATTGCCGGTCAACTTGTGTTTAGTGTTATAAGTATTGCCCTCAACAACGACTACTACTACTACTACTACAACAACCAAGCAGCACATAATACACAATTACCCCGATTGGAGCAAGAGAAAGAAACACCCCCCAGTCTTACCCCAAAATGGAGAGATCTGAGCTGAGTTCACTTGACTTCAACCGAAAGCCACCAAAATCGTGACAGCTACACATCTTTAAATCGGTACTCAATAACCGCTAACCGGGTCCTCAACCGATAGCCGGCTAACCCGTTAGTCAATCAAAGTACAAGTTCACGCGCTTGCTAAAGGTTAGCACAATATCTTAAACTACACATTGGTAGCAAACAAAACTATATATGAAAAATACATTTAAAAATTGAGAAGATACGTAGTTAGTTCATATACAACAAAAATGCTCTGTCTGTCATGAGCTCGCTTTTATGCATACCCGTTTCTCAAACTCTACTCCCTCCCACGCTCATTATCTCTGTATTTCTCCCTCTCTCTCTCTCTCTCTCTCTCTCTCTCTGCCTCTTACACCGCTTTCTTTCTCTTACTCTTCGTTTCTATTTCCCCACTTTCTCTCTCATTCTCTCTTATAGTCTACGTATACCCGTCTATTTTTCTCCCTGTTGAATCAGGCTCAGCCTATCTCCAAAGTCTCCACTGGCTTTTGAAAAGTATCTTCAAATCCCCCCCACCTGTCACTATCTCTCTCTCTCTCTCTCTCTCTCTCTCTCCACTCCACTCACTCTATATAAACAACAACATATATTAAAATAATCTCTATCTATCCGTTGATTTAGTCACCTTAAAAATACTCTTACATGCATATGTAGAGAATATTCGTTCGTATCGAGCCAATTTAAGCTCGATATCGGTAATGTAAAAAGTGTTAATATACATAATTAGTAAAAAAGAAATCAAGCAAACACATTGATATAGCGAAAACATCGCTAGTAATGTTTCGCTCTCTCTCTCTCTCTCTCTCTCGCTTTCATTCTTCACTTTGTCCATATTCTTTTCTACTGCTCTTCCTTTCCATCCTCTCTCTCTCTCTCTCCCTCTATCATACGCCCACATACACATAATCACACACACACAAACACACTCTCTCTCTCTCTCTCGTCCTCTGTCTGTCTCTGACTCTGTCTCTTTCTCATCTAATATACATAAATACGTACTCGTATGTGTATTATAAAATACTTTGCTTGCTCACGCGCTACATATCTCGCTCTCGCTTTAGCTATATAGACTACTTTCATGTATAAAGAACATACTACTCGTATTGGATCTGTAAAGTATCTCACAAAATCTTGTCACTGCTTCGAACAGGAAGTCTCTCTCTCTCTACTACTTACGCACTTTCTACATAGAACCACCTTCCTCTAATAGCTATATTATCTCACCCAACGACATTGATATGTTTATATACATATATATGTATATGATCAGAAAATACATATATATCTATGCATACAAAAACAACTCTATGTAGAATATCTATATGTTTGAGCCTGGATTCTGCTGGCACCTGCAATCTGTCGCTCATTTCATGGTTAACATAACTACAACGTACATGTAAGAAAATTATAAACAGTCTATCCGCTCAGTCCTTTATCCTTATACAAACTATATATATATATATATTTCTGTCTTACATTAGTAATACTTTAAGTACCGATCCTTTAAAAGAATTAACACAAAATGCTCCCTTCGGTCGATTTGAAATGAAATTTACATGCTTACATACATAGATACATCGTTACATCGTTACATCAACACTCTATACTCTATACTCAACACTCTCACTACAAAAGTAGTTCTTTTTTTTTGGTAATATTATTTAGCGAGCACAAATAACAAAGTTAAAGAGCCTAGAGAGCATTTCCGTTTTACTCGTATCTGATGAGTATGTACATATGTATATTTAATGCCATCTCACTAACATTTGTAAAACATCCAACATACAACATGCATACATCCACTCGTACATACATTCATCCGTACATACAAACAAAATACGTGCAAGTGAGCTGCAAGCTCTTGCTCCCCGAATATAGTAGCTTAAGAATTGCCTGTTAATTAACTATCCACATCTCTACATCTCTGCATTCTACGTTCTGTGTAGGCCCTGCGATAGCCGGAATAAAATAAAACTCTCTCTCTCTCTCACTCTGTCTGTATAATTTCAACACTATCCACTCTCTGTCTCTCTCCCCCCGTCTATCCCTTTTAGAATGCAGCTGTGTACACTGTAAAACTACACACACACACTTTTCATACTCTCCTCTCGTGTTTCGCTAGTTTCTTGTACACGTATCTCGTATATCGTTGCTGTCTGCGCGTTGTCACCCAAACTGGGGTCTTACTCTCCATCTCCTTTAAGTTACCCGTCCAAAAGTCTACTGCGTTTTCAGCGTTGATATCTTTCCTCTCAACCATCGCCTACATGCCTCCTGCTTTCGAGTCAACTGTACAAAATAATAAGTCTACTTCTCTACTACTACTACTTGAACAATAATAACAACGAGCATTCGAAAAGAAAAGAACACTCTTAACTATTTATAACTATAACTAAAACAGCATACTATTATATATGTACTATATATGATAAACGATGAAAGCCTATATATAACATAATTACATAACAAACTACTTAAGTGCTTGTATACTTCATTTTTCCTTTTTGGTAAGTTTGCGTCATTGAGCTAAGAAAACCGATAATAATACTCATAAATACACACCATCAATATTCAATATTCAATATATACTTAGAGTTTCATGGCCATGCAAACCATGCAAAGCTGCTTAGCTAGCAGTATCTACTACAGCATTTCCTCTGACTCTTTTTTAACACAACAAGTCTATTTTGTTGTCATCCAAATTCAGCAGCTGATGGTTTTCAGTTTCATTTAGTTACAATCTATATTTATTTTCATACTTATATATATATCTATTCATTTTTCGCATTTTCATTTCATTTCGATTAACCGAACTCTATGCGAGTTGTGAAATATATATAAAAAGTAACCATATTACAGTTGCGTTCATTGCCTTACTTTTGATACCTCGCTATATTTGCTTTTGCTTAATAAGGATTTTTGCTACCTCCTCATGATTTGCATAAATGTATCTGTAGTATAAGCCATAGCCTCTTGGTGGATGTGAAGCTTTAATAACTAAGCTGCCGCACGATGCACTTTGTATATACGAATTGTGAATTCATTCTGTACCTAAGCATGCACAACACTGAATGTAACAAAAACACATATCTACCTAGTTATTTTTTAAGTGCAATACAATTTAGTGAATACTCCTACTTAGTGTATATTAGTTAGTACCTGTAACTACTTCCTACTGTCAACATTGCATGCAATCTTTTACCTAATGCAACCTGATGCATCTCTGTCAGCTTTTCATTTTCATTATTGTCTTCATTTTCATAGTTTGGTTGAAAGCTCTGCAGCTTGTACTACGCTTTGACCAATTGAACAATATACTATTTAACTTTGTAATGTACGTTTATCCCCCTACATTTCCATTTATCTTAATTCCTCTTAATACTCTCACTCACTTATTCAAAGATATGCTCAAGAAAACTGCAACAAATTAGCAACTTAATGAAAAGCCACAAAAAATTCAATGTTTTCTTTAGTATATTTCGGAAATAAATGGGCGAGGGGACACTCTCGTTCTTCAACTTCAACTTTCGGTTGTCAGTATGTAAAACAAGTCTGAGCTGATACGTAAATCACTTATATAATTCTCTATAAATAGCCAAACTATACATATATATAACGCTTTATCTACTTTCTGCTAGCAACCAAATCAAACAATTGAATTTAGGAGATATACTCGTACATACTTCAAATAAACTACAAATCAAAAAAAAAATTATTATATTTTGAACATTTTCCTATCCCAATGAAACATATTAAAAAAAAAAAAAAACATCTCTCGTATTTTCACCTTTTAACTTTGCACTTTTAGTTTCATTTTCTCAACAACAACCGCAAGAAAAGCAGAAAAAATAATATACTTTATGTATTTCGCTTACAAAAAAAAAAAGAAAAAGAAAAAAAATAAATACGATATATTAAAGAAAACCAATGCTATATCTACAATTAAGACTCGAATCCACACGTTTTGACTAATATCAATAATTTCTCGCCCTCCCTCATAAAGGACCGCTCAAAATAATACGCTCCGCAGCTACCTCGCCAACCAGTTCTACCTCATCGCCGCCGTCGCCGCCCACCGCGCTGCCCTCGCCGACCAGCTCGCTGAACGGCAGCTTGGCTGCTGCCGTCTACAACCTGCATACGTCGCCGCCTCGCCCCGGCAGCGTGGGCAGCAGCGGCGCCAGCAATCTCTGCTCGGCCCAGAACGGCAGCAACAGCAGCATCAACATCAGCAACAACAGCAACCCAACAAACTCGAACAACAACAACAACAACAACGGATCAGCGCAGTCCGGCAATAGCATAGCTGGTGTCGGAGTTGGAGTTGGAGTCGGTGTGGGAGTCGGAGTTGGGGTTGTGCCGGTGCCGCAGCTGCCACTGCGCATGCCGCCGCCCACAAGTGGCGGCATCAACGAGCCCCAGGAGTGCCCCTACTGCCGACGCACCTTCTCCTGCTACTACTCGCTGAAGCGGCACTTCCAGGACAAGCACGAGCAGTCGGACACGCTGTACGTGTGCGAGTTCTGCCACCGTCGCTACCGCACCAAGAACTCGCTGACAACGCACAAGAGTCTGCAGCACCGCGGATCGAGCGGCATGCTGAAGCGCCTGCTCAAGACCTCGGCCATCAAGCACGGCCTGGTCGGTCACCACGCACATCCGCACCACCATGCGCTCTCGCACCCCCGCACGAGCCTGTTCGACTTCACCAGCGAGCTGGGCCAGCCACCACCGGGCATACAATAGGATCTACGTTGGAATGCAATTTTTTAGAGAATAGACATATATATCTTTTTGGCAAATGCCGTAGGAAACCAGCTACAAATACTTTGCCCATGGTTTTAAATGTTTTTTTTATTATTATTATTTCTACACAATGTGTGTGAGACGTTGTCCGCCTCAGGCCACAGGCTGGCTATAGGCCAATTGTTTCAGGCCCGGACTCTCACACTCAACTAGTTATTAGACACAATTTTTTTTTTATATTTTTTACGGCTTAAATTGTATGTTTAAATTAAAAAAAAAAAAAAACAAAAGCAAAAGCAAAAACAAAAATGATGCGCTGCTCTCCATCTACTTAGTAGTTGAAGCATCGAACATATCGCTGCTTCATGTGCAATACCTCAAGAACATTTTCTTTACAAGCGCATGCAATAATATTGTGTAAATAAGCTGGATAAGCATGCCCCTTAAAATTACAATTTACATTTACAACCAACAAACTCTGCGTAGTTTCAATTATTAACATATATTTTACAAACACTTATTAGCATTAGTTCTTTACGTTAACGATTAAGCATAACGACATTAATTACAATTAACGCGTTTTCACAACAACAAAAAGGGAAGAGAGTGAAGGACTAAAGCCAATCTAAAGAGCTGGGCAAGCAAATCCCCTGGACGAACAATAACAAATAGGCAGGCAGCATAACGAGTGACTGCGATTGTGATCGGGACGAAGCAAGCGAACAATTTGCAGTATATAATCGGCACATATCAAGGCGTATACGCAGTATTCTCCTAACAAAGCTTAGAGGAATCAAATACCACACATAACATATGTACATCAAATTCAATCGATCCTCGAACACAATTCATGCACTCAATGCTATGAACCGTTTCAGTCGCCCTAAGCTAGCCCACAATTGCATTGGCCAATTTCTCGTTGTTTATTCATTTTTTTTTAGCTTTTATTTAGTTATAGCTTGCCCCTAGTTTCCAAACAATTCTCTAAAAGGTCATATTCCAAAAACAAAAACAACAACAAAAACAAAAGAAAACCAAGAACAACCATATGGCGTCAAGCTGCATATAAATGCATTTTTTTTAAATAAACATATTTGAACGTAGTTTTAAGGACAAAAGTAAATGTATTAAAACTAAATTAATCTACCACTAACACAGGAATGTTATAAATATGCTAAACATGGAAGTAGAGAGAAAAATGATGAAACAAACACAAAGTAAAACGTTATCAGGGATATAAATATCAAGTATGTAGTCTTAAGTCTTTTTTTTTTACACTACACGTAAGGCAAATAATCAGAAATTGAAGAGGAAATTTTTTTGAACACGTTATGTATTTGTACGTGCATATTTACATACATATGTACATACTTACATACACAACAGAAATATTGAAGAAAGCAAAGGCATATGTTTGTACTATACGACAGTAATGAAGCATTAAATAATACATATGTGATTTTTATAAGCCGCAGACATTTTTACAACCTAACGCAAAAGGCAAAATATTATAAACCTAACTCAACATGAAAACGAAAAGTTTAATGAAATTCAAATTGTAATTGAAAACGTAAAACAAAAACGCAACAAACAAAAACCGCAAAGTAACTCAGTGATTTTCTACCAGTGAAGTACAAATATTCAGAAATTAAAATAAACAAAGAATAATAAAAATATTGCAACGTAAATTATAACGAAAAACAAAAAAAAATTAAGAAAAATAGTTTGTTTAAATTTGTAAAGCAAAGCCAACAAAGCAACTTAACAGCTGGGCGAAGTTTTTGTTTGATCGGCCGAAAAATAACTTTGCGTAAAAGGTAAATGATGAATTTAAATCATAGTCTTGATTTGATAACCCCCATTAATATACCATTAATATATATTGTATGTACATATAAGCTTAATAAAAACGGAAATGAGAATAATACAACACACAAAACAAAACAATACAATACAAAAGAAAACAAAACAAAACAAACTGAGGTGTAACAAGATTTTACATTTTACAACATACACTTACTTATGAGCACATACATACTAGTACATATGTATGTTCTAGTACATATATTTTACATACACAATGAAAAACCAAACGGACAAAAAAGCAAGCAAGGAAAGCTATGAAAAAAAGGCAAGTGCCAGATAGAAAAAGAACTCAAGAACTGCCCAATGCAAAATACAAAATACAAAATCCAAAACAAAACAAAACATAAAGCGTAAATTGTAATTGTCCAATTGTTATTTAAACATATCCGTAAAATGTCTCAGGAATTACTAACTTAAAATATTAGAAAACAAAAAATTCTGTAAGTTCAAACATAAAAGTAGTACGATAGTTCATCTTATGTGTATGCATACTTTGTATTTTAAATCAAACAAAAAACAAAAAAAGAAACTAACATGCTGTTTTACAACAAGAATGTATTCAAAGCATTGGGGATACTCGTACTCGTACTTGTACTTGTGTCACAATAACATTCATAACAATATGTGCATTTGTATGTCTATGAGAACTTCGTTTATAGCAATCCAATAAAAAATTATTGCGATCGATTTGCGGTTAATACACAAAAATGCTAATTATTCAGGCATTCTCAACAGGATATGCAACAGATGCAAGTCCGCCAAAAAATTGAAATAAACCAGAGCACTATAGTCTGTCTGGCAATATTCAATACTGAATTTGTAAACTGCACCTCACCACTGTCTCAGAGATCGAAAACCTCGATTGATAAAACTATGAGAACTAAGCAATGTATGTCAAAGAGTCTGTCAAACTGTCAACCATCTGTATTCTTCATACTTTACTCAATGCCAATCGGTAGAGTTTGCAATAACTTCACCTCTCCAGTTGAGCTGCATTTAAATGAATATTCCATCCATATCGATACACATGCATGTCAAAAATGTATGAGCATTGATAGAAAAGATAAGCAGACCTTGCATATATTGTCCACAAATATACATACACAATAATACAACCTATTCATATACAACGCAATTAATCTGTGTCGAGCCTTAGACGATCATGTTCACATGGCAACAAACATTGCGAAACAATATTCTACCTCTGGTGTGAGCGGTTTTATAATTTTAATTAATTTATTGAAACTATCTTGTACTATTATCGCCTAATTTGGAAAAGCAACAAATAATCTTCGGTCCTAATCATGGCCATATATAGATACATAACATATATGAACCTACATACATATATCTCTCTGCCTCCGTCTCTCTGGACTTCTTGCTTAAATCGATTATAAATTATTTTGACATTTTTTTAGTTCGTGCATTATAAATATATATTTATTTTTAAAATTTCTCATTCGTTCCCATTTTGCTTTAAAAAAGAATCGAAAAATAATGCAAATGAAAAAAAAAACAAAAAACAAAAAACAAACTGTGATCTACAAAATCTTTGTGTGAATTAAAAAGTTAACATTTTTGTTTTCTTTGTACAAAATTATATTTTTTGGATGTTTTATTTAATTTATATTTACCAAATAAATTTACGATGCAAAATTTTTGTTTAGGTACTCTTAATAACTGTGAATGCAAAGAAACAAACTTTTGTATTATTTTTTGTGAATTTTTTTCTATTTACCTATGTATACCTAAATATACATGACTAATTGTTTATATTTAATTAAATTTATTCAAAATTATACTGTTTGGAATATGTTAAAATAAAAAATATTCTTACAAAAACAAAAACACACACACACCCACAGTTGTTTCAAATATAACAAAATTTGCTTGACCGATTTCAATTTTTATGTAATTAATATTATTTCATTGGAATAGACTTTTGACCGCTCAATACCTAATTTAATAGACATGCCAATTTCACGCGTTTGCATTAATTCTCATATACTTAAGTTTGCTTCTGATTGTGAGTAGCCAAAAAGCAGCCAATAATGTGGTTTATAAACAAACAAGCAAGCAAATTGATGAGAAAACATATGCAAAGCAAACAAAACAGAAATAAATACAAAATAAGACGGCTTATAAGTAACGTGGTTGGCGTGTTGGAGTACGAAGCTATGCCGACAACTTCAACTTATAAAATGTTAATCATTTTACAAAATATCTATGTAGTTGTTAGTTTAAACTTTATACTCGTATATATATTTAAGTAAATGTATAAATACATGTACGAACGCAGATATATGAGCATACAAATGTGTACATTGTATGCATGTATGCGGATATAAAATTGCGCACTTTTACCCTTAGATTAAAAATACACATGTGCATATGTATTCTTCGTATTTACATACATATTTATTCAAGGCATAGCCCATATCATAAGGGCTTAAGTTGGGGCCATAAATAAATACTGAATACTTAGTCAACGATAATCTTTATTAACAAATACATACATACCACACTGAACAATATACTTATTTTTAAATTCATCTCTTAAGCCAACGCCCCAAACAAAACCAGAAGACAGCCAACTCTTAAAAGTTACTGAGGAGTGCCCCACCCCCTTTCTTACATCAATAATTTAAACATCTGAATGCGAAGTTTTTTTTTTCAAATTCATCTAAATCGCAAAATTAATGTTGAAAATGCAACGCATATCAAGCTCAAAAACAAAACAAAAACAAAAAAAAACCGAAAAAAAGTTAATCTAACAGAAATGAGACAACATTTAGATAATTGAAAATTATTAGTCAAAATTATATATATTTATTATATACAAAAAAAAGAAAACAAATAAATTTTAAACTGTGCTGTTCAATGATTTAAATTTAACTTTTCGGTATTTAAAAACAAAAATCTGTGATTACCTACAAAATTTAAATAAACAACAAAAATTTAATGTATAGCACAAACATGGTGACACTACCATCTTTATACTTAATAGCTACAAACGTAATACAAATTATAAATCAAATCTTTCACGAACTCTTTTGGATTTTACTTAATAAATAATTTAAATTGCATAAGCAAAAGAAAATTATATGGCAGCATACCAATTATTCAGGTTGAAGTACATACATATATTTATGTATGTAAAGTGTTATGCTGTTAAATGTTAATAATATCATGCAGTTGCATTTTCCAAGACTTTGGCTTCATTAAAGATACACTTTTCTATAGCGAAACTGAGACATACCCATGTATGTATTTTTAATAATCCTAACATTTCAGCGCATGTCCCGCAATATATTCTACTGCAAAATAGTTTTAAAAACAAAACAAAAACAAATATATATATATATATATATATATATATATATACTATATATGGATATATGTATATAAATATATAACATACATATATTTAATTTTTTTTAGATTTTACTAGGATAATTAAACTGTAATTTCGAACACTTTGAAAGTCCGAATTTATAGAAAAGAAATATATTACAAATGCATTACCAACAATTAGCAAATAAATTGCACACACATACCAACAAAAACAAAAAAAGAAAAGAATTTCGTATACATATACGTTTGTATACGTATAAACAAAATAATTTGTAATTTTTTTATTATCAATATATGTAATGAGAAACAAAATAAAACAAATTGGAAATGGAAACAAAGCATGACGCTCCCGAAAACAAAGATATGGATTATGAATCGGTATGAATCTAAACGAAGTCGAAATCAAAACTGTGACGAATATGTACATATGTAAGTATGTAGTACTTACTACTACATGCAATTAAAAACTACGAACAAGGGGCAGTTGAAGTCGAAAAGTACGAGTATGTGTGTTGAACATAAAGAAGATGAAGAAGAAGACCAGAAATTATGTATGTTGAAGTAATATTAACCACATTTTAATTATTGGAACAAAACTAAATGAGCAACAAAAGCGCAAGAATGGATATACATAAATACATATACATCCATATATGTATGTACATTTATATGAACGAACGTATATATGTATATGCATGTATGTGTATATATATATTCATATAAAATATTATTACAATTACATGTATACAAAGAAACACACAAATTATAAATAAAAGTTCAAAAAATCTCAAAATGCACAAGTGTCTTATTTGTTTTTGGAACTGCGAATTCAGCCATTTGATGCCACTGTCATCAAGCAGGCACAGAAAAAGTAACTATTTTAATTTCGTACATTTTGGTAAAAATATATGTATCATTTACATTGTCATCATACTTGCTTTTCAACAGGCTTTGAAACCTATTCAAACATTTTCTTTTTATTTTTCTCATATTTTTGAGTTGGTTTTACATTTTAAAATAAAAATGTTTCTAAGCATTTGGTTTTAAATGCCCCTAACATTAGATATATTTCTGGAAGCGTTAGAATTGGTAAGTAAAAACCAGAAAATAAATATTTGTCGTGCTATTTCATATAATTAACGCTTACATTTCAAGCAGCTCGCTTTAAATTTGTGTTTGAACATATAATTATTTTGTTAAATAAAAATGTAAATAACACTTATCCAAAAAAAAAATAATACAATTATTCAAACAGCGGTTAGCTGTAACGGAATATCGTTTGAAATATATTTGCCAGGGCGTCTAATGTTTATTTTTATTGAATTGTATCGATAGTCAACTCACTCGATATTTACTCCGTATCAGCGTTGCCAGATTTGGCTATTTTGCACTACCTAAAACTAGAAACCACTCAATTCAGTAGGAGCCTGTTATTTTGACTGTTTCACAAAAATAATTAGCTCTTTCGAAAAGTTTTATTATTTTAACATATTTATTAAT
Source organism: Drosophila immigrans (assembly GCA_963583835.1). NCBI lineage: Eukaryota > Metazoa > Arthropoda > Insecta > Diptera > Drosophilidae > Drosophila > Drosophila immigrans. The sequence continues at coordinate 498,477 of OY757144.1, forward strand.
TTGAAGTCAACTAAAACACAGTTGACATCAACATTAATTGAATGTTTCGATACAAATATACCATGTCTAACGCCCAGTGTGACCGAATTGTGAACTTAAAAAAAAAAGTGGTTGTTTCCATGGCAATTTTAGGAAATTTGTGCAAAATTGTTTCGCGCTCGCAATGCTAGTTCTGGGACTTAAAATCCCAATAGCTATTTTGATTTCTTTTGACGTTCCGAATAAGTGGATTCAAAAGATTGGCAAATCGGAAAGTTTTGATGTGTCGAAGAGATTGACATTGACCACATTTTGGGAACTTTCGTGATGAAGAAATATCAACAAATAATTAACTTTTACAAAATTATATTATTTTGTTGTTAAAAGGAACGGCATTTTCATTTACTAATTTTACAAAAAAAATCTAGTTATTTTTTGTTGTTGGCCTATTCTGGTATTAATGACCAGCGACAGTTGGCAACACTGTACCGAACACAGCTTTTCAGCAGAAGGATGGAACAGATGTTGACGTCGGACTGTTATCATGAATTGGAGCAAAATATTAAAACTGATGTGAAGCAAATCGATGAATATTTACGTGGTGGCATTGCCATCGGCCGAATAACCGAATTAATCGGCATGTCTGGCACGGGAAAGACACAAATGTGGCAAGTAATTAAAGCAAATAAGTATTCAGCTTTCCAAACTGAATTTTAGTTTAAAGCTATGTTTGAATGTGCAAATACCGAAAAATATTGGCGGCTTGGAGGGCAAAGCTTTATACGTAGATACCAAGAGGGATTTCAGTCCCGCCAGGCTGCAAGGTTTGTCATAATAATAATATGAATAATAATTGAGAGCTTTTTAAAATATTTAAATATCAATTCCTGCAGAATTGGCAATTGACATGGAGCGTCGCTTTTTACATGCAACCTTAGGAAACTTTAAAACCAAGAGAATGCTGGAAAACGTTTACCATGTAAATTGCCCAAGCCCAGCTCAGTTAATCGCTTGCATCTTCAATTTACACAGATATGTCAATTACTGGACCGATGTAAGTTTCTACGGTAATTTAAAAATGCATCTTACCAGCGACTTCTATGCAGATCAGACTGATTGTCGTCGATTCATTGGCATTCTCCATACGAATGCTGGAGAACGTCTCAGAGCGCACACAGCTGCTTATGGAGCTACACGCTTATATGCGACAGCTTCTTACTAAATTCTCTGTGGCCGTAAGTTTGTACAGTGAAACTGTTGAATATTGGGTTATCTATATGTATTATCTCGCAAGGTGGTGCTCACTAATGAGCTGGGCTACTATAAACACAGGCGCAAATGGGAGCAGCGCCCGATCTTGGGCAATCAGCACACGCTTTTGATAAACGAGCGCATTTGGCTGACTGGCGAGGGCTACTACATAGGCAAGACGCTGAAACACCGAAAATTGATTGCCAGCATTAACGCGAGGAGTGCATAAGACAATAATATATTTACCATAAATAAGTAAATGGTGAAAGCTCGCATCTGAATCCATTATATGCAGTTCATATTTTTTCTTTTCTGTCCCGCCAAAAAGTGATGCTGTCCAAATAAATTCTGAAAATACAGAAAAAATACGTATTTGTAAGTATTTGTCTTTTTAACCTTCCACCATGGTCACACTCACAAAAATAGTTGAGACAAAATTCGGTTATTAAGTGCAAGTGATGAACACTATTTAAATAACTCTAATATTATCAATAAAATGCCTTAAAATTATATTTTTCTGCTGGTGGAATTATGTTTGGACATATAGCGCGCAATTTGCATTCTTGCTCAAAATGTTCTTGCTAAAAATACCACACTAAGCAGTTTGCAGTATTCGTCCTACGCTAATTACATGGTCACACTACACGGGGCGTACATTAGTCAATAAGTGAGCACGAAGACAGTGGGGCAAAAAAAGAAAACAAATAGTGCAATAACAAAGTATTAAATATGGCGCAAGCGAAGCCACCGCAGCCAAAATTCCTGCCGCGCATGGACGGCGCAGCGTCAAACAGTTATGTGGCCACGGCCAGCGGAAATCCCTTCGAATCGGACGAGGAGGAGGAGGAGGAGATATTTAGCAAGCGCAAGATGACTCTGAATGTGCCGAGCAACTGCGCCGGCGACTTGATGCACTTGAACGTGTGCAACAACTGGTTGGTCTGCACGCTGGCCGCGCCCCAAGGACACTGCAACCTGCTGCGCTTCTTCCTGCCCCGCGCCATTCCCCCCGGCCGTGAGTTGTTCTCTGACATTGTTGTAACCCGCTTAACTCGCAGTTCCTTCACACAGAGGTCGTGCTGGACAAGTATCTGAGCGGCTATAAAATCACGAACGTGTTTCAGGACAACACGGGGCATCATCTGCTGATTGCGCTGGTGCCCATGCAGCCCGGCGTCTCCTCCGACTTTCTCTACGTGCACAGCAGCGAGACCCCCAAAGCCCAGCAGATGAAGGTGCGACGCATTGAGAAGTTCAAGGACCACGAGATCACCGCGGTGGCCTTCAACACGTACCACGGCAAGGAGGCGTCGACGGGCGCCATTCTGCTGGGCACCAGTCGCGGCCTCATCTTCGAAACCGAGCTGGGCACGACGACCGGCGACAATACGCAGCGCAAACAGCTCTACGATCTGGGCCTGGGGCTCAGCAAGTACCCCATCAACGGGCTCGAGGTGCTGCGGCTGCCCAACAGCAATCGCTGGATGGTTGTGGCCGTTACTCCCGATGCCATATATTCGTTCGAGGAGACGCTGCGGCCTGAGGAGCGTTCGCTGCAGCCCATCTTCAGCAGCTACGTGAACGGCGAGCGGGAGCCGCAGTGCGAGAAGCAGAAGACGGATCTCAGCTACTCGCTGCTGCGCTTCTTTGCGCCGCCCAACAGCAAGTACCCCAAGCAGTGGGCGTGGCTCTGTGGCGCCGGCATTCGGATTGGCGAGGTAAGTTGTCCGCTCTCTCGTTGCCCACTTGGTTAATCAACTACAGTCAACTACAGCTCTCCATCGACGCCAGCAGCAAGGCGACGCTGCTGGGCGACACTTTGATCAATCTGGAGTTCGACAAAGTGAAGCATCTGTCCTACGACGAGCGGCGCACCATTGTGCCCAAGTCCTTTGTGCTCACCGAGTACCACGCGCTGCTGCTCTACGCCGACCACATCAAGGCCGTCTGTCTGCTCAACCCGGAGCTTGTCTACCGCGAGGTCTTCGACGAGCAGCGTGTGGGCAAGCTGCTGAACATCGAGCGCGACGTCGTGACTGGAATCATTTATGTGTACACAGACAAAGCGATGTTCACGCTGAAGATTAGCCGCGAGGAGCGTCACATTTGGCGCATCTACTTGGCCAAGGGCCAGTATGAATTGGCCACTGCGCATGCTGCCGAGGTGCCCGAGCATCTGCAGCTGGTGCTGGTGCAACGCGCCGAGGCGGCGTTCAAGGAGGGCGCCTACGAGTCGGCCGCCAACTACTACGCGGAGACCGAGGAAACTTTCGAGACGGTGTGCTTGAAGTTCATGGTCTTGCCGGATAAACGACCGATCATTAACTACGTTAAGAAGCGTCTGTCGCGCTTAACCATGGGCACGCATGAGGCGCAAGCGGAAGCTGTGAAAGCGCTGGTCATCTGGCTGATAGATTTGTATCTCACGCAGATGAATATGCCGGGCAAAGAGAAAGCCTGGCGCCAGGAATGGCAGGCGGAGTACGACGAGTTCATGCGTGAACCGCCAGTCCTGGCGTGCACCAGTCTGCATCGGGCTGCGGTGCAGCAACTGATTGGCCAGCACGCCGATCCGCATAACTTGGCACAGTTTGCCATCTCCATAAGCGACTACGAGGAGGTGATTGGCCAACAACTGAAGGCTGAACGCTATGCCGAGGCACTGCAAACGCTGAGCAAGCAGAGTGATCTGTCGCTATACTACAAATATGCGCCGCAATTGATGCAACATCTGCCGAAGCTCACCATCGATGCGCTGATGGCACAAGGCGCCAAGCTGGATACTGAGAAAGTGGTGCCCACGCTGCTTGTGATTGATACGCAGGAGCAGCGTGAGCAGGTGATTCGCTATCTGGAATTCGCCGTCTACAAGCTGAACACCACCAACGATGCCATCCACAACTTTCTGCTGCATCTGTATGCCCAGCACGAGCCGAAGCTGCTCATGAAGTATCTGGAGATACAGGGGCGGGATGAGACATTAGTTCACTACGACATTAACTTTGCGCTTAAGGTCTGCACGGATCTGGGTGTCAAGAAGGCGTGTGTCTTCCTGCAGTGCATGCTGTGCATGTGGACAACCGCGGTGGACTTGGCGCTCGAGTTTGACATGCAGCTGGCCAAGGAGACGGCGTCGAAGCCGCAAGACAACGAGACGCGTCGCAAACTGTGGCTGCGAATCGGTAACTATATTGTGGAAGCAGTAGTAGCATTGTACTCCTCAAACCGGGCCAAAATAAAAAGATATTGGCCTTGCCTTATTCATTAATCCCTCCCACTCCTCAGTAGATCAGGCAGCACAATAACCTATACGAATACTAATTAAATTAATATTGCATTGCAGCGTATCATGACATTAAGGGAACCAACGATGTTAAGAAGGCGCTAAGCCTGCTGAAGGAATGTGATTTGCTGCGAATCGAAGATCTCCTGCCGTTCTTCTCCGACTTTGAGAAGATTGACAACTTCAAGGAGGCCATCTGTGATGCTCTCAGAGTAATAAGCAATTTATCAATTCATCTCTCTTAGAGTAACTAATGAATTTCATCCAACGAACAGGACTACAACCAGCGCATACAGGAGCTGCAAAGAGAAATGGCAGAGACCAAAGAACAGTCGGATCGTGTGTGCAAAGAACTTAGCCAGCTGAGTGGCCACAGCATTAAAATGAAGGCACAGGATACGTGTGACATTTGTGATTTAATACTGCTAGTTAAGCCCTTCTTCGTATTCATCTGCGGCCACAAGTTCCACAGCGACTGCCTGGAGAAGCAGGTGCTGCCCATATTGAGCAAGGAACACAGTCGTCGTCTGGCCGTGCTAAAGCAGGAGATGGAGGCGCTTATGGCGCACACAATTAGCCTGGCTAATCATACAGCTGAACAGCAAAAGAAACGAGCCGATCTCAAGGCGGAAATCGAGGAAATACTGGCTGCCGATTGTCTCTACTGCGGCCTGCTGATTGAGACAATCGATCAGCCGTTTGTCGACGATTGGGATCAAGTGAACGTTGAGTGGGAATAACAGAAAGGGAAATGAAAACGAGGGTGCGTTGTTGCATCCTACGCATGTATGTATATCTAGAGCATTTATTAATAAATCTGCCGGGGACAGTAAATCAGCATTATTTGTATTCACTGACTACAAAATTAAGATGCGTCAACAAATATAGCATTAAAATCCTTGCCTATCCGTCATGACTTTGGAAATATTGAGTTTTATGCATTATCTTCAAGTATTATAATTAGAAATGATTCTATTTAAGCCATTCCACAATCATTTGATCTTGAGCAAGCAAAATTGGATGAAAATAATCATTATTTCTGTGTGTTTATTGTTATACCTAGCTTTTACAGGGTTCGTGTTTTAAAATATAATTTGTTTCTGCCTTTAATACACGATAAGGACCTGCAATAATAAAATTGTGAAGCAATTCACACAAAAGTCGTACTTTGAAAGCGAGTTTTATGTTGAATCTCGAATCATTACTTTCCATTTACATTTCAAATATTATATACATTGAATTGCCTGATCACTAATGTGCGAAGCAAATCATTACATTCGCAATATAATAATATACTACATAAGTATTAACGTTGACTAATCATAATATTGTTGCTTGCTTGACTCATGGCTCGATTGAACTCTTGGCAAGAGTGCTCTTTTTAAGTGTTGTGCGTTCTTGCTATCGATCGATCAGTCAACTATCTGCATTCGCAGCTCGTTGGTGACGAAGGACATGACAGTGCTGAGCACAGCCTGGTAAATCGAGGCGTTTTGCGTGATGAGGGGCAGCAACATGACCACGTCAGTGGGATGAATCTCGGCGACAGCCTTTGAGACATGTTGCACCAGCATTTCACGCTGCCTGTCCGTCAAATCGTTCAATATCACTTCGCCCAGCGGTCTAAACGTGCCTGATGTGATAACAAAAGAACAAAGGGGTATAAAACTATAAACTTATGGTGAATACAAAAACCACTGACCACTGGTCATCTTGTAGGCAGCAATGCCGCCAGCTGCGCCGCCAACTGCCAACCCCACAGGCCCCATTAGCATGCCGCCAGCAAAGCAGCAAGCAGCGCAAATCGCGGTTCCCTTTCCGGACTGCTTCACGGCAACGCGGACGTTCTCCTCATCGGCCACAATGGCAATCGCCTCCATTAGCTCGCGGGTGTCGATGGGCATTTTGTTTGTTTTTCTCTCGCGTCTACTTTAATGTTGATCAGTATCAGTATTATGTTTGCCTGTGACGTATTATCGGTGGGTTATTGTCGCGTCAGGGTTCAAAGAACATCTATTAATGTATCAATGATTTCAAGAAAGAGACCGAGATACTAGTCATAAATACGCGTTATAAAGTTGAGCCAAACAAGATCTGCACAACCAGTGTGACCGCAGACCGTAGCAGCTAAATATACCAAATAGGTACAAGTATTTCGTGAAAATACTGCACAGCAGTGCGGTGCTTTGCCACTTTTAGTCCATTTTATGCGCTTGCTTTGGGTGTTTTTTTTTAAATCGCGTTGCCATTGTTGCCTTCCATTGTTGTCGATAACATTTTGCCTTTTTTAGACGACTCTTCTTTTGTTATTATTTTGATTAAATTGCAAACTGACTTAAGTGTATTTATAGTTGTTATTATATAAATTTATTGCCAGCATCAACCTTAAGAATTATTTGCAATTCTTGTGGGCCGTCAATTTATTAATGCGCAGCGCAAGTAAATAAATAAATGCATTCAATTTGATAACAATGTGATCCTGTGCCTGTGCCTGTGACTGTGCTTTGGTCGTTTTAAATATATTTGCCAATTACCATCGTGTACGTGCTCTTCCCGCAATGCAATGATCGCCTCTAAACAACATGTAAGTAAAATGCGCATACGCACTTTATATGTACATATAGATTAAATATAAACATATGTACATACACATGTACATATGCATAAATACATAATACACATGTTTATTTGCACGTACATCAGATTGTGGTGCATATAACGCTTTATTGGATGTTTACTGCTTGCCTGATTCACTAGATTAACACAGACACAGCTCATAAGGCTCATTAACATTGATCACCATACACACACACGTTAGTACCCACTGTACATATGTGTACATACATATACATCATACATATGTATATGCATCTACAGTGGCGAACTAAATTATTCGCACAAAAAACCTGTTCAATTTCCTGACCAATTACCTCCCACAAAAATATTGAAATAAAATTGTTAAACATTTTTAGAAACATTTCAATTAGGATACAATTTTAAAAACTCAATATAATGCAAAAATAACGGTATTTTTTAAACCGATTATGCTAAAAAATAATCAATTTCTTATTTCCATTTTTTTGCCACTTAAACTGATTTCTGATTATTTAGCATACAATATTAAATACTTTAAATAAATAATTAAAACACCCTATTAATATAATAACTTATACATATTTTGTATTGTTATTTCTACTTGTAAAAATTTGAAAAAAAATATTATTTTGTTCCATAATAAATTTTGTAAATTAAAAATCGATAGAATTGCCATTATATTCATAAATTGATTTGTGATTATTGAGCATACAAAAATAATAAATAGCCTCTTTATCGAAAATTAGCGAAGCCTATAATCCACAATCGCGGCTAATTCTACTAATTAATTGTTAAATTAGCACTACGATGCTATAGAAGCATATAAATATATTTTATTTGTATATTTGTGTATGTAAACACGATGTGGCTGTGCATTGTTGATTATTTCGAAATGTGAACGCTTGAAATTCTGTTGTTTTTTGAGGAGCGGCCAGCTGAGCACTTTTTGCATCCATACATACATATGTATGCATGTATGTATGTATCGCCTATTTGCATAGTCCCACACGCACACATACATATATGTATATGTATATGTATGCGTATACAAGCAATTCCATTACATCGTATTTAAAGAGGGGGCGACATCCACAGCCGCAGACTAACCCATGAGCCATAAGCCATAAGCCATAAACCATGCCGTGCCTTTCGCTATCGAATTACAGGCGCTAATTAATTGTGTAAACAGACAGAATGCGGCACATTGCAAGGGTCGTTATCAGTAAACAATATCAATAAACTGTAACAGCCGCTTCTCCTCTTTCAGTTGCTGTTGGTGCTGCTGTTGCTTACTCACGCATGCGCGCGACCCGACGACTTGCCTGCCAAGTTGGAAACAGCTTCGGAGGCATCGCCTTCTGCAGCGCCAACGTCTTCAACAGCAGCGACGACACAGTTCGTTGAGGCGGTTGTTGCCACAACAACAGCAGCAGCGGCTGCGACGCCAGCCGAGCGGCCAGCGGAGGAAACTGCTGCAGCCACCACAACGACGGCTGCCTCACCGCCGGCTGTCCTCTCCACATCCGCCGAAGTGCCCGAGTATCTGAAGAACTGCTTTTATGCGGAGCAGGAGTTGTGCCTCAACTGGCATCAGCAAGACGCTGCATCGGCGGCGAGCAGCAGCGATGCAAACGCCGCCGAGCGCAGCGATAGCTCGGCCAATGGCCAGGAAGCGGGCGACATGCTCGCTGCTCCCGTTGCCGCCGCGGCCACTGCCGCAGCAAGTGATCATCCCACGGAAAACCTAACCCAAGCGGGCAGTCAGGATCGCGACAGTAACAGCTGTCAGTGTCGCGAGCATCCGACGCGAGCCGGCTCCTGGTACTGTTGCAACCTCTCAAGCATGACTATGATCTCAAGCTGTGCCAACATAACGAAGTGGACGAATCTGCATGTGCGTAACCTCACCGCGCCCCTGCTGGATCTCTCCAACCCGATATTTCGCTCGCTGCAATCGCTCGCCATCACAGACGGCAATATCTCGCAGCTGACGCACGCCTTCCCGAAGCACTCCGCGGTACTGCGCTGCCTGGACTTTTCGAATAACAAGATAACGGAAATTGCAGCGCGTGCCGTGAAGGATGTGCCGCATTTGGAGTTCTTTGGCATTGCCAACAACCTGTTGTCGCGCGTGCCGAATCGCAATCAAAACAAGAACTTGCCGCTAGACATTAGGTAAGCACGCCTCCAACTCTTAATGCTAATCAGTTTCTAATCCAAATTGTGGCAACAACAATTTCAGTGGCAACATGCGCATGCTCTGCGAGCCCCTCAACGAAGTCATCTACACGGACTCGTTCATTTTTGTGAACCCGGACCATTCGTTCTGTTTGTATAATGCCACACACAAGTGGTTCAACTCGACGGATCTGGTGTCCGTCAAGCAGCTTGAGAGCATCAAGAAGTGCGGCACAAAGTGCCCATATATACCGGATCATGGCAACTGTTCCTGCAACATATACAACATCATGATAATACAAAACGATCAGTCGAAGACCGTCTGCAATGTGGACTGTTCCAACCTCGGCTTGGTTGAGCTCCCTCAGCAACTGCCTGACAACACATTCACGCTGAACATCAGCAACAACCGGATAAGCAGTCTGGGCGACCACTTCCACACGAATCCCACATACTATAATATCGTGAAGCTGGTGGCCGATAATAATCAGATTTCTTCAATTTACGAATTTGAGGGGACCAAGTTCATTGAGCATTTCCAGCGCCTTTACATGCGCAACAATTCTCTGAGCAAGGTACAGATTAAAACCAAAATTACATTTATGCACGCAGATAAGATATGTATATATTTTGTATTATAGATTCCCGAATACTTTTTAAACAACGCTTTAATGGACACGGACGGACGTCGCATATATCTGGCGGAAAACAGATTACAGTGTGATTGCAATTCGGCCAAAACGCTGCAAAATTGGCTGAAGGAGCGCAGCACTGATATCCCCGACTACATGGACATCAGATGCCGTAATTTACCCCAGAGTGTCATAGAGCTGCAGGAGAGCAAACTGTGCCAGTCGCCGCCCGACTGGACGGACTACATATACTACTTGATAGCAGCTGAAGTTATCCTATTGCTAGCTCTGATCACAAAGGTTTCCTACGACTATTGGGTATTCAAGACGTCCGGCTATTTGCCGTGGCCAGCTAGCAAAATGCCAAAGTTGCCCTGCGACTGGTTGTGCGAATCCTAGACAACAGCAGCAGCTGAATATGCATGTTAAACACATATCCAACTTTTACAACATGACCATGACAGAGTACATCATGTATCGATCGATTTCAATCAATGTGCCTTCTCTAAAATAAACTGTTTTGAATGTCTATATGCCATTAACTAAAAGATTGAAGTCTTCACTCGTCTATGTACATATGTATGTAAAAGCGCGTTAACGAATTTTGTAATATCGAATCTTTTCGGATGATAAACCTAAAATATTGTCTAACTAGTGATTAAGTGAGCACATGTAAGTACAGCTTTGAAGTCAATATACATATCTATGTGTACTCGTACTTTGCGTATGATATTTATTGTTGTGGTTTCTTGTGATTTAAATATTATAATATTTGTTAAGAAAAAAAAGGTATGCGCATTTTTAATTCTTCATCTATGCATGATGATTTCATATTCTTTTTTTGTTTTGTTTTTTGATTTGAGTATTTGCAATGTTTACAATACCTACTACATGTCATTTTACTTTAAGTATTGCTGCGCATATTTTAGGTTCTGTATATACGTGTGTGTGTGTGTGGGTGGTTGTGTGCGTGAGTGTGCTTTTTATGAAAAACATTTACGTATACATACATACATTCAATACCATTGATTTTGTCGTGTTTGAATTACAATATGTATTTGTTGTTAATTATGGTTTTTCTAAATACGTTTTTGTTTGTTTATTTTATAATACTTTCCGCTTTAGAGTATTTACATACTTTCACATATGTAGTTTCGTAATTCTTATCGCTCTAGTCAATTCTTTAAAAAATGTTTTTCGTTGCGTGACTATTAAATGTATGTTATACATATTCGTACAAATTTGATCAAAATAATTACAAAAAATTAAAGTGCCTTCCATTATTGTAAATATCAATGTGTATATATAAATACATCGAGCGCATCTTTATGTTTCCCTATATGTGTGTTTTGAAAATCTAAAAGTCAATGCAATTATATGAGTAATTTAAATATGATAATCAAAAGATATACAATATTATTTTTAAATTTAAATTTAGAGTGGTTCACAACGTACTGGCTATTTCACCGTGTCTTTTATTTTTCTTTGTTAATTCTGTATGTGAGACAGTTATTGAAACATTATTAATTCCATCAATGTCAAAATCGACGAATGTTATGTCCTAGGTTAACGCACACACATATAAATATATATGCATACACATATATCATTTTTTGTATGTACAACTAAGAACAAGATAAACAAAGTATTATCTAAAATGCTTATTAACATCAGAAGGGTGTTATCATTGATTGGCAGGGCAAGCAGACTTACATACATACATCGATCTATCTGCGATAGGTGTATCATTTACCCGCCGCCATATACATACTACTATATGTATAAACATACAAAGACAAAATACGTAAAATTGCGTCAAAATTTCTTGGAAATGCATTTTAAATTCATATAAAAACTTGGTTTAAGTGCAACAAATTTGTGATTGTATATATGTTATGTATATGTACATTTAATATCTTCTTATTGTACAATTGTGTAATACTGAATTCATAATTAAAATTTCTCCACATACATGTGTCTATATGTACATATGTTAGTGTACGTATAATGCCATATATACTATATATATATATCTATTATGCATATTTAATAAATTATAAATATTTTGATTTGCTAAAAACATGTAAAAACCTATTATTATTTAAAAATAATCAACTATGAGATACATTTCAATTGAAAGTAGTTGCGACTCTATCAACATAATAATTGATTTAACAGAAGAATCTGTATATGAACAAATTGATTTAATTTAGTTGAATTGGAGCAGCCAACTGCAAATACATAAATTTGTATTTATGTGTCAAGAGCTACTTCATCAATACCGATGCTGGAAAATAAATGGACAAAATGACTTTGCTTGATTGCGATGGACATTCATAAAATTATTAAATATCTGTTTGCAAGCCCATTTAATGGATATGCGATTAAACAACAATATATATTTATTCGGTATTCCGAAGTGTGACTTGAGACTCTTCCCAAAAACGAACAACGATAAATGAATAAATGAAATAACAGAGCATTAGCTTATTCAATTAAATGTGTCTTTTGTGTTTTGGGAAGAATTCACCGAATTTGGGTTAAAATTAGCTAGTTTTAAGAGTCTAACAAGATAAACGGATGTACTTAATACTTATTTATGTATTTATATATTTCTTGATGATCTACATATATATAGAACTATCAGTCTCACATCCCATACCAAAATACTATGAAATATATATTAACGTAAATGTGGTAAATAGTATGGTTATATGGTTTTGTGATGTCTTACTGTCCTTCATTGTGTATCTATTAAGTGATCCAATCAACATGTGATCACTGATCAGCAGGCAACATTTGATGCTAAATACGAAGCACACAAAGTGTTCTATATCTTTGTTGGGGAACAATGGCAAAACAGCTGGATACATTTCTGCCAAACACACTGGGTATAATTTATGCATGTATGTGCCACACATATATTTGTTATGATGTACATATGTAAGTACAAATTGATGTACGTTATTGATTTTGATTTGGCAAAGTTCACAAGTACACCCAAAAAACTTGCATACCTATTTATGTGTTGTATATGAATACATATACTGTGCATACTAGAGACGTATGTACGACATTTATGTTAAACATCTAACGAGTACTGTTGACACTTAATTATTTTTATGCTTATTGAGATATTCGTGATATTAAAGAGAGCCAAGGACTTGAAGTCTTTACATGTTGCAGAATGTCATTAGCTGTAGTGAGATATACAGAGAGAGAGAGAGAGAGAGAGAGCGATAGATAGAGAGAAAGAGTGAGATGGACGCTGTATGAGCTAGAGGGAAAAGGGAATCACGCATGCATGTGACAGAGTCAGAGATAGAGATAGAGACAGAGACCGAGACAGAAACAGAGACAGAGATAGTTAAATGTCTATTTTCGTTTCGCTCCACGCCAACTTCCAGTTGTGTTAAAGTATTTCCGTTTCGTAGACCTGCTTGGTGGTCATTGTGCTCCCCCCAGCGGCAGCAGCAGCGCCCGCACCACCCGACAGCCCTGCTACAACAGCACCAACAGCGCCGCCAGCCACACCACCCGTAGCATCACTGATCAACACACCATTTGTGGCCGCAGCAGTCTCGGCCGCAGCCGCAGCAGCAGCAGCGTTGTTCGTCTCACAGGCCAGGTTCAAGGCGGCGATCTTCTGCTGGATGTTCGTCTCGCTGCCCAGCTGCTTGGCAGCAGTGATGTCCTGCGAGGAGCAGGACATGTCCACAGAGGGCAGCTTGCTCATCTGCTGCAGTCGCTGGTATTGTTCCTGCAAGAGCTTCTGCTTCTTCAGCAGCTCCTGGTGGCGCATCTCGAGTGCCACTTGCCGCTGCGCGTGGTCGTTGCCGGACTCGTTGCCGCTGGAATTGTCGCCGCTCGAGGTGTCGACTGCTTCGATGCTGATCATACTATTGTCGCCTGCTGCGGCACCCACTATATTCTGTGGCACATTTGGGCTTGTCGGACTGGCCAGTGGACTGCGTGAGCTGGTACGTGGCGGCGGTGGTGGCGGTATGCGTTTGTGCCCCACTTTCGTTATCAAATCAGCATTACGCTCGGGCACTGGTGGCTTGATGCTGCTGCTGTTACTGTTACTGTTACTGACACTGTTATTGTTACTATTGTTACTGTTACTGTTACTGTTAATGTTGGTGTTAATGTTGGTGTTATTGTTGCTGCCACCGTTGGCGAGACTGTGACCGTCGCTGGCCCGCGGCCCAGCTGTGGGGGGAAACTCGTTGTTGTCCGATTCGCTGGGGAACGAATGCAGGCGACGCAAGCTGCCCACATTGGTGTGCACCATCAGCTGCTGTTGAGATTGCTGATGCGTGAGTGCGCCACGGGGCAGCGGGGCAGCGTTGCCTGCAGCCATGGCCATGACCATGCTGTTTGTGGTTGTTGTCGTGTTCGCCTGCTGCATGTTGATGTTGGCCTCCGTGAAGAGACGCGCCTGGGATATTTGCGTGGTCACTGTGCTCTGCACAGCAGCCTGTGCGCTCTCATCGGATACAGAATCTTCGGGGCGAACCTATTGGAAAGCCACAAAATACACAAATTTAAACTCCTTTCACATAGCGATAGATTGATATTAAGTACTATTCAATTTAAAATACTCATTCGTATTTCACAGTCAAAACAATCGTCTAACAACAGCTCTGGTGCGTTTGACAGAAACGAATCGATCATACAATTTAATTTACTTATTTGATCAATTCCATGTCAAAATAAAGAATGGGAGAAATTAAATTCCAATTTTTAGAGCCCAACTCTTACTGCGCTGTTTATTATTTTATCCTCACCTCGAAAGGTTGCTTTTGTTGCTGCTGCTGTTGTTGTTGTTGTTGAGCAATTGGCTTAGAAAATGTCTTGAGCTCGTCTAGCAGAGCATCGAGTGCGTTTTCGGGTGCGAGTCCCCCGCTGATAGAGAACGACCCCATCCTGGGTGTTGGGATTGGCTACAAAAACAAACAATTGGGCAAACGTCAAATCAATGAATTATGCCTCGGCCATGGGCAACTCAAGAATTTGGATAATACTGCGCATTTATACATACTTACGAGTGAGCTGATATGTATATATGCACTCATGAATAAAGCGTATTCAAAGATACAATTGTACAACTTGTAAAAACCCATCACACGTTAGTGAGTAAAAGAAAACGAAAAGCCGGTGGTGCTTAAATGAGGATATGTCGCATAACAAACACGCATGCTGTGCAAAAAGCAATAAATAATATAATATTTAACACAACAAAAAAAGCAACTCTATGTTGCGATAATCTGCCCTAATTTAAATGAAGAATTGAAGATCTCGAATAACATTCACATATAACATATTACACAACATGCAATATAATAATAATGCAACTCAAATGCTTTCACTCGTATTTCTATGGGTACAATAATAATAAATTTATTGTAATCATAAATCGAAATTAGACAAAGTCAATAGTTAATAACAACATCGCTATACACAATTATACATTAATATTAAAAATTGCGAACATCAAAACATTCGATATTTTCTCAAAAGAAAGGAATGAAAGTTGTCCGATTGAAAAGATTCATTTAGTTTAAGGAAGCTATGTCACATTAAAGAACTCCGCCAAGTTGTAACATAAAGATAGTAACGTAGAGTAAAAACGCAAGCGATGTGAAAGAATATGTATCGCAAACACAATATGGTTTGAAAATAAAGAAGACTTCACCGATTAATCATTTGTATATAATTTGTGTACACGTTTTGCTTAATAACAAATTGTCTTAGAGTATTGACTAATTGTTTTTTTTAAAGGTTTAAGAATGAGGATGTGTCGATACGTAGATGGGTTTTTGTTTTATTGTATGATGATGATGGGTTTGTATGTATAGATGGGTAAAACTTCAAAGACAACAATCGATGAGTGAGAACATAAGTGACTGACTGACTGCTTGCATACATTGATTTTAAAACACTTGGCCTTGGTTCGTTAATATCATTTTAGTTAATTTAATTATTCAATTGACTGAACGCTTGTTTTAAATGATTTTGTGTACATCAACAGGGGTACATTTACATTTTTGCTAATTTAAATTGTTTACGAATATGTACATATGCGTTTTAACTACAACATTTATATGGAAAACTTGTTTTCATTTAACTAGTTTCTTTGGAAAGTTAAGAATTTGGCAATAAAACCCAAATAGAAGAAACGAAAACATAATATAAACATATTTTAAGCACATAAACCTTCTATAAATATGTATGCATCATATACTGTCATATATAGTCTTCGGAACTCCGAAGCTTACTCTTTCCAAAAGTTATACATTTCAAGTCAATTTTATCGGCTTTAAATCAACTCATAAATTCCTCAGATCACAACCATTCCTAGACACACAGCACAGCAGCTAAAAATTGTTTAATTACCAAAATTATAAATCAATGCACTATGTATCAAGAAAGCTTGTTAACTCAAATTTGGACCTCACACACATACATGCAATCTTGCTATTTTATTGTTTTCGTATTCAACTTTTTACGAAAGAGCTTTTTCCAAAAATAAAGTTTTTCAAATAAAAGAAAAACTTCAAAATATAAATACATATCGTCGACTAAATAACAGTTTAGCAATGCAACTTTCAAAACAATATTTTTGTTGGTGAACAAATATTGCAGGTTATTGAATAATTGTTTGGACAGCAGCAAGTGAGACACCCTTTGAAATTGAATGAAATTTATATTACTTTGACATCATTTATGCATGGGGGTGATGGAATTCCGCAAATAAAAGATTCCTACCTTAAACTATTTCTCTGCGAAGCTTTTGTTTTTAGTACTTATAACTCAAACTTTACTGAATGACCGTAAATAAAATAAAAATAATTTTTGATGAAGTATTTGAGAGTTTAGTTTATAGGAGGTTTGAACAAACAGTCGACATTTTTAGATGTGATTAGCACAATTTAAGCTATTATATATATATACAAATATAGGACGTGTGGGAATAGAGGGGAACATGGACAGACCACAGACAAAAACAAACAAACCAAATATAAAATGCACATTAGATCACACGACCAGTGGTGAAAAGTTGAAAAATAAAATTTGCTCATTTAATTATCTGAGAATAAGTATTTAATATTTGTATTATTGTTTACGATGGCACGGTGACCGAAGTTAAGACTGAAACTGTTAACACTTTCAAAACATATATTATAAATGTGTCCATTTGAATTACCTCGATTACTTGGTTTTTTCAATTACCTTTGTGTTGCCTACACTTTGCAATCATTTGGCTAGTGATTATATAGAATTGGCGATCTATTAAAGCTTGTGTGTTGTACAATTACTCGGGAGCACTTTGAAAATGATTTAATCAGTTAAAAAATGTTCGTTTAAGAGTCTCATTTCAATTAATTAGCACTGAACATAGAAGAATAAAGAGGAGTATAGCCCAGAGGCCAGCATTGCACCTACAGTGAATGCCAACAAAAACCAATAAATCCCCTTTTGGAAAGCATGTTAAGCACACACATTTATATGTAGTATACACATAAGTTTATATTATATATGCATGTAACTAATGATAGTTGCAGTTGGTATGTGTGTTTTGGGCTTATGGATAGCTTATTATGAGTTTTTAATATGGTTTCGAGTTTAGTATTAGTTTTATAGAAGTTTATAGCAGTAGTAAGTAGTATACAAAAATATAAACTAGTTATGTTTAATGCGGAGCAAATAATGTTTAGCTAAAATAAAATTGACATAGTTTTATGAGTTCATCTTTTTAAAAGGGTTTTTAGTAAAGATTTTTTGTTTTTTTTTTTTTTTTTGGTTTTGGTTTTATATTTTCAGTCATTACTCAGTAATTGCCTCTTTGAAGTTAGAACTCCATCGCCAGTTAAACTATGTGGTTGTAGTTGTTGTTGTATACGATATCAAAATTGTTAGTTCCAAAAAAAAGGCAAGAAGAAGAAAATGAAATCACTAGGTAAACCTCATTTAATAAGACTTGTAACTTTGATTGGTGTTTTGTCATCATATGAATATATGAATGGCGTGTTAAATACGTAAGACATTTTTCTTTCAAAAAACAAAAAAAAAACTCTTTTTCCGGATCGTTATTGTTGATTAATACCCAATAGGCAGCAGCTTAATTATGCAAGGAAACTGATCCGATATTCAATATCTCTATTTTAATTATATATTGATCACTAATAGCCAATTGTTATATTTTTTTTTTTGAAAACTATCAAAACAATAGGGAAATAAGAGTGCCGTCACTTGATGAACCAATTTTGAATTAAATTCTTGAATACTTCCTGATTAAAATGAAAAGAAAGAATCGTCAACAGCCAATGCAAATGTAAGTATAAGAGCTCATTTATTAGAATTGTCATCTGTAATTAGGAATTAAAAATGTCATGAACTGTCCAATTTGTCAAGGTTAATCTTTTCAAACATTTACTTCCGTCTCTAGTATTAAATACCATGAAAGTCACAATGGTTGTTCAATTTGTATATTGAAGCCCTAAGATAGTACTTGTATTTATTGAGAAAATCCATTCTTTCAAAAGTCGGTGTGCTCTAGTTTGTTTTGAAACAACTTTCAAAAGAAGCTTTAAAAATGCCCAAAAACGAAAGGAACATAAAATTAAAGGTTTGCAATTTGCATGTTTTCTTAAGAAACAAACATCATAAAATATAAACAAAATGTAATTTAAAACAATTTAGTGTATGGAAGCTAAAATCAACCTCAATTTTTTGGTATTACCATGTATCTCAAATATATATACACAATCGCTTGACTAAATTGAAATGATGTATGCGAAAAATAATAAATTTGGTACTACATATTATGAAACTCATGGAACTTTCATTAATTTGACCACAGCTGCGTTAAATGTTAAGTTATTTTAAGTAAGATATTTTTAATAAATTTACCAAATATTTCATGGTCTTATTTTCATTTAACAGACAGAGATATAAGGCACAAAATAGTTGCTCTGTGTTGTTATTTGGTTAGACTGATCAAGAATGATATAGTATATAGTATTTACAACGTCGTCATGTTGTGCGTTTATATCGCTATAAATTATGGATAATTAGATCATTTCTAGAATGTGCAAACTCGAAAATTCCGAAAATTTCGCAAACAATGAAAGTAACCTGTTAAGTACTCTATGCAAAATTCGTACGTTTTATAAGTCTGCGACTTTTACAATATTTAGCAAGGATACTAGTGTGCAATAAAATGCATGTTCTAAAATTAAACTTAGCCAATGCAATACTTCTTTCGGTCAAAAGCAACTAATTTTTGTCATCGAAATTATACAAACCAAAAAGTATTGTTGTAACATTAGTATACGAATACGTAATAATTATGTATGGCATGGTATGAAAAGGTGTTAAATGCGTAAAAGTAGCATTGGCAATTCAGCCCTAGGTGTTTTTTTTTTTTTTTTTTCGTTTTTGTTTTGCAAAGTTAGCTTAGTAAGTGTTTGTTTTTCTCTCTAAGAAGCGTTGCTTTGATTACCATCATTGAACTCACCTTGTCGGGAACAGATATATCTGTTGAACGCAAGGACTCTTCAGTTATTGGCGGCTCATTGGGTGGTAAGCGTTGTTCCTGAACGCTAGCCAAACTATTAGTTAAATTCGAAATAATGAATAAGGCAAATGGAGTAGTAAGAAATATGGCTGACAAACCGTTTAAGTGTCACCAAGGTGCCCGTCAGTTTTTTGCAACGACGCAATGCCGACTCCAAGCGGTCCGGCTCTTCTTTTAGGAACTTTTCTTCTCGCACCACTTTCTCCATCTCGTTGGATAAAATGCAACGCAATCCATTCGAAAGTGTCGGAAACTTGAGCTTGAGTTCAGCAACAGTTTTGCTACAATAAAAAGGAATTTTGATAATTATCAACAATCGATCCATCAATCATACGCACCTTGCGCGACTTAAAACTAATGCCATATCCTCCACAGCAGTCATATTGACACGTGTCCGTCGATTGATGACTTCGCCACGTAGATTTTCCACCGATCCCTCCAAATCGCTGAGATCCTTTTCAAGTCGTATGACTTCCTGCTTGTACAATTCTTCCTCCCTCGATATGCGCGTGGTATCCTGATCGCCTTGCCCCCAAAAGCTGCCGCTGCTCGCCAACAGCGTGGCACGAATGCGCATAAATGTGCTTTTGATGTCCTCGCGCACGGCAACCGATTGAGCCTGCGATAGTCGCCTCAAGGTGCGCACTTCCATGCGCAAGTCCTTGGCCTTCTTTTGCAGGCCGCGCAAGTGATTGTAGACTTCAGGCGCCAGTGCAATGTCAGCTCGATAGCTTGGGTGCGATGTCTGGGCCAGCACAATCGGCTTGGGCGGTGGAGGGGGCTTTAGGCGATCACGTTCTAAGTGGTAAATTGGAGTGAATTGAAATTGAATTAGACATGTACCAAGAATTGCAAAATAAAATACTGGAAACATATGAACACTTATAGAAATATATTGCGTGATTATCTATCAATGCATGCGTGATTGTGATAGTCGAATAAAATATTCCTGAATCCAAGATATTATATCCCTCTCCTTATTTTCTTATTAGGTTTGGGTTGGGAATCTTACCTTGAGACGAGGTGCGAGGCAAGGTAGACGACTTGATTGCCGGCTTGGTTGGTTTCGTTTCAGCTTTATATCCAGTGTGGTAGTGTAATATTTATTTCAATAGGGATGAGTGTTAATATACAATATTGAGAGAAGTTAAGTCTACTCATAAGCTATGAAGTCTACTGTCTTCGGACATTTCGCCAAAGTTTGAACGCATACAATTTTCACATCACTAAGCTATTTAAATTGCTTTTCGTGATGTTTTGAAAATAGTTTGCAAAATATCAAATATTAAAAACTAAAAATGCAATTGGTTTTTTTTTTTTGAAATATGGGCATTTCCAGAAAAGGTCCTCAAATATCAAATGGAGAATCAGCAATAAATCAAAATTATGTTCATTAAAGTTTAAAAAAAAGTTCTCCAGCACTAATTTAAATTCTCAAAGCTTGCTTTCATTAGCAAAATGGAAATGCCCATATATAGGTTTTCTTTTTGTATTTTTTCTATTTACCGGCATGTAAGGGATTATGAGACTTGGGGATGCCCTGTATATCGTCGCTAAAGGAAACTGATTTCTCAAACGACACGGATTTCTCTGCAAAAAACATCAACAAAGTCTTGGACACTGGTGAGCGCACGAAAAGTTCTTCAACACTTACGGCATGAGTTCTTGCCCAACTTTGGCGCCTTTTCCCTAACGTACAGCTCGTCAGCGGAACCATTAGCTATAATTTGAGAGTACGAAATAGAGATAATAACAGATCTAGTTCAGTTGTTTGTTGGCACACACATAACTCTCCAACTAACAGTTTTAGACTAGACAAATACAGGTAGGGTATTAGATATTATTTCACACGTATTCGAAGGATTTTGGTTGATTGATTTAAAGCAGTGAGAGGCAACTAAGATACGATATTGAATTTGCGATTTGATTAAGCTGCTGTGGTGGTTAATGTGTGCAGCTGCTGACAACTAATTAGAAAGATTCAAATCTATTCTCGAAAGTGCAAATGCACCGAGGAACGTCTTTCCAATTAGCTGGCAATAGCTCTTTGTCGCTCTGTGTTGGAGACACACACAAAACAAGCATTATCAACAGAAATATATGCAAAAAGAGATGTGATTCAAAACATACCTTGGATTTGAGATGGCACAACGAGATAGTTGGAGTCTAATGTGGGCACAGCCATGGGAGCAATTTGGGGGTTCTGATTGACCAATGCCTTCTGGACGAGTCCTGTTAGGTTGGCCAATTGTCGCTCCATGTGCTCCACACGTATGCGATGCAAATCTTCAGGTCTGAAATCCATATACGATACACAATTAAGCCCTGTTCAAAAGTATTTCAACACACACATGTATTTGTTTTAATTGTGACAAGTTTATTCTGCATTCGCAGCATTTCCGCTGCTGTCAAGATCTAAATGAGCAGTCAAGCTCAAATATGGCTGCGTGTCTTGAAAGTTGAAATACTTAGCTCAAGCAAGCGTTTCAAACGAAGAAAAACAAACAACAATTGTTCTACTAAAATCGTACTGCAATGGCATCCAAGGTTTGTGCATTCTTCTGCCACAGTTGCTTTTCGACAGCCTGCTGACGAAGGTGGCGAATCAACAAAGCCATGGCTTATTGTAGTGGTAAGTGCAGTCAACCTTATTGCTGTTATGCTCTAATCCATGTTTCGACCTCCCATTCAGTTACGAGCTCGCCCCAACGATTTGCAAGTTGCTTATCGAATTTTCCACTGCAGGATCTGCTGATCCTAAAAAAATCCGTGGAAATGATGAGGAGTGCAGAGGAATACCCCGAGGACGAAGAGTTCGTTTCGGACGATTCTAATGATAGCTGCAATGACACTCTTAATGCGAATGCTCCCCAACGAATGGCCTTAATGGCTGCTGAACGGTAGCTATAACTACAGCGAACTATCATTGAGACATCTCTCGGACATTTTTGATTGCATTCTATTCGCCAGCGGGGATCACAGTGGTCCCCCTCAGCCGTGGCAGCACTCGAGCGATCATCATGCCTCCTCCTGGATGGAGGAGAAACCTTCTAAGCTGCAGACCTTGTTCCAAATAAGCATCACTGCATTGGCATTTCTGTCGTTTGGCGGCTATTTGCTCTGTCTGATTGTTCAGGCCATCAAGAGCAAAGGCACAACTTATTTCCATCCCGTGGCCACGGCAACGACAACATCAACGAATGGCAATGTGAAGCGTATTAAAATTTATAGGCGGAGCAGGCGAAGCCCTTCCCAAGCATACGATTATTCCAATTTACTGTGGCCAGACTACGCCGCCTATATGAAATCTATGCGTGAACAGCAACAATTGGGCTATGCTCACCTGGTTGGATCGTAGATTTGATTACCGCGATGGGGCAGACGATTGGGGCCCACTTTAATGCCATACAAAGAGTATTGGTCTTCGGCGAGCGCTGCTTCACTGTAATTAAAAGCAAATAGAACAACAGATTTGTGAGCAACATAAACAAAGTGAACTACAAATATAATATCAAATTTACCTTTGTTCTTCGTCGATTATGGGCGCCACGACAGTGCCGCGTGTTCCATACTGGCTGTAGTAGGGTTCCTCGTAGTTGCCGCGAGAGCTTCTCTCTGGAGAGCTGGTATATCCGTCTGAAAGGCAGATTCATGTATGTTATGGTTAATCTAAAATATTTCAATGCACGTAAGTCGATTGACGGCTTAACCAGAATTCTATTGAACTACAAAATACATATAAAGTAAATGTTAAGCAATTAAGTGGTTTCCAAAGATGTTGTTTTTAATTTTAATTAATTATAAGATTGGTATTTGTGTAGTACGCACCCATTGAGACTTTGTTGCGCTCTGAGGCGTACATGCCACGGGGTAACGTCTGCGATGACCCAACATAATAAGGGGCTGGTTGTTTGCCAATCTGAAACATAGATAATGCGAAACAGTTCAAAATCGTTTCCTCTCGACGCATATTTGATTTTCAATTGAAAGAAATATAAATCATTTAAATATATTGTTTGCAAACAAGTAGGTCGATACATTATTATAAGCGCAATATTCACAAATATATTTACAAGGCAAATCAATGAGTTGGCGAAATGTTAATAGGTTTCACTTTAATTCAAATTCAACTGTTTCGTGTTAATTGTCGCAGCTCTTGCTGGGATTTCCAGGGCCGAGCCAAAGAAACAACTACAACAGTCAGATAGAAATTAATGAAGTCTCTGTATGTTGTAACAAAACACACACACCCAGTTAATTAAACTCTTTGCCAATTATTGACGCGTCTTACGGTCGCTCGAGCTGCCATTGTTTTTATATAAAAGCTTTCTCTTTCACAGATATTATTGTTTGTACTATATGTACGTCCAAGACGGCTAACCCTTATTTTAATAAAACAGAAGCACATGTTCTTGGACAACTTTTCAATTAAACTGCTGCCGTTGCTTTTAAAGCAAAGCTTTCGTTATAACAGAAAGGATATTTCGTTAAAATATAAATATCGCACAGGTTCTTACATTTGCATTCAGTTATACATACATACGACAATTCATTTCGGATTTCGGATTTGATGTACGAGCAATTTTAGTGAATCGTTTTTCACAATCACACTCAAGCTTTATCTAATCGAGTCTGAATGGCAATTTATTCCAATTCCTATTGGACCATTACGTATATACATATGTGAAAGAGGAAGCTGTGACAGTGTTTTACCGGTCACAATCTTAGGATGTGCATACATACGGACATATGTTTATATATATCTCGTATACATTTGCACGCTCAAGCCAAACAAAAACAACAACAACAACAACAACAGCACGTAAAAAGCTCGGCTTTACAGTGACAACAACAAATGGAAACCTCAACCAGTTTCAATTTCAATACAATTTTACAATTTGTTACAACCGAGCGAGACGTACTTGTCCACAGCCATCGGGGCAGCGTGTTAAACTGCTACGAACGAGCCCGCTGCGATGCGGTGGTTGTGCTGTTGTTGTTGTTGTTGTTGTTGTTATTGTTATTGCTGTTGTATTTTTTCTCTTTTTTATGGTTTTTATTATTTTGTTTTTCTTTTTGGGCTTCGCTCAGCTCAACGCTGGCGCATGCGTAGACGAATAGTAAAGTGCGAGACTGCGCCGCAAACGGACGTGAAAACCGCTTTGATTCAAACCCAATTCAAATCCAATCCAATCCAATAGCTCGTCGGCATGCATAACCGAGCACGGCTTAATGGATTCGCCTTTCTGCTGATCGTCATCGCACTCGCCCTCGATGGCCGCACTTGCCATGCCTGGAAGCCGATCGCGTCCAGCGGCAGCCCGATCACATCGTACAGCCTCAAGCAGTCGCATCCCGGCGAGGCCAGCAGCAGCCACGAGCTGGCCACCAGCTACTCCCAGTTCGCGGCTGACAAGGACGAGAATGAGCTGGTGATGAGTCTGCCGCACGCCGCGGTCGGCGATGCTGTCATCGGTCATCCCATTACGCTGAGCGACGATCAGGAAAACCATTACGAGTCGTACATCTTGAAAGACGATGTGATCAAAGAGTCGACTCTCAGCTTCCCGCGCACTCCACTCTTTGCCGCCGCGTCCGCTGGCAGCGATCAGTGCAGCGTCAAGAAATTTGCATTCAATCAAGACGGCGTCGTCGAGTACAACAACGAGCTGCCCGAGCTGGAGCAATTTACGCTCTGCTTCTGGATGCGTTTCACAAACCACAGCGGCGATCATGTGATGTTCACCTATGAAGGTGAGTGACAGTTCTTGCTGTAAATTCCATTGCCTAGCCATAGAGTCATATTTACTATACACTTTGAAGCCACT
Organism: Drosophila immigrans; assembly: GCA_963583835.1. Lineage (NCBI taxonomy): Eukaryota > Metazoa > Arthropoda > Insecta > Diptera > Drosophilidae > Drosophila > Drosophila immigrans. Next base: position 523,806 of record OY757144.1, read on the forward strand.
TTCTTTATCAACAATAACATCAACATCAACATCACCATCAACATCCACACAATGGCCGTTGACCTTTTTTTTATATAAGACGTCAGACGTCAATTGTTACGGTGCGGATAATTAAGAGACCTTCACGGTAAGACCTGTCTGTGGGCCAAATCAGTTTCGTGGGCAACAGACACTCTTCATTCATTCATTCGATCCCAGAAAGTGAAAGGAACACAACTTCCTGATGCTGCTAGTTGGTCATCGTGTTGAATTGTTGAGTTGTTGAATTGAAATTGACAGCTGTCTGCTTAAGATAAAGCTGCTGATGCCCGCTTTGGCCTCTCAACTATATGCTCAATTATGTATTATACTAAGTATTGCATACATACATATTTCATGCTTTCATCTTCCCAATCTTTAACACGACATTGTCGATTGTGATTGTGACCACATTACATAAGCGCTAAATTTACCAGTTTGCAGTAAGCTGCTGCTGGCTACCGCTTTTGTTATTTTTAGTATTTGAGATTATTTTAAATATGCAATTCAAGCTGCGTATAATGCTTCCGGAAACCAGACAGATGCTGTCGTGTGACCCGAGGCAGCAACGCCTTGCATTAAATCCGAAACAGGTGGAAAGACACAACAACAACAACAACTAGAAATGCTCGTAGTTTTGCATGAGGTTGATGGTGCTGCACTTGCACTTTTGGCCAACAGGACCGAGTGCTTGATGGTCTACTTTCTTCGTGTTTTCAATTACTCTGTGCCACAGTCACATAATGTAGACATTAAAATTATGTGTAATGAGTGCTTGGCCCCATGCTGTTGCAGCATTATCAATGGCCCAACTATTAATTGGCAAGTTGGCTTGCTTCGAGCAACGGCAACGGCAGCGGCAGCATCACGCAACTTGCTCTGATTTCATCATCTGCACGACATATATTAACTGCTTAACTGTGTAACTTCTGTGTAAACAGCCGAAAAGGAACAGCGTGAGATACAAATCTGGGTCGCGAATGCTCAAAATTCCAGTTTCCTATCGATGGCTATAAAAGGTCAGCAAATGTACAGGTATGTTTCACTTCGATACCAATTCCAATTTCAATTTCAAATTCAATTTCGATTTTCAATTCCAATTGCAATTCCAATCGAATTCAATCAACTGCGAATTGCGAATTGCGCATTGTAGCCTTCCCTTTTTTTCTATACGCTGCTAATGACGATGATATTCATGGCTCTCATGTCTCTGTTTTTGGCTTAGGTTGAACTACCCACTGAAAATGCGGCAATGGCATCACATGTGCAGCTCGTGGAATGGAAAGACCGGCGAGTGGCAAGTCTGGCTTAAGGCAGAACGTATTGGGCGTGGCTTCCACAATTCAGTGAGTAAACCGTAGCTTACCCAGATGAAGCTCAGCTCAGCTCAGCTCAGCTCTAGTGTCTAATTACGCGTTTCGCGTCGCGGCGGAAACAGCAACAGCTTTTAACGACAGCTCAAGAAACGACTTCGACAGTTCGAAACTGGTTGAAGGGGAGCTAAACGCAAAGCTGCGGTACGCTCTATTAAATTGGTCGGCGTTATGCCATCATAATCGTCGGGAGGAGGTATTAAGTATCATTTCGACACATCGGCGTTGCCCAATTAAGCGATTACTCGTCTGGCACACATATGCAAAACGCTGCAAAGATATCCTTCAACAGATCAATTTCTTTTGTATACTCTGTATTTTTTACGGTCTCTCTCTCTCTTCCGTTTCGGAACTCGATTTCGTAATCGTATTAATTGCCCCCCATGTATGCCTATTGATTGCAGTTAGTGGGCCATAAAATACCGGCTAAAGGAAAATTGCGATCAGGTGGCAGTTCAATTACCGGCGAAGTAAGCCACGGCCTCCACTTCGAGGTGACCCTCGTGCAGATCTATCGCGTGGCTTTGAGCGCGGGAAAGGCACATCGAGACCACAAGCACCACCACGTCCATCACTTCGACCACGAGGGTCAGGAGCTGTCCACCACAACGCGTGCGCCGCCAATGGTAAGTGCTGCACTCAATATGCGCATATGCAAATGCTAATGGTAAATAGCAGACTCAAAAATTCTCATTTTAATGTCTTAATTGATAAATAGGAGGTTTCTGCTTTTCATATTTTAATACTAAATAATTATTATTTAAATTACTTTTATTTTTGGATTGCAATAGAACATTCATTTTGCAACTATTCAATTTAAATTTGTATTTCAAAGTTAAACCATAATTTATATTCAGTTTGGTCTAACATTTAACATTTAATATGACTTGAGCATTAACTCATTTTGTTTTTTGGGTCTGATTCGTATGAGAAAACCATATTTACTAAATAGCAGACATCAGACCAATAAACTAATTGAAATTTGTTTGACAGATTAATCGGCCACAGCCGATGCACATGCTGCTTGCCAGTGGCCAGATTCCGACAAGAGTTCGCATCAATCTGGCCAATTCGGCGCCTCCCTCGCCCGCCCAAATGCCGTCCCAGCAGCCGCAGCAGCCGCCATCGGCAATCACCGTGAATACCAATTTTGTCAATGGCCAGATTAATACTGGTTCTCGATTGGTGGCTCAGCAGTTGCTCAATCTGTCGCCCATAACTCAGAATCGCCCAGTCGCAGTATCGACACCAGCTTATGCTGATGCTGGACGCTTCCAGATGCTGAGCAACTCGGCGAACGTTCAGTTCATCGATGAGACAGAGACGCATATACAATTCAAGCGCAACTCCAACGCTGACCCCAAGACGACAACTGCCAACAAAAAGTCTGAAAGCGACGATGACAAAAAGATACAGAAGCGTGGCATTGTGCTGCTCGATGACGGTTCGTTGGTGGACGACGGACTCGATGCCAGCGACAGCAGCGACGAGATCTACAGCAAGTACAGCGGTCTAGCCGACTTTGGCGGACAGCAGTTCAAGCACGATCTGTCCCTGCGAATGACGCTGGAGGAGGAGATCAGTTCGCATGATCGAGAACCGGCCGAAGAGGAAGTCAAGGCCGTCATGGCCATATGCAGCAACTGCGATCCGGAGCCCTTCAAGGGCGCGATTGTGTTCGCCTGGAAGGATGTGATCGAGCAAATGAATAATTCCCTCAAGGGCCTCAGTGTGGGCTCCTGTGGAAACTTCTAACTGCCAGTACTCGTAGCAGCTCCCACTTGATGCCGACCAGCTGCATATTTACATCACGTTACATTACAGGGTTACGCACAAGATATATAGCTATTCATAACTTATTGGAAAGATTGATTTTTCATCTTTGCGCTGATTTACGTAAGGTCATTCAACAAGGCTATTATATTTTAACAATTTGCACAAATTAAAAAAAAAAATTAATAAACAGTCCTGTTGATTAACCTAGAGAAGATAGCTCAAAAAGTTGTTCTTTCCAATTAGTTAACAGATAGCTGTATTTATGTACATATGTATAAATATATGATATGTATTTCTTCTACATTCATATATGGCTTCTTTTTTTTTCCTTTTTTTTTTAATGTACTTGAAAATATGAGTATTGCGAGTAATGAATGTCTTGGTGGATACTAAAAGTAAATATGTATGTATGTATCGTCAACACACACGCACACAAACACACACACACACACACACACACACATACACTCGTATTTATACATATGCATAAATGTACATATTTAACAATATAAATAAATAAATAAACAAACATATGAATGTTGTGAAGCATTGATATTATAGAGGAATTTGAATTCGATGAACTTGTAACGTAATTGGAAGTATAATCGAGTGCTATCGATAGCAGATGGCCAAAGTGGTAGCATATGATGACTATGATTAAATATATTGTACTTACCTTCGATTTGTGAATGTGCTGATGCTTAAAGTCGGAGTCGAACTCCGGCTCGCTGAAGTAGCTCTGATCCTGATCCCAGTTCGATGGCGCCTGCGGCAGGGGCTGTGGAATGCCAGGACCGCCCGGGAGGATCTGAGGCGGGGTCGCCACCTCGGTGGACTCGAAGAGGCGCAGCACAGACCGGTCGCGAATCTCACGCAGATGCGATCGCACATCCTCCAGCTCATAGAACATGTCTTTGCTGGCGTCGTGAATGTAGATCTTCACGTTCGGCCCCTCCAAGTAGGACATGGTCAGTTGCCGGGGAAACGAACGCACGAACAGCGCGCGCACCGTGTCTATCGAGGTGATCTCGTTTGGGAGCAGTGCTCGCTTTGTCTCCGATCTGTACTGCAAGAACACGAGCCCCAGAGGCCGCTCCAGCGTCTTCGAGGGCGTGCGCACCACAGGCAACGAGGATCGCTGCTTGCCGCCTCGTCGAAAGCCTGTGCTCGCCGTCTCCACCTCGGACATAATGCCGGGATCGTCATCGAACAGCGGGCCCTGATTCACGGGAGCATAGCCGCGCATTGGCTGGTTCTTCTTGTTCTTTTGCGCCCGAGTGCTCATCTGCAATGAAAGTGGGTGAGTAACTTGACGAAGTGCTGCTGGTTCTTGGGGGCCTACTTCCAGGTCCATGGCCCGCTGCTGCTGGGTCAGTTGATGGGCGTGAGGATGCTGCGAGTTGCCGTAGACCAGAATGTCGCCTCCCAGCGTGTGTCGTCGCGGATCGTCGCGTCGCATCGCCCGTCTGCGTTCCTCGCCACCTTCAAGGTGTAAACATGTAATTGAACGATAGATAATTAAGTCTTGCGCATGGGCGTGTTACATACTTTGCTCGCTGGGCGGCAGGCGACCCGGTTTATTCTCATTTTGCCAGTCTTCTTCTGAAAGCAGAGAGAGTGCACAACATAAGTGATTGAATGCATTTCATGCGTTCGCCGATAACATAAACTATCGATGTTATCGATGTTTGGCCGTCAAAACATTCATTTAATTGTGTTATTTACAGTTGCATTTATTGGCCGCATTTTGTATTATCTTTTGAGTCATTTTGTAATTCAAAACGATATTGGTTTAATTTGCAATTTAGTTCGATAAGACAATTCCAAAAGAGTTGGGCGTGAACGATATTAATTCAAAGATGCATACTGTCGATAATTGCGCCAACATTTAATGCAAGATATAAATAACCCCAAATATAAGTCGAATTCATTATTGTTATATTCAGGTACGTGTTCTTACCTCCTTCTCGTCCTTTGCGCTTCTTCTTTGAGGATGAGCTGCTGCTGCCACTTCCGCTTTGATTTGTTGATGCACTTTTATCTTTGCTCTTCCAACGAATCAACATTTTGCTGGATTACAACTTATGTGCGCCGTTCTTAATTATTGTACAAATGTTCTTATTTTGTATTTGTATTTATTTTATTTTTGTGCTTAAAAATGCTTAAGCAGAAACTTTGTGCGCTGCAAACACGACAAACATGATGCTAAATATTGTATGCCTACGTCCTATTTACATACATACACGGGTACATTTGTACATATGTATATTTGTACATTGAATGTACACATTGATATACGTTAATTTGTACACAGATAAATTTGTTGCTACGAGTATGCTAGCAATGTGTGTTAGGAAATCGGGTAGGTATTGCGGTAAGCATACATAAATACACTCGTATGTACATATGTACATATGTGTAAGTATGAATATATACACTTATTTATGTACACATCCAAGTTTCTATTAACTCTGCTCTACATACAGCTTGTCAATTAATTTAATATTTGTATTGAGTCAATTTAAGCTATTTATTTTAGCTTTGTTATTTATTTTGGCAATAAGTTCATTAATTTTTATTTGTTATCTTGCTTTATGAGTTTTCATCATTTTTCGTAGTCATATGTAACATATATATTTTTTTGAATTTGTAATGATATTTAATAGTGTAAATTTAATTGTAGTCTTAAAATCCAATATTTCAAAATTAACCGTATTGCGTGAAAAACAATTAATTGGCATGCTGTATATTTTTTAAACACAATATTCGCACATATTTATGTATTTATATGGTATGTAATGTATATATGTATGTATGTATTGTTGTACATCGATTTAGTTGGCTGTCCGTCACATTTGTGGCCTTGTTTACATTTGGTGCCGGTACCAATATTTGTATGTACACACATGAATGTGTGTTCATAAATCACTTATGTACATACATAAGTATGTATGTATGCATACACAAGCATCAACATATACATATGTATGTACTAAGGTGAAAATATATAGACAGATGCACATAATGATATATACAAAAATATGTACGCGGATGTAAGTGCATGCAGAGGAATGTAATTGTAGGTCCTGGAAGATATATGGGTGTGGTGAAAAGTATCTTCAGCCAGCAAGCATCGATAACCGCCGAAACAGTACGAACGAACTTACTTCGGGACACACACACACACACACGCAGAGACACACACACACACATGCATACATATGTAAACATGTTCGTACATTCCATGTCCCTTGTTTGCGGAATAAGTACAAATGAAGATACATAGATACATATGCGAATTGCAAGGCGAAGCTAATCAGAGTTTTGTGATGCTCAATAATAATTCACATTGTTTATCCTGCACTCCAATATATAGCCTGAAGCTGCATGCATATGTATATAGTATTTGGTGTCGCGAAAATTCGACATATGTACATACATATGTACATACAGCAGCCAAGATGTTGTATATGGCTGAATCCCCTGGCGAAATAAATATATTGGTAGCTGGTTGACATTCACGTACATGTATGTACATTGAAATCTGAGATTGAAGACATTTCTCAGCACAAGCTGTAGATTGATGGACTGAATGCTGTGTCAAGATATGTGCTAGATGCTTGGGGAGCAGTGTGGATAAATTATAAATATATATGTTGTACGGCTACCATGACCGGTTTGTTTGTTCTACGACTATATAACAAACTATGCACTTGACGGTTAGCTATTAAAATTACACGATGTTTTAAGTCATCTCGCGCTGCTCGTTGCCGTGTTAATTGACCGCGTTCAAACCCCGTTCGATACGTTTTAACACTCAAAGTAAAATTATTTCTGGTATATCAGAAAGCGTTTCCGCCCTAAAAAGGTACATGGGATGCTCCTTGGGGCGCATGCGTGGACAATAAGCAGCATTGCGGCTTGCTGCCTTGGCCAAAACTTCAAAACACAGTTATGTGTTTGTACTTTGCAATTGTTATCGGCAAGTGAAATATTTATATTCTTAATCTTCTGGCGCCTATCAAAAACTAAATGTGGAAATACAGATTCCTTTTCCAAAGAAATTAACGCTCTTTAGCAAAACACTTTCAAAAATGAAGTTTCTGTTTAAATCGCTGCTATCGATAAAAAGATAAAAAGGCCTAAACAGATGATACACTTCAAATGGTATTATATCTAAGCAGCTTTCGATTGGTTTGATAATATTATAGTGTTTAAAATTAAATTCATAAATTGTTATAAATTAATTTTGGGCTCAGCAATGAAGTCCATGACGATTGTCTCAAACGGTGGCATCTATCGGGTTTTAATAATAAATGGAGCGCACTTACCTAATTAGTAACGTATCAAGTTGTTTGAGATCTGTAATTCGAAATAAAAATATTCATTGTAATTTATGTTTTGAATCGACAAAATGTAAAATCGTTCATTATTAAAAAATATAGTCAACCAATTTATTTACTCCCCTATAAAAGAAATTTAAAAAAGTAAAATACCCGATTCAACACACAAGCCCAATATCCAGAAATTTTTCCTAATTTAATTAAATCAGTTTGATATAAAGTGTATTTGAACATACTGTCAGCCCTTGTAGCCATTGCTATCCTTATCTATTAAATAATTTATATTTGAAAGCAGCATTGCTTAGATTTCTCAGTTTATTAAAAAATAAACAAAATAAATAATACTTGAAAACTCCATAAAATGTTGTCGATTTTTAAGGGTAATGTTAAAAATGTGACGTATAAAATATGACGCTGGCAAGCTTATCGTATCAATTCGAAAAGACTTTAATTTATTTCGATATTAAAACATTATCATTGATTATGAAGACGTTTCAATATGTCGAAATTCTTAGATATTTTGAAATACAGTTTCAGGTAATTAAAAATAAAACATTGTGCTGGTTCTCTATGAATTCCCATTGCTAAGTAGACCACAATGTGATTGATGTCGATATATGTATATATAGTATGGTATGTACAAAAAGTGCGTGAACAATCGAATTGCTGTTCAGATAACAGATGCTTTTTTTGTGTACACAATGTTTAATGAATGTATATTATTAATTTTACAGCTCGCTTAAATATATATTTTTATATTCCGAAATGTTGTAATAGTTGTCGCTGACTTTGTACGTTATGCACTTAAAAAGTATGAGAGGTGAAACCATCGCATGGGGAACTGCAGAAATTAAAATACAGAGGAGCTACAAATCTATTTACTTTGTATATATTTGCACTATAAAAAAAGTCTGGACCGCTACAAGTACATTGAATATGCATTAGTCCAAGTGTTGCGGGTCGGGGAATGATGCAGCGTCTTAACCTAGTTTGCGGCGTCTGGTGGATTGCAGCAGGGTGGGCGGCGATGTGGCCGCCAGCGCCATCACGGGCAGTGCCACCGGCGTACCGTGTCCCGGATACTGCAGATGCTGGACCACCGACAGCTGCGGCTGCTGCTGCTTCAGCAGCTTGGCTGCCGCGTGCGCCTCGGCGACCACAGGATGGAGCAGCTCGGAGTTGCCATCGCCGCCACTACCGTTGTTGCCGCTACTCTCGCAATCGTCGTCGTCTGAGATCAGTGATATGCTTAGATCACTCGACAGCTTCAGCGAAATGGGCGCTGGCGGCGTGGCCAGCACCATGGGCGCCACTTTCGCCCGCATCGCGGGCGACAGTTTCTGCAGCTGCTCGGGCAGCAAATCGTGAGCATACTCGGGCACGCCGCTCGAGGCGAGTCCCTCGCGCAGCTTGCTCAGCGACAGCTCGTAGATGCGGTTCGCAATCACCGTGTGCACGGTTGTCTCGTCCGGCAGCGTGGCCGCCACATCGCTGGCCACATCCACCCGCAGGTAGCCGTCGCAGCTGCTGGGCGAGGCGATGGTGGGCGAGAGGCGCGGCTGTCGACGTCGCTGCCGCGCCTGGCAGCTGGCGATCGTCGAGTTGCGCGGCACCAGCGACACCGTCACCTCCTCAATGGCGTCCGAGGAGAAGGTGAGCGGTGCCAGCGGCGGCGGCGAGCGCATCAAGTGGCGTCTGCTGAACTCGTTTCTGTTATCCTCATCGTCACTAGTCAGCACGATACTGTCGGTAAATGTTGCTCCGCTTGTTGTTGTGCAAGTGGCCCGCTTCAGATCGACGGGCACCAGCGTGATGTTCGGCACCGTCGACAGCTGCAGAGCAGCAGCTGCTGCCACCGGCGGCTCCTCGTCCTCCTCGTCCGACAGCAGATCGATGGTGATGTCAGCGGGCAGAGTGGCGGCCACATGGCGGCGCGACAACATCAGCTGGCAACGTCGCTGCCTGCTGCCACGTTCAGTCTTCGAAGCGGGCGTGTGCGTGTGCATGTGTGTGTGAGTGTGAGTGTGAGGGTGTATGTGTGAGTGGGAGCGCATTTGAGCCATGTAGAGCTGCTGGCGTTCACGCAGGCGCTCCATCCACTTGCAGAGGCGCCGCTTGAGGCGCCTGTTGTCAAACAGATTCGACGATATATAAAATGGTTCGGAATGTTTGGTATTCATGGCTGCCAAGGGAGAGTTCTCGTTTAGTATCGGATTACCAACAAATATTTTGCATTGAACGTTAAACTCACTGCTGATTCGATTCTAGCTCAGTGGAAAGCTTCGCACATCGCACAACCTTACCACCAAGTACAGTTTGTTATTGCGGCCGCTGCTGTGTTGCAGCTAACTTGCATAATTGTGTCTCAAACAATCCGCAAGAAACGTTTTCCGCGTTAGCGACTCAAGTTGCTGTGCTCTCGATTTGCAGCCATTTTACGCAGCTTATTTTACGCTTTTCCTACTGTTTGCATTCGGTTTACGCTCTGTTTTCGCTTGTTTTTGTTGTAACTTTTCGTGCTGTTTATTTTGGTGTAGGGATGTAAAAAAGTGCATCAATCAGCGTGACCGCAGCTTCAATTTCGAACTACACTAAATTTCCCAGTGGCGGATATACCGAATATACCATAGCCCAGCATGGTCACACTTCACATGGTGACTGCTTTATGTGGCATTGCTTTTTGAATGCATTTCTCGTCTTTTTTTATTGTGCTTTGTTTTTTTTTTTACCGTTTTTTGACACAAATTTAATATATGTAGTCACAGAGCTTATAGTTTTTCAATTGATAAATTGATAGTTATTTTATTAATACATTTTATTTTAGTTATCTTTAAAATGACAATATGCTTCACTTAATATTGGATAAACTGTCAAATACGTAAAAGTATAACAAACATTATTTTATTCGCATTTTGTAAGACAATTAATAACATATCTAACATATCAAACTAATAACTATCGATATATCGTTAGCCTTCACGATGTGACGACGGCAAGAACCATGGTTGTTGACTCGGCTAAATATGTATCTGAGAATCACCCGAAAACCGTTAAATGAAATATCTACGCATCATTTGAATTGGATTTTACCACAAATAAAAATAGATAAAAGAAAACAAAGATTAATTTCCCATCGACATTGTACGTTAGTACATCGCATCTAATATTATACAATACAATATAAACTAATATAATTCCCGCATAAAATGTGTGCATATTTATTTGACTGTTGCCGAGTTAGTTAACTTAACATCAAATCTGCAAATGTCATTCATCAGAGACTCTCGAATGCGTACTGATTTGTTAGTTATTTTGTAAGACGAATGCTTCCGAAAGTCAGTCAGACCGATGAGTCAGATTGGGGGAAACAGCAACTATGAACAAAGGAAATCTCAACCGACGACCCGACAGCCAGTCCGAACCAAAAGTTAATAATAAAAAAAAATTGAGTACAAATTGGCGCCACCCACAAATGTTGAGTTGTCTCAAAAAATTAACACATGCGCTGTTCTCTTGAGTGCGTTTGCATATGAGCTTTCACTCAAAAGCTTTTACTCATTTGTATTCCAACAAGTATTTCAGTCACTTCGGATTTTACTTTGCCGGCTGAATGAGGATAAAATCGGATATTGTCAGGATAGGATTCGGCAGGACGTTGACTGAACTATAACAATTAATATGATCATGAAGGGATCGCATAAATAAAATAACAAATATTTCTGCGTCCACACTGCACAACAAAACAAAAATAAAATATATTGTCTAACTCTCAAGTAAAAATGTAAATGAGCATGATCAAATATACAAAGTTAAATTTAAATTACAGAAAAAACATATATCTAATATTTTTAATTTGTATAATGAAAATTATTATCGTTCAAATTTGTAATATTATCAAACATAAAACAGAATTTTAGTTTTTGTTTTAATTATTGCAAAATGTAATTGAATATTGAAATTATGTAATTGAATATTATTGCAATTATTGAAATTACATATGTAATTGAACATTTAATTTGTTACAAATTAATTTAAATAAACTGGAAAAGGCATTTTATAAAGAGAAAAAAAAACAAAAATTGAATCTCCACTAAAAATGATCAATAAATTTGGTATTGTAAAAATTAATTGCAATTCAATGGTTTTTTATCTATTGTCTTATTAACTTAGTTAACTTATATTTAGATCTACATTCATATGTATACACACCTGATCAAATTCATAGGTACACACATGAACTCAACTTTGAGGTAACAGAAAACAATGTTATTAATTATTTTAAACTTAAAAGTTGGTCTAATGGGTTCTTTAAATATTTGTTTTTAATTAAATAATCTTAATTTTACCGTTGGATAATAATAAAAATGAAAGGAGGTAATTTTGTGTGTCAAACACGTTTACAGCCTGATCATAATAATGGATACACTTCATGTGTTCGTATCTATGGCATATATCGAATTTTCAGAATATATATAATAAGTTGAAGTCTGCTTAGGTGGAAAGAGTGTAATTAGCCTTTAGTCTTTCTTTGTAATCTTCATAATACAGTGTTCTATGAATATAAATAGGTTAACTTAAATAATTAAGTTATCTTTCGTGTTCTTTTTCAGAATTAAATCTTTAACCTTAGCAATATTATCATATTAATCAAAAGTGTGAATGGAAACAAAAACCTATCTTGAAACTAAATAAAAAGGACTTGTAGACTAAAACATGTTAATGCGTGCATATATCAGAATATTCAGACGTGCGTGCTTCAGTCCAAAACATGTTCCATTAAATTTTAAAATTATCGGAGTAGATACAGATTGAATATTCAAATGATAAACAACATTGTGATCTATTCAGCTTTCTGCAGAAATTTCTCTGGCGTTTATTTTGTGCGTCGTACTTTGTAGGTACATCTGCTAGGCGGGCTCCAAAAAAAAGGCAGGCTAATGTCTACTTTAAATATGGTGGCTGAACGACTCAGTCTACTCCGAGTAAGTGAAACGATAGCATTCTTAGTGAGAATGGAAAGCAGAAGTAAACGACGGCACAAAGGCGGGCGGGCTGTGAGGAAAGCGAGGAAACGCGAGGAAAAGTGAGGAAAAGAGCGTAAAGACAATAGACAGGAACCACAACAAAAATTATAGACTCAACTTGGTTTGACTTGCCTTTTGGCCGCCCACAGTTTCCAGTGAGTTCCTCCCTCCCGCGATCCCCTTCAGCAAATGCGCTTTGCCCGCTTAAATCCAAGAAGTGCGGGAAAATAAACCATTTGCCGCATTTAGGCGTACGCAGACCACGGCAACGGCTGCAACTCGGTCTCCGACTCTGACTCCGACCCCGAGCTGCCTTTATGCGGCACCCACAGCTAAACCTTGCCACGCCCACCTCGCCCTGCTTTCGCCCGGCAATGGTTTCCTGCGTTGTGGCGGCCTGTGCATTAAAATGAATTTCTTTTGTATGCGTTTTGCTGCAAAACTGTGGGAGTCGAGCTCGAGTCGATTTGAATGAATGCACGTCCTTGTGTCCCGAGCGGAGCAGAGCAGAGCACAGCCAAGTTGCAAGCTCTGGCTCGCACAACGTCCCACAACTTCAACTCCAACTGCGACTCCGACTCCTCACTGCAGACTATGACTATGACTCCGTTTTAGACACCTAGACTCCGGTGCTCATCGTCATCGTCCTCATCAACGTTGAAATGCTGGCACATCGATATTGCCTTCGTCCTTGCCACCCACACTCCACTCTGCTCCTTGACTTAGGCGACTTTGGAGTTGGCGGGGCGTCTTTTAAGTGTTTGCATTTTTCAGGTGTTGAATTTTCATTGTACTTGTCTTTGCTGTTGCCGCACTTGTTTTGCTTTGGCTTGCCTTGCTTTCTTTTCTTTTCCTTTCGTTTCGTTTCGTTTCTTTTCTCTGCTGCTCTCCTTTCTTGTGATTCTTTTTTTTTTGTGTTTTTGGCATTACGCCAAATGTGCAAAGCCAACAAAATACCAAAAGATTGCACATTGCACCTGTCTTTTTTGGACGGCATTTTGGTTTACGGCTTCAGTCTGTTCGGCTTTTGTGTACGTGTCTCACGACGTGGGTGTGGGTGTGTGTCTGTGTGTGTGTGCTTTAGGGTAATTCTCCGACATATCCTTGTTGCTGCTATAGTTGTTGCTGCCTTTATGGATGCTTCTGGTTAAAGCAGCCGCCGACGCTGCCAAAAGCGGCCTGGTTATTTAAAAAAAAACTTGTTATACCCTGTTCGCGTATTGGAAACGCTGTAATATTGCTGAACTAAGCAGATAAATGCTATAGGGTATCTGCACGGTCCAGACCGATTAACCCTTTGGCCCATTATATGTTAGCTGGATAGTCCAACTGGGCGTTTGGATTTTGTAGCCGTTTAACTTTGAGTACCATTTTAGAAGCCCATTTGGGACGTGTGTTTGACCCTCGAATGGGGCATCCGTCGACTCGACTTCTCGTTTGTGCATCAAACTAAAACTGAAGTTCATCTTCTCCGGCTACTCGACGCTAAACCCGCATTTCCGTTGAAATCAGCGTATTGTCGGGACATAGTTAATAGTGGCATGAATGTTATACATCTAAAAACCCCTTTGTATTCAAGCTATTCGCATTTGGAATCAATTACCAGCGCCCCATTTGGAAATACTACTAAACTTAAGCAGCACCTTTAACAAATGCATCAGACATATACATATTTGTAAACGTTTGGGTATGCTCCTTACATGTTTACCTATTTACCTATTTGTTGTTTTGGAAAGTAGTCATCTATAATTAGTCGCCCTTCAAAAATAATAAAATGTAACTATATAAATAATACCTTAAAGTAATATCCAATAGTTTGAAACTACTACTTGTAAATACTAAATTATAAATCCCAAATACATGTAACAAAATTGCAAATTGCGATAAACGCAGTCTGTTCAAATCATGATGCTGTTCCCTGTATCATTAACGTAATATTAGAAAATACCAATAGAATTTAGCTTACTTTATCAGCTTCAGATTGTTGCGCAAGGAATAGTGGAAGGTACCCCAACTTATTTGTTTATTTTCAAATTACAAAAATGAAGAGTATTTCATTTTATACACAAATGAAAATAATAATATTATAAATAAATAAATGCCCGACAAAAAGAATTAAAGTTGCATCGCAGCAGCAGTTATTGTTACGCGCAATTATCAAGTGCTAGCGACTTGCTGCCTTCTATGCCACATTTATGAGTGCGTCGTCGTGTGGCATCTGGCATCTGGCATCTGGTCGTGGCCAAATGGACCAGATAAATGGCAGATGTGGACACGGCTGACTCCAAAAATGAAAACGGCCGTCGTGAGCGGACGATGAGAGGGCGATGCCACGCGCACTTGCACCTGCAACTCCGGGTTGCTGCGCAGAGGAGTGGCAGGAGGCAAGTGCCCGGCAATGGTAAGTAGAAATTTGCGTCAATAGGATTGTTAAAGAGGCTTAAGTTAAATGGGAAAACTTCCGATTCAATGAACCGCAAATTGCATGCGAAATGCCAAAACGAAAATGTCGCCGACCAACTACCTCAGTAGCCAGTTGTATCTGTATCTGTATCTGTGGCTGTATCTCTATCTGTATCTCAGAGTGCGTATGTGTGCACACCACACTGGTACTTTTATATGTGGATGTGTGGGAGTGTGTGTGTGTGCGTGTGTGTGGAGTGAAAACGAAACCGATCAAACTGAAATCAATACGCAGCGTCGAAGGAATGGCTTAATAATTCAGGTACTTCTAAGCTAAGACTACTTGAATATTCCCACACACGAAGGACGGACACCATTCAATGTACTTATTTGGGAGAAAAAATAAATATGTATTTATGTAAACAATTTGGCCAGAAGAGGACGTCATCAATGATTGACAATTAATTCTCATACATTGCCACACGCCTCTATGCACCTGACAAGCTGCTGGTTACTCTCCATAAGCACGGTAATGTGTATCTAACTTGTTTCTATATTTATATTTCGTCGGCATTTGTGCAACGTCATTGCACAAAACTGACCATGTGGAGAACGTCCTGTCTGAGTTTTGTAATAAAACCTTCTGACCATTTATGAATTGAGTTCATCTAGAAGATTCATCATTATTTCAAGTTGCCCAGTGCGAAGAGTTTTGTGCAAAGAGTTGCCTGACTGGGAAATTGCTTGGCTGAAAGTATTTTTCGCACAGGGTATTCGACAAGCATGCGAACAACATGCTGGCAACAACAGCAGCGTTGAGGTTCAACTCGACTCAATCCTTAATATCAATTTCATTTCCCTCAACAAGTCATCAAGCATGTGAGGGGCGTGTGTGCGCAGCCTTTGAGTGTGTGTGCGTGTCAAATAAAACGGGAAGGGGCGAAGGAAGGGCGACGAATATGAAAAGGAAATCCAATTTCGCGTATTTTCTTAACTTAATCCTTTTTGGCAAGTAATCGACATTGAGAGACAAAACACGTTTACGAACAGTGAACACACAACACACTTAATGTGAATTGCTATTAGAGAGGACTTTGTCTTCGAGGCTATTCAGCGCCGATTTTGTTGTTCGCTTCAGATTTGTGCGATACGTTATGTTCTGTCAGAGCATGTGCCTGACTTTTATTCTGACAGCACTGATGAGTGCTTAATATCTTTATTTATATGTATAAAATAGTTTATTATGACTGTTTAAGTGACATACTGAACTGTCGATGTACAATCCAAATTGTGAAAGCTAGAAGAGTATTTGTTCACAAAATGGAATATGGTTTGATCAGGATTCCGGCTCCAAATATTTACAAATTACAAATTATTAGAAGTCCGACTCTGAATATCTTAAATCACGCTTTATTTTTTATTGGGCATTTAATCGGGGTTTGAACGTATATTTATATTCATTTATATTAATGTTCATTCAGAGACCATGGGAGATTTGTATACACATTTTAACACAACAATAAAAGTGTATCGATCACAAATAGCAAACTTTATAATTTTGGAGTACTTTTTTAATGCTGGTAGCATTAAAAATTTGAGTTTGATGTCATAGTGAAAAAACAACATGCAGCTAAGCAACAATATATATGCTATGTATATTGCATCTATAAGCCTAAAGTCTTAGTTGCTGTAGCTTCAGTTTGTACTCATGAATTTAATCTAGGTTACGAATAATAATAAATAAATAAATCTGTATATATTACGATGCTTGTACTTGTTATGAATTCGAATAGATTTCTCGCATGGAGAAGTGTGCACTGCACAACGCATGCTGGGAGCAGCAATGAGACAACGAATAAAACAGAATATCAGAAACTAAAGGCCTTCTCCCCGCTGCTCTCGTCAGCTGGCAGCCAGACGGCATTTCAAGTGCAGGACGCGGATAAGATACTCGAAAGGCGCGCCTTATGGAAGTAGGATGATTTCACTGCTTTGCATTTGTATCTGGAACTGTGGTACACAGACGTTTGCATTCGGCAGATATAGTTGAAGTACAGATATACAGAAAAGGTTTGTTTTATTTATATAACACTTTGTTTGAACAAAATATGCAGCTAAAGGTTGATCCAAATCACTCGAAAACAATTAAGAGTTATTTGGCCCACTGTGAGTGTTGGCCACAATATGTGTGTGTATTCCGGGTGTGTGTGTGTACGAGTGTGCGTGTGTGCTTGTGTATTTGTTTATTATCCTTGGTAATGCATGCAAAGATGCTGCAAAGTAGCTTAATACTTTATGCACGCAATGAAAAGACTTTTTACGATCGCATTATACTTGTAGGTACTTATATTTTTGTAGATATTTCACTCGTCTATTCGATACAAGCACAGCGCACAAGCACAGTCTATATGTCCACAAACACATACATATGTATATGTTATATAGATATATACGAAAATAGTATAGTGCCATCATAAAGTATGTTTGGCTGCGTTTGGTTTGTCGCAGCACTTGTAACCATATCGCATTTTACACAAGGGTGCATGTTAAATGCGACACCATTGCGTATGAGTGATACGAGTATGAGTGTGTGTGAGCGTGTGTGTGTGCATAAACTATGCAATAAATAAGTTTATTATCGCGCCGTAGACGCTGTTAGTCCCTTAATACTACTGTGCGATTGTTGTGCGGCTTCGTTCCTCGGTCCTCTGAAACTTTTCCTCCTATCTCTCTGCTTAGCACCACAACAATTTCGATGTTTTCTATTTGCCATTTTTCAGAGCTGTCGAAATTTTAATTTTATTTTTAATAAAAAAAATAATCCGCAAAAATAAATGTATTGTAATTGCATCGAATTTATGGAATAAAAAAATTGTGCAGAGAATTGAATTTTATTTGTATTGAAAAATAAATATATTGTACGTCTTTTCCAATTAAGTTGTATCCATTGCGTTATTTATCATCGAATTTACCCAATCAATTTACCAGCGCATTGAGAGATGTTATATTAAATAAAGTCAACAAAAATCTATTGTAGTTTCGAGAAATTTGCGAACTTCTAGTGATGAATGTATGCAGTATACGATTTTAAGTTAGTTGGCAGTTTCTATGTCGTTGGAAATTTGTATTAGCTACACCGCTAATTAGTGGCAACAAAGTGCTACGCAAATTGCTCGTTTCACGTCGTTACTGATTTGCAAACTTTTAAATTAAATAGATTTTGGGGCGCTCCCTAAAACATAAAAACAAAACAACAACAAAAAAAAACAAAAAATGCGCACAAAGCATTTGGTTTTCATTTAGTTTCCTTCGTATATTCTACAGTCGTAATTATTTTGCTGCTGCTCTCCTAATTAATACAAATGGTTTGATACACAATAAAGATTTTTCAACTTGCCTCGTTACTGGAGTTGCTTGGCCTGGTTTGGCGGCATCGTTGGGCCATTGCGGGGGTGCCAGCAGCAGGGGGGGAGGGGGATTGTTGTTAGTGTCCTTGTTGTCCTCGCTGCCGAAGAAAAAAGTTTTTCCATTTTGAAAAGTTTGTGTTTTGTGGCGTTGCTGGTGCAGTTGCACTGATACACTTCCACTAATACACACTGTACACAACACACACATACACGAGCACACACGCAGGCACGCAACTCACACACACACACACACACACTCGTGGCTCATGGTCTGTCCGTTATCTCTTTTGTTTTTGCGCATTGCCTTCGACGTCGTCGTCGTCGTCGTCGTCGTCGTCGTCGTCGTCGTCGTCGTCAACAGCGCCGTCTTCATCAACGTGCATTGTTTTTGTGTAATTTTGCAATAAACAGCAAAACAATTTAAAAGACGAGCCAGCAAACGTCGACAAAGCAAAAGGATGTAACGTTTTGCCAAGTGGACCGACACCGAACCTCCCCTTCGACCCCTCCAATCCCCCAATTCCCCAACCCCCAATCCTCCTATCCCTCCCCCAACCATCTCCACTGCGGTGCCAACTGTTCCAAATACTCCGCTCTGCCCTCCCAAGCGACCAACCGCGCACAATGTAAAAATGAAACTCAAACAAACCAGAGAAATGATTCTATTGCACTAAATGTTTGACTGTGAGATATCCAGCAATTGCTTTCATTCAATGCGAGTCCCATTCATCCACAAGTGCTCATTATGCGATAGTATGTAAACCAATAAATACAAACATTAAATATAAGTTTTTCAATTCTTAATCCTTACTCTTGAAAAGAAATTCAGCTCAGATAAATTGATATTACATATTCTAAAATCTTAAATATGATTTATAAAGGCAAATAAAATACAGCATATTTTATTATTATTAATTACAGAAAAATAATTTATCTGATTTTAATCATTGGCAATAGTAGCTCTACCTGCTAAAAATCTAATCGGGAATTAAAAATAAATAAAAATATTTTATAACACATAGTTAATTTTACTTTAAAATGTATTATTAATTAATCGAAATCGTAGATTCTGCTTGGAGTATCCAAACTAACAATCCAAAGCAGAACAAAAACACTGAAGCCGTAATTTGATAGTGAATAAAATTAAATAAAACACACAACTAATTATTATTTTCTATTTATATATTTTATTAAATTATATTATTTTCGACATTTAATATAATAATTAAAGAATGATTTTATTAAAATCATTTAAGCAAGGAGACTTCTGGAATTGTTGCTTACGTATCTCACTAAGTAGGAATTATTTGCGATCCATGGTTGAAGCTTTAAAGTGGCATTCCTACAGGATATATCGGTGGAGTCACTGTCTCAGTGGTTGTGCTTGGTGCCTGGTGCCCTAAGAGTTCAGATTTGAAGTGCGAGAGACCCGCTGTCCAGTGTCCACTGTCCATCGACCAATTTATATAGCAAAGTTTTTTGCTGCAGAAATACTTTTGGTTGAGTTGAGTTGAGTTGAGTTTGTTTGCACGAAAAGTAAAAATGTTGTGCCTCCATTTAATATGTTGTGTGTTGTTTCCCGATGCTGCTGCTGTTGCTGCTGCCGCCTGCTCCTTGGTCTTGGACTTGGACTGGATGCTAAGTGCAGGCGCAGTTAATTTGTTATTGTTAGCGACTGCTGCTTGGTCCTGTGGCTGGCCCCGTTCTGGCAAACTTGGTTGTGCTGCTGCGCTGGTTATTGGTCTTTTTGTTTCAATTAATTGAAATATATTTATCAAGTTTGCCTTCAATTTGCATATAATTTTGTGTCTAAATGTGTTTTGCATGCCACAGAAAGTTAATTATGTTAAATCTGGCACTTGGGCTATATATACACTACACTTGCTGCTCTGCTTAATAATGAACAGCGAGACACACACTCCACTCCAACATGGCTTCGTAATTACCGCAGAAGTTCTAACGCGGTTTGAAAAACATCTAGCTAAGAAGCTAAACAGCTAAACAGCCAAGAAGAAGTCGTCAGCGGTAAAGCAGCAAGCGTTAAGCTTGCTTAATGACCACTCATTACCGTTAATTGATTTCAATTAAATCACGCCCCAAATACAGCAGCTTAGACAGTACATAAAGGCAAATGCGGCGGATGTAACCACGCAACAACTTAAACAACAATTACAAAAATAATCAGGAAGCAACAACACAGCGACAGCAACAACAATTATAACAGTCTGCTGACTCGATGGCTTCTCAGCGATAACAACCAGTTCAACAAAAACACAAGGCACAAGCCAAAGGAAATGTCTTGAGTTAAAACAACGCCAAAGAGCCAGAGAGAGTGGGAGAGTGGGAGAGCGGGAGAGTGAGATGAGGAGAATGGCAGGAGTTGGCGCCTTAAGTGTTTGCTTTGCCACATAGAGTTGCACAATGACACGCACCAAATGACCACGCCCACGCCCACGTCAACGCCAACGCCAACGCCAACGACGCCCACATCTCGGAACACGTTCGAGTTTCGCGTTCACGTCCGCTGATAATAAATTAAAGCATCTTTGCACAATTCCAGCTGCTTAACTTAATAAAAACGCCAACATGGAAAGTGGCAGGAAATCCAACGTCCACCGTCAGCCGTCCACCGTCCGCTGTCCAGATCCGGATTCAGATTCAGTTTCCAGATCTCTTCAGCTCTCAAGCAGTCGCTGCTGCTGCTGCTGCGGCAAAAGATTTTCGGGATAAAGTTAATTACAGCTCATTGGATATTCGTGGCCAAAAGTTGCGCCGTCGGCAACAACAGCGAAGCAGTGAAACAGCGTTTTGTGTGCCACTCGATGTGGTTGAGGATGTCGAATTGCTCTTCACGCCATGTCCACTCTCTCTCTCTCTGTCTCTCTCTGCCTCTCTTTCCTTCGCTCTCTGTCTCCAGCTTTTTAAGCCCGCTGCCCGCTGAGGCAATTAACAATAAAACAACACTTTTCTAATTGGATGAAACGTTTTGCAAGTTTTGCATCCGATATGCTCCGCTTCAAATGCGCGCCATCTAAATTAAAACCAGCACTTAGTGGTCTCGACTGCTAAAGGCTGCAGAAGCCACTGCTCAAGAGACGGAATCCTCTATTTTACAGCAACTATTTAGCTCAGAGTTGAACTAATTAAGCATTGAAATTCGCTTATTCGAAAAATTAGTAATTACCAGTACTATTGCTAAAAAAAAAAACCCAACTTGCTTTAACCAAATCTATCAAATTAATTCTCCCCTTGTACAGCAACTACTTAGCTTTGAATGAGCTGGACATTAAGTTAATTAACCATAAAAGTTCGATTATCTTTGCTACAATAATAAAATAAATGATAATGTCTTTAATCATAAGAAATTAATTATTTATTCTTTAGCAACAATTTAATTTAAAATGTGCTGGAAATGAAGCTGATTAAGCTTAATTGTCTAATTAGTTTGGAATGCGTTAAGTAATGCTAAGTTATAACATATACCTGATTTTTTAAATAGCTATTAAAAGATAATAAAGAATGATTCCACAAATTATAAAATTATATTTAGTTTGCTACAAAGTAAATTACGTGAATTTCTTTAATCAAATCTCAACACAATCCCAGTTAAACTAAGCAATTAAACGTTAGTCGATTTAAGTAAGGAACTGGGAGCAGCCTTGATTATACTATATACTATAGTCCTTATATCTTGCTTTCGTCTTAATAATTTATCTAAAAAAATAACATTGTATTCGTATCGGCAAAATGTGGTGCTGCTTTCAAGCGTTTTCATTCAAGATCATTTTGCAGAAAATGCAAAGACGCATTCCTTGGCACTGCGCAATTTTCAGTTTTTAGTTTTCAGTTTTCATATTCAATAGCTGCCTTTTGCGACGGCCACAACAATAACAGCAAGAACAGGAACAGCAGCAGCAGCAACAACAACAACAACAAACACAACAAATTAATACAAATAGTCTGCACTGGTATTGGCCATAGATTATACTTTTGTGGACAGTTTTCCCACTTGCCGGCCAAGTAGCTATCCAGGCTAGTTCCATTGCCCATTGCTTAAAGGTCCATCGCCTAAGGCTTATCTACCAGCCCGCCACCCGCCACTCTCAACCCTCGACCCTCAACCCTCCAAAGCCCAGCGTCTTTTGTACTGAAGGGCTTTGCTTGTTTTTTTATACCCGATACGCAAAGGGGAGAAGGGAATTAAAAGCGTCTTATGGCTTTTATATTCTAAGTCATATTAAATACCAAAATATATATACATATATCTATCATTTGTACCTTGTAGTTTATTTTTAACATAATATAAATATATATTTTGGTCTATTTGTGACATATCATTTATATTCTCTATATATCGGTAGCGGGTATTTCACAGTCGAGCACTCAAAGCTTTTGGTTTTTTTGCGAGCTGCTTTGCGATATCTTCAGTTCTCGCCACCCACACTTTGGGTCTCGTAGACTGCTATCATCGCAGTCTTACGTGCCACTTGCCACTTGCTACTTGCTACTTGGCTAATACATATATAGACTGTATACACTTGCCTTACTCACTTACTACTTCGTAGATGGGTATTGACCATAGCACAAGCAGCATCCATATATATAAATTATTTATTGGAATTTTTGGCTTTTGAATTGAATCAATAGAAGAAAACTCGGCGAAAAGTGACAAAACTTTTAATCGAATTTCTTTGCCTGATACTCGTACTCGAAATATGTTTTCATCTCATCTTAGTTGCGAGTTAGGAAACTCAAGCGATATCCCGGAATTTCTCAGCTGCGATAATTAGCTGAACAATAATTTGTGCAATGAGCATTTCGAGCGAGGTTTATCTTTCAAGAAATCAATCTGCTGGCTGCCATAATTACCTGCTATTTGTCTATTAGTTTAACTACTTCAATTACGCAATTAGCGAGAATATACACGCATATTGTATTTACTCATGTACAAATTTGTTGGATATATCTGCTGAGCGTTCATATATCCCTTGCATGTGCGTGTGTAAATTCATCCATTTTAATGCCAGTCCAAAATAGCATTTAAACACGAGAAGCGAAGTATTCAATTTTCGTGTTGTAACTTCTGCTTGTTTAACTACTGGCTCCAATTTATTTGTATGCCTTCTAATTTGAATTGTCGAATCTGTTGCACAATTGTGCGTCTGTGTGTGTGTGTGTGTGTGTGTATGCGCATATGCCTGTTGTGTTTGATACAAATGGTAAGCCAAAATATGGCGTTATAATAATTTTCATAGCAAAATTTACACATGCATAATTAATTAGTATCAAAAATTTAATACTCACACTTTGTATCTGCTTAAATATTTACACTTCGTGCCAAATTTGTATGCAAATCGCTTTGCTACAGACTGACAATAACACACACACACACACACACACACCCACACACACACACGCACAATGTCTTGCAATTAAAAAATATTCTACACTCGGCGTCACTTCACTAGAAATATTTAGAGAATAGAATTGGCCTGTTAGTTCCGAAATTATTTAAAATGTTTACAAAAACCTATCACATGACATAAAAAACACAGAGCTCTTTGATGAAACCTATATTTAAGTGAACCGTAGGCAGTATTTCAATGCTTCAGGAATCTTGTCGCTGCCGCTTTGCACCCCAATTTAAGTGATAGTTCGCTTAGTAATGATTTCAATAGTGTAGAATGTAGTTTTTATAATTTATAGAATGTTGTGCAAGAATTTCTAGTATACCTTGAACGAAGGATTTAATAACAGATTGCACACACTATATACTTATTTCCTTGAGGTATAAGAAGAACTTTATTCTAGTTGGCTGTGGCTGCAATTGTGCAGGGTTTTCGATCAATGGTGGGTACGAATTAAAGGACACATCTGTTGCAGCTGTCGCCATTCAAATGACGCGCACTGTGTCGCTGCCAACGCCGAGCAAACAAAATCGAAAACGGGTTGCTGCGCTGCCGTTTCCGCCATCGTCATTGCCCCTGGCTTTCGTCTGCCTGTGGCAAGAGGCATGCGGCAAGAGGCGAGGGGTGCGAGGGGGCAGGCTGTCGTTGTAGTTGTTGACTGGTCGGTCGGTCACTAACTGGTCGCTCGGTTGGTTGCTTGCTGATGGCGTTGGTTTGTTGTTTTCCTCGTCCTCCTCTTTCAGCTTTTTTTTTGCTCCTTTACCCGAAAACCCTTTTCAGTGTTTGCATTTAACGAACAACGCCGCAACGACGCAGCAGCAACAATAAGGGCAATAACAAGCGTGCTTGCCGCACATTCCGCGCCAAGGCCGCTAAAGGGCCAAGGGGGGATTCGGTGTTGGTGTCGTGTCAGGAAGCTGAAGGTGGGAGGGAGCGAGGGCGGAGTGTTGGTGTTAGTGGGGCTAATAAAAGCCTCGTTACAATGAAAACAAATCAAATCGACGCCGAAGCCATCCATCAAGTCAAACCAAAGCCGAGTTCAAATGAAACGCGTCTAACGAATACCAGCAACCAAACAGGAAGTAGTTTGAATTTCCGGTGTCACTCCAACTCCCCGCCAGTAACAAAAAGCAATTGCAATCCACACTCTACACTCCACGCTCCACACTCCAAGCTCCAAGCTTCACATTGCAACTGGCAAAAGAGGCAGCGTCCAAATTGATTACGAGACACGATGTGGCATGGCACCGCGGGGGGCAACAACGCGGAGTCAACTCAGTTTTACTTTGAAATGCCATTAAAATGTATTTACAAACGCAAATTGATAGCGATTTTGGTCGAGGTTTCGCCTGTGATCCACGATGTGTTGAAGCTGCAGCTTAGCTGGCGATTTGGTCAGACCAGAGACCAGAGACCAGAGCCCAGAGAGAAGAGAGGGAAGAGTAAAAGACACGACACGACCAACGTTTTAGCCAGATGAAACGTTGACGAAACAATACGTCGAGTGCTGCTGAACAAATGCAATTTACACGTTACTCCGAAAATTGCTCTTGGATTTTTAATACGCATTTCGTTGTGAACCGGACTTGTTTGAGAAGTAATTGCAAATACTTGGCATAATTGGAAGTGCATAAATAGTTTGTGTCAATCGATTTGGTTTGTCCGCACAATAAATTGTTGTTAGTAATATGTATACATAATATAAATTGTATATTACAATTTGTATTTTGTATATAGAATATTTTGTATTTTATTCGGTATTCGGTATCTATTCGTACATTGAAAATATTTTTTGTCCTGCTATATTTTCTGTAAATGGTTAGCGAGTATCTCACAGTCGAGCATTCTCGACTGTAACTTTCTTTCTTGTTATTCCCAATTTTGTGAGCTCAACTCAGGCAACCTTATAATACACAAATTAAGAGAGCACTTAATTGTTATTCATTATTTCCGAATCGCACAATTAATTCAATTGGCAAAAGCAATAAGCTGCAAACACTCACGTTAAACATTAGATTGCGGGCCGCACATTTGATTTCATTGCCACTTGGAGGCAAGAAGGCGTGTGGCAAGCAGGCAAACAGGCAAACAGCATTTTGCGTTTGCGAGCAGAGCCACGACAATAAAGTTAAACTGCAATTATTTTCGAATGAAGTTCATTTGAAATGCAATTTGAGGCATGTGTCTAATATATGCAAACAATTTACTATCTCTGCTTGGGCCCACAAAAAGGGCACGTAGGCAGCCAACGAGCCAAGGACTCGAACGAGGCCAAGACAACATGGGCAACAACATACGACACACGACACACGACAAGCGACATGCGACAGCAGCAATGATAAATCAATATGCAAAAAGGAACACTGACGAGCTTCGCCTCGCCTCGCCACGCTTCGCAAAAAGGAGAAGCAGAAACGTGGCGAAATGATAAAGAACTCGTCTCGCCAGCGATGTCCCAATGCAAACAGCGCGAGCAAAACAACTTGTGGGAATGTCTCCTCCACATTCCCCTCCCCTTGCCAACTCCTAACCCAGACGAACCCAATTGCTACAGATGAATGCTTCTTGCTACATACTACAATACGTGTCAACGTACATATCTGTGTATGTGTGTAAATATCCGCAAGTTTATACCATGCGTGCGGTTGTGTGTGTGTATGTGCACAGAAAGAAAATTTACCATCAAAATACTTGAATAATATTCCCAATTCTTGACGGCAAGACTGTTGGCACCTTAAGATAATTCTCCAAACTTAATTTTATCCAGAATATATCATTAATATATACATATATGTTATTTATTCTTTATCACTCATTTTCAGATTCAAAATATTGTAATTCTCTTCTTCTAATAATACTTATTTTTAAACTAAAACTATTCTAGACTCTTAGTCTTGATTTAATATTTCGAATGAAGTTTTGCTCTCTGTAATGTAGATGAATAATGCGCGCGTGTGAATTTGATGTATGTATGTATTACACACACTCTGCTCTGTGTACACAAATCTAAGGGTCTGTGTGTGTGTGTGTGTGTAGAGGTATGAGTGCTGACAGTAAAAGTGAGCAATAAACATACGCGATTAAATTCATTATGAACACTTGAACAGCAGACAATGTGAATATGAAATGACAAACTGATTGTTGCTCTATGTGAAAACGTGTGTGTGTGTGTGCGAATGTGTGTGTGTGTGTGATTGGTTGTGTGGATGTCCCTCTAGAGTCCTGTGTGTGCGTGACTTGTATTACGACAAAATGAAGCAAAAGCCTTCAGTCCTTGTTATTGTTGCCTTTTCTAATTGTGTTTGTGATTGCACGTACACACACACACACACACACACACACATACAGAGAGAGAGAAAAGCATGTGTGTGTGTGTATGTGGTTACTAATTGGATTTCAGATATTCAATCAACAAGCTTCCGCACTGAATTTCGCCGATTTTGTTGCTGTGCTTTGCTTTGCTTTGCTCGCTTCTCTGTCTGCAATAAAACCAAATTGTTGATCTCCAAATAATATATGCTATATAGCGCACAGATTGAAAATTCTGTCTGCGATTAGCATACTTCGTTAACGAAACATATTGATTGTAAACAAATAACTATTGTAGATACATTTCCCAGTTGAAAAGATATTGTATCTGAACTCTGATCACATGCAAAATTATCTTTAAAATAAAGTTATTATTAACATTAATGTTCTAAAACAACAAACGTGTCAAATGTAACAAATTACACAAGAAAATTTAAGTTCATCGGACCCGTCTCGTGTTTATTAATTAATTCATATTTAAAAGTATATCAATTCGAGTGTTTGAAATTATGAAAACATTTATGCACGTGATGTCTCTGCAGACACTTCCAATTTCCCTTTCGCAACCCGATCTCAAGTGAAGTGCGGGCAGACACATAAATACTTTCGACTGACATACACATTATATATATATATGTACATATATAATAGTAGAGATCAGTAGATCAGCAGCAAGCAAAGGCAACTCTTGATCAGGGTAAAAGCAATCGGGAGCTGATGTGGAGTACAGGCTTTGGGCGCATCATTGCGGCCGATCCAGTCGCGATAGTGGTAGACGTCGGTGTAGACTCCGGCGGAGTCCGGCTCGCCGCAGCCCATGCCGAAGGAGACGATGCCCACCACCTTGCCCCCGCACATCAGCGGCCCGCCTGAGTCGCCCTGGCAGCTGTCGACCTCGTAGTCGTTGGCGTTGTTGGCGCACAGCATGCCCTTTCTGAAGCCTTGGATTCTGGAGCACCAGGCTCTCGAATTGATGCTCACATCGCCGTTGACCGCCTCGTCCGGCGTGGGACCATACTGACAAATAGGCGTGTATCGAGAAGGTAATCACAAGTCACAGTGGAACACACTCAATTCCCACCTGAATCACTGTGCCCCAGCCGACGACTGTGCACAGCAGTCCGGCGGTCGCATCCCTGTCGGCTAATGGAATAATTGCGGCGAAATCGTCTTCGCGAATTGGGTCCCTCAATCGGAGCACTCCGAGGTCATTTAACAGCAGGGAGGGAGAGTATTTGGGGTGCGGCCTCACCTTGTCCACTATCAATTCCTGTGTCTTGCCCGTCTTCACCAATCGCCGCGGGGTCCCAGCGATGACCTTCACTCGGTTGGGCCGCAACTTGGCCCCACTGTGGGCATCAGGAGCGAGTTTCAAATGCTGATGCGGCACAATATTAATATAATAGCTAATTCATCCCTGTATATCTCGAATTTAAGAGAAACTGTGAAATCAGTTGAAGGCTATCTAAGCTACATTGGTAATTAAACCATTCTAAAATAGCTCTACATAATTTAAGAATATTTTTTAAATTGAATAGGACTGAGAAATTTAATTGCGGGCTGCCAAGTTAATTGATTATGCTTTCTTCTTCATTTCGACTGTCATAATTACTAAAAAATCGAATTTTCGATAGTATTATGTTTGAAAACTCGCTTCCTTTTCGTTTTTCATATCTGAACTATACGTAAAACAGAAATTAGGGTTAGACATACTTAATAAAAAGGCAATGTGCTGCAGTTAAAATGGATTTGGCCGAGATTATTGCACCACCGCAGAAATGATTGTCGCCGAAATATTTGCGCTCTTTGTTGGTGCGAATGGAAACCACGAATTTAACGAGGAGATTCTGTTCGGGACGATAGCCGCCGGTGACCAGAAACTGGAAATCATCATCACCATTATTAGCATCGCTCGATGTCAGATTGGAACTCTCAGCAGTTCTGCTCCGTTTCCTATGATTCAGCTGATACTGAATGGAGTCGCTCTGAAACTGCAGCTCATCGGCAACTGTCATCTCGTTGGCACTGTTCTCATTTATCGGTAACCGGCGTGCATTGAAACTCCTGTAGCCATTGCTTTGCTCTTTGGTGCAATTCCATGGGGCGTCATCGTCACAGGGAGCTGCGAGCTCCACGCGATAATGTGTTAACAAAATAGAGAAAACAATAAATTTGGAGGCACACATTTTGTAAATTTTTGTGTTTTGCTCTTTTTGACTGAAAACCGAAACAGTAATGATATCGAACACTGTCAAATGGGCGTAGAAAAAACACTTGCTGCACGTCCGCTTAAGTTTTCTTGCAAAAAATGAAGCAAAATAACGAAAATATTCTCGTTTTGTCGCGTCTCCGTTTGCAGCGACTTATAAGTATGAATGCTCCCTCTGCGTGTGAGCGAGCTGTTGTCGTTATCATTAATTTGCAGCTTGCTTTCGTGTAATAATTTACAAAGGATTTTCTTCTCTCTCGTTTGCTTGTTAGTTTTGGGCGTTTCTTCTGCCAACTTTCATAAGTTCAAGTTGTCATTATGTCCTCTTAGCAAGACAAATTTGTGTATGGCCACTTTTTGCACACTTTTTGTCAAAACGCACACTTGAATAAAAAAGGAACATAAAAAATGGTGTGCATATTTCACATGGGCCGCCGCTTAACTTTACAATTTGTATTTGTCTACATTTGTGTCGCGTTTAAAGTGCTTCTCAGACTAGACAATTTGTTAATAAACTCCTTGAAGTATATTAACTTTGCGACTCATTTATTAAATGTATACAAAAAATAATAGCTAGGCTTAAATACACCTACATATTGTTCAATGTGACCACAGACAAGCAACATGTTTACGCTTAGAGCTGTTAAGTTTCCCGCAAAGATGCGTGCCATAAACATCGTCATCAGTGGTAAATTGCAAACAATTATGGTTACGCTCTCTGGTCTTGCAGCTGGTTGAGTTAAGATAGCAGATAGCAGACATCAGCCAGTCAACAGCAGACAGCAGACAGCAGGCAGCAGGCAACAGACAGCAGACATCAGACAGAGTATTACTTATCAACAATAGACGATGCCAATGCATTGATTATTGTTGCCTTTTGCAGTT
Organism: Drosophila immigrans; assembly: GCA_963583835.1. Lineage (NCBI taxonomy): Eukaryota > Metazoa > Arthropoda > Insecta > Diptera > Drosophilidae > Drosophila > Drosophila immigrans. Next base: position 553,961 of record OY757144.1, read on the forward strand.
TTAACTAAATGCATTTTACTGACAACAACAACGAGAAGAGGCAAAAAGGTAGCCGAGTTTGATTGCCAATAGTCGTAGACAACAGCTGGCCGAAGGTTGGTCTATAGCTCTCTGCTTGCCAGACACGGAGAACGAAGAAAGAAGCAACGATGTTGCATTGAGAGAGTGGGACGGAGAGAGAGATGTAGGCAGTGTGTTAGGCCAATGTTGCCATTGCCAATGTCGAAGTCGAAGTCGGTGTCATTGTTTGCATACATTGATTGAATTTGTTCACGCCATTAAATTTGCAAATTGCTATCAGCAACTTTGCATAAACTGCACTGCAAAATTTTACAACGCAACACGAGTTGGGAGCCGGGTCCGTCCGGCATTGTTAATGCTTATGACGGCAACAGCGTTTACTGCACTTCTCTCTGGGCAGTGTGTTGCTCTTAAGCAAGTAGCAGACCGAGTTCGAGTGAGAGTTGGAGTCAGAGCCAGAGCCAGAGTCAAAACCATTCTATGCAGCTTTGTCTGGCTTGCCAACCACGTCCAGGTGCAGTCAATAAACAAAAGCAGCCCATGAACTTAAGCTCAGATCGGACGCGTGTGAGTGGGCGGCCTTCTTGTGTACAAGTCATTAACTATTCATACAACATGCTGCCTCAATAGGCAGATACGGCTTCTATCTTGCACCACCATATGATGACACTTTTGATTTCTGTTCCGTACCGGTCCGTTCCATTCCTGCGCCATTCCGTTGCCACTGGCCGGCTAATTGCCCCACAGTCTACGCCAAGTCCGCCGGAAATTTATTTAACGACCAGTTGAAGCTATCAAAGCACAATAAGCATAATGCCACAGTCGACCTTTGTCTGATTCGTATTTAACAGGCATAAACACTGCTTAAGCTTTCACAGCCTTTTGCACATAAGCCGCAAAATGGGGAGCAAGGAAAACGATTTAAAAAAAATGCTCATCTCAGAAAAATTGAAATTATGCGCCCTGCGGGAGATTACACTTCTGCTTATCCCTCGCGCGCCGCTGCCCACACGATACTTTAGCCATTCATAATTATTACGTTACACCAGATGACAGAAATTTATATACCTACTTATAGATCTTACTTTATGCATCGACAGTCAAGTCGCTAAGTAGATTAATATAATTAGTCATTCTTTTTTTTGAGAAACATGAAATATATATTACAGAGTCAGAGTACAGGCCAATTGAATATTTTCTGCTTTAACATATATCGAATTATTCTGTATATCAACTATATTTTATAGTGTTTATTTGTAATTATTAAATCACTCAAAATTAATCATTTGTGGTAAGGAAATACAGTACAAATTGTATACTTCCAAATCATGGATATTCACTTCGTTTTTAGTATATTCAAAGTGTGTGACTTTATTTTGCTCTGGTAGGATAGCTTCACAAAGACAAAGTTAGCTGTTTTTAATCAGCTGGTAATCGACTCGTGTATCTATGATCTGTGAACTATGATTTAAAATAATTCGATTTGCGCTGCGCGTTGATAGCTCAGCGAGTCAGAATAAAGAGTTTTGAATATATAGAACTAGGGCTTTTTAAATATGTTTTCTCGATTTCTATATTATTTGTGAATGGGTCATGGGGAAAAAATGCAACCAACAAGCGGAAAATGATTATTAAAATCCTTGCGTTATTGAACTGTTGCTACATTTGATGGCGGATATATATTGATTTTATTCAGTCGGGGGGGAGCATGTGAAAGTTATTATAAAAGTTATGCAGACATTGAAATGCATTCAGCAACATTTCTGCTAAAAATGGCAACTTTAATTTCGACTTCAATTTGAGTCTGCAACAAAATAATTGAACATTACTTTGGCAGTGACTGATCAATGTGTTTATAGTAGGTTTGACAGTAATTAGACATGTTATGTTGTGTTTGGATGCTCTGCATACAAAACATTATTTCATTTGCTGATTAATTTTTGCGGGACAGCAAATAGCCTTTTCATGTAATTTCAATCATAAATGTTAGAGTCCTAATCATTTAACATTTTGCATTTCACCACAAATTCTGGGCAAATATTTATGCTTGCAATTTGCTAGCATTCAACATAAGTTCATTAACATTACGAGTACCTTAAGGGATTTTAATTGCATTTTTGCTGAACGTCCCAGCTGCAGAAGTGATGCACAAAAGCGGCACTGCATCTTTATTTCTACAGTTGCGGACAGATCTATTTGTGAGCTCGACTTTTGCACGACTGATTACATTTCAGATTGCCATCGGCTTCATTCGACTCGACTTGAGTCGACTCCCCAAGCTTGTGATACGCGATACCACTGAAGCGTATAAATTACATTAGTTGCAGTGCAGCTCGCGTATTATCTAATTAACTGTTGTCGCATATTTCTTGTCGACATCAGAAAAGTCACATTCACTTCAACAATTCGTGATGTGATCTGCAAATCCAATTAGCTAAATAAAAGGCTCAATTAAAAATCATATATTTGTGGTTGAAAATGTGGAAAGAAATGGGAAAAATAACTGAAAGGAATGGAAAGGAAATGAGAGGATAGAAAAGGGAAAAACAAAAGAAAGGAAAGAGAAGAAATGGAACGAAAATGAGAATAGAAAACATAAAAAAAAAATAAATTTGTAAGAGCCGAGCACCTATGTAGTATAACTTTAATTAATACATGTATTTATTTATTTAGCTTTATTCATTTATCTACTTTAATAATCCTATCGCTACAAGTATTGACACTATCATTCCCAATAAGAAATTGTCATTAACAAAAATACAAAAATATATATAAGAGCATAAATTGTATGATATGCTTATATTAGTATTTAAATATAAATATATGTAAATATATATAAAATATTACATGCAATAAATTTGCACAAAGCTTAACAATTTCTAATTAACTGAATCAATTAGTTTGTTATTAATGAGCTTACTTGTTTCTAATCCGCTGTCAACCATTCTAAAATGCATTCTAATCAAATAATATTACTACTTTTACTTTTGGTATATTTAAGTTTAATTTTTTTAGATTAAGAAATTAAATTTTGAAGTGGCTGTATTAAAAGTATTGTATTTGTATAATTTATGTATAATAATATAATTTCAGTATTATTAAAGCAAATAATTCGTGAATAAATATTTGTAGCTTCGCTCATGTTATTTGCAATAATAATATGTGCTCAATATTTAATGTATGTTGCCTCTTAAAGCTTCACAACTCAGAAAACAAATATGAAATATTTCTGTGTTTATGGCCAAAGTCAGAGTATAACAGATTGCGAAATTCATCGCTTATTTCTATTTTTAACTTTTCACAATGAAGAGGGCGACAGCTAGCAGGAAAACTCGTAGTTTATATAAAGCAAAGCATACAGACACACACACACACACACACACAGTCACAGACAAGTTGAAATAACATTCAACAAACAATATTTGAAAGTCTCACACCCTGAGCAAGTTTGAAGCTTGTGCAACTTTTGTGTTGTGCTGTGGCCAGTGTAGTGTCACTGTCACTGTATTAGGCGCCGCAAAGTGGCTTATTATAATTTCCTAAATAAACTAACTCCCGACGAGAGCCGACATAATATTGTGCTTAACGTCTAAACACTGACTAGGCGTGTGTGGCTGAATAAATGTCTGTCTGTCTGTCTGTCTGTATATTTGTTTTATATGTGTGTAGCTAGCCAAAATTGATGTTGGCATCAGCAACGCAGACTTTTAAAGTAGTGTCAGCAGCACCAAAAGAGTTCTACTCAATCAACTCTCTCTCTCTCCTTCCGGGTTCAATTCAGCCACGCCCACCGCCCGCCGCCCCCGTGTAAGCATATTAGGCGGTTCCGCTATGCAAGTCTGGGGCATCACTAAAACGTGATGTTGAATCCAATGTGATGCTCAAGCGTGTGAAAATACCAAAAAGACGTGTTGCCATCAAATGGTTTCAATGTGCGGCCATCGCCGCGTCATTTCAGCCAGTTGCCAGTTGCCAGTTCAGAGCGAGTGCGAGTGTGAGTGCGAGAGAGGGGGGAGGGAGGGTTGGCGGAGGTCGGGACAAGTGTGTTGGCAATATGCGATGATATTGTCTTGGCTGGCGCGTGTGCTGCTGGTCGCTGTGCGTATTTATGGCACAAGTTAACAGACACCGGAAGTGATACATCAAGGACACGCGCTCGCCTTTTTACACGTTTTGAATTAACCCCAAATCAACTTATAGTTTACTTCGCAATCCATAACACATTCCATATAGTAATATTATAATAAATAACACACGACTTTGCGATTTATTTCCACACATAGAAAAATTATGTTCTTGACTAGAATAAAATTCTTCAAGTTGAGAATTTCGTTTTATTAAATTCTGGTATCAGAGTAAAGTAAACAAATTCAGATATGCAGTGCCAAAATATTGTTTATTAAAATATCTGTAAATATCGAGCTCTAAGTGAGGAATTATTAATATTTTGGTGCTGATTGATATTTGGTCTAATGTGGGAATTCGTAACGAAAAAAAAAGAAAAAAAAACCTCATCAAATTTATGGGCAGTTGGCTAATTGAATTGCAAGTCTGATATTAGTTCATTGATGTGTGGGTATAATTAAAATATAGATCTGTGTTATCTTCGTATGCTTATCAAATGCTGTGCGTATTAACTTATTAGTGCTGCAAATGAGCCTTGAAAAAAGCTAAGAAAAGAATACTTTGGTGTACACGATGATATAACAGAAGTCGATGCTGAGTCATGAAATCAGGGTCAAATGTTTTCAGCATCGTTGCGCAAAAGTTTATGATCCCTTGGTCAATTAAATCTCATGGCTGCTTGGCTGCAAAAATACACGACAACAACAACATGCGGAAAAAAGAAGGCCACAAATTTTCACACACGCATATGTTCATATGTAATGGACGGACATCGACACGGCTGAATTGGATCTGTTGGCCTATATGAGACGAGAGGGAGTGGGGAAAGTTGCTGTGGTTGTTGTTGTTGTTGCTGTTGTTGTTGCTACTGTGGTTGCCACATCGCTTAGCATTTTGGGGTGGCGAGTCTTGTCAGTGGCAGGCGACACAGTAACAAAATCAGCGCCTAATGTGCAACTGTCCACAAAGGTCGCTGCTACGTGTCTCTGGAACTGTCGTTGGGTTTGTCTGTGTCGCTGTCAGGTTTGTGCGTGGTTGAATTTATGCGTGTGTGTGTGTGTGTGTGAATTTTGGTCGTTTGTGGGGCAATATAGCATTGCAGCAGAAATGCTTAACTTTGAGGTCGGTCCCCCTCTCTATATTGCGCCCTTTTATCCGACACAGACGTTGGCAAAGGCAAAATAAATGACCACTCCTCTTGTTTGTTTTGTTGTTGTCGTTGTTGCGGCTGGGGGAGGACTGTGTGTGTGTGTGTGTGTGTGTGTGAGTGTTGCCTGGTCATCGTCGTCAACAAACATTTTGACACTTGCTTTAAAACCATAAATGTCAGTCAGTGTTGAGGCTTAGCCAAGTTTAAATACCTTTGGACAGATTAAAAGTGTCGTTAACCAAAATGTTTGCAGCTTCGACTCGACTCGTTTATGCATTCCTCTCTCTCTCTCTCTCTCTCTCTCTCTCTCTCTGTCTCTCTGTGTGTGTGTGTGTGTGTGTGCGTTTGGCCCTCGTGTATGCATATCCTTGGAACGTGTTCGAAACTATCGCATCGCGTAATTTGTGGACGAGGTCGTTGTCCTCGCCTATACCCTTTTTGGCTTGCAAGCAGATTTTGTACTAAACTTAGAAAAATATATTTTATTTATTTTAGGGTTTGTTAACTTCAACTGAACTGAATTATATGTCAATAATCTATAATCAAATCAAAAGAATTCTGCAATTCATTATAATTTACAATCTTTTGTATAAATTGCAGCCTCTTAGCACAGACAATTTTACGGAATAGAAATAGAAATTGCTGTAGAGTATTTGCTACAAATACATCAGCATAGTTTTTGGCTGCTTTGAATAATTACCATGCATTAAACCCGAGGGTCACTTTTAATTACTTTCGAGAAGGTCAACTTGAATGAGTGTCAATGTGTTTTTGTCCGGTTGCTGTTGTTACTCAGTAGATGCCAGTCTGTTTGTCAGTTTCGTCTGTTTTGGGGCTCCTATTTGACTTGCCCACCATCATAACGATATACTATATTGTATGTACGTTGATGTTTGGGCTTAAGTTGAAGTTTGAGTTTTGCATTATTGATCGCTCCAATTGGCTACACGTCGCTTGTTGTTTCTAATGGGTCGCAAAATTACAGCAAAAAACTTTTCACATTTGTTGGCCATTTTGTGGTTGGGCAGTCGCAACTTTTAGTCTAGAAGCTGCTTCATCACTTGCCAGCCAGCTGGCAGTGTTGTTTTAATATTTGCATGCCAAGGCTCTTACAGTGAAATTAAATATTAACTCTAAAATTTCCGAAAGGCGGTAAGCTGATAAGTATGCTACACTTTGCGCAAATACTCCAAGTTCCAACTAATCGCCATACATGAGAGTTTGTTTACACAAATAAAGCAGGAATTGCAAATAAATCACATAGAATATGTTATTTTCTAAATTCTCCCAATACTTATTCAAATAATTATTATATTTCAATTAAATTCATAAAAATAAGTATAAGTTTTTCAGTCAAACAATTGTTTCATTTCAATTTGTATCTACAATTTGGACCACAACTCATATTTTTAATTCTTTAAATAATAATTTGAAATGGATTTTAGTAAGGAGTGGCAAAATCGGGCATCTGTTATCGCAAAGGCTATATTATTTTCTCAATCATTCCCACTCCTAATTCTTGCTCAAGTAAAGATTTTATTTCAATTAAATTCATAAAAATAAATAGAAGTTACGTTTGAATCAAACAATTATTTCATTTCAATTTGTATCTAAAATTTGGACCACAACACATATTTTTAGTTCATAAACTAATAATTTGAAATGCATTTAAGCAAGGAGTGGGAAAAAGTGGCATCTGTTTTTGCAAATACAGCAAGAGACATTGAACACTGAGGTTGATGTGAATGGCAGTGAGGTTTACCTAGACGCCACATATACAACTCTCGATATCCGCACAAGGACTCGTAAGTACTCTCCTCTTGCTGCTCTTCGTGATTCGCTGATTGAGTGCAAACTTCCGGCGCGTGTCCGCTCTAAAATTGGCTGAAACCAGTGCGCGTTTCAGCGTTTAATGCTTTTGCTTTTGCCTTTGCCATGGCGTGTGTGTGTGTTGTGTATTTGGTTATTTTGCGTGTTTGGCTGGTTGGCAGTATAAGAGTGTCATTAGCTGCAAAAAAGGACCACGCACAATGCGTGAATAATTGGCTACGGCAGACAGCGCAGACTGCGCAGACGGCGATAATTTAAATTGTGAATGCCACTAAACTTGCCCCACGCTCCCAAAAATGCTCCATCAAAAATCCGCACGTACATACATATATTTTTGCGCGGCTGGTCTGTTGGGTCACACCCTTTATAGTATTATATCTGTATGTTAGGCATGTGTCCATGTTTTTATGTGCACAGCGAGAAAACATTATTGAATTTGGCAATTTGAAACAAGATCTAATATTTTATCATTTTAAGATTAAAATCATGTGCAAAGATTCAAATCATATTTTATCAATTTAAACTTGATTTGAGAGCATTTGTTTCTCGCTGTGTACATTCCATTCTAAACGATAGATTTACCCGGCGCGACAATTTTGGCGGTGGCATCAACGTGGCAAGGATTCGGCTTTGGCTTTCGCTTTGACTTTTTTGTTGCAGCAGCAGCAGCAGTAAAGATTTATTTGATGGCATATTGTTGGCCGCGTTGTTATTATAACTTAATAAGCGGCTAATTGTTGTTAATCAATTGTTTAACAGTTTACAGCTTGTTATTGCCATCACTGTTGTTTTTGTTGCCGTGAATTATTTGCATTTTTGCACATCCATTTTATTGGCTGATAGCAAACGTGCTATTGTATTCTGTCTGTTGTCCGTTGTCTGTTGTTACTGTTTTTGTTTCACAGTGCATTTGTTATTTTTGTGGGCGCATTTTAATTGCAATTGTTGTATTTGTGTATTGTACTCGCCTGCAATTCACAGATGGAACTTTGTATTTTTTGTTCTCGCTTTTTGGCCGGCTGGCTGACTAGTTGATTGACTGATTGACTGACTGACTGAGTGACTGACTGAGTGGCGGGCTAATTGGTTGACTGCCTCGTGGCTGATGATCTTCCGTCTGCTTGCATATTTGCTGGTTATTATAACGCCCCCAAAAGAGCGCATTAAAATTAACGACCTAACAGGCCTAACAGTCGCGTTGTTGCTGGTTGCTGGTTGCTGACAATTACTCTCGTGTTCGCTTGTTTTATTGTCCGTTATAATTAAATCATTTCATTTTGTGCATTTAACAATTGCATGTCACCAGCTCCGCATCGCATCGCATTGCATCGCATTGCATCGCAGTACGTAAATAAAATAATGATTATTATGTTCTTTGTTGCTGTGAACGCTGCGCTGCGCTGTGTGTTCGACTTTCACTATCAGGCTTTCCAGGATTAACTGCATTTTTGCAGATAGACGCCACACACACATATAGTAATGCTTCCACCCGATATGCATAATTCACGACTCAACTCCATGCTCACACACACGTGTGTAAGTGTGCAAATAATTATTTATTAAATGACTCATAAATGTTAATACTTGCACTGTGTTGACGAGAAAATACAATGCGAGAATATTCAGTGTTATTAACGCAGAGCCGAGATGAAAAGAAGGCTGCTGCGGTTTCTATGCATGCAGCGAAAAAGCGAAAAACCTTGAATCATGATCCCAATTCGCAAAGTAACAGATACAAAAAATAGAAAAAATAGTTTTTGTATAGTTTGTATACTGACTACTTTTTGCCATTTTCATTTAAGCATTTCATCAATTCAGATTTTGTATCGGTTAATTAATTTGTTTTGTTACGATAATTACTATTATTTAAATTTAGACACACACTTTTTTAAAATAATTTTTAATTGAACCTACAATTTTTTTAAATTTGTTGTAACTTGGAAAATTCTGAAATTCAAGAATTTGTGTAGTTTTTTGTGTAGAGCGCTTATGTTGGTATCAAAAAATATGAAAATCTCTTTAATTGCCTCTCAAGATTAAATTGTAGATTCTTGCCAACTTTCTTGTGCATTTAAATTTCGATCCCAAGTGTAAATCAACGTTGTTAGTCAGCAGCCACATGGCTCCGTGTTACAGCTGGAACTACGTGAGGTCGCCAGGGGAGGGGGAAGGAGAAGGGAGGAGTGAGGCAATAGCCAAATTGGCGCATGCAACGCTACCAACAAGAAAATTATCCTCAACTTTGGTTTTGCCCTCCACAAGACGAATGAGTAGAGCTAAAAATGTTAAGTGGGCTTTGATCTGGGCAGCAGACTTCTGTCTCTCTCTGTCTCTGTCTCTGTCTGTGTATCCCTCTCTCTCTTTCTCTGTGTTTCCCTGCTTGATTTTGATGGCTGGCGTTTTCTTAATTTTCGTACGAAAAATTTGCACGTACTTAGAGCAAACGGCAAAGTTTCAGCTATTTTGCGGGCAAGCTGCTTGCTGCTAGCTGCTTGCTGCCCTCACATTACCCCGGCTTTAGCACACTAATGAAATTACGGTGCAGCTTAGGCGCAGGTAAGAATCGGGTGAGAGTTGTAAGGACAGCTTTTTGTGTGCTGCTGCTCTTATCTTGAGCGATAACAATCCATCTTTTGTCTGCCAGTGGAACGTGTCCTTCTTGTTGCTGCTGTTGTGGATGTTTCGGCTTCTCCTGCTCTGTGTTGGGTCTACACTAAAAATATTTATACGAGAATATGTTCATGTGCACGTGGCTATATAATGACGCAGCGGCCAAACAAGGCGCAGAGCAGAACACAGACAAGGGACAAGGGACAAGGGCGACCGAGGCACAACCGAAACTAAGGTCTAAGTCGACATGAGTTACAGTTGCCAAATTAAACATCACCAGCATAAAATTTATGATAGCAGACATTAAGCCGAGAACTGCAAGGAGCACAAACAAATTTTTGCCTCGCATTTCCGACCTCAGCTTCCTCTTCTACTTCCACTTTTTCTTTCGCTCCCTGTGCAAACATAAATTTATAAATATGTATCGTTTATAATACAGTCTATATACATTGGTGTACAACTTTCACCCACAATATTATTTCGTGTCGAAAAATGTAGCATCATGTCAACGAATTGGCGACAAATAAGCCACTCCAAGATAATTGCCTAAAATTTTTTTGTATGGAAAATATTCTCTAAATATTTGGAAATGTAATTTAAATGTATTTTTTTATATCCAATTTATTTCGAATTATTTTATTTCTCATTGCAAGGCATTGCCGCATTTCTGGGTGCAAAATATGAGTGCGCAATTATCGACATTATGCTGCAGTAAACTTGAAGAATATCTCAAGTCACGAGTGCAACTTGGAGCACTAATTTTGTCACTTGCTCGCCTGGCATGTGGGCCACTTGAAGGCTGAAATGCTTAACGTAATTAAAACTAGTTTTATGGTTAGACCTGAGCAGAGCAAACAAGCAATCTTGCGACCAACAGTGGCCTCGACCCAAGCACAATTTTGGCACAAGGCGCAGCAGAATCGGAAGCAGAAGCTGAGGCAGCCGCAGCCGCAGCCGTTGCCAACGCAGACTGCGCATCTCGTATAAGTAAAAGGAGGCAAAGGACACATTCTTGACGACGACACAGCAGCAACAACAGCAACAACAGCAACAGCAGCAACAGCAGAGGCAGCAGCAGCAGCAGCAGCAGCGCGAGAACAATGGAAATTACGAGTTTCAATTTGTAGAAAAATTTATTATATCCATTAACTAAATGGGTTTCGGAAAATCTACAGGCTGCAGAGGCAGTGGCAGAGGCAGTGGCAGAGGCAGTCCACAGCCCATCAGAAACACTCGCACTAACACCCACAACACAAGAGGCGAGCACCATGGGGCATGCGGCACCGTGCCACCCAAGGTGCTGCGTTGCGGCCTCTGTAAACACGCATCAACACCAGGAGAGCGGCGCAGACACAAGAAGACCTTTCATGCGGCAGCGCAAAATGTCAAAAATTTTGAATGGCGCCACTGCAGCTGTGGCATCAACCGAAACCGAGAGAGGTTTGAACCACAATGCCCCGTGTTCCCTGCCCCTTCCGTTTCCCCTCCGTCTGCGCCATCGCCTCTGCCATCAACTTTGGTCATGGTCGACGTCGTGGCCGTTGTAACTGTGTTCAAGTGAATCATCGACCGCAATATAAACTTTTTTGCTTAGCTTATTTGTTTTGTCTGTTTGTTTCTGTTTGCTTGCCTGCTCTTCTGCGGTGTTTTCTTTTTGCCTGATTTTGTCACCGCCTTTTTCCAGCATTTGTCTTTAGTTGCCCCTCCCCCCCCCGCCTCCTTCCTCACCCCTCTCTCTCTCTCCCTCTCTCGCTGGGGCAACTGGCAACTGGCAACCGGCAAATAGCATTTTGAATGAGAACTGCTGTAGCCGACATGTTAATACGTTTTGTGGCCAACATTTTAATCAGTTATGTTGCAATGCGAGCAGGTTCCTTTGTGGCAAGTGTGTGTGGCGGCCATCAAAAGAACGACATTCGAATGTGAGCCACAGATTTTATTTATCATAGATTTTCGCAGTTAAATACTCTATTAAGTTCGCACAAAAAATTATATTTGCACGAGTATTTTTTGCAGTCTGAATATCGATATAAATATCTGCTGTCAAAAGAACGTCATTCAAATGTGAACCATCAGCGCTAAAAGAATATTAAAGGCTGTCGGAGTTTCGTACGATTAAAAATATAATGGTATATTCTTTAGATCAACTCAAGTCAACTCAACTCAAAGTTAAGTTCAATTATTAATTTGTATTTATTTTTCAGTGTGAGGCTAAGTGATTAATTAAGTACAAATTATTTTGCATTCAACATATGTTGTATTTAACCGAGTATTTTTCAATCTTTATTTTTTTGTCCATATATTTTATTATTTATCAATTTTTGGAGTTGAATTAATTTATTTATCTAGATTTTCTTAAAGTTTGACTATCAATATTTATTTTGTTTAGTTTGCAGCATTTTTGACACAATTTTGAGCGAAGTGGCAGATGGCGCAACGTTGGGAGAACCAATCGAATAGTAACTCGACTCAGCTCAGCTCCAAGCAACGCAATTGAAGCAACAACGCAAATTCAAGCAAAGTCGGGGCATGCCCCAGAAGTGCTTCAATATCAGGCTGCCGCAGTCGTGCCTGACTGGGTGCATAAAGCTTTATCGATACATTTGCACAATTTAATTTAACCGCAACTTTATTACTTTTCTTCGGCTGTGGCTGTGGTGCAGTCGTGCTATTGCCTTTTGATCTCGCCAGCTCATTAATATGCGTGGCAACGGAATCAGTTTGAGTTTTAGATAATTTAGACTTTATCTGTGCTAGACAAATGCCAAATGCCAACTGGCGAATGCGAGCTGCCAAAGGGCAAGGGGCAAATAGCTGTTGTAGCAATAACAACAACAGCCAAGACGCGACAAAAACAAAGCGAAACAAAATAAAACATTGCCAGTTTATTTTAAATGAAAACACACGTGGCTCGAGTCGAGTCGAGTCGAGTCGAGTCGAGTGCTGAGTGCTGAGTGCTACAAACCGCACTTGGAACAAAACTCTCAGGGCTCTTCTTGAAGTGTCTGAACAGCTGTTGGAAATAAAGTTTTGGCCGCTGATTGAGCTGCCAGCAGCCAAGAGCCCACAGCCGACTGAGTTTGCCGCCATTTCAATAAGGCAGCGCTTAAGATTTTCAATTTTCGTTTGTAATCAGCCGTTTGTGTTTGTATTTGGATTTGAATTTGTATTTCTTCGAGTACGAGTACGACCAAGAGTACGAGTATTTGTGGCAACTACGACACGGCCACATGCCAAAGCACAGCACAGCACAGCACAGCACACCGCAGGTGTGACAAAAGTCAATGCAAAGGTGAAGCTGGTGAAAATGCAAATGTTGCGCATACGCCACCGTGTCGTTGTTTGAATTTTAATTTTGAGCGCTGCAACTGCGACGATGGCAAGACGGCAAGACGGCAAGATGGCAAGATGGGAAGCAAAAGAAGCCAGCGCCAAACACTAGCTGCAACATCCATTTCGCATTCGCATCTTGCATTCCGCACACTCTCAAAGTCATGTTCGTCTGTCGCCTGCTCATTGCACAATAATTTGCATAAGCTTTGCCGCCGTGTTTATTCCATCTTCTAACCCGCCTGCCGCAACTTGCGCTTTTCGCTTTGCACTCCTTTTTTTGCACTCCCTCTTGTCGCCCAACAATTGAAGTGTAATTTGTAAGTTTCTTTCAGCCAGTGAGCTTCACAATTAACACGCATAACCACGAGGCGCCAAGGGACATGAGACATTAGTTAGGTTGCATTCACCAAGAACGCTGAAGACCAATTGATTTGCATTGTGTCACAGCTCATCGGGAATTTGCGATTGGTTTTTTAAGAGTCCCAATCCCCAATCCCTGCAACGAATGCGTTTACAATCTATAACTTACAGTCTATAGTGTTGATTTTATCCAAATACACTATTTTAACTGCCAATTTCCCATAGTCGACTGCCAATTAAATAAGTTGATAAATGAAAATGAATATAGTCAATCTTCAAATACAAATAGCAATTTGTTTTGACCACTATCTGGTAATAATAATAGTGAAAGTCTAAATATATGAATTAATAAGTAAAGGGCGAAGAATCGAACAGTCTGCATAGATACCATAAACTATTATTATTACTCTTGCTATTACCATTATTGCCACTTTGAAGTAATTACAATAATAATAACTATTATTTTTGTAGGTTGGAGCTGGCCCCAGAATATTTGCTTTGCGTCTGCCAGCGTTAGCAGCAACATCTATCTATGATACGTGTGTTGCACAGGGGCGATGGTCAATCATGGCAAGCCTCGCATCCAATGTGACTATGACTTAAATATTTATTGAATGTGCCGCCAGAGACAGCCTCGACTTGGGGCACGATGCTGGCTGCTGGCTGCTGGCTGCGGACACTGCTAAGTGCTGCTCGTGGCACGGAGGAGACGGGGCACAATTCAGGACAATGCTGTATCAGACATAATCATGACACAATTGAGCAGGCAAACAACACGTGCGCTTTACATTTTTTGCTATCCAGACTCATAGATGTGAGATCACAAAGAGCAACAGATACGACTCGCAGTAAATGTCTACAAATTGCTGCAGACTGGCTGGCGACCGTATGAAAAGGCGGAGTGGCTGAAGGAGGCAGGACTTTCCTCAAATGAACCTTGAAAAGTCATCATTGATATAGCCACGGTTGGGAGAAGACAGGAGACAGTCAACTGTCAACCGTCAACCGTCAGCAGGCTGTCCAGCGTTGACTCCGCTGCCAGCAGACCAATCTACAACACACACATCACGTACGACAGCCACAACCCATTACATTCACACACACACACACACACACACGGACAGACAGTCGGACAGACAGACAGTTGTCTCAGTGGCAATGTTTACTTTTTGCCCTCTGCTCACTGTTCTTTGCGACCGCCGTCTTATTGGGTTTTACCCAAAACCCATTTAATAATCTCATTTTGCCACAATAACAGAAAATATGATTTTCGTTCGCAATCACAATCTGAAGCGTCAGGGCCATGGCCAAGCGAGGTGTTTCCGTTCATCCTCCGATGTGGTCGATGGGGGAATGGGAATCGCAGTGGGATGGGAATGGGGATGGGGATGGGGAATGAGATTGAGCGGCAAGTTCAACAAGTAATTGAATACGTACGTGCTGAGCATTTTCAATTATGAGCATTTTCTTGCCATTATTTATTGCGTGTTATCCTTTTTATGAATCCTATTAGTGGAATTACTTTTGGATTATACTTATTGTTGTGCAGTTGTCTGTCCGGCTCTCAGTCTGTCTTTCATGGGCCCCTTATGAACTGCTGATTTGTAAATAATGTTGCAATTATATCTGCACTTATGTTTGTGCGGATTCTTCACGTAGTAAAACACATTCGAAATACATAAAATAGTGTTGCATACATTTTCAAATATGAATAAAAAAACTAATCAATCTCTCTGAAAATTTTGAAAATAAATCACTTAATTAAACCCAGATTCAATTGCTCGAATGCTGATGCTGTTCATATGCTCAATGGCCTACATCAATGTGTAATATTCGTTGTGGTTTCATTGCAGTTTCCTTTATTTTTGTTTTCGGGTGTTTAAGTGATTGATTGCGGCCAAAAGAATATGAGAATTAGCCAGAACTCAGGTGTGTCGATGGCCGCCAAATTGCTTGGCATGGCTAATTAGCATAATAAACTGTGCGTATGCAAAGCGAGCCCCATTTGCGATTAAGTATTGCTAATATTCACTTACGAGAATGCTCAAGCACTTGGATACTGTTAAATTATGCTGCGCAATTCATATTTATTTCAGTCGCATTTTTATGAGGGGGATCTAATTAATTTGTTTTTAATTCAATTTAAGTTAATGCCTTGAATGAAACGAGAGTAAGTGGATTCAGTTCGCTCTGCTCTGCTCCGCTCCGCTTCGACTTCAACTCCAACTCCAACTCTCGCTCTGTTTCTTCATCCATCTTCGCCCCTCTGGCTTAAACTTGTGCTCCATGCATCATCTTGTGCGCTGCTGTTGCTGTGTTGCTGTGTTGTTCTGTTGTGTTGTGTTGTGTTTTTGTTGCCTTTGCAGCGCATTTACTCGCTGTATAAAATGGCGCTCACATTTACGCTGTTTATTGGCCTTAATGCCGGCTTGCCAACGAAATTTACATTTTAAAACAGTTTGCTGTGCTTTCTACTCCTTTATCCTCTCTCCTTTATCCCCCTCGCTATTTGTTTCAACATTTTCATTGGATTTAAGTGGAAATTCATGTGTACAAAAATTTGCGGCAGTAATTTACGGTCAATGAGCTCTGAAAAAGTTTCTTCTGCTGACGTCGATATTACTCTCCATCCGTTACTTTCCCATTTTAATCCTATTTTATTTCTTGACCATCAGATTTATTTACAGCACGCCTGACCTTCAAATGCATCGATCTTTCAGCGCTCATTCATAAGCTAAATGCTGCATTGCATTGAAATGCTTTCAGCGGTTAAAGCACAATTTATTGATTTCCCAGCATCGCCTTTCAATGTCGCGCCTCCTGAAAATTTAATAGCTTGCCCAACACGGACAACAACGCCAACGCCAACGCCACCGCCACCGCTAACACCACCACCAACAACAACAACAATAACAGCTACAGTCAACGCTGTGGGCTGGTCTCGGCTCAAGGTAAACACATTTACCCGTGCATTCATTAATAAGACAAATATTTGCGGGCCCTGAAACCGGGACCGTCAAGAAGAAGAAGCAGAAGCAGCAGCAGCAGCGAGTTGGGCATTTTAAGTAAATAGAATTAACAACAAAAGCTGACAAAACCCGTTGACCGCTCATCGCACTTACTCACAAAATGCGCACTTTAAAAACTCGGCCATGTTCTCTTAACTTTATTAGCCGCACGTCGCCAGCTGAATACACAGAACACAAAGGATAAAAATCATTCGCACAAGATTCGCTGACTGACATGAGAACGAGCAAGTAGAGTTGAATTCAGTAAACAAATAAATTCTAGCGATATAAATTAGTCAGTTTCATTGGTTCTAATATATTAATGCATTATTGAATTTCAAAATTTAATTCAGGGCATAAATCAAGACCGAATTCTTGAATTTAGTTTGTTTCCAAAAAAGTACAAAAACAATTTTTTTTGAAGATCGACCATTTCAATGATTAAAATTCCAGAATAATTCTATATTGAACATTCTTGAAGTGGAAATTGTTTTTCAATTAAAACATGTAAAAGTGCCAACAATCTAACCCAGACCATAACTTTTGAAACCAAGAAAATGTTCTCGAATTAAGATTGTTTCTAATAAAATGCAGAGTTAAACATTTACCCTAGAGTACTAAGGATATTTTAATTTAAAGAGCGCAGGCCTTCGGCTAATTTTTACTTTTTGAAGATCAATACAAATCTAGATCGACAACTGGCAATCAATCAGTTTTGAAAGTATTTATTCGATTGATCATTTCGTTAATGAACGAATTGCAGATTTGCATTTCATTCACGACTAAAGGACATGTGCAATGATGTTTTGATTGGGACTCGTTGAAATCACACAATGGTCTTAAGCAGCAACTTTCGATCGCAGCGAAAGCTCGTTAAGTGTGTGTGTGTGCGTGTGTGTGTGTGTGTGGTAGGAGATTCAGTGTGCAGCAGCAGCTGGATTTATTGTATTTGTATTGCTTCTTATTGGTTCGATTGTTGTGCTGAGCAATGTAAATTTGGCGGCTGCGGCGTCGATGCTGCGGTGGCGCAGCTTTTGTTGCGTATTTAAATATACATACGCATGCATTCATACATACGGGAGGAGGTAGATGTATGACAATGTATGGATGTATATGTATGTACGTGTATGTAATAACGGATGTACTATCGATAGCAAGGCGCGAAGCAGTGGAAATAGCGAAGAGCAAACATGTAAATGGATGTATGAGCATATGTACATACATATGTATGTATGTCAGTATGTACTGCTGCATGTACAGTTGTATGTACATATGTATGTACATATGTAGGCTACGTTGAGTGACCAGCCGATATCCAAGGCCCAGTTGCATTGCGTTGTTGTTAGCTGTGAATTTTAATCCCCTTTGGTTCAACGCTCTGTTGTTACTGTAATTGTTGCAGTTGTTGTTGCAGTTGTTGTTGTTGTTGTTGTTGTTGTTTTAATGCCAAGCACAAACGATGGCAGGCAGTTTCTTTAACGGGCTGCGGCTGTTGTTGCTTTTATTGCGCAGTTTGGCGCTGTTCTCGTTGTTGCTCTTGTTGTTGTCTTCATTCATCAGAATGGAACCTTGAATAATTAAAAGCAGTTTCTGATTACCTACCACATCGTTATACGCTCACAATCACAATCTATACAGCGTGAGAGAGAGAGCGCGAGAGTGAGAGTGACAGCCAGAGAGAGAGAGCAAAACATAGATGAGTGCACGTAACGGAAGGAGGCTGCTCGGCTGCTGTTGTTGTGTGCGTGTCTCTAATTAAACGGCAAACAGGATTCGAGTCGAGTTGAAAGCGCAACGAAACAGGAAACGGAAGCCAGTCGCCATGCAAGGGACCAGCACACACACACACACACACACACACACACACACAGACACCGGGCTCATGATTGCGATTGTCTGCGAGGCTAAGCAGCATTCGCCAGAGACAGAGGCAGCGACAGAGGCAGCGACAGCGACAGAGACTGAGAGAAGTGTGGCGACCACTGAGTGCAACGTTCAACAGCCTGACCCCAATGTTGTTGTTGTTGTTGCTGTTGTTGTTGTTGCTGTTGGTGGAGCAATTTACGCCCAGCTCATTTTGCCATCATTGAAATCCCTTCTACACATTTTTATATCCATTTTTTTTGCTGCTCTCCATTTTTTGTATCTAGTTTTTTTCCAGCCACCTGTCAAAGCAGTGTCGTGACGCCATTCTACACCCTTTCTTTGTGTCGCTCGGCTGTGCTGGCCACTGTGGTTGCAACATTGCTCGACAGACCACAAATTACGTAATTCGATGTGCACTTTCAAAAATACATGCAAATTAGTATGTTTGTTTGTTCCGCATCCCCGCCAGCTGCAGCACAGCACACAAATGTTCCGTACATCCATTCGACATACATACATACTATACATACATATATGTGCATAGTCTGTGCATATGTGGCATGCAGCATCATATTTAAATTGCAACTACGCAACCGCCAGCCAACACATCGCATCACATCATGCTGCAGCGGCTTGTTAGCAGCATGCAGAACTCTGCTTGCGTTAATTAAAACAATTGCCGCAGCAAAACGATCGCTGCGAACTGGACTCGACTCCGCGCCAGCAAAATAAAGAAAAGCGCATTTTCAAACTGCAAATCAGCATTTGGCAATTACAAATCAGTCAGCGAAGTGTTGCGTTAACTCTATTATTGAAGTTGCCTAAAACATCTCGACCAACTCGAACTATAGTTTGCAACTCGATTCGATTAAATCTATTAAACACTTGCCACAATTTACAATAATTTAATTTAACATACATTTCTTTAACGTTGTAAATAAATAACTATAGCCGAAATATGCCAGCATTTAGAAGTGTCAACAAATTATCTGATGCTTTTAAGAATAATTAGATAATAATGTAGCATACGCAACGAAACATTGACTTAATTTCAAACATTGCGACATCTGCGAATTGTGCAATATTATTTGGATGGGTATAATTTTAATGAATCAGCATAATTTGAATATATTTGCAGGTGTTATAAAAGTATTGTCATTCAACCACTGCATACGGGTCAAAATGCCTAAAATGTATATTTTTTAACTGTTTCATTAATCAAAATAAAAAAAATATATAAAGAATGAAATTTTAATATAAATTAATATTAGTTTTAATCTAGCTTAATAAAGTAAATTACATATTGTATACAAAATATAATTAATTCTCGCAAAATGTCAAATAAAATGACGTCTAAGGCTGGAGCTGAGACTGAGATTGAGATTGAAAGGGAGGCGGAGAGCAGAGAGCGCTTTGTGGCGCTGTGTGATTGTAATTGTGGCTGCAGCTGTTATGCTTAGCTCGGCTTAGGTTGGCTTGACGAGTGCTGACATCCGTGAAAAGTCGTAATTATAAAGTTTATCACTGCCGCCTCAGCTCAGCTGCAGTTATAGTTGTGGCTAGTTGGCAGGATTATGAGGTAAGTTGCTATAATGCCACCTCAACGGCCAGCAAAGGGGCAAGGGAAGGTGGCAAGTTGCAGCACCTCCTGGCAATAATAATACTTAAGCAAACAGGTTCAAGTTCAGGAAGGCTTTGCAAGCAATCCTTTCGCTTTTTGAGCGGCAATCTCTCGATTACTGTTAAAGCAGAAGCAGAAAGAGCTTTTTGCCTGATTAGCAATTTAATCGTGGCAAGAACTTCGCTTGGCCTGGCCAAGGTGAAGCACACATTGCCACAGTGCCAGGCTGCCTCCAACATAAGGATTGTCGCATTCATTAGGGAGAACAGCAGGTGATAACGCAGCTGGGGGCTTTGTTGGCGCAGCTGCTGTCGCCAAATTATAATTTATAACAGCCCAGCGGAGAGAGCGTCTAGTATTTCTTTGCTTTTAATTCTCTTACGGGTGGTTCTCGTTCTCGTTCTCGTTCTGGTTCTCTTTCTCCTATTGCCACCGGAAGCGGAAGTCGCTGAAATGCGCGCGGAAAATTTCAAAATAATGAGTGCCGAGTGCCGAGCGCCTCATTCCTCCACAGTGTCTCCACTGTGCGCTCCACTTTATGGCCCATTGTTGCCTGTTTGGCGCACTGCGATGCAGCGTCGCGTGTGATTTTGATTAAGCGTTGCCTGAGCACAGCAAAGCAAGAAAAGAAGGCAACGAAATGAAAAGTGGCAAGGCTCAAAGCCAGCGCACCGTGCGAATGCAAAAAATATAAAAATATACAAAATATATGATGGTGGTATATAAAAATTGCAAACTACACAAAAGATGAAGGGTACCTTTATTTACACTACGAATGTACCAGTGTTCCAATTGTACCAATGCCCCTTTTGTCCACAAGCAATTTCTAAGCGTTCGCTAACGAATGTACCATTCTACCAATTTCACTATTGTGCAAAAATAAATAAGTACGAAAATTACAAACTGTACAAAAGATGTTGGGTACTTTTATTTGCCCTTCCAGTTTTACTATTGTACCGTTTCCCTATTGTACTAAGCAATTTCCAAGCGCTCTCACGCACACACGCACACACACGCACACACATTTGTGCGTTGTTTGGGGCGAAATAGTTTTGGTCATTGCCTTACGCTCGACTGCGCAGCTCGCTAATCAACCCATGAAATAGCATTTTGTCAGTAGAAATATCACAATATTAGCGCAAGCAATCTGCTTAGTGAGTTGCGATAATGCAATCGAGCGGAAGATAGTTGCAGCATTAATTGAATTCAAATGTCGTCAGCATATCGATGCATGAATTGTTGCCAACCCCATATTGGCTTGCAATTTGCTTGATGCTAATGCAAATTGGTGAGAATCAAAGATGGCGACAGCGAAAACACGAAAACTAACTGTAAACGGAGAAGAGTGCAACTTCTTACCCCAAAGGAAAAACAATAGTATACTTTTTCATATACTTAAAATTTTGTTATGTACATATAGATAAAAGCATTTGGGGTTACTTACTGAATCGTACTGTCAAATTATATCCTTTTCAAATCTGATCGTTAAAGATAGTAAATATATGATCTTGATTTTGCACACTAACATTTTCACACTTTCCTAACCCACCAAAAATAAATGAAAAAAAAAACACAAAGCATTTTATAAGACTTGCGCTTATATTGAAATACACTTTCTTATACACACACACTTGGGAAACACAAAAATAACACTGTGATTGAAAATATATACATTAAACACAATACAGAGCACATAAGAAAAAACAATTAGCAATTTACATAACGAACGCATGCGAGCTGTTCTCTCGGCCACTTTTCGCGCACTACTAAGCCTGGAAAATTGGGACATTCTAGTCTTGTGGTCCATTGAAAGGGAATTTTGTCCGCTACGATCGCATAGGTATGTGTATGTGTGTACAACTAAAGGAAATTTGTGAAAGGGAATTAGTTCCTAAGAATTTATTTCCCGCGCATTCAATTTCCCTTTTGAAACATAATTTGAAACTTTTCGTTAATTCTACATTAAATCAACATTTGCATAATTTAGTCAGAACTTATCTAACCCTTTAATTGAGTATTGAGTATTGAGAGTAGAAATATCACAATATTTGCGCAAGCAATCTGCTTAGTGAGTTGCGATAATGCAATCGAGCGGAAGATAGTTGCAGCATTAATTGAATTCAAATGTCGTCAGCATATCGATGCATGAATTGTTGCCAACCCCATATTGGCTTGCAATTTGCTTGATGCTAATGCAAATTGGTGAGAATCAAAGATGGCGCCAGCGAAAAAACTAAAACTAACTGTAAACGGAGAAGAGTGCAACTTCTTACCCCAAAGGAAAAATAATAGTATACTTTTTCAAATACTAAAAATTTTGTTATGTACATATAGATAAAAGCATTGGGGTTACTTACATAATCGTAGAGTCAAATTATATCCTCTTCAAATGTGATCGTTTATGATAGTCAATATATGATCATGAATTTGCTTACTAACATTTTCACACTTTCCTAACCCACCGAAAAAAAATGCAAAAAAAAACACAAAGCATTTTGTAAGACTTGCGCTTATATTGAAATACACTTTCTTATACACACACACTTGGGAAACACAAAAATAACACTGTGATTGAAAATATATACATTAAACACAATACAGAGCACATAAGAAAAAACAATTAGCAATTTACATAACGAACGCATGCGAGCTGTTCTCTCGGCCACTTTTCGCGCACTACTAAGCCTGAAAATTGGGACATTCTAGTCTTGTGGTCCATTGAAAAGGAATTTTGTCCGCTACGATCGCATAGGTATGTGTATGTGTGTAGAACAAAAGGAAATTGGAGAAAGGGAATTAGTTCCTAAGAATTTAATTCCCGCGCATTCAATTTCCCTTTTGAAACATAATTTGAAACTTTTCGTTAATTCTACATCAAATCAAATTTTGCATAATTTAGTCAGAACTCATCTAACCCTTTAATTGAGTATTGAGTATTGAGAGTAGAAATATCACAATATTAGCGCAAGCAATCTGCTTAGTAAGTTGCGATAATGCAATCGAGCGGAAGATAGTTGCAGCATTAATTGAATTCAAATGTCGTCAGCATGTCGATGCATGCATTGTTGCCAACCCCATATTGGCTTGCAATTTGCTTGATGCTAATGCAAATTGGTGAGAATCAAAGATGGCGCCAGCGAAAAAACTAAAACTAACTGTAAACGGAGAAGAGTGCAACTTCTTACCCCAAAGGAAAAATAATAGTATACTTTTTCATATACTAAAAATTTTGTTATGTACAAATTGAATAAAGCATTTGGGGTTACTTACATAATCGTAGAGTCAATTTATATCCATTTCAAATCTGATCGTTAATGATACTCAATATATGATCATGAATTTGCTTACTAACATTTTCACACTTTCCTAACCCACCAAAAATAAATGAAAAAAAAACACAAAGCATTTTATAAGACTTGCGCTTATATTGAAATACACTTTCTTATACACACACACTTGGGAAACACAAAAATAACACTGTGATTGAAAATATATACATTAAACACAATACAGAGCACATAAGAAAAAACAATTAGCAATTTACATAACGAACGCATGCGAGCTGTTCTCTCGTCAACTTTTCGCGCACGACTAAGCCTGGAAAATTTGGACATTCTAGTCTTGTGGTCCATTGAAAAGGAATTTTGTCCGCTACGATCGCATAGGTATGTGTATGTGTGTACAACTAAAGGAAATTGGAGAAAGGGAATTAGTTCCTAAGAATTTAATTCCCGCGCATTCAATTTCCCTTTTGAAACATAATTTGAAACTTTTCGTTAATTCTGCATTAAATCAACATTTGCATAATTTAGTCAGACCCTTAATTGAGTATTGGCTCAGTCAAAATAAACGACTATTACTGCAAATTGGTCCCCTTTGAGACATTGCAAAAGAAAAGTAATTAAATTTGTATTATTGTTTATTAATTTACAGTAAACTTATAATTTATATATTTTTATTTATTATGTTTTTTTAATTTTACTTGGAACATTCTGGTCAAAGTGTCTATTGAAAAGGATTTTATTTTCGCTTTCGCTACAAACGATATGTATGTACATATGTATGTATGTGCGTGTGGCGAACGAAAAGGGAAATAGTATGTGCGGGAATTAAATTCTAAGAAACTAATTCCCTTTTTTCATTTCCCTTTTACCTATGCGATCGTAGGGGAAGCAATCGAAGAAATTCCTTTTCAATACACCACACGACTAGAATGTCCCAATTTTCCAGGCTTAGTCGTTCGCGAAAAGATGACGAGAGAACAGTTCGCATGCGTTCGTTATGTAACTTTCTTGTTGTTTTTGTATTGTATTGTGTTAAGTTAGCAACACCATAGCAATTCAGGATTACACTTTTAATTAATATATGTATGTATATAAATAGTTTCGATCACAAAGTATTTCAATATAAGCGCAAGTCTAAAAAAAGGCTTCGTGTTTTTTTTTTTGCATTTTTTTTTTGGTGACTTAGGAAAGTGTGAAAATATTAGTAGGCAAATTCATGATCACATATTTAACATCTTTAACAATCGCATTTCAAAAGGATATAATTTGATTGTACGATTAAGTAAGTAACTCCAAATGCATTTACATATATGTATATAACAATATAATTAGAAATTTAAGAAGTAAACAACTGTTTTTTCTTTGGGGTAAGAAGAGAACATTCGACATTTTGTTTTCAGTTTGTCTTTGCTCCTATATCTCTTCAATGCATTTTAAGCGCTTAAGCTGAGTTTGTTGCGCTCTTTAGGTTTAAGTCATTTGCAGCTTTAAGAGCTGACACCTGCAAGCTGTTAATTCTTAAAATTTCTCTCTTAATTGCTTTAAGAGCAAACTTATGATTGATTGCCTGAATGAACTATCACAGCCCAAAGGGTTAAAGCTGGGAGGCTGCAATTTTCGTACTACGAATTTCGAAAATGGCAATTATTTAAATTAAACTCAATCGCCTATTATTGTTCTTGGTATGAGAAGCCTTTATTTTTGGAATAAAAACAATTTCTATTATAATTGCCTAATATTATCAATATCATTTGCTATAGCAAAGTAATCAATAGAATCCTATCGAACAATAAACTTTATTAAATAATATGTATTTTGTTAAATGTTAATAGTTTTACAACAAATAAAGGAATTACTTGCTGCTAAGAAAGAACTGTATCATAATAACAAATTAAATTTCAAAAGGCAAGGCATTGGAAGTTGACCTAGTAGTTACAAACTAAGTTCATAATTAAAAAAGTCTGACAGAATTCCTTTAGCATTTGAATTAATAATTGATTGAAAATATTCACTGGATTATTTTAGTAATTTTTTTACAATTACTTTTATAATTGCCTAATATTATCAATATCATTTGCTATAGCAAAGTAATCAATAGAATCCTATCGAACAATAAACTTTATTGAATAATATATATATTTTTTAAATATAAATAGTTTTACAACGAATAAAGGAATTACTTGCTGCTAAGAAAGAACTGTATCATAATTACAAATTAAATTTCAAAAGGCAAGGCATTGGAAGTTGAGCTAGTAGTTAAGAACTAAGTTCATAATTAAAAAATGCTGGCAGCATTCCTTTAGTATTTGAATTAATAATTGATTGAAAATATTCACTGGATTATTTTAGCACTTTTTTAAATTTCTCCTAAAAGTATTGTAGAGTAGAGCGAGTGTCAATGTTTAGTATACAAAAGTGTGCGACTAGATAAATAAAGTAAAGTGAATGATGATTAGGCGCTGCCACTCAATGCAAATGTGGCCAGAAGGCAAAAGGCTAGAAGCCACAAACGCTTGCCACATGCTGATAAGTGATCCGATTTTCACACGTCTACAATTTGTGGCAAGTACATAGCATACAATATAACATTTATTGTGTGTGTGGGTGTGTGTCTCAATCCACCCTCCACGGAGTGGAGGAGGAGGAGGAGGAGGGGGCAATGTCATATTTGCGAAAGTGCAATAAATTTCATATGAAGTTCGTAATCGATTTTGACTTATTGAAACATTATGATTGAAAGACATTTATGAGTGTACGCTGAGGTCTCTAGGGGGTCAATGCCAACACAAACGGCAACAGAAACGCTGACAGCCGTCGGATATCGGGGCAAAAGGCGAACCCGCAGATGGGCGGGGAAATCGCACAATCATCAGTTATTAGGGCTACCTCGGAAGTCGTAAGAAAAGCCAGTAAACATGACATAAAAACGCAATGCAGACATTGCCACACACACACACAGACACACACACGCAGTGGGTTAGAACGCGGCGTGCTTCTTGGCCATTGGCAATGGCAGAGAGCTAAGCTGGCACAGGATAACACAGGATATAAGTTCACTTGCCACAGCTCGAACGGAAATCGAAAGAGGGCAATGACAAGGTTGCGTTTTGAGGCAACATCGACATCGACTCGACATCGACATCGACATCAATGTCAATTGGCGTCGAGCTGTGAACCCGCCAAAGCACCAACAACAACAACAGCAACAACAAAAAGGAACCCCACAAATCTTTCAAAACACAACTAAAATGGGAGCTGGGTAATCGAGGGGGAATCAAATTGGGCTGTAAACATGTAGATAATGTGGCC
Source organism: Drosophila immigrans (assembly GCA_963583835.1). Taxonomy (NCBI): domain Eukaryota; kingdom Metazoa; phylum Arthropoda; class Insecta; order Diptera; family Drosophilidae; genus Drosophila; species Drosophila immigrans. The sequence continues at coordinate 580,478 of OY757144.1, forward strand.
ATACAATTCAATATGCGCACACACACATGCCCCATGCCACATGCCCCATGCCACATGCCACACCCCCTTTGCAGCCATTACTGCCTCCGATGTGCGTTCAAGACAGCCAGAGCTCTCGCCTTGTTTGTGTCTTTTCATTATAGTCCTGTGGCAAGTGCTGTCAAGTGTGCGGTTCGTGCCTCGTGCTGCTGCTTGCCTCTGGGTTGCCTTTATTTTTGTTTGCTTGTGCCATGTTTTGCTTGTGCGTGTAGTTTTATTTGCGGCTCGTAAAAAACGGACACTCGAAATGTTTGCTCACCATTCGCTTTATTTATTTGCTTCTGACATTTTTATTCGCTGTCAATGAGTTGAACATGTTTGTTGACTGTCAATCCTGTCAAGCAACACACAACACACAACACACAATACACAATATTCCAACTCGAAGTCGGAAAATAGCATTTTGTTTTTGATTCCTTGACCAAGTTCAAGTTTCTCAAATATTTGCATATCACTTCAGGCTGAATGAAATCTTTTAATTTGATACATGTATTTTTCTAGCTAGATGAATTTTCTTGTATTTGCTTTTTTTTAAATCAACTTTCAAGTCATTTTCATTTAGATGCATTTAGTTTTATGTTTTTCTCAATCGATGTTTCTCAATAGATGCGAATCGACTTGTCGCATAAACGAAATTGTATTTGTTTTATTTTTGTCTTAAATCGCTTTCAGCAAGCATCCGATATTTTTTTGGTTTCAATTTGCACGTTGTTTGCCTAGTCGAATTTAGTTTCAGTTGATTCTGTTTTATTTTTTAAGCGACGTTTAGATGAAACTTTTTAGGGGGCAGAGACATGAATTAAAATTCTTTTAAATGTTGTGTTGTTAAAACATCGCATGCAATAAACATCAATGGAAGGCAGCAACAGCAACAGCAACAGCAACAGCATCAGCTTTAGCTATGTCACGCCCCTAGGAAAATCCTTTAACGCATAATTTACAAAGTGAATTTTAATTAAAAATCCTCATGCTAACCTTAGCTATTTTAATTGAAGCTTAATGACGTCACGGCACGGTCGCCGCCGCTTAACGAGAATGAGATTGGGAACGAGAACGAGAACGAGAATGGGAATGGGAATGGGAATGAGAGTGGAAATGGGAGTGGGAACTAGATGAGATGAGATGAGATGAGATGAGAATGAGGACTGTAATTAAGCGTTTTAGCTTCAGCATCAGCTCCAGCTTGACTCGGCTTGTCTCTCGGCTAACACGTTCATGTCATGCAAAAAGAGTTCATAAAATTCAATGTACTCAACGAATCGTAAAGCACGACACTCATTCCGGGTAATAATCACAATGGACTGCTCCGAAAAGTATGCCATCGAAACTAATAACTGTCAATCAAGTGAGAAAATATTCATATATATATTTGGAGTGCTTCTTGAATTTAGAAAAAATATATATAATAGACAACAGTTTGAAATTAACTCCAATAGTGCGGGATCTAAAATACATTATCACGCATTTCTATTAATGAGATTTTTGTAAAAATTTTACCCCTCCCAAGACTTGTTTATTATTTCTATAATAATAAATGCATCTATGCCATTAAAACGAATAATAATACAATATTATTTCACTCGATTAATTTCCATATTTTGTAAATAAAAATAAAATACATTATTATGCATTTCTATTAATAGGATTTTTATAAATATTTTACCCCTCCCAAGACTTGTTTATTATTTCTATAATAATAAATTTATCTATGCCATTAACACGAATAATAATAAAATATTATTTCACTCGATTGATTTCCATATTTTGTAAATAAAAATAGAATACATTATTATGTATTTCTATTAATGGGATTTTTCTAAATATTTTACCCCTTCCAAGACTTGTTTATTATTTCTATAATAATAAATGTATCTATGCCATTAAAACGAATAATAATACAATATTATTTCACTCGGTTAATTTCAATATTTTGTAAATAAAAATAAAATACATTATTATGCATTTCTATTAATGGGATTTTTGTAAATATTTTATCCCTCCTAAGACTTGTTTATTATTTCTATAATAATAAATTTATCTATGCCATTAAAACGAATAATAATAAAATATTATTTCATAATAATAATTTCCATATTTTGTAAATAAAAATAAAATACATTATTAATGCATTTCTATTAATGGGATTTTTCTAAATATTTTACCCCTCCCAAGACTTGTTTATTATTTCTATAATAATAAATTTATCTATGCCATTAAAACGAATAATAATACAATATTATTTCACTCGATTTATTTCCATATTTTGTAAATAAAAATAAAATACATTATTAATGCATTTCTATTAATGGGATTTTTCTAAATATTTTACCCCTCCCAAGACTTGTTTATTATTTCTATAATAATAAATATATCCATGCTATTAAAACGAATAATAATATTAATTCACCAGGTTATTTTCCATATTTTGTAAATAAAAAAATACTAAATGATAGATGTGTTCTTTGAGCTGAAATTAAGACTGCGACATGAACAGAACATATATCAACCAGTGCTTATCGCAGGCACGAACAAGTTGAACCATATTTATTTCCAAAGATTGCATTCGGCTTTGCCATTCTTGAGTATTTTTTACTACGTCGCAAACATCTATTGACCCCTGCGAGCTACTTAATTATGGTTGAGTATTAATTGAAGTACGTGAAACTTTAATTGAGAGCTGATAAGCAATTGAAGGGTGCGAAGCGTAGCTCGTTGTCGCCTTTCGTTAGGGCTTTGCTGCCAACTGAGAGTCTCAGATATTAAGCCAAGTTAATGGCAGTGTGTGCGAAATTGTTTGCTGCAAACAGCGCCCATAATGCTGGCCCAACTAAGAGTAAATGGAAATGAAAAAGTACAAGCACGAGACAACGTAAGCTGATTAGCACAGCGCAGAAAAAATAATGTGTAGCGTGCACAAACATTTGGTAGTATTTAATAAAAGCCAGCAAAGTTAATTGGCCCCAATGTTATGATTCAATTAAGCAATTCTTACGCGTATCAGTATCGAGCAACATCTGCAGACAAACACGAGCTCGCAGAGAGCGGTCAGCGTGTTCCCGCATTGAAGTCAGCCACTGTATTATTGTACTACCTTGTATTGGCCATTTCCACGCATTCGGCAGCCACAAAATAGCACAATCATGGCGAGGTAAATGAAACGAGGCAACGGCGCGATTTACAAATACTTTCGATACGCAGGAGAAGCCCACAGATTCTAATTCGCTGAGTTCCAGAAATCGAAATGGAAGCTTCTGAAGCAATATTTATGATTCCTTGCAAATATTAAAGAAAATAAAAATAATAATAATTAAATAAGCTAATAATTTATTCAATTAGTACATCGAGTTTATCGAACAAGAAATTTGTGCAAAAATTTTAATTTCATTTTTTACAAAATAAATCTATTGTATTTGTTTTGAAGCAGTAGAAGCCCACAGATTCTAATTCGCTGAGTTCCAGAAATCGGAATGGAAGTCTCTGAAGCAATACTTATGTTTAAAAAAAAAATAAAAATAATAATAATTAAATAAGGTTAGCGAATAATTTATTCAATTAGTACATCGAGTTTATCGAACAAGAAATTTGTGCAGAAATTTTAATTTAATTTTGTACAAAATAAATCTATTGTATTTATTTTGAAGCAGTAGAAGCCCACAGATTCTAATTCGCTGAGTTCCAGAAATCGAAATGGCAGCTTCTGAAGCAATATTTATGATTCCTTGCAAATATTAAAGAAAATAAAAATAATAATAATTAAAAAGGGGTAGCTAATAATTTATTCCATTAGTACATCGAGTTTATCGAACAAGAAATTTGTACAGAAATTTTAATTTAATTTTGTACAAAATAAATCTATTGTATTTATTTTGAAGTGAGGTTTCTCCAATTTTGGTCAAATTTGTCTAATCGAATTTTAATTTTTGCCGAAACTATAATTAATTTTGAAGCAACATGGTTAAACGAAATATAGTAAAAATAAATGCATTGCTTTTCCTTTGTTTTGTTATTGAATTGCCCAAAACAAAGCGATTTGAATTAGCGTTCGGTGTACTGCGTACAATAAAGCCGTCGTCTGCTTAAGGACGCGCCGAGCATGGTGAGAGTAAGAGCAGATTTTCTATACTATTTATAGTAGCTAATGTCGCTGTAAAAAATTAATTATTCGACAAACGAATAGGCGAGATCTGGTTGCTGGTGTTGGTGTTGGTGTAGGTGTTGGTGTTGCACAAACAGGCAGGCGACCATAACTGAGCTTGACAGGCGTCGCAATTTTTGTGGGTGCCAGCAGCGAGGGTGGAGCTGCAGTTGCTCCAGCTGCGGCTCTCTTGCTGTGTTGTTTGACCCAACAACGCAGCGGCTGTCGAGCGTCGACCGACGACCGACGACTGTCGACTGTTTATGTGGCTGGCGGCTGCTTTGTTTAAACTTGTGTGTGCAAAACTTTAACAGCAACAACAGAAATAACAACAATGCTAAAATGCCATCATTACCAAGCGACAAAAGTTGGTCCTGCCACCAGCAGCAGCAGCAGCAGCAGCAGCAGCAGCGGCAGCAGCAGCAGCAGCAACCGCTGTAGCCGCAGAAGCAGTAACAATGGCAGCCGCCGGCGGCAATGTGAAGTGCTCCTTGACTCTTCCGTGTAGGCAAATGAAGTGAACGGCGCTCGTTGGATGCTCAGATTTTGCTGCCGCCCGCCTCGAAAATAAAATACATGCACATGCTATGAATACAACAAAGAGGGGAAGGGGGAACGAAAATATATATAAAAATAAACAGCTCGCAGACGTAGAAGAAGGACAAAAACTATGTGCACACAATGGCAAACAAACAAAAGGCGCGTATCCGCATATACGGTCACACAGTGTCACAGAGCAGAGCGAAGCAAAGTTTTTGCGACCCACAGAAAGCCACACGACAACAGCACCGCTGACAATAGAAATGCGTTCGGAGAAAAGTGTTTTTTGCTGCGATGCATGAGTTTTCCATTTGATTTCCGTTAACCCCACTTTATTCACACCCATCAGGGCGAACTGTTAACTTACTCCAGCGCCCTTCCCCTCGTCATTCCCCCACTTGCCACTTGCTCGTGGAGCGTATGTTTGTATAGAAAAGGATTTAGTTGGGTCCTTTCCTCCTCCTTCGCCTTGGTCGCCTGAAATGGCTTCATTTGCTTTTTGGAATGCTGCAATGGCATTTCATTTATTATATGTGTATTTTATATTCAAATTGATCAAGTAAATGACTCCACTGTATGCACAGCTATGATGAATCAAATAATAATGGACTCTGAAATGACTTCATTTATTACCAGTATGCTGATCAAGTAAATATAATATCATATATAAATAGACAATTTTACATTATTCCTAACAAAGATGAATATAAAATTGATTACTTCATTTTATTTGTATCCAACTATTTATTTATTAAATAATGATGATAATGTTAATGTTAATGATGATAAATGAACGTATACCCAATCAACGTACATTAGATCATCAGCATAAATTGATCTAGTAAATTTACGTACGAATACTTAATTTTCATAATGAGCGTAAATGAGAATATCTATCTATCTATAATAAATGAAATGATAAAGTGAAATCTACGTATTAAATGACTTCAAGCTTCACTTTTTATATATGTACATATGATCAAGTAATTTTGTTTTATGAAGCATGAAATAATGATGGAGTCTAAATATTATTCTTTGTATGGCTTTATTGCTATGATGAATAATGGAATGATAAAGTGCAGAAGAAATTATTCGTCTTTGTGTGTGATCATTATGTTTAGCATGTATTTTTCTTGCTGTGCACAAAAAGAGGGGAGTATTTTTATTCGGTTTTCTAAGTTTTGTTCGGGGGCAGAGGCCAAATTGAATTGAGTTAACTTTTTGCGGTTTATGGCCGAGGCTTGTGACATTATGATGCAAATGGCTTATATGGTTGGGCACGCCTTTCATTCGAACTTTTTTGTAGCCTTTTTTGTTGTGTGGTCAGTTTAATTCAATTAAAGCGAAAATCGTGGTTCAGCTCGACTTCGATTCGTTCGATTCGATTTGTTAATAGTTGGCACATAAATCTTCATTTGTCGGCAGCAATTAGGAATTATCTTTAATTAGCACGTGCAGAGATGTGGCAGGTCCTGGCTGACTCCTTGAACTTTTGCACGTCGTCTTATCGCTGCCCCATTGCCATGGGGCAACAAATCGTGCTATGCGCTGCGGCATAGCACTCGGCACACCTGCCGCTTGACTTTTCACAAGCCAAGCAACCGACACACGCATTAAATGCAGACAAACACAAGCACACACATGCGAAAAAGGAGCAAAAATGTAATTCGGATTTAATTGCCTGTTAACACGCACTCGCGCACAGCGGGCAACGGGCGACGGCGACGGCAACAGCTCGTAAAAAGCGCACAAAAAGCGCCAGGCAGGTGGCACAAAAAGGAACGGGGGCGGGGAGGACAGTTACAGCAATGAGTTAAAACAAGAGGAAGCAGTTAAGCGCGGCACTCACAAAATGAACAGCTCGTAATTTAAGCAGCAAATTGTACGAGCACAACACCCCTGGGGGGCAAGCCGAAAGGTGGCAAGCTGGGGAAGCGGGAGACGGGAGACGGGGCTGCAATTTTGTTTAGCTGCTTCAGCTTGTTTAGTTTGCGAAGGGACCAAAGCAACCCACCAACGAACCAACCACATTCGGCTATCTGCCGCAAAATGGCAAATGAACTTTTTGCCAACTCTCTCGCTGTGCAAGCTTGATAAGTTGTCTGTTCCACTTTTTTCCCCTTTTATCGCATGCACCGCATGTGCAACGTCGCAGTGCTGCTCGAATTTTATTTTTGAATGCCTTACTATTGAAACAGGTTACCTAATGAATATTGGCAGCACACAAAGATAATAATAAACAAGACAAGTATTCTATATTTTATTATTGTAAATGTCAGATTAACAAGTAACACATTAGAAAAAATTAAGAAAATATTATCAATTTCAAAATGAATACCTTATTATTGAAACAGGTTGCCTAATCAATATCAAGACAACAAACAGAAATTAATTCTTAAAACGTGTATTCATATATTTTATTATTGTAAATGTCAGATTAACAAGTTACACATTAGAAAGAATTAAGAAAATATTTTTAATGAATACCTTATTATTGATACAGGATACCTAATGAATATTGGCAGCACACAAAGATAATAATTAACAAGACAAGTATTCTATATTTTATTATTGTAAATGTCAGATTAACAAGTTATACCTTAGAAAGAATTAAGAAAATATTATCAATTTCAAAATGAATGCCTTATTATTGAAACAGGTTACCTAATGAATATTGGCAGCACACAAAGATAATAATTAACAAGACGACAAACAGAAATTAATTCTTACAACGTGTATTTATATATTTTATTATTGCAAATGTCAGATTAACAAGTTACACATTAGAGAGAATTAAGAAAATATTATCAATTTCAAAATGAATGCCTTACTATTGAAACATGTTACCTAATTAATATTGGCAGCACACAAAGATAATAGTTAACAAGACAAGTATTCTATATTTTATTATTGTAAATGTCAGATTAACAAGTTATACCTTAGAGAGAATTAAGAAAATATTATCAATTTCAAAATGAATACCTTATTATTGAAACAGGTTACCTAATGAATATTGGCAGCACACAAAGATAATAATTAACAAGACGACAAACAGAAATTAATTCTTACAACGTGTATTTATATATTTTATTATTGCAAATGTCAGATTAACAAGTTATACCTTAGAGAGAATTAAGAAAACATTAACAGTTTCAAAAGGAATACAGCATAAATATTATAAAATTGTTGTAGGTGGCTCGAATTTAACAAATTGCCCGTGCTGCAAGGAGGTTGCACTTTAATCAGACAGTCCGAGCTGCAGCTCGCCACAGATAAATTCGAGTCCAGATAGGCGCCGTGATATGCGGCAACCGACATTCATTACGACATAAATATTCGCTTGCCACAAAGCTGCTTGCTGCTAGCTGCTAACTGGTTACTGGTAACTGGTAACTGGTAACTGGAAACTGATAAGACACCGATGCGTTGCAAATACTCATACTACGACTACAACTGTTTCTTGGTTCTGCCGTTGTTGTTGTTTGTGGGGCCGTTAAAGTTGCATGTGCCGAGGAGCTGCTGGCCAACTTGAGCACTTGCCATTTGATACTCTCGTATAAACTCGCATGCACTATATAAAATTTCTTAGCAGCGAGTCTTTCATCGTTTACTCCTCGACTACATTGTCTGTGTCTTGCATGCAAATAAATTAAAGCCGCACGTATGTTAAATATGTACGCGCGCTTTACTGCCCCGCTGCACTATGGGCCAAAAACTCATTTCTTCTGCTATCAATTAATATCTTTCAATGAAGCAGTTTTCTTATACGGTTTTTCCTTGAAAATTCGAATTCTCGAGCCAATTGCCAACCAATAGTAGATTTTTGATTTGGAGTGACATGAAGTTCAAATTGTCAATAAGAATACCAAATATGAAAGTTTATTCGATTCTCTCTATATATATCAAAATACCAGAAAAGAGCAGCACAATTTCCCATAGTGCGATACAACAATTGTTAATAAGAATACCAAATATAAAAGTTTATTCGATTTGCTCTTCCCGGGCAAAATACCAGAAAAGAGCAGCACAATTTCCCATAGTGCGATACAACAACAAGCGCGCGGCTCTTCGCTACTAAACTACGAGTACTTGTCTCGCCAGTAACAGATATGAAAGGGGCAAAGCACCTCCAGCACTCCAACTGCCATTGATATATGCTCTATATGCCAGTATGCTCAACCGTCAGCTGCAATGTGATGCTTGCGATACAAGCGTGTGTGCAATTTAATAACTTAATAAACGTATTACACAATGTCCGCATCACGAATACGAGCTGTTGGCAAGTAGGCAGCAAAGCCGCAAACTATAAATAAATACACAACATACTCGTTGTTGAGTACTGCACATATTGTTAGCACCAAATTATGATGATCATTTGTATGCAAAAACATTAAAAAAACAAAGATAAATACACTAGCACATAGTTTTAGCCCAAAAAACAAAAGTTATTTTCACATTTTCTTGTTATCCATAAAGACTAAGTTACTTGGCAATCTCATAAAAGAGTTGTGGTCTATCTTTATCTCTACGACAACAATGAAATCGTGATCGTTACGCCGTGTACAAATTGTAGCTGCCTCGCTCTCTTATTGCTCTGCATTGATACTTCAGTAAGTTGAATATACTTTGTATGCAGATCAGCAGAACTGGACAAAGTAAGCAGTTGGTAATCGACTGGTAATCGATTCGTGAATGTGTGGTTGACAAAAGTATGTTTGTATGTGTGTCAAATGCATGTGAGTGTGTGTGTCTAGGCGGCGGACCAAGATATAAATGGGGGCGGATCTGCTAAGTGGGCGTGGTCAGGCAGGAGAGCTTCAAATATAGCTGTGCATGTGTGTGTGTGTGTGTGATATGAAATAATGATCAATGGTCGAAATGTTATTATTTGTTTAATTGAAACTGTTGCTCACTTTAGAAACGCCAATCAACTCTTCACATTTCGCATCCTGAATATCAAAATTAAGTATGAGAAAACACGCATCATATTTTTCTGGCTAGCATAATTGTACCCTTTGGAATTATAGGCATTAAAGCAATTTTAAACTGTAACTTCGTTTTCATAAAAATATGAGTAGATCTTTATTTATATTTGTGGTGGGCGTTATTGCACTTGGCAAAGTAAAATAATTCCCTTTCAATTCTGATTTCGAATAGTTCGAGTTGACATTCAATGGCAAAATGGTAAGCTGTATGTTACAAATTTGAATATATCAATTAGGTATGTAAAACTCAGGTTTTTCTTTTACGTATATACGAAGTTTCTATTACGTCGTTTCACAATCTTATCACAAAATTGGCTGGCTTAGGAAATCTATTTATTTTACCATTATTTTAGTGACTAATTCAATTCCGGTATTAAATTGATGATTTTTGACTTTAAAAACCTAATCTTCGGTTATCCTTTAAAATTTGAATCGGTTTACAAATTTGCATTCTTTATGCATAACTATGTTAAATATCTTTATTTATCGCTTATCGCTTAGTTACGAGCAAAAACAATATTATTTCAAGAGCTGCCAATCTAGAATTTGATCTCGATTGAAGAACTTTTGTTCTGGTTTTAATTCGAGTCTAGATTTTATTATTGGTTTTAGAACTCTCTGTGTAGTAGATAATTGTAAGTTTTAGGACACACTCTCACTCTCTCTATGCCACTGCTGCAGTTAATACCGACTGACTACTTAAAATTAGAGCACCTTGAAGCTGAGAACATGAAGAAGTTTTGTAGTTTTGCTTAATTGCCAAATCAAACGCTGGTTAGTTGTTGGTGATGTACAAGCGAGTGTGCATACGTAATAGTATGTACAATTGAAATGAACGTACTTAAAGAGTCGTGAACTATGACGATACTATGCTCATGTCACTGTGTTTCTTTTTACGAGAAAAGCGTGTGTGTCACACACACCACAACAACAACAGCAACAATGAGATGGCTGCCTGTTGTACGTTCAGTAAATGAAACAATTAATTTGATTCCATGGCTCCAGCCCAATCCTATTAACTGCTGCAACGGTGTCCCGGCCACTTTCATGCATACTTAATTTGTCAGCTGGCTGCAAGTTTACACCTACATAACACACATAGCTAACTGTTGCGCCACAGCCCAAACACACACACACACACAGACAGGCAAGGACGAACTGACTTTCGTTGTTAACTGCGACGATGATGCTGAGGTTGGGGGTTGCCTAAAAAATTTATGCCTGTTTGCATATGTTGTTGGTGGAGCTGTATTCATTTAAATTTTAAGACAAGCGCCACTTACAGCTGAGTTATGCATTGAAATTTTAACTATTCGCCTGATATCCTTGTAGTTCAGCAGGACACACCTACACTGCCTCCAGCCTCCTGCCCCCAGCCTCCAATAGTCGCAATGCCAGGCCCCAAACTTTTGGGCGACACAGTGGCAACGTTTCGTATACTTTACATACGTAAGTCTCAGTGTCATATTGAGTGTGAGTGTGTGTGTGTGTGTGTGGCAGGGTAATTAGAAAATTTTATGCGATTACTACTTGCTTGTTTAACATTTTAGGCAGCAAACTCAAACACACAGACACACACACACACACACACACACACCGTCGCCGTGTGGATAAAAAAGGTTCAACATGCAACTGCGCCAATGATGCGAAGTAAAGCACAAAAGCGGCTTTTAGAATATTAATGGAATACTAAATACATTCTTGTATAACGAACAATGTGCCCAACAAACACACACACACACTCACACTCACACACACACACGCATTCATACTCGTATTCAAATTAGTGTGCGTGTGAATACAAGAAAGTGAGCAAAGTAGAGTTTAAGCTTTAAATAGAATTGTAAAACGGAATCAGCCTGTTTGCCCGATACGGCAGCCGGCTCTCTATTATTTAGAGTGACTGGCAGCCAGAAGACGAATCTGGCTAATTATTTAAAATGCATACACCTGTCATATGTATGATGGGTGTTCAAGCACAACCACTGTGCAAGCAACCAATCCACACATTCCTTTGTTCAGGCATTGCGAGTGAATCTTGAAAATCTGTTGAAAATTGCTCGTAATAATGTATATTTTTCTTAATTCATTTTCATCTCTAATATTTGCATACAAATAAAGTATACTTTTAAAATGTGACCATTTTCCTGCTTTTTATTAAAATAAATGATTTTGTTCAATTTTATTGAAACTAATTTGAAAAAGTACGTTTGAATACGTACATGAATATATTCAAACATTTACTAAAGTAATATATCAAATATATTATAAAATGATCTAGTTGTGAAATTGCGTTAAACTTAAAATTTTGTATATTTTATTTTAAAATGTTTTTGGGTTAATTCAGATTTTCACATTTGTCAACTGTTGTTTTTTAGATAAGTCAGAAAACTGAGTATTACTTAATGGTATCAATAGAAAACACAATTTTATTTTTTTTTTTTAATAATTTTATTGTTTTTAGAAAAGTTATTAAGTTTAAAGTAAAAATGGTTTTACATTAATTATTGGTATGTTAAGTTTACTTATTACGTATTGAAATGTAGTAGTCAGTACTTTGGTAAAGCCTAAAGTGAATAGAAAAATAAAATTCCTTTTAACTAGTGCATATTGGATTGCACACCCAAGATAACCCAAGGCAAAATAAAAACAAATACAATTATTTTTTAATTATTTTATTAATTTTAATAATTTTATTGTTTTTAGAAAAGTTATTAAGCTTAAAGTAAAAATGGTTCTACATTAATTATTGGTATGTTAAGTTTACTTATTACGTATTGAAATGTAGTAGTCAGTACTTTGGTAAAGCCTAAAGTGAATAGCTCAAATACATATTAAATCCAAGCAAAAATAAAATTCCTTTTAATTAGTGCGTATTGGATTGCACACCCAAGATAACCCAAGGTAAAATAACAACAAATACAATTATTTTTTAATTATTTTATTGTTTTTAGAAAAGTTATTAAGCTTAAAGTAAAAATGGTTCTACATTAATTATTGGTATATTAAGTTTACTTATTACGTATTAAAATGCAGTAGTCAGTACTTTGGTAAAGCCCAAAGTGAATAGCTCAAATACATATTAAATCCAGACAAAAATAAAATTCCTTTTAATTAGTGCATATTGGATTGCACACCCAAGATAACCCAAGGCAAAATAAAAACAAATACAATTATTTTTTAATTATTTTATTCATTTTTTTCACATTGTATAATAGTGTAAAATAGCTGTAAAATTATATGTACATATGACATTTGTGGTCTGCGAGGTGAAGGTGACACAATTGGGTCTCATGATAATGTTAATTGAGCAAGAAATGAAATCTCTGAATGTGGAAATGGAATAACGCATATATAGTATAGTACTATACGTCGAGCATCAGCAGAGTGTCGTGTGGCAGTCGCTTATGCCCTAACGTTTACTATTTGAATGGCTGCGTAGAGCTTTTTGTAAGCAGACAGCGGCCAAGCTTACTCTATACTTTGTGACTCGCCAGAAAATTGGCTCAAAAAATAACTCAATTTACGAACCTCTAAAACGACAACGAGGACGAACAACTGAGAACGACGATGGCGATGACGATGGCGATGACGATGGCGATGGCGAAAGTCGTGTGCGGTGTGTTTGCCTTCGGGATCCTCGTCGGCAACTCCCACAAATTGTTTTCGCCGCACGACGACCACGAGGCGCCGCTCCGCTGCTCCGATGCTCTGATGCTGAACGTGGCACGTAGACTGCGAGTCCTCGTTGCTGTTGCTGTTGCTGGCTTCGCTTAGACGCACCCACAAAGCACTTCAAATGCCATTGAATTCAATTGAAGTGGTGCTAGAAGGCGTTAACCAACGAACGCTCAGCTTGCAGCTTGAGTCGTTGCCTCGCCGTTGTTGGCCTTGTTGGTGTTGTTGGCGTTGTTGGCGTTGTTGGTGTTGTTGGTGTTGCTGGCGTTGTCGGTGTTGTGTGCTTTGAGTGCTTTGCTGTAAAAAGTGCGCAAAATCCTTGTCGTCGAATAAAAAAACTGTTCATCCAGCCAATTGCAAGAGCCTAGCAGCGAGATGTTTTTGCTTTGTTCGTTTTCTTTGTTTATTTCGTTTTCTTTTCTAATTTATATATACTATATATTGTATTTTATTCATATGCATTTATTTTCAATACACATATGTATATAAGTATATATAAATGTATATTGCTGATATGGTTTCCATACATATATTTGTATCTATATATATATATATATTTATGTATATTTATACTGTATGTACTTATATAAACTTATCGTGCAAAAAAAAAGAGCATCTATTGTATTAACAAATATTACATATACTCGTAAATTCCCATTTAAAAGCATTTCTTTGTTTTTCATTTCTTTTTTTTTTTTGGTTTTGTTTTGTTTCAAATATTTGATGTATTCTAATGGCATACATACAAATACATTCGTATGCATATATTTAACGGCAATATTTCAACATCCTATCCATATTCATAGTGTCTACATAATGTATGTAAATAGCTCTTATAATTCATTGGATGATATTTCATTGTCTTCGTATTGTGTGATTAAATATTGTTTTCCATAATTGTCTGCTATTATTAGATAATTGATATAGATTTATTTTATACTTGTATGATTCTATAGCTGTGGTATTGCATTTGTTCTAGAAGTATGTACACAAATAACATTATGCAAATAGTTAAACAAACCTTCATAACTGAAATTTATATCAACGCATGATGACCCCAAAAAATATTTCCAATTATTTCATTACCCTGAATATCTTAGACTGCGATACATTTTTCTACATGTTCAGACGATGAGAATTATCTGAATATAAATTACGGAGTTATGATAAACCTAAGTGTGGTCCGTTCATTTAAAAAAAAATGGCTGTGGAACTGAAAATAATCTCGTATTTGTTTATGTGCTTATAAATTACTTTTGGTATTATTATAAACTCTGTTTCTTGTCGCTTGCTAGGCTATATAGTATTATTCTTAACTGTAATATTTATTTAGGGTTATTGGAGAGTTTTCATATAAATATTTGTTATATGTAACATGCCAGTTGTCTTAGAAGCTCTTGATTTTGTTCTCGAGTTCGGTATTCTCTCATACATCTTTGAATGGTAACGATTCGTTCGTAAAAATATCTGAATCGCACTCTAAACTCTAGTTAGAAAAAAATGTATTACTTTAGTAACTAGAATATGAATTTACTATATGCCTGTATTCATGTCAAGTTGACTCTACTATAATGCAGATCTTTTTGGCAATTCCACAAACACGAACTAATTTGACATTCCCAAGAAAAGAAAAGATCTTGACTCAGCAGACAAAACTTTTATGAAAGCAATCCCAAATCAGCCATTAAAATAACTAAGACTCGTGTGAACTGTAATTGGCATGCATAATTATCTACACAGCAGTTGTAGTGAATATGAATTTATATACTAAATATAACATATACATTTATGTATGTATGTCTGGTGATTAGTTCTATGCTTAACGTATATAATTTGTATAGGCCTCTCTTTTAATATATGTTTTATTTAATGCTGTGCTATTTAATGCAATTCAATGAATTCTCGTAGCTTAGTTTGCTTGGCAAGCTTGGAAACTTCTTTTGTAACATATTCATACCGATGTTGTGCCTACTATAATATCCTCTTCCCTTACAATATCTTTATACACAAACATTTATAAACTCTATTTTATACTGTATACTGTACTTCGCTATAGGTTCGACTGTGTGCTATATAATACGTTATGTGTAATATGTATTGTTTATTGTTATACATATGAATAGCATCTTTATGTTTATACTATGTATTTATGTACGAGTATGTATGACATCATGAATGCTTTTCTTTTCTGGCTATATAATTGTACGTACAATAATTATGAGTACCGCAATTTATTATCATTGCAATTTCAATCGCAATTTTGATTCATTGAACATTGTGATATATATGTTATTTTCTACTCCCACAATCGCATTGACAGCTTAACCAATCATCTGCAAACTGTGGAATCGTCTCCGGCGCATATTGAATGCGGTGCCGCCAGAAACAGTTTGCCATTGAAGCAGGCACACAACTGGAAGACTCGGTGCATGTGATCGCGACTCTGCGCAGATCCCAGAATCGGTGGTTGCGCTGTGCGCAAATTGGGCATTAGAATCTTTGATGACTCCAAACGTAACTGTTTCGCACGAACAGGTGTCAGGTGTCAGGTGTCAGGTGTCAGGTGTCAAAAAGAAGAAAAGGAAAAGAGGAGAAAGTGATGGGCTTTATTGTTTGTCACATATAAATATTATTTAGCAGGAACCGCAATCATTATAAAATATTCAATAATACCATTTAAAGGTTTCCTATCGACCATTTTTCTTACTGATTAATGATGATGTAAATGATGATGTAAAAATCAAGTCCAATTATATGGAGCAAAGAAATGATGACATGAAATTTGATTGCTCATCTTAAAAGTCACTTTCAAATCATGTTAATTAATATTTAAGTATTACCATGACTTTTGAGAGTTATTTCGAATGATTGATTTGAAGTGATTTTGTTTAATCTTCATTGTATATTGGCAAACAAAATATAACGAAAACTTATGGTTTAATAGAACATGGTCTTAATAGAACATTAAAAGGCAGAGACAAATTTAATTTAAAAGTTTGGAAGTGCAAAATAAAATTCAGCAAAAGTGATTATTTTTGAGATATACTTTTTTGTATGTTGATTATTTTCGACTTAACGTTGTTTTTAATTTATTATAATGATTATGGAGATACGAAACTTCAATAAAATCACTTCAAATGAAAATGTATAAGATACTTAAGTATTGCAAAAAATTAATTTTAATGATGCAGTTGTTGTTTGCGTACATCAATTTAAAGTTAGTGACTTATTTTGTAAATGTGTAAAATACAAATAATAATTGCTCAAGGTCCCAGTTATTCAACTCTAAGGATTAACACGGACAAAATTAAATACTTACACTGCCGTCGAGTGCCCGCAGCTTAACATCTTCCAAAGCTAGCAGTTCAATGCCGCCTGCTCGAGATTGCAAGTTGATGTCTTTGGCTGCAGTTAGATCTAATTGACGTGTAGGGGACTCTAATCTGAAAATATTAAAAGAAAGTGTATTCATGGTTAAACAGCGAATTATGACATTCTAAAAACTAAATTAAAATTCGCAACTCTGCTAAAATTCTTGACTGTTAGAGTTACATAGATTGACAACACGCAGGGAATTATGTCTCTCTAAAAACTAGATTCAAATTCTTCGTTCTTTATAAGTTCTTGAATTTTAAAAAGTGCTAAAAACAAAATTACAATCTTAATTCTGCATTTTTCAGGATTTCATGATTTATGCGCTGAGTGCAATTTACAAAGATTTTATTGTAGTCCTTATTACGATCTTTTAACATTTGAGCAGCTATCTCCAAATAAAGTTCTGGCGCGATCGCATAAGAAATTGAAACTCGTGCAACCCGAAACAATTAGTATTCATATGAAGCGTGAGTGTATTGATGGCATCATTGTAACCACTGGCGATTTACGAGTATTTACAACAAATATCGGCGATATGTTGACAATTATGTGCATATTTGGGGTTAAAGTATGTAGAGCAGACAATTTACTTTTCACAGCAACAGCTTATTTGTCAAATTCTGTCCGCACATCGACACATACGAGGCACCACAGTACAATTTGTTAATTTTCGTGAAAAAACAAACGCGGCCATCAGCAAATTTGTCAATGTAAACGTTATTACAAGCATCGCGCTGCTGTTAATGGTCCGTACACACACACAGATGCCGCCCCCTCCCCCCCCCCAACCAATGCAACATATACTCGACGCGACAAACGCACAGTGAGTCAGTCGGGCCGCTGGTCAGCGAGTACAGAGTACAGGCTGTCATTGAATAAGGCGAGTTATCACCACAAATGTCCACAAATGTAAAGCCAAACGATTTCGGACTGCAACAAAAAATACAAACATAAAAATCACTGCCCCAAAGCGCTTTTCAACTCACTCGACTCGGTTGCGACTGATGCCGATTTCAATGACGCGATGATGGCGATCCCCCACACACACACACACACACACACACACGCACGCACACGCACGCATACATACGTACATACGAGCATGTGCAAATATTTTCACTCTCCAACGAGCTGCCTACGTAGTACGTACGTATGAATGTATGCATGTGCAAACGTATGTATAAGCCAACACCTCACGAGTGGCAGTGTTTTGTGTTTGGATTGTTGTTGCTGCTGCTGCTGTCGACGCAAAGGTGATGGTGACGTTGACATACACCGTTGAACAGCAACAACAGCAACAACAGCAACAGCAACAACGGCAACGGCAACAGGAAAGTGTTTGTTTTTAATTTTTTATTTCACAGATTTTTCCATACTCGGCTAATGTGTTTGGTGCCAGCGTACACACGTACATTCTGCTACATACTCGTACATACATGCGTACATACTCCTACATACTCGTACATACCCGCTTGCATTCATTCATTCCTGTATGTATGTTTGTGTGCGCAACGTGCGATATGAATGCCGCGCAAATTTATTACTCTTGTCGAATTTCAACACTGCTGCAAATGTTGTTGTGGCATTTCACAAAATTCGTTCGTCGCTCGTTTTTTATTTCAGTTACTTTAATTGGGCAACCTGACAGCTTACTAATCGCCTGCGCCAGAGCTGCCTGAGTATCATGCATACTATATTTAATTATTTATTATATTTGTTACTCAGAATTAGATGTGATCAATGCCAAGCATTGCCCTACATAAATTTAAAAAATAATTGCTTACATTCGTTGGCTAGCCAATAAATTAGTCAATTGTACATTAAGTAAGTTTATGCGCTGTTATACTTGAAATAATTATTTTTCTCAAGTGGTTTTGAAACCTTACGCCAGCCAACTTGCAAAATATTTAAATAGAATATGCGGCATGTAACTAAATTTAGCGATTACACAAACTTGCAGCAAACGCAAAACATATTTACCTGAGTTCGCGGCCCGGCTCGGCACGCACATGTGGCGTTTGAATGGACTCCCGGAAGATGGCTCCGCCTTCGCCTTCGATACGCAGCGAGTGCGCTCCAATTGTGACTTCATTTCGATTTACGGAAAATAAATTTCGTCCGGTTGTGTCGTTGACGCGAAATCCCGTTGACAGGCATTCGAACTTATCATGACCCAAGAATAAATGATTTTCGAGTACGCCGTTCGGGTCACGTGTATTTATTGAGAAATTACGTGACGATTCTTCATCGAATGGATCCAAGTTCGTTGCAATAAGATAAAAATAATTCAGGAAAAGAAGCAAACGTTAAAAACCCCGTAAATATGCTGTTCACAAACTTTTAAATCGCTAATACAAATAAACATATACTTTTTATAAATTATTAAAGTGCTTGGCCAAAGGTCCAATCCGCCAGTCCTAGCATATTTAGGCATATAATTTACTTCGCAATAAATTAAATACGTAAAACATTAAAGTAGAAAATTACAGACTGTCCAAGAGCTGATCCGATCGGTGTTAACTGATTTATACCCTTTAAAAATATTAAAAATAAAAAGGTTCACAATTTGTATTCCTGTAAAAGGCATATCTAAATATCTTCCACAAGGTTTCGCAACAAAGCAAACTACAAAAGAAAATTAAACGAGCTTGTCATCTGGTCTAGAGACTAGACCTTCATTCCGCGTATCGCACTTATATCGGACACTTGACAGCCTTCCACACGTTAACACATAACATGTCCCACAGCTGCTGTTTGTCTGCTCCTTTCTGATTGTCGTCGCTTATTGCTGCTAAAAGGTTATACACTTTTTTTTTAAATATTGTTGCAACCGCAACTATAGCTTTATGTGCTCATCTGTCTTCTGCGCGTGAACACTTGATCTGATTTGGTTAATCTGTTGTTTTGCATCTTCCACTTCCGATCTTATTTGATAAAATGTCACTTCCATTTCCCACCTAACAAATCCATACATATGAATGTATCTGTGTGCGTGTATTTACATAAGTATGCGTTAGAATGCTCTTCGTCTCGGTTAAGCGTAAGCTTTTGTTCTGTGGCCTGTATGCGTATCTATTGATTTATGACTTGAGTCACACCGGAACACATTTGTCGTGTCCAGATTCAACTTTCAAATGCCAACTTGAAAATCGAGATAGAGCGATAGCATTAAAATGGGAATTTCGCCGATTTTCGTTTTCTAACTTTAAAAATATACGTTGAGAATTTCTGTTTCGAAATCATTTTGTTACATTGAAAACTACTTTATTTGATTCCTCCCGTTTGAGGGGCGTATTAAGAATAGTACTGATAATTTATTGATATTTAATTTAATTGAATTAATTGATACTCTCTTTTATTTTATCATTGTAAACTTAATCTACTTAGACTGGCGCTCACCTATGGAGATGGGCTGGCCATGCCTAGAGCGTATTGTCGATGCTCGCAGCATGTCCATGATGACCGCCTGCCCGGAGAGCTGAATGCCTCCGGGTAATATTTTTAGTTGGCCCATGCCCTCCTGACGGGATATGAACTTGAAAATCAATGCTCAGTAAGGCCGATGCGATGTGCTTACCGTGGAGAACTGCATGACCTTGAGTATCCATAGGGTGAGTACCAAGTTCGTAATGATTAAGAGCATTAGCAGCAGCAGCAACGTGTACAGACACTTCTTCCGCCACCCGATCAGACCCAAGTACATCTCGATGCCGTCCATGAAGCCAGCCGCTCCATCGTGTCCATTATTGGTAGTTGTGGTTGAGCCTTTGCCGCCGGCTATGACACTTCGAATACCTCTATCAGCATTCGCCTTTGCCGTCATTATTGTTGGCGCCTTTGAGGCTGTCACAACACAGCCACTAACAACGCCACCGCCACCGCCACCGCCACCGCCACCGCCACCGCCACCGCCACCGCCACCGCTATTGTTGTTGCGTGCCATATTGGTTTTACTTTTGCGCATCTGTTTAGGTGTTGTTCCCTGATATTGTTGCTGTTGCCCCGACACTACAGGTAATGATGTCGTTGTAGTTGCTCTGCAAATTTCGCTCTCTCCTCTGTCGCCACCGAGCATCGCTACCAACAGTTAATCTAGTTTGCCTGCTTGCCGGTTAGTATTGCCAATACGATATCGTGGCAGTCGTGATTTCAACGCGCATAGAATTGTCGAAACATAGTTGATAAATGGTGGTTTAGCTTGAGGAAAGGCACTTGCTTCTGGTCCAGCAGTGCACTGAAAGGTGCAAATAGCTCCTGCTGCTCATTCCATCTGAGCTGCTGCAGTTCAATGTTGAGGTTTGTCGAATATGAAGGAGGTACCTTAAATGAAAAGCGCCAAATATCATTGTTAAAAACAATTCAAAAAACCAGCTGTATTCAAATTGATAATGAAAAACAGTTTTCATTCCTATTCACACCAGCACGCTAAATTATATTTATTTGTTCAATTACTTTTACACCAAGAAATACCTACAAAGTACTTCAATACCCTTTTGGGAGTATTTTGAAAATATGGAACCAATTGCCTTCATATTGCATGTTTTGGCTTATATGTGAGTTAAAACTGAATAATATTTGCAAGATAGGATTAGTGTTGAAGATTTATCGAATTGCTCAAAATGTACCTCTATTGGAAAACATTAAATATCGTAGACTTTAAACTCATGGATGACATGAGTTATTTATCCCAAAATAATTAAGAAAGTGAGTAGTTGAAAAAAATATTATTATAATATTTCTTTGTATACCTTAGTTTAAACTCATTTAATTAATCATATGCACTATCTAATATTGTTGACAAATGCCTACAGTGTCATCTTCAATACTATTTTAAGTTCAGCAACAAAATGCAATGACTAAGACAGGAATACGTACTAAAGTGAGCAGATTTATAAGGTAAAAATAGATTTGTTTGCAATTCGCTTTTTTTCTAAGCACCACCTCATAAAATATGAAGTCAACACACAAAGAGCAAAGCTAAATCGACTAGCCAGTGTTAATTAATTCTATGTATGTGCGAAAAAAAAATATAATGTTTGCTCTGTGAAGGTCATAATTTTACGTTTCACGTTCTCGATACCTAGACCACTCAAAAAAGAACAGAAAAAAACTATTTCGAAGAGGAAACCATCTATATTTAGAAAAATGTGTGTGTATTTTTTCATGTGGTTTTCATGGTCATCGTGAGTACAGTGATGAAATAAAGTTTCGTCCGCGCCATTAGGTGCATAATTAAAATATGTTTATATTTTCATTTAAGAGACTTATTTTAATTCTTTCGCAAATACTTTAAGATTATACTTTGAATATGTATGTGATAAAGAAAGGCGACTATTTTGTTTATATATAGTACACTGGCAAAAGCTCTTCGCCTTTTTGGGGTCAGATAATATATTAGCTTGCTCTTAATTCATGCTCATAATAATTATAAATAGTTCGTAGAACTTCTTGTTTATGTTGATTTTACCAGCAATCAGAGTACAAAGAAAAAAGATCTTGTGTACATAAATATTTGGGATAATTAAAATAAAGTGTAGTCATTGAAGAGAGTTTTTATATTGTTATTTTGTTTGTTTATTCTTTGGTAATTTCAGTGAAATCTAAGTACATATTTTCATTGTTGTACATTTTTGTAGAATTTAAAAATAATGCATTGGAGAAATGTTGGCGAACAACTATTGTTTAATTTGTTTGACAAAATACAAATTAATTATATAAAGACTAACCATCGCAAGAGATAGAATACTAATATTAAAAAATTCTTCCCGAGGTTATTCATGAATTAAATATATATAACATATTTCATATTTTTTAAAAAGAGTGGTTATCAGCACATTTTTAGTTTTAACACCCATTACGATGCGTTGGAGAACACATCTTGAGCTGCTGGTGGGTAAAAAGAACTCCCAGTAAATAGTTACTTTTACGAAAATAATCCCAATTATTAAATAGCTAAACAAATATGCCAATTGGAAATAATTCATTCAGTTTCAAATTTTTTGCTCAATATAAAAATCAAGTGTGAATTCTTATAAATTTATCAGCAAAGCCTGCAGCTTTAATCCAATGTTATTAATTCTTAGAATATTAGTGTTATCTAACTAACGAGCTTCCAAAGTCAAAAAATGCGAATAGGTTGAATAATTACTAATTGAACTCCCTGTTATGATACAGCTCTTAGTCATATGTAGTTATCCAAGCGCTCCTGACTGCGAGAGAATATTATCGTAATGGGATTGCACAGAATTGCAGAGAATTACAAGTGCACGCACATAATCTAAAATAAGAAATTGGAGGAGCAGTCGGGGGCCGGCTAGCGACTAGCGTAATGGTGGCCGGGGAACGTGCTTTCTGAACGGAAAGCTTCTATGCTCAAATGCAAATACTCAGAGAGTTGATTTAGTATCTGCAGACAGCCGGTTATTAGACGCTCTTGAATGGCGGGCAGAAGGTTTAAAGGGCGGAAATAAGGACTGTAACTATTAGTTGCAGTGCCTGCAAAAACAGACGACGACAACTCGCACGTACACCCAGTTTTAGTTAAGAGATATAGTTGCCGCTTAGTTAATGTTGCACGTCCTCATTGTAGTTGTTGTTGCTGTTGTCACACGTTTTTATTGCCACATATGAAACATTTGCAGCAAATGTTGCAAATTTTTCGGCCGGCAGTTGTAGGTGATGTTGGCTTGCGACAGTCTAAGGAAATTACTTCAAAAACTGCGTACATACATAGTTCTATGCAGACATATCTATGTATATATGTTTCTACACGACATCGTGCGACTAGTTCATGCGTGGAACTGTTTCGTTGCCTGCATATCGGCATTCTAACAAACATTTTTAAATTTTGTAAACGTATTCGATATTTAGTCCCTAATATTTTATTATTATTATATACTTTATATAGATATTATCAACTCTTTATTTATTTTATTTTACCATATAATTTTGGGTCGTAAACAGATCGGCAAGGTAGAATTATAAAAATAATTTAGTTATTGATATTTTTTAAGCTGTTTTAAATTGTCGTTTCCTCATTCAAGTATACAAAAATATATTTATATTTAACTCACTCAAAAATCATTGCTTTCGAGTTTATTTTTACTCAAATATTAGATATTTCAAGCTGTGCTTAAATAATGCAACTAACAAAATTATTTTGTTGTTTTTAAGATGCCTTATGAAATTAATATTTCTCTATGTGTTTTAAGAAATAAATATTTAATAAAAACATACATTTGGAATTAGTAAACTTGGGTAGGATGCGATGAAAGGGGAATACAAATATATTTATGTATGCAAGCAAAACAAGCCTATTAACTTTTCTGCCTTAATGTCGCCCTGATGCTATATACGATAGACTCGTAAAAACAACAAGAATAACGAAATATTTGCGTTCGTTTTGGGCTCCAGTGATGCAGTGTGATTGTGTGCGCTCAGATGTTTATGGATGTGTACACACACTTTCGAGAAACGGAAACTTCTATGAAGTTGTTCAAAAGTCCTTGACAATGGGTAATTTTAAGCGAAGAGGGCTTATTTGCAGCAATAACTAGGCAGGAAACACGCATACTGAGGCCAAATACGAGCCCACATGGCAAAGCAGAGGGAAGCAGCAGGCGGCACACTTGGCCATTTATTCGCAAATGGAAAGTATTGCATTGTCCTGCTATTAAGTTATCAACAACAGCAAACACACATGTTCGCAAAGGTTCATGAGGGTCCGGCACATAACATAATTGTTGCGGTGTCTATATTGTCCCTATATGCCCCATGGCCGACTCCACTCGACTCGACTCAACTCTGGTGCAACAATTTCATACAATATTGTTGAAAGTTCTTAATACGACTTTCTAAGGTGTTGTAGTTGCTTAATTGTATGCTGCTCATATATTTCGACAACAGACAACCTCCAGTTGCTGTTGAGCCTGTCGTAGCCAAACATTTTTATTCAAATTGCGCGTGTGAACTGTGCAGCTTAAAGTTCTCTAAGTGTGCTTAATTTATTGGAGTACTTTCAAAAACATGTTTTGAGTTTCATTCTTGAACGTAAAGAAAATACCAATTGAACTCATATTCAAATTCATTCATGCCGAATTAATTTTTTATTTAAAGTGGCTTAATTCAAATAATATAAAAAAATATTTTTAGTTTCATTCTTGAACGTAATACCAATTGAACTCATATTATAAATCATTCATTCCGAATTCATTTTTTATTTGAAGTGGCTTAATTCAAATAATATAAAAACATCTTTTGAGTTTCATTCTTTAACGTAATACCAATTGAACTCATATTCAAATTCATTCATTCCGAATTATTTTTGATTTAAAATGGCTTAATTCAAATAATATAAATTTCATTCAAATTTCGCTTTAGAACCACAAAATTTATCAAAATTCTTTTAAAAAATATTACAAGTTTTCTTTATTTTATAAAACTAAACTGACAATTAAACTCATATTTTAAAATTCATTTATTTAGTACAAATAATTAACAATAGCTTAGTGGTCGATTATTTTTATATAGTACATACATCACATTCAATATATTTGAAACTTGAAAATTTGCTTTTAAGCGAACATGGTATTATATTGACAGTGATTTACTGATCTTCAACCGATGTGGGTAAATTTCTGAGTGTTTGGTTGTCACGATTTGTATTTTTTTGATAACCAATTCCAACCATAATTACTGTGATATCAAACATCTTTGTGGTAAATTTTAACACTTAATTTTGCATTAAATATCGTACTTACTGTTTTGTTATTAAATGATAAACTTTATTGTCTGTCAGTCAACACACACACGTTCCTCGTGAAAGTACCGGCAAATGATGACGGTTCCTTTATTTATGCATCGACATTTTCACATATTTTAATTCGATATTGATGGCATAAGTTGTTATAGACAAATTATTATTTTGTAAGAAATATCATGCTGTGCATAATGCTTGTCACTTCTATTAATGACCACACAGAATTCACGACGCTTATATGGCAAATTAACTTTTAGTTCGCTTAAAGAACACACCGATTTAAACAATTCATTCAAAACATTCGCGTGAATTTCGAAAATTGATCACAAGTTTGTTGAAAAAAATATAAAAAAAAACAAAATTAGCCGATAGCGGGATAGGCGAGTGTTGATAAGTTAACAGTTACTTGATAATGCTTAACCTGCACTGCCGCTTCCGTGTTCTGATGTCGGGAACGTTTCAAAAACAACTGAAGGCACATTCGCTTTGGCGTAACATCAACACTTCCGTGGCCGCTGCGGCGGCAGCCAGTGGAAATTGGCACTGCCTGATACTTCAAGCAGCCACTAAAGCATCGTGCCTCCAAAGCTTTTCCCGAATGCTGGCCAAAAGTTTCACTCAAAAACAGATATCGGGCCACGTTCGCACCGGGTAGCTCGTGGGGCCATCGGCCATCGGCTGTCGGCTGTGCTCGGCGAAGAGCCTCGCTGGTTTGTTTACGTTCGCTGGAGCACATGCAACACGTGGTTCTTGCCACCGTAGTTTTGCCTTGTTTTGTTTACCTCAACAAATCAGCTACGAATTGCCAGTCTTATTCTGTTCTTACATGTTTGATCTTCAGTTGAGTTCATAGATTCCAAAAAAAAACAATAAATTCCACAAAACGCATTTTTAAATATGTACAAAATAAATGACGGCACAATGATTATATTTTAATGCTGACGTTCTTCTCAATAGGTGTTAAAGAATAGGTATAATAGGTATTATATTTGCATACTTTTATTGCATCATAGTTTTGTATCCCTATTTTTGAACAACTTTAAATGCATAATTCTATTTCGACGCTATTACTTCACATCCCAATTAAAGGATCACGTACCGTATCCACATTCAACACCATTTGTGTTAATTAACCAACAATGAAATTGTGATCGCTTGCTAATTGCTCAGCGTTTAATTTTAAATGTACATAAAATAGTGCACGTCTGGAACTAGACAAAGTAAGCAGTTGGTAATCGATTCGTGTACATGTGTGTGTGAGGTGGTTGACAAAAGTATGTCTGTATGTGTGTCATATGCATGTGTGTATGTGTGTCTAGGCGGCGGACCAAGATATAAAAGGGGGCGGGTCTGCTAAATGGGCGTGGTCAGGCTGGAAAGCTTCACAATGATTGTCCAGCTCGCTGAGCTGTGCATGTGTGTGTGCGTGTGTGTGTGTGATCAACTGAGACACAAAATTGTGATAATCGGCATTACTGCTGCCTTAATAAATAAAGCATCTAGCATGCTTAGAAACCTGAATAGTTCCTAGATAATGCATTTAAATTCTGTTTCACAGCTGATCTGGTTACAATTTGTAGCCTAGGTTTTAATTCTAGTTGCCAATAATAATAAATAAATAAGTAATTCTTAACTGTAATTTAATAACAAATTTGATTACAATATTTTAGATAACAAACATTTCTTTAAAGTGTATAATTGTGTATATAATTAGTTGCACAGGCGATTCGCTTATTGGAGGAGAGTTCTTTAAAGATTAATGAGTCCGAACGCAGCGTGTGATTCGCCTGCTCTTTTGGACAAAGAGTAATGAGAGGCGGATTTTGGGTGACCTTTTTGCAAAATACTCGAACTCGAACTCGAATACATATTTGTGAATACAGAATTTGTGAAAATGTTTGGGAATTAAAAGCGGATTTCGTCTTTGGCCAAGTTAATAATTTTTGGTGTCTATCACGAAGAGTGCTTCAACAGGGTTGCATAACACACACATGGGTCCTTCTAATTGTTCTTAGCAACAGCTGTCAAAGCGTGCTGGGCTTGGAGCATGTGGGGCAAGCCGGGTTCCTGCTCCAACTAATGAAACAAAGATCTTTTTATGCGGTCAAGGGACAGTCGTCCCTTGCTTGTTTAATGTAACATATTTGAACATTGGATGTGCACAAAAAGTTGTGAGCGCCCGCTCCGCAACTAATTTGCCCATTGTTAAAAGCTGCGACCAGTTTTTAGGCCAGGCGCATTTTACGAGTAGATGCGAGATGCGAGATGTGGGATGTGAGATGTGAGCAGTGCTTGAGGCTCTGCGGAAGCCCTTCTAATTGCGCCATCCTCTTTCACTTTACATTTTATTCATAGATAAACTCATTGAGCCCCACACATGCATGAAAAGGATTCAGCTGACGGGTCACGGCTGTTGTCGACAATCTTGTTTATTTCCTTACCTATGTATTTGCTTATAGTCAAAACTAAAGTAGCAGGGGAAAATCGGCCAAAGTTATTGTTTCATAATTTTGGTTTTATGTAAATTAAAAATTTCAGAAAATACTACAATATCCCATAGGTTTTATTTTAATATATGTTGTTGTAGGAAAATAAAGAGCAATAAGTAATAATAATAATAATAATGTTGAAAATATTATTAGTTGACTACACCTAAAGTAGCATATTTTTAGTCCAATACATTTTTATTTTATATAAAGCTTTCAATTATTTGGATTTATAAATTTGCCTAGTATTAATTGAATTAAAGTATCGTATTTTGTTAATAGTTTATAAAAGCTATTTGTATTTATGTACTTCTGCATATATACAATTTTTCATTAAAACACTATTTTTCTTCACATTTTCTGGACAATCATTATCCGGTAGAGTAATACAAATAATAATTTGTATGTTTTCAGTATTATTAATTTCATGTCACCAGCGCAATTTAGAAGCTTTAGCTCGTAGCGCTAGGAATGGCTTTTAGTCAATATAGAAAAAAGAAACTCAGCCTGATTTGTATTTAAAAGATACTAATAGCTGGACAGAACATAATTGCACAGGTGGACTATAGATATGTGTGCGAATATATTGAATTAATTTGAAAACAATATTCCGCGCACAAGTGTTCTGAAATTGGAAATGCTTTTTCATACCCTATACATACGATATTTGTTTCCTGTTTATTGGATTTATCTGTATATACCCACACACATTAACGTTTCAGTCCGACTGTGGCATATGCACATACATACATTCTTAATTTGCGTAAACGTATTTAATTAACCCTTATGCCTCATGGAGTCAAAGAGCATAAATATCCTTGGCTGCTGTGTCTGTTGCATAAAGTAATGAAAAGTACTTTCATGAACTGCGAATGCAAATAGTATTTGGCATTTAACACTTTGCATTTTTATTAGACTTGAACTAAAATAATTCAGAAAGGCTTATCAAACAAACACAAATATTTGGATTCATTAAATTTGCACAAAAATTGCAATTTAATTAAATGAATATGCATTAAAAATAACTGTGGACTGAGTATACACCATAAATTGTCGTTGTTCTCTGATGTTACTCTAAAAAAATAAAACAGAAGCTTCAATTGCCTGACTATCGTGTTCTATATAGGTTGGCTTAATCACCATCACATAAAAAAAGTTTGATTCGTATTGCGTGCAATGCTGATAAATGTTAATTGATTGCGCTGAGTATAATTCAAAAAAAAAAAAAAAAACGACCAACAAACACGAAAGACTTAAAAATACTCGTATTGGAAGACTTACCTGATTCTAGACAGTATATCCTAAAATAAATTTATAGGCGAGGGCGGGGAGAGAGAGAGGGAAAGTCAAGTGAACGAAAGCTTGCCACAGCTGAACTTTGGGCTGTCAACAGCAAACACCAAATGTCAATACACTGAATTGCACGTCATAAAGCAAGCCAAAGAGCTATTGAGAGATAGACAGTCATTCCAGTTGCCGATGAGCCAGTCAGTCAGCCAGTCCATCAATTGTTTCAACGTGAGTGGGAATAGCTGTTGTTGTGTTTTTTTGTTTTGTGCTTGTTGCTGATGGCATCATCAGGCCATCGGCAGTAACAAAGCGAGAAAAAGTGAGAGGAGCATCAGCGGCAGCAGCAGCAGCAGAAATGGCATCAACGTCGTCATCATGCACAGCATTGGTCTTCACTTCCTGTTCCTGGTGCAGCAGCAAAGCAGCAGCCCAACTAACGATCACGGACAGACAGACAGACAGACAGACAGGCCGACCCCCAAAAACTCAAAACTGCGGGAATACGACGCAGGATGATGCAAGGCCCAAGCTGCAAGCTCCAAGCTCCAAGCTCGTGCTCGTGTACAGAGAAATCCCATGAATAATTCCACTTCAATTCCACTTTGTATATTTCATTTTTGTGTTGCATACATCACGGCGACAGCGTCAATGACAGACGACAGCAATTGGCTTTGATAACGTTTGCACTTTTGCCGCCTTTTTGCATTTTTACCTTTCCCCCACTTTGGCCCTCTCGCCCTTTCGCCCTTTAGCCTCTTTGCCGGCACATGCAGCGCTGAGGTCACCGTTAGCACTGTCTACTACTTAATACTACAAACTATGCGTTCGTTATTCACTCATTGATCAGCGATATACATAATTTGCGAGCCTCTCTCATCTGACGTATTGTAATTGTTAAGCCACTCAGCAAACACACAAAGTGCTTACTTATTCATTTTGTCGAACTCTGCATGTGTCAAATTTGAATCAATTATTCTGTTAAAATGCAGCACAAATCTAGTGACCACATGCATCCATTTGCAAATTAAATGATTGAAATATGAATTGCATAGCATTTAATCGTTTGGTTTTATTCGAGTAGCTTGAATACCAAATTAAGGCCAACAAAAGAACATAAAATAGCACAACTGCATATCAATATTCTATGCGTTCGTAGGCGCAGTTATTGTTGCTGTAAATATGCACAAAAGCTGACTAGGATCAAAAGGCAACGCAGTCGCGGATAATTGAAAAAAAGCCACTGTTCCTTGCACGTTCCCGGTTCTCGGACTATATAAAAGAACGTATGCTATGCAGTCAACTCAACCGTGAACATGCGCGATTGGCGAGCTGCCAGGTGGACAGGAAGTTTCCTCGGACTCTTTCAAAAAGGAAATCAAAATCCACGATTGACAGATGTTCACAAATTTGTTAGTGTGAGCAACGTTTCCAAATAGATTCGTGTTGATTCTAAGTTAAAAAACGAGCAAACTAAATGTGTATAGAGACCAAAAATGTTCAAGAGTAATATCTGAGTACAAAAATTGCACAATAATAATAATAATTAGCCATTTCTGAAATAAGATTGTTTTACCTAAGGATACGACAAATTCCCAAACCTAGCCCAAGTTCTTCTAAACACTTATTTAAAAAATGAACCTGAAATAAAAGTATTGTATTATTTATATTTTTAAAATAACAGCTATTTTTTTAGTTATATATTTTTTTTAATTTTTTCTTTGTAGTTGTTTGTAAATTTACAGAACATCTATTTTTTAAGCATGAAATCATACTTAAACATTATTTTCAAGCCTGAAAAAGTCACAAATTTTAAAATTGTAATCCAATTTTAATTTATTCACAATTCTCTCTGTGTAATAGTTGTCGCCTTCTCGAAGATAAAAATAGTGTAGCTTTAACTCTATAGCTTGAAGTCGTGCATGATTGAAAACATATATGTTAGTTGTACATGTGCAGTTATACATTAATGCATATTCGGTATGTACAGGAATATGTTAATGCATAAACAGAGCGTACATAAGCAAATCCCTTATCAGGTTACACTTTCCTACTTCTACTTCGCACACACAACGCGTCGTCACAGTATAAAGGCGAAAGAAACACTTTTGCGCTGCAGTCTAAGCGATTTTTGATTACACTTCCGACGGAAATTATCATATATCCTTCAGCTTGAATAATTTTCATGGAAATCGTGACACGAACTCGCCCCACAAACAACAACACCATCGTCTACGCTCAACACACACCTGTCGGCTTCCCTGCCTCAATGCTAAATAGCAAGTCTCGCAATAGAATCGCTAAACTGACGAGTTAGCTTTCAGGATGTCGACTAGTCATTCTCCAGGCTTTGCACTTTCAGGCCCACCCAGTGTATCATGTGAATGTGAGTAGCGCATAAAATCAGCGAGAATCAAAATGGAATTTGCTCAACGGTCAAATACTCCGCGTTGAAAGTACTGAAATCCAAGCTGGATATTTGTTAATACTTTTCAAGATGATGCTCACAAATTAATGCTTGCTTGCAAACAAAACTAAATTAATAATTCATAGTTCTAGAGGTTTTCTCGATAATTGCTAGTAATTATCTTGTATTTGTTTAATTATTTAAATTTACATAAATTTATTGTTCGCTCAGCTAGTTGTTGTGGCCATTCTATGAATTTACGTTGGCAGGGTATCAAAAAAGAATAAAATATTTGCCCAGACAGACAAAGCACCCTCAATTTGAGACAGCGCTCTGACCAAGCAGCAGCGAAATCCGACACTAATTAAAGGCATTTGTTGTAGCATTTTCATTCAATTAATTATTTCAGCTATCAACGCTGTCAATCTTTTTATCAACAAATCTGCCAAGCCAGGAGAGCTACCAAAACAGCAAGCGGGTAACCGTATATAGCATAGTTCAGAGCTCCAGCTTGAGCAACGTCGGCACAAAACTTATTTGTTTTGGCAGCTTGAGGCCAGCAGCTGGCGTTGAGTAGCGTCCAACAGCAGTTGGGAACACTCAACGGGTGGCATTCTTCTCTCTCTCTCTCCCACAATGCCTTGCAAGGACTCGCTTTGTTATAATTCGCAGCGTCTTCTCCAATGCATCCCGCCCACCCATCAGGCTTCTCTCGGTGCTCTCTGCTCCTGCCGGCTAGACCGTCTTGTGAAATGTCTATCAAGCATCAGTTCATCTCGGCTGTTATCCGTATGCTTATATATGGCTATTGAGTATGCTTCTCAGTGTGTTAATTGGGCGCAATGTTTTAAAAGCTTTTAACTCTTCATTTAAGCCACCAGATGCTGGTAGTAAATGTTTTTACATACCTTTTCAATACAATTATTTTCCCTTTTGATCACACTAAATTATATCGAGTACTCAACAGCTTGGCAATTTGGTGAATGTGTGAAAACCAATTGGTTGCGCAATTTCTATTCAAAATATGAAAATTACATTTAATTTTGTCAAAATATTATAGAAAACTATTACATCTTATTAATTTATCATTTTTAATTTGTAACTCGTAATTTGCAATTGAAAACTACAAGGTAATATTTCTACTGTAAAATTTAACTAAGTTTCTATTGGGTTTTATGTTTCTTCAAAATATATAGCAAATATATATCAATTGCAAGTTTTCTTTTGTGATCATCGTTTTCGAATAAGTAAACATTGTAAACATAAATCTGTATAATAATGCAATTTAAGCTAACATTATTATTCTTATTTTTATTACTTAGTTCAATTATCTAAATCAATTAATGAAGTAAAATAAATAAGTGTAGTAATTAATATTTCAAATGAAGTATCTACGACTAGAATACTATGAATATTTTTCAGATATTTGATTTATCAATAATAAGAGCTTTTTTTGGGGGGGGGCAAGTTTTCATTGTGGCCTACAAAACAAAAGGAAATCAAGTGTATTTATAAACGAACACATAAACATAGGAAGCCACTTGGTGCCAATAACAGTGGACATAACATAGACGTTACTTTCTTAATGACACACACACACACACAAGCACACAAAGGCACGTTCAGTGCAGACATATTCAGCGTGCCCACTTGTTGTATTTCAAAGGTGCTGCTGACCTTTTTATGCAAATATTTTTTCAAAGGTAGCTGGGCACAATATAGTATATGCTCTGCTATATGTGTGTTGTGAATGCTCATCGTACCCTTCAGACTGCCACACGGAGCTATGCGAGCTACGTAATGTAGCTTATCGTGGAACAGCCAGCAACAACAAAAGTGGAGTTTGAACCTAAAACTCTTACATAACTGCCTAAGTGGTTGGGATGGAACCGAGCTTTATATAGCCATTTTAAAGGGACATCACATTAAAGTAGAAAATATGCTTTGCACTCGAGAGGAGTTGGTTGGGAGCTGGGAGTCGATGGTGTGACCTGCCAGTCGTCGCCGTCGTCGCCGTCGTCGTTGGACCAACGTCAACAGTGATGCCATTGCAATCTAGATTTGAGATCGGAATCGTAAAACCGGAAATAAAACAGGAAAATTAAAAACGTACAAAAGGTGCAAAATAGAGAGGAATGCAGGCAGTTTGCGCAAACAGATAGTAGGCGACCGGTAGGCCGAAGGCAGACGGCAGACAGACACACGCTCTAACAGCAACATGGTGGCACGGGGGCATGCAACAGCAGCAGCAGCAGGTGAGGAAGCTGGCAAAATACAAAAGCAAAAAGTATACAACTCCGAGGGCAATATGTAAAATGGGAAAAAATTCGCAGTGGGCTCGAAAGCGTTAAGTCGGCGCCTCCTTCCCCGTTTCTGCCACAAGGGCATCGACTGAAGGCTATGTTATGCACGTCTGTCAGAGTCTGATTAAAGTTGCCATATGTATAGTACGTGCGCTCCCCGTCTGCGGTTCCCAAACTTTTGTTTTTTCCAATTCTCATCGTATATTACCAAATATTTGCCTCAAACGAAACCTTAAATATATTCATTTAAATTGTAGAAGCGTTAAGGAAATACTTCTACAATTATTCAGTTCATATCAAAGAAGTGTGGAAATTAAAATTTCCAACTGACAAAATACAATTATTAAAACAAACATATGAAGTCCATGTGATTAAAATATAATATTAAAGTCATTAAAAATGCATTATATTCAATACGTAAATATCTGTTTCCATTTGAAGGCGTTGTTTAATTCTGTCCCCACATATGAATTTGAATATTCTATAGCACATTGAACGACTATTTATTCAATTTCCCAATGATACTCAAGATTGAACCATAATGTGGCATGAAGGTAAACCAAGAAAACTGACAGACTTGACCTATTCCGCAACAGCAGAAACGAAAGTTGCAGCCAAATGAAAAGAAACGAAAAATGGCACGCAGCAAGCGTTTTACAGAGCGAAGGACAAACGGAAAAATATCACAAAATGGGAAAGATAGGAAAACAATTACTTAAAGCAATTCTTCCAAGCCATTTGTATGAAATCCTCAAACAAAGGCACTTGCTCACGTCAAACTGCCTGAAAGAACATTCCGTGAAAATACAAATGACTGTCGAACTCTATGTTTGGCTGGGTGGCTTTTTGTTTGGCAGCCGAAAGTTGTTGAAGCGCCATACAAGCACCACAAAACCAATTCCAAAAGTAAAATCAAAGTCAATGACTTATAGGAGGAGGAAGCAAAAAAAGCAACAACGAAAACAACAATCAAATGCAATAAAAGTCGGCGAAAAAGTGAAAAAATATGAAGAGGCAATCAGATGTGTTTCAAGCATTCAAGGCAACTTATCTATACAAAATGTTGCGTTGAATATTAACGTTGACTTACCAAGGCATCTTCGTAGCCCAATTCAAACATAGCAAAAGCACATCCGCTTTAATTCAATAATTGTTAAATAGTATTGCAATAATTCCGACAATTGCATTACTTCCGATAACCTTAAATTTCCGATGTTTCCGGTCACCGTCAACCAGCTATTAGACAAACTGCAACGCCCCTTTTTTTAATTTTCCTTGTCTAGGAATCCTCACTTTTGGGTCTGAAAAACGAGGAGCATCGTTGTGGTTGACTTTCGTTCGCTATCTCCAAGCCCTGCATTTTAATCACAAACGCCAATTTCATTCTCTCAAATATCTTTTATTCCAGCTCTTCCGCCCTTCCGCTCTTCCCACACATAAACATGTGGGTGTGCTGGTGAGTTGGTGTGATTGTAAATACGTACGTTGTCTGTATGTAAATTATAAAATCGATTCAAGTTTCCAGTCAATTACCTGTCGTTGATGGGGTTTCGAAAGTAAGTTTGCACAATTGTACAAGTAGTTTGTCGCTTGTTTATTTGCTTAGGTCGAGCTGCAATTGCAGATGATTGGAATATGCAAGGTTCCACAAATTGTGTAAACCTCAAATTAGAAACACAAAAATTGTGCTTTTAATTGTTGTTAAATATGGCAGCTCAAGATCAACTCAAAGTGATTTTATATCGGGTTTTTGTATGACTTACACAAGATACATATTCATGTGGCTAGAATCTTAATGCTTGTGGTCGCTATTCGCAAAAAATGTGCGCTGACAGAATGAATTTATTAAGTAGGAAGAAAGAAGGAACTCTCTAGATGGAGGAGAAAAAGTCTTTTTCATTGATTATTTAACGACTTCTTAAGTGGTTTCTTAAGTACAGCAAAAAACTTGCCGCTAATATGCGCATAAGCCAAAGTAGCCGTAAAGCAAAAACCGAGTGAACGTATATGTATTCGTCTGATTTGTCCGTGTGTGTATGTTCTCTTGCATGCAGTTAACACAACTAGGCCAAGAAAAGGGGAGATGGGCCAACAGAACAGAGCAGAGCAGAACCAGTCAAAGTGAATTGATGAAGCGCTTTTCGCAAAACTTTTCTGGATGCTGAATGCTAGGTGGGGGGGGGGGGGGAGAGGGTAGAGTACATCCATGAATGAATGAGCCTCTGTGTGGGCCGACGCAATTTGCAAGCTAAATCGCACGAAGCAAATAATAAGAAAGTTAAGACAGTTACCGCGACCCATGCAAAGTTAGTGCAGAGAGAAAAATCAGTGGAAAAAAGCGAGCAAGGAAAAGGTCAAAAGAACTTAGATGGGATAAACCGGCGTGCTTAAGTAACTCAAATGGCATTCGCTTAAAGTGTGCTTGGTGGTTCCCTTTTTGCATGGCAATGGAACGGGAACGGGCACGGGAACGGGGAACGGGGAGCGGAAGCAAGTTCGAGATGAAGTTACAAAAGTCGACACCGAGCAACACTCGAATCGGGTATTTGTTTGTGTCCACGGCGAGGATGTCGTTGAGCGATTATGTTCTCAGCAGCTGTTGCCAGACTGTCGGCCAGAAAGTTTACGGGTCGCATGACTTGGCTTAAATTTTGTCAGACAATGCATTCAATATAAGTATGCCTGTTTATCATTCATAAATAAATGCCCCAACTCCAAAGTTATTGAAAATGAGTTAACTATCGCAATCGGCAGTAGTATTATACATGAAGTTTTCCAAAACACCACAAAACTCATGATTCATTACAATCATAAATGTTGACAAGAAAAACACTTTCCAAATAAATCACTCAGTTTTGATGACAAAAAAAAAGAAAATTTATCATTTAAAACTGTTTTTGTTTAAGCAGATTAATTTAAGGATTAAACTGTTTCTTTACATTCACAAATTTAAGTGAAAAAAATATGATTTGGTTTTGACTTAAGATGGACACAATATAAAATAGAAACATTTAATTTTTGGGTGATTTTAATTTCTACAAAATTCTAGTTACTGCAACATTTTTGTATGCGATAGTTCAATTCGTCAACAAAAGAAAATACAATAGACTTTTAATTAAATCAATTATTTAAAAAAATATATATAAATATTTGGTGCAATCACTTCTAAAACTTCAATTCCAATTTCTGAAATATTCGAATTCAGGCATACTCTCAGCTTCTTCCGCGAATAGCAGAATGTAAGAATTGCTAATTTAAATAAACTCCATCCTTGCTGCTCTGGAAATGGAATCGGGGTTGGGGTTGGAGCATACCGAGGAGTGTTGTTAATAACGCGCATTAGAGAGCACGACAACAACAACATCGTGGGCTGTTGACTAGGACCAAAATGGTGCTCGAATTGAAATAGAATTTCCGGTTGTAGACAAAAAAATAAGGAAGCAAAAAAATAACTCCAAAGAAAATCCCAACGTAATGCAATTTTCATTTTTCTGGTCACGTACGAAAAGTAAATCAATTAAGTTGTCATAAATTGTACTACCGCTACTGCAGCTGACGACACTTAGCCACTCCCGCTGTACTCACATTGCATACGCGTTCGTCACCATCGTCCTGCTGCTGCTGCTGCTGCTGCTGCTGCCACCGCGGCAACTGCCACAGCGATGGTCCTTTCTGCTGCTGCTGCCACCCGCTTGAGCCATGCTTTTACATCATCATCCCTGCCCTGCAACGCAACGTTTTTGTGGCTTGGCTCCCATTTAATTTTTTATTTGTACAGCAAATTGAGCGGTATTTGTTTGTACTTTCGTATCTATGAGCATTCATAAACGCAAATAAAAGGCAGTCATGCCGACAAACCATGCATAACATATAATATATATCTGTGCCATATACATCTGTCGTGGATACTAGATAAATTCGATTCTAATAATCAAGTTATGAATGCTTCCAAGTTACCAATATGTTCAGTGCGTACTTCTTCAACTAAGAAATATGAACAAGTTCAATAAGTGACACAAATTACGATCTAAATTATACAATTTGAATTTTGGAGTTTAAGAACTTTTCGAAACAAGATTTCAATCATAAACAAATGTTTGCAACAATATTTCAATCTGAGCTTCCTTTTTTTTTAATTACCTTAAGATTTAGAAAATCTTGTTGCAAATAAATTTAATTAGATATATTTCGAGTTCATTTTAATGGATATGTTATTATTCGATTCCTCGGATATACGCTCGGAATATATTCAGAAATTTGGAATTTAAGAAAGTATTCAGACAGAAAAGTTAACAACTCGTCGATTTTATGCGTTATAGTTCAGCATTAAATTCCATCAACTCTATACTAACCTTCGTAGTTGATGCTATTATGCTAAATGTATTGGTTAGACAACCATAAAAGCTTCTAGCTAAAATAAATATTTAATTTAGCCATTGTCAAAAGCGACGAAAAACGTTAAAGACACACAAATACATCAAGAATTGTACACACACCGCATAAAAACCCAGAAGCTGCTGGCAAGGGTATTTAAAATGCTTACAAGAGACTTGTCAATTGAAATCAGCTGAATTATTTAAATTCTTAAATACACAGTCACGTATATTTTTGTATCTTAATTTCGCTCATAGTCTGTGACATTAAACCATTTGCCATGAAATAGGCAACTGATATTTGAAGACGTAATTTCCCATCCAGGCCACAGACACACCGTACTTTAGCTAAGCTTCAAATGATTGCGTATAATTTAGCCGCATTTTGTGTGGTCTGCCCTGCCCAGTGCGAAGGAGAGGAGGGGAAGCTGAACGAGAAGAAAAATGCGCTACTTACTCCCTTATTTTCGCACTGTCCGTGTCGGAGCGTCTCGTCGCCTTGCAACCGCTTCGGGCTTTCACGCTCATTTCAACAAGGATTATTTACTTCACTAAAGATTCAATAACAATTTCGAAATGAGCGTAATTTCGGCTTGAGCCGTTGATAAGCTAATATAATGTCGCATAAACGAAAATTTCGCTTTCTTAATGTCCCTTTCACAGCGACAATTGTGCACTAAAAGGACCCTGCGAGCAGCAAGAGAAACAAAAGAGAATAAATAATTCACGAATTTTGTATTTCAAGTGTTTTTTCTCGACACTTACAAACACTTGCAACAAGAATTTAGCGTTTTTTTTTTATTTAAATATATTGCAAGGAATGATTATTCTGCTTAAACATTTTGTTGAAAGTTGCTTGACTAATAGGTGACATGATGAAAATTACCGCTAAATAGTATCAACTAAAATGTTTATGCAGTCGCGATAATTTTAAGTCGCATAATTAAATTCGTTTGCATGTGAGCTGACAGCGCTCTCTAGCTCTCTCACTCTCCCGCTCTCTTGTTGTTGTAATAAATCTTGCACAGACAAACATCTACACTGATACATGCATGTGTGTGCGGGACACGATCAGCATGCGCGTACTTTGGCAGTTGACTAGCGCTCACTCGCTCGCACTCGCGTCCATGTTTTTTCTTCCACTTTCCTTTTGCATTCGTACTTCTCAAAAGTAGCATCCTCCTCTGCTAGACGTTGTCGCCTTCTTGCTTTCGTCCAACGTCTTCCGTTATACGTGAAGTAGCAACGTCTTCTGTTATACTCTCAGCGTGAAGTAGCAACGTCTTCTGTTATACTCCCTACGGGAAGTAGCAACGTCTTCCGTTATACTTACAGCGTGAAGTAGCAACGTCTTCTGTTACACTCTCAGCGTGAAGTAGCAACGTCTTCTGTTATACTCCCTACGTGAAGTAGCAACGTCTTCCGTTATACTTACAGCGTGAAGTAGCAACGTCTTCTGTTTAGCTAGCAGCAACTGCTTCTGTTATACTTTTAACTAGCAACGTCTTCTGTTTAACTTACAGCGACTTCTTCTGTTTTGCTTGATCCTTTTTGTAAGTTCTATTGCAATGAATATGAGAAGCGAAATATTTACTTGCTTAAAGGGTTTCCTTTTGATATCATTCCTAAAATAGTTTTTTATTGTAGTCAGTTCAACAGACAACAGGTTGTAGTGCAGTTGTGCGTGAGTATATGTGTTATAATTAATTGCTGCGTTAAATTAACTCACTTGCGAAATATTCATATTTCTTTTAATAAATTAATCATTTTCTATAAATAAAAATATGTAAGAAAGTTATATATACAGCGATGCAGCTTAGCGTACATTGAATATACCTCGATATGCGTATATTCATTACCTCGATATAAATAAATTACATTTAATTATGTTAAGCTGGTTGGCTGCGTATTTAATTTAGTTAAACCTCGATATTTAGAAGATTAGTTAATTTACAATAATATAATGGAAATTTTAGTAGATTGGCGAGTTCATTATTTGAGTTAACTCAGTGGCTGGCAAAGTTCTACCTTGATGCTTTGCTGTGGCTTCATTTCATTTTCTGTTGCTTATTCAAAATGAAGGAAATTAAATTTCATGATCGTTGAACAGGTCAATTGGCAGTTAATCCGAGCCAAACCATCTAATCTGACAACCTCAACTGTGTTGTCCACTTCATCAGGGGACGACTAAACATCATGTAATTGTCGGTCACTCGAGGAAATTAGGTCTGACGCAGTGACGATTCGGTTATTCGGTTATTCGGGCTGTGTGTTGTGAGTTGTGAGTTGTGTTTGCCTTGCGTTTTTTGGGCAATCACATCTTGCATTAGTCGATGTCTGTGCCGTCGACACATTGCATTTAGAATGCGCCGTGCTCGCTATGCATGAGGAAATCTAATAATTCTTTGCCAACTGTCACTCCATTAGCGCCAAATCCGACGGAATGAACAAGCGCCGCCATGGCACTTGTTTGATACGGGCTAGAAGAGTTGTAGCTCTGGGTGTGCGTGTGTGTGTGTGTGTGTGTGTGTGTGTGTGTTTGTGCGACGAGAGATATAGAATACCATAGAACGTGGGCGGAATGTAGGACAACTGGTAGCAACAACCATTTCCTGCTTGAAGTCACTCGGCAGCAGTTTTAAATTTCGAGTTGGGCCTGAGGTTTGGGATATTATGTGCATACACACAGACGCTGCTTGGGCCTGGTCGAGTGTCCAGCCAATCCCATAATATACACGCATACTTACGTGAGTGACTGAGTGCTTCGATCTTGCAATGAATCTATTCGCCGCCCTATTCGCCTGTTCGCTTGTTCGACAGTCTGCCTGTGTGCCTATGTGCAAGCTTGGAGCGGGCAGCAGGATTGCCGATTTATTTTGCACAAGTTTTAATTTCCGGCAAATTTCCTAGTACAATTTCCCATCTCTGTTGCGCCCCCGCTGCGATACTTACACACTGTTGGCAGGCATGGATTGCAAACTAAACATTTGCACGCTGCTCTTTTCGATATAAGTATTACTCATATTAAAGAAGTCAATCGCTTAGTCAACATACAACATTTCATTACTATTTGTACACATTTTGAAAGTTTTTTGCACGTATGTTATGGTCTATGAAAAGGCAAAATGAGTTCAACTTCTTTGTCGAATCGTCAGAGTAAACATGTGTACTATTAACTAAAATGTGAACAAGTTACTTATTAAAACGTTTCTTAGCCAACATTGAATGAAATATTTTTGCGTTTTTATGATGTAATAAGAATTCAAGAGAATTGCATAAAATCGAGAAAATTCAGTTAATTTGTTGTAAGTATTTTAGCTTTAGAGCATTGCACATAATTATTGTATCAAGTTTTTTTTTTTAAAAAAAGCTAAGCGCAGAACAGTATTTAAATCGTGCCATTTACCGGCTAACAAAAATATTCTTTGAACGATTTTTTGTTAGATAAATTTAAGTTACACGCACAACAGCTGCAAGTTAAGTTGTAGGCCAAAAGTATTTACTAACCTTTGTAGCTATCAAAACCAAAAATATTTGAATTTTAATTACCCAGGTAAGGGAATTTGTTTTATTTAAACAATTGGCGTGCAATTACTATCATTATGTTGTAGTAAACGGGAACAAAGAGCAGATGAACGGACGCATCTCGGTTCAGCTACCAAAAGATTGGGTTGCCATAAAGTTAGTACAGTAGGAAATCGTCTATTTACTGGTTAAAAAAGGAAACATGTTGAGCAAAGCTTTTATTCCATTTTGTTCACTTAAACTTTTCTAAGTTGTTTTTTATTTTGGTGTTGCTTCTCATTTACTTGTTGCCACTTTCACAACTAGTAATTTTG
This sequence comes from Drosophila immigrans, assembly GCA_963583835.1. Taxonomy (NCBI): domain Eukaryota; kingdom Metazoa; phylum Arthropoda; class Insecta; order Diptera; family Drosophilidae; genus Drosophila; species Drosophila immigrans. The sequence goes on from OY757144.1 coordinate 622,683, forward strand.
TTAGCTGCGAACATCCGGCTGGCCAAAGCGGCCGAAGTGGACAGCACTTCGCTACTATATGTATATGGAAGTATATATTTTACGTTATCAGTGTGTAGCATGCAATTTACTTTTTGGCTTTTTGGCTGCAAGCAAGTTTCTTCACATTGCAGTTCACAGTGCACAGACAAAACAGACAAAAACGAAGCGAAAGCCGATAACTTTGGCCATAACTCATCTGATGTGGGCTCGAAAGACCTTTCAACTGCCGCTCAGTTGCCAAATATGGTTTGGCGCTGCTCTGCGCTGCGCTGCGCTGCGTAAGAGCTGCCGCCATTTGTATGCCTTGTCTTTATAAGTTTATATTTCTGTCTTTCCTATGTCTAAATATATGATACATGCCGCTGTTGCAAGCCCAAGTTGCAAGTAGTGCAGAATCAGGCAACAATAAAACTCCCCCCAGATACTCCCTATAAATAATGTGCTGCTGTTCAACTTGACTAGCGTTCCTCATCGTGTTTCAATTTTGCTACCAACTCAGGAACAGATTGTTTGCAGCAAGCACAACAACAACAACAACAACAACACCGGCAACGGCAGCGGCAGCGGCAACGGAAAAACTGCCGAGGCTAGCAAATTTTCTTTAGCTGTTTGAACTTCCTGCGCCCTCCCCAAAAGCCTACTACAACAACAGGCTCTCTGATCTGGCAACAGCAACAGCAACAGCAACTGTGCAACACGCTCCTCTTATTCGCTGATGGTGTAAATTTCTTGAAGTTTACAAACTTGTGCATTGTTGTTGCAGCTGGGGTCCCGTTCTTGTTGTTGCAGTGAAAGTTCAATGTTCCGCTTTACTGTCCCTTCGAGGCGTGGCCACTGGGGCCACTGTGCCTTCGTCCTCCTCCTCGTGGACACCCTGCTCTCGTTGACCTCTAAGCGCAGTTCTGAGAATTCGAACCGACTTCGTAGGAATATAATAAAATGCACTTGAAAATAATACAGCAGCCAAATTGGTTAATAAATCATCAAATACGTATCTGGCAACATAAATTAATGTTTTCATCATTTTAATGTTATTTAGCAAATATAGTATGTGCAGTTAAAAACAAATATTACAATTTAAGGGGATAAATGTTGAGTGAAATGCTTGTGAATATATTTGTGAAAACCCAAATAAATGATAAACAATTACTAAATCATCTCATCAAATCGTATCTTGCAACACATTGATGACTCCGATTACCGCTGCTAACAATTTTATCAGAAAACGCAGTTGCATCTCTCGGAAAAATGAAAATTAAAGGGGATAACTGTTGATTGGCGTGTAAATACTTTTCGGACAACCCGAAGCTGTTTATTGGGTATATCGCAGTCCATCAGCTGGATTGCAAAGAATTTAACTTGTTTTAATATATGCTTATATATCAATCGATTTCAATTAAAAATAATTTACAAATAAAAGTTGTGGTAAAGAGGGACACACACACACAGAAAGAGAGAAAGGGAGTGGGAGAGAGACGCTGTCATGGAGTTGTTTGGTCCGTTTGATATTGCAAAGCCATCTCCCACCATCGAGGGCCGTAGACCTTAAACTGTCTGAATACATTCGCGTGCATTTGTCGATTTACATTGCGAAATTGCTGTTTAAATACGTACAGAGATCATACACAGATCCCGAGCCCTTTCTCTGTATATGCGTATGTGTATATAGTATATGCTGCATGCCCAGACGAATAAATTGGACCGCTTTTGAGCGCATTTTTGAAAATATTTGTGAAAAATATTTCGCATTCAAACTGATTGAAACGCACAAAAACAAACATTTGCGTACTTTCGCTCTGTACTCTTTTCATTTAATTTTGTTGCAAGTGAAGCCGCCATGCGCCACAGTTTTTCCAATCGAAAATTGCAATTGATATAGTACGAGTAAAGCGCTAAAATGCAATTGGGTGAGTCGAGTCGCTGCAACCACAGATAATCTTCGGTGTGCTAAATACACAACAAAAACAACAAAATGCTTTTTATTTGTCAATATGATGTATTCTGTTTATGTATTTGTTGTATCTCTTTATGACCTATCCTTTATTACATTGTGGTGCACGGATAAAAATCTCTTCAGATTTCCAAGCGGGAAGCATCAAAGGCAATTTTTGATTGACTTAAACGTTTTGCGGCAAGCGAAGATAAAAGATTTTTACCAAACAACAACAGCAATTTTGAAGTTTGAAGCAGAGGCATTTTTTAGATTCTAAAGGAATTTTTAATATTTTAATGTGCAAAAAACTGTCTCTCAAATAGCCAAAGTGGCGACAAAAGTGAGTTGTGTGTCGTTCGTTTTCGTTCGGGCAACGTTATGGACATTAGAGAGCATGCCAACCACACCCTAAAGCAGTTAAATTATTTTGCAATAAATTTTGTGACATATTTCCATGAATGTGAAAAAGAAAAAGCACACGAACATGAACACGAACACGAAGAAGACTTCAGACAGGTAACAGCTGGAGTGGTGTGGCATTTCTTATTTGTCTGTCTGCGTGTACTATAATAGCTAGGCACTCCGAGATATATAAGAGTGTGTATATGTCTTGAGCAGATACCAATATATATTAAATGCACATCAGTGCTAAGTAACAGCAACTTAAATTGTCTAAAAAATACAAACAAACGTCTGCCACCAAGAATTGTTACTTGAATAAAAGCAAATAAACTGTGTCGAAGCGAAGCAATTTTGCAACGTGCGACCGTGACTTTATGACGTTTTGATTTATATATTATTGAAAAAGTTTTGACACAGGCAGCAGCAGAAAAATCACGCGCTCGCACCAACAATCACGTAGGTGACATTTTCGAGGCTCAGCCTTCCACGATACGCGCAGTTAGCAGTTAGCTCATAAATAATTTCCATCGCACAAATTAGACACTGAACCACAAGCGTACGGCAATGAAGTGAAATTAATTTTTGATGCCCTCGGCAAGCCAATAATGGCCCGCTTCATATGTTATACAATATCAATGTTGCCAGATATATTGTTACCATCTACTACTATATTCCTGTACACACCGGCATCGGCAAACTTTCCGTTCAATTGATTTGACGATGACTCCGTCCGTAGCCGTAGCCGTAGCCGTAGCCATAGCCGACGTCGAAGTCGAAGGCAACGTCAAAGCCTTGCCTTCGCAACGTTATACGTTTAGCAGCATCCCATGAGGGGGTTGATCTGCCAGCTATTTTTTGGCATGGAAATTAATTAAAAAAGTTTTTAATCAGCCTTCGAATATGTCAGCGCGCCTTACAAAAGACTCGAATTGACGTTTTATTCGACGGAGGCGTTCTTCTTTGGCAGCAATTTACAGGAAATGTCATACAACTAATAAAAAGTTATATCAAATTAATGAAGCATTACAATAACGATTTTATTCAGAAACCGTTACCGTAAAATATTAGTTTACATTGAGCTGTGGGACGAATCATTTAAAAGCCAGAACATTTGTTGTTATTATTTATTAGAATCTGTAAAAAAAGTGTTCGTTTCGGATCTGCTGAATATCTAAGCATATTTTTTTATTTGTCATATAACTAATTAATTGTTGATATCAATTTAACCAGCCCATTTTGTTGACGAAGCTGTTCCAACAAAATTAATTTCATTTCGATCTCTTGATTATTATAGTTACGAGCCAAAATATGTTGTCATTAATTATTAAAAGACTTAAAATGCTGTACCAAATGATTTAGTCAACTTTCAGGTTATTGAACAACTAAATATTATTTGTCATATAACTAATTAATTGTTGATATCAATTTAACCATCCCCTTTTTTTGCACAAAACTGTTCCTGCAAAATTAATTTCATTTCGATCTCTTGATTATTATAGTTACGAGCCAAAATATGTTGTCATTAATTGTTAAAAGAATTAAAATGCTGTACCAAATGATTTAGTCAACTTTCAGGTTGTTGAACAACTAAACATTTCTCGTTTTTTATAAAGCTGCTACCATAAAGAAACAAAGGCAGCACCTTTGCATCATCTTTCAGATACTCGTATGTTTGTTTGTGTGTGTGCGTCGTTGCGTTCGTTGACAAAAAGTTTTAATTTATGTCAAAAGCTTTTCCCAAGAATTTTAATATGCGCAGAATTTTTGCAAAGTTGTCTCTGTCACTTATGCATGTACTTGGCTATCCCTTCATTTTCCTTTCTTTGCGCACAGCCGTAGCGCGGGCTCGGGTTCGCAGATTCCAAGTTATCGAATTCTTCGGGACAGTTTACTGCACATTGTAGCTAACGTTGACACAATTTTGCGTTGCGAGCCATGCAGGCAATTCTAACGCAAGTCGACAGAAAGACAATCGACCTATGAATATCCTTTTTTTGCAGCTCCTTTAATCGCTTCTGTCTTTATGCATACAGATAAATCAGTATTTTAAGCAGGGCCTATAACTCTCGTATAGCAAAGTTATTTAACTTTGTTTTATATTTCAATACACAATTGTTAAATATTTATTACATTTAAATGCTTACTAAAAAGTTTGATTTTGAATTTTAATTAGTCTGTTCATCATAAAAATATATGGGACAATAGGTTTAATCAAAGAAAAAATATTTAAAATCAGGAATGCTCTTATTATATGAAGCTTCAGTTTGAGTTTGGTTGAAATCCAGCTTTTGGATGAAACTAATAAGTTAAAAGTCAATTGCTAAAACTTTAAATTCTAAAAGACCACGAGGACAGAGTATTTTCTAGTAGAGTATTAAAGCATTCTTTTTTGTTGAATATTTTTTATTATAAACACTTATTATACAAATATTATCTTAAGGCTAGAATCCCCAAATTGTATTATAATATTCCCTTGCTCAGAAAATGTTGTTTATGTTTATTGTGGTTACATACATAAATAGCGAGCTCAATTGTTTCAACCCTCATTGATTGTAAAACTCATATGTTTAAGACGTTAGCGACATCCATTAAATATATTAAATATTTAATTTCATTTATTAATTACCATTCCTGGCGCTGCATGCTTAACCCTATATTAGATCAATAGATTATTACAATTTTCTAACAACAACAAAATTCTGCAAATGAAATGTTCTGTAATGTGCAATTAAATGAAGAGCTCCAGTTTTATTTGGACTTGTTTCTATTTTCTAAATATTTAAATTAATGGCATTTTCTTAGATGAACAATAAAATAGAGCTGCAATTATCGTAGTAATCATGTATGTATATTTTTTGTATTTGTTATCTTTGGGGTCCTTTATCAGTCTTCCATCAATGAACCGGGCAAATTGTCTGATGCCGATGTCAGGCTGAAGCGCATGCCCGGCACAATGTTTGAACTTGCGAAGCTTGAAGTATGTGAAAGCCTTTTAAGAAGTTTCGAACCAACTTTCCAATGACAAGCTTTTATTTGGGCCATGCACCAAATAATGCTTTCCTCATGGCTTTCTAAGCTTTGGTGGTTGTATAAATATGTTATGTTTAAACCAAAGGCTTTTCAGCACCACGGACTTATGAAGTTAAAGCAGAAATCAGGAAACCGTTCTGACTAGTCAATAAACAAACTTCTACTCCAGCATAACAACAGATTTTGTCAAATGGCAAGCTTTTATTGAAATGGAACTCGGCGATTGCTTTGGGGCTTGTGTAAATATTTTACGAGAAAACCAAAAGCTTTTCCAAGCATCGTTGGCTTTTGAAGTTAAATCAACAAGGCAACAGTTCTGCCTGTATTGAATAAACAAATTCACCATTGAGCTTAACAACAGTTTCTTGTAAAACGACAATTTCATTGCAAACATTTACACATTGCTTGCTTTTAGTGTGTGCTGCCTACAAGCCGAAATGTCTGTGAATAAGAAGTCTTTGCGAATGAGCTCCTATAATTATCAGCTTAACGGTAGCCGAAGCAGCCATGGCAGCCATGGCAGCCAAACTAGCCAAAGTCTCGGCAAAGGAGGGCAAGAAAACGGCAATGACCGCCAGGCAGATACCAACTCGATGCTCAACCAAAAGTCCTCAAGCAGCATTATCAGTGACTTCGCCCATCTCCGACCCAGAGGAAATCTGCGTGGCAAATCCTATTGGCGCGACGTAATCGAGGAGGTCGAGCACGCCGTGCACTGCGTCTCCCAGCCACGTTTGCCTGTAATCGACTATTCGCTGGTGCTGCCGCCTCGCCTTCGGGAGCGTGTTAAGCAGATACAAGCCTACGATTACTCCAATTCCGACGATGTTGTCTTCATTCGGGACGAGATGCGCGAGGAGCGACCCCATGACTATCAGATTGCCAGTGAAGAAGATGAAGACGGCCAGGACGGAGCTCCAATAGTAAGACCAAAAATTACCTTTTACTGATTCCCTTTTGCGAATTTATCCAAGTTTTTGGTACATGATTGTTTTACGAATAGTCTCTTATCACCACTAACAAAAAGAAAGCTGCGGTGATATAAAACTTGATTTTTGTAAGCAGATATTATTACATGTTCTTGTAATAAGCGAGAACAAAATTAAATTTAAAATCACCAAACTATCAAATAATGAATTAGAAGACATTGTTTGACATAATGATTATTAATCCACGTTGTCACCTAATGAAAAACAAAATTTATTTGAATATTTTATTTTGTGTTTAAAAAAATCCTTTTTCTCCGATTGAAAAATTGTTCAGCTTATTAATTTAAATAATAAGAAAGCTTTTTTCTTTATATAATAACACAGAATAATTAAACAGAAAATTAGTATAGCTAATTAGTTGTCAACAGCTGTAAATATGTGGAACCCATTTACTGAGTGCGTCTTATACATAGGTAACGGATCCTGGCCGGAAAAAAGTCGAAGAGCACTTCAATGAAAGCCAGCACTCCGACATTGTGCGCATGGATCACGAATTTGAGAAGTTCGATCTTAGACTGGATGAGCCTGTAGGTCACACGCATCGCACCCTGGACAAGACCAGTTGGTATGCCAAGTTTCTGTGTGCTTCGCGGGACGAGCGCGTTTGCTGGGACTCCAAAGTGGAGCGATCGAAGCCAGGAAGCGCCGTCTACACCCTAGATGAGCAGGCAGAAAATTTAATGGATGCGGTAGGTTAATTGTTTAATCGGCATTCAAGGGTCTTACCATCTAAGTAAACCTTGTTACAGTCTGCTGAACGATTTATTCACTGGCTTAACTCCATCGGCACCATGGATACATCGATGACACCAGAGAAAGTAAAAAACTTGTTCTCCATTAAAGGCGATCGCACACTGCTCGCGTCAGTGAAAACTGATCCCAAGGAAGTTAATGCCATCGCACAAACCGTGGCCGATAAGTGGAACAAGCCTCACGTAAGTTATCAATCAATTGAATTGCAATTATTACTTATTTATGATTTGTTTTGCTTTATACTGTTACTCATTTAAAAAGTTTCTTCTTAGCTGAAATGTGTGTTTATTTTCATCAGCTGACTTATTTACAATATTGTTCTCTTTATTTGCAGATGGCCATCGAGCTGAAGTACGAAAAGCACATCAACGACCATGCAATGCGCGTAGCTGAGAAGCCGCTCCTCAGCGCGTTTGGTCGCACAGTGCCTCTTAAAGAACGACCATGGGTTAAGCGTTCTGGCGATAAGGTTATCGAAACAGTTTATCCAAACGATCTTTTGACGCGTGAGAAAATATTCAAGGGCATCACTCATTTACGCAGCACCACGGCGTTGATTGATTTTTATTTAAACAATCCCAAATTGGCACGGCCTTTATATTTGTTGCAAGGAGGAGACTTCCAAGAAATGAGCGCCAGCGAATCCGTCGCAGAAGTACCACTCTATGAATATTTGGGCTTACGATATTAAAAAGAATTAATTTTGATTTAAGTTCATTTTGTCTTAAAGCATTGTAAAAAAAAAAACGAATGGTCCATACAAATTATCAGTTTATACTGTTTACACAAAAATCATCTCTAAAAATAAAATTGCAATCTAAAACCTGAATTCAAAAAATTGTGATCCATTAATACTCCATCACCAACATATTAAATATAAATTGAGTTTAAGTCATTATTCTATTATTTTGTAAGAATTAACATTTAAAAAGAAATTGCTCTTTAACTGAACCTTATGGACGAGATTCCTTCCCATAATCAAGTAGCAACTAGAATAGTCAAAAATGGAAAATTTGCAAAAATTTCGAAAATCCTCCGTAACTTCGTCATTTGAAGGACGATCAGGATGTCCTTTGGCATCCATATGGGGACGGATTCATGATGTACGACAATGAAATCAAAAGCCCAAATATCCTTTAAACAACAGAGTTAGAAGGACTTTTTTGCTGAGAGAAAACATGCTCTATCTTGGCCATATCCTTGCCGATCCCTATGAATTCTATGGCAATCAACTAGTCTTAACAAGGACTATCAGCTGGCCAAAGGACATTCCGATCGTCCTTGTGGTTCCCGAGATATTCATGATTTTCTCATTTTGTATCGACTCCTTGCATTTTTTTTTCGACTCCGCAATTGAAAATTTGCAAGTCCAAAAATTGAAAACTTTTGTATACTTTTGGGGATGAGATATAAATTTCAGTCCAAAAATTTAAATGTGTTTATCTCAGAAACAACAGCGATAATTTAGATAGCAATTGGCCGGTCGATAGTCCTAACAAATACGTTTAAGAATAACTGTCGATTGTCATTAAAAGAATAAAGAATATGTTAAAAAAACAAACAAGAATTTTTCGAAAAAATCTACAAGGGGTAGGCATGGAAAATTTGCAAAAATTTCGAAAATCCTCCGTAACTTCGTCATTTGAAGGACGATCAGGATGTCCTTTGGCACGCATTTGGGGACGGATTCATGATGTACGACAATGAAATCAAAAGCCCAAATATCCTTTAAACAACAGAGTTAGAAGGACTTTTTTGCTGAGAGAAAACATGCTCTATCTTGGCCATATCCTTGCCGATCCCTATGAATTCTGTGGCAATCAACTCGTCTTAACAAGGACTATCAGCTGGCCAAAGGACATTCCGATCGTCCTTGTGGTTCCCGAGATATTCATGATTTTCTCATTTTGTATCGACTCCTTGCATTTTTTTTTCGACTCCGCAATTGAAAATTTGCAAGTCCAAAAATTGAAAACTTTTGCATACTTTTGGGGATGAGATATAAATTTCAGTCCAAAAATTTAAATGTGTTTATCTCAGAAACAACAGCGATAATTTAGATAGCAATTGGCCGGTCGATAGTCCTAACAAATACGTTTAAGAATAACTGTCGATTGTCATTAAAAGAATAAAGAATATGTTAAAAAAACAAACAAGAATTTTTCGAAAAAATCTACAAGGGGTAGGCATGGAAAATTTGCAAAAATTTCGAAAATCCTCCGTAACTTCGTCATTTGAAGGACGATCAGGATGTCCTTTGGCACGCATTTGGGGACGGATTCATGATGTACGACAATGAAATCAAAAGCCCAAATATCCTTTAAACAACAGAGTTAGAAGGACTTTTTTGCTGAGAGAAAACATGCTCTATCTTGTCCATATCCTTGCCGATCCCTATGAATTCTGTGGCAATCAACTCGTCTTAACAAGGACTATCAGCTGGCCAAAGGACATTCCGATCGTTCTTGTGGTTCCCGAGATATTCATGATTTTCTAATTTTGTATCGACTCCTTGCATTTTTTTTTCGACTCCGCAATTGAAAATTTGCAAGTCCAAAAATTGAAAACTTTTGCATACTTTTGGGGATGAGATATAAATTTCAGTCCAAAAATTTAAATGTGTTTATCTCAGAAACAACAGCGATAATTTAGATAGCAATTAGCCGGTCGATAGTCCTAACAAATACGTTTAAAAATAACTGTCGATTGTCATTAAAAGAATAAAGAATATGTTAAAAAAACAAACAAGAATTTTTCGAAAAAATCTACAAGGGGTAGGCATGGAAAATTTGCAAAAATTTCGAAAATCCTCCGTAACTTCGTCATTTGAAGGACGATCAGGATGTCCTTTGGCATGCATATGGGGACGGATTCATGATGTACGACAATGAATACAAAAGCCCAAATATCCTTTAAACAACAGAGTTAGAAGGACTTTTTTGCTGAGAGAAAACATGCTCTATCTTGTCCATATCCTTGCCGATCCCTATGAATTCTGTGGCAATCAACTCGTCTTAACAAGGACTATCAGCTGGCCAAAGGACATTCCGATCGTCCTTGTGGTTCCCGAGATATTCATGATTTTCTCAATTTGTATCGACTCCTTGCATTTTTTTTTGCAAGTCCAAAAATTGAAAACTTTTGCATACTTTTGGGGATGAGATATAAATTTCAGTCCAAAAATTTAAATGTGTTTATCTCAGAAACAACAGCGATAATTTATATAGCAATTGGCCGGTCGATAGTCCTAACAAATACGTTTAAAAATAACTGTCGATTGTCATTAAAAGACTAAAGAATATGTTAAAAAAACAAACAAGAATTTTTCGAAAAAATCTACAAGGGGTAGGCATGGAAAATTTGCAAAAATTTCGAAAATCCTCCGTAACTTCGTCATTTGAAGGACGATCAGGATGTCCTTTGGCATGCATATGGGGACGGATTCATGATGTACGACAATGAAATCAAAAGCCCAAATATCATTTAAACAACAGAGTTAAAAGGACTTTTTTGCTGAGAGAAAACATGCTCTATCTTGGCCATATCCTTGCCGATCCCTATGAATTCTGTGGCAATCAACTAGTCTTAACAAGGACTATCAGCTGGCCAAAGGACATTCCGATCGTCCTTGTGGTTCCCGAGATATTCATGATTTTCTCATTTTGTATCGACTATTTGCATTTTTTTTTCGACTCCGCAATTGAAAATTTGCAAGTCCAAAAATTGAAAACTTTTGCATACTTTTGGGGATGAGATATAAATTTCAGTCCAAAAATTTAAATGTGTTTATCTCAGAAACAACAGCGATAATTTAGATAGCAATTAGCCGGTCGATAGTCCTAACAAATACGTTTAAAAATAACTGTCGATTGTCATTAAAAGAATAAAGAATATGTTAAAAAAACAAACAAGAATTTTTCGAAAAAATCTACAAGGGGTAGGCATGGAAAATTTGCAAAAATTTCGAAAATCCTCCGTAACTTCGTCATTTGAAGGACGATCAGGATGTCCTTTGGCATGCATATGGGGACGGATTCATGATGTACGACAATGAATACAAAAGCCCAAATATCCTTTAAACAACAGAGTTAGAAGGACTTTTTTGCTGAGAGAAAACATGCTCTATCTTGTCCATATCCTTGCCGATCCCTATGAATTCTGTGGCAATCAACTCGTCTTAACAAGGACTATCAGCTGGCCAAAGGACATTCCGATCGTCCTTGTGGTTCCCGAGATATTCATGATTTTCTCAATTTGTATCGACTCCTTGCATTTTTTTTTCGACTCCGCAATTGAAAATTTGCAAGTCCAAAAATTGAAAACTTTTGCATACTTTTGGGGATGAGATATAAATTTCAGTCCAAAAATTTAAATGTGTTTATCTCAGAAACAACAGCGATAATTTAGATAGCAATTGGCCGGTCGATAGTCCTAACAAATACGTTTAAGAATAACTGTCGATTGTCATTAAAAGAATAAAGAATATGTTAAAAAAACAAACAAGAATTTTTCGAAAAAATCTACAAGGGGTAGGCATGGAAAATTTGCAAAAATTTCGAAAATCCTCCGTAACTTCGTCATTTGAAGGACGATCAGGATGTCCTTTGGCATGCATATGGGGACGGATTCATGATGTACGACAATGAAATCAAAAGCCCAAATATCCTTTAAACAACAGAGTTAGAAGGACTTTTTTGCTGAGAGAAAACATGCTCTATCTTGGCCATATCCTTGCCGATCCCTATGAATTCTGTGGCAATCAACTCGTCTTAACAAGGACTATCAGCTGGCCAAAGGACATTCCGATCGTTCTTGTGGTTCCCGAGATATTCATGATTTTCTCATTTTGTATCGACTCCTTGCATTTTTTTTTCGACTCCGCAATTGAAAATTTGCAAGTCCAAAAATTGAAAACTTTTGCATACTTTTGGGGATGAGATATAAATTTCAGTCCAAAAATTTAAATGTGTTTATCTCAGAAACAACAGCGATAATTTAGATAGCAATTGGCCGGTCGATAGTCCTAACAAATACGTTTAAAAATAACTGTCGATTGTCATTAAAAGAATAAAGAATATGTTAAAAAAACAAACAAGAATTTTTCGAAAAAATCTACAAGGGGTAGGCATGGAAAATTTGCAAAAATTTCGAAAATCCTCCGTAACTTCGTCATTTGAAGGACGATCAGGATGTCCTTTGGCACGCATATGGGGACGGATTCATGATGTACGACAATGAAATCAAAAGCCCAAATATCCTTTAAACAACAGAGTTAGAAGGACTTTTTTGCTGAGAGAAAACATGCTCTATCTTGGCCATATCCTTGCCGATCCCTATGAATTCTGTGGCAATCAACTCGTCTTAACAAGGACTATCAGCTGGCCAAAGGACATTCCGATCGTCCTTGTGGTTCACGAGATATTCATGATTTTCTCATTTTGTATCGACTCCTTGCATTTTTTTTTCGACTCCGCAATTGAAAATTTGCAAGTCCAAAAATTGAAAACTTTTGCATACTTTTGGGGATGAGATATAAATTTCAGTCCAAAAATTTAAATGTGTTTATCTCAGAAACAACAGCGATAATTTAGATAGCAATTGGCCGGTCGATAGTCCTAACAAATACGTTTAAAAATAACTGTCGATTGTCATTAAAAGAATAAAGAATATGTTAAAAAAACAAACAAGAATTTTTCGAAAAAATCTACAAGGGGTAGGCATGGAAAATTTGCAAAAATTTCGAAAATCCTCCGTAACTTCGTCATTTGAAGGACGATCAGGATGTCCTTTGGCATGCATATGGGGACGGATTCATGATGTACGACAATGAAATCAAAAGCCCAAATATCCTTTAAACAACAGAGTTAGAAGGACTTTTTTGCTGAGAGAAAACATGCTCTATCTTGGCCATATCCTTGCCGATCCCTATGAATTCTGTGGCAATCAACTCGTCTTAACAAGGACTATCAGCTGGCCAAAGGACATTCCGATCGTCCTTGTGGTTCCCGAGATATTCATGATTTTCTCATTTTGTATCGACTCCTTGCATTTTTTTTTCGACTCCGCAATTGAAAATTTGCAAGTCCAAAAATTGAAAACTTTTGCATACTTTTGGGGATGAGATATAAATTTCAGTCCAAAAATTTAAATGTGTTTATCTCAGAAAAAACAGCGATAATTTAGATAGCAATTGGCCGGTCGATAGTCCTAACAAATACGTTTAAAAATAACTGTCGGGTGTCATTAAAAGAATAAAGAATATATTAAAAAAACAAACAAGAATTTTTCGAAAAATTCTACAAGGGGTAGGCATGGAAAATTTGCAAAAATTTCGAAAATCCTCCGTAACTTCGTCATTTGAAGGACGATCAGGATGACCTTCGGCATGCATATGGGGACGGATTCATGATGTACGACAATGAAATCAAAAGCCCAAATATCCTTTAAACAACAGAGTTAGAAGGACTTTTTTGCTGAGAGAAAACATGCTCTATCTTGGCCATATCCTTGCCGATCCTTATGAATCTTGTGGCAATCAACTCGTCTTAACAAGGACTATCAGCTGGCCAAAGGACATTTCGATCGTTCTTGTGGTTCCCGAGATATTCATGATTTTCTCATTTTGTATCGACTCCATGCATTTTTTTTTCGACTCCGCAATTGAGAATTTGCAAGTCCAAAAATTAAAAACTTTTGCGTACTTTTGGGGATGAGATATAAATTTCAGTCCAAAAATTTAAATGTGTTTATCTCAGAAAAAACAGCGATAATTTAGATAGCAATTGGCCGGTCGATAGTCCTAACAAATACGTTTAAAAATAACTGTCGATTGTCATTAAAAGAATAAAGAATATGTTAAAAAAACAAACAAGAATTTTTCGAAAAAATCTACAAGGGGTAGGCATGGAAAATTTGCAAAAATTTCGAAAATCCTCCGTAACTTCGTCATTTGAAGGACGATCAGGATGTCCTTTGGCACGCATATGGGGACGGATTCATGATGTACGACAATGAAATCAAAAGCCCAAATATCCTTTAAACAACAGAGTTAGAAGGACTTTTTTGCTGAGAGAAAACATGCTCTATCTTGGCCATATCCTTGCCGATCCCTATGAATTCTGTGGCAATCAACTCGTCTTAACAAGGACTATCAGCTGGCCAAAGGACATTCCGATCGTCCTTGTGGTTCACGAGATATTCATGATTTTCTCATTTTGTATCGACTCCTTGCATTTTTTTTTCGACTCCGCAATTGAAAATTTGCAAGTCCAAAAATTGAAAACTTTTGCATACTTTTGGGGATGAGATATAAATTTCAGTCCAAAAATTTAAATGTGTTTATCTCAGAAACAACAGCGATAATTTAGATAGCAATTGGCCGGTCGATAGTCCTAACAAATACGTTTAAAAATAACTGTCGATTGTCATTAAAAGAATAAAGAATATGTTAAAAAAACAAACAAGAATTTTTCGAAAAAATCTACAAGGGGTAGGCATGGAAAATTTGCAAAAATTTCGAAAATCCTCCGTAACTTCGTCATTTGAAGGACGATCAGGATGTCCTTTGGCATGCATATGGGGACGGATTCATGATGTACGACAATGAAATCAAAAGCCCAAATATCCTTTAAACAACAGAGTTAGAAGGACTTTTTTGCTGAGAGAAAACATGCTCTATCTTGGCCATATCCTTGCCGATCCCTATGAATTCTGTGGCAATCAACTCGTCTTAACAAGGACTATCAGCTGGCCAAAGGACATTCCGATCGTCCTTGTGGTTCCCGAGATATTCATGATTTTCTCATTTTGTATCGACTCCTTGCATTTTTTTTTCGACTCCGCAATTGAAAATTTGCAAGTCCAAAAATTGAAAACTTTTGCATACTTTTGGGGATGAGATATAAATTTCAGTCCAAAAATTTAAATGTGTTTATCTCAGAAAAAACAGCGATAATTTAGATAGCAATTGGCCGGTCGATAGTCCTAACAAATACGTTTAAAAATAACTGTCGGGTGTCATTAAAAGAATAAAGAATATATTAAAAAAACAAACAAGAATTTTTCGAAAAATTCTACAAGGGGTAGGCATGGAAAATTTGCAAAAATTTCGAAAATCCTCCGTAACTTCGTCATTTGAAGGACGATCAGGATGACCTTCGGCATGCATATGGGGACGGATTCATGATGTACGACAATGAAATCAAAAGCCCAAATATCCTTTAAACAACAGAGTTAGAAGGACTTTTTTGCTGAGAGAAAACATGCTCTATCTTGGCCATATCCTTGCCGATCCTTATGAATCTTGTGGCAATCAACTCGTCTTAACAAGGACTATCAGCTGGCCAAAGGACATTTCGATCGTTCTTGTGGTTCCCGAGATATTCATGATTTTCTCATTTTGTATCGACTCCATGCATTTTTTTTTCGACTCCGCAATTGAGAATTTGCAAGTCCAAAAATTAAAAACTTTTGCGTACTTTTGGGGATGAGATATAAATTTCAGTCCAAAAATTTAAATGTGTTTATCTCAGAAAAAACAGCGATAATTTAGATAGCAATTGGCCGGTCGATAGTCCTAACAAATACGTTTAAAAATAACTGTCGATTGTCATTAAAAGAATAAAGAATATGTTAAAAAAACAAACAAGAATTTTTCGAAAAAATCTACAAGGGGTAGGCATGGAAAATTTGCAAAAATTTCGAAAATCCTCCGTAACTTCGTCATTTGAAGGACGATCAGGATGTCCTTTGGCATGCATATGGGGACGGATTCATGATGTACGACAATGAAATCAAAAGCCCAAATATCCTTTAAACAACAGAGTTAGAAGTACTTTTTTGCTGAGAGAAAACATGCTCTATCTTGGCCACATCCTTGCCGATCCTTATAAATCATGTGGCAATCAACTCGTCTTAACAAGGACTATCAGCTGGCCAAAGGACCGAGTCCGAGACATTCCGATCGTCCTTGTGGTTCCCGAGATATTCATGATTTTCTCATTTTGTATCGACTCCTTGCATTTTTTTTTCGACTCCGCAATTGAAAATTTGCAAGTCCAAAAATTAAAAACTTTTGCATACTTTTGGGGATGAGATATAAATTTCAGTCCAAAAATTTAAATGTGTTTATCTCAGAAACAACAGCGATAATTTAGATAGCAATTGGCCGGTCGATAGTCCTAACAAATAAGTTTAAAAATAACTGTCGATTGTCATTAAAAGAATAAAGAATATGTTAAAAAAACAAACAAGAATTTTTCGAAAAAATCTACAAGGGGTAGGCATGGAAAATTTGCAAAAATTTCGAAAATCCTCCGTAACTTCGTCATTTGAAGGACGATCAGGATGTCCTTTGGCATGCATATGGGGACGGATTCATGATGTACGACAATGAAATCAAAAGCCCAAATATCCTTTAAACAACAGAGTTAGAAGTACTTTTTTGCTGAGAGAAAACATGCTCTATCTTGGCCACATCCTTTCCGATCCTTATAAATCATGTGGCAATCAACTCGTCTTAACAAGGACTATCAGCTGGCCAAAGGACATTCCGATCGTCCTTGTGGTTCCCGAGATATTCATGATTTTCTCATTTTGTATCGACTCCTTGCATTTTTTTTTCGACTCCGCAATTGAGAATTTGCAAGTCCAAAAATTAAAAACTTTTGCGTACTTTTGGGGATGAGATATAAATTTCAGTCCAAAAATTTAAATGTGTTTATCTCAGAAACAACAGCGATAATTTAGATAGCAATTGGCCGGTCGATAGTCCTAACAAATAAGTTTAAAAATAACTGTCGATTGTCATTAAAAGAATAAAGAATATGTTAAAAAAACAAACAAGAATTTTTCGAAAAAATCTACAAGGGGTAGGCATGGAAAATTTGCAAAAATTTCGAAAATCCTCCGTAACTTCGTCATTTGAAGGACGATCAGGATGTCCTTTGGCATGCATATGGGGACGGATTCATGATGTACGACAATGAAATCAAAAGCCCAAATATCCTTTAAACAACAGAGTTAGAAGTACTTTTTTGCTGAGAGAAAACATGCTCTATCTTGGCCACATCCTTGCCGATCCTTATAAATCATGTGGCAATCAACTCGTCTTAACAAGGACTATCAGCTGGCCAAAGGACATTCCGATCGTCCTTGTGGTTCCCGAGATATTCATGATTTTCTCATTTTGTATCGACTCCTTGCATTTTTTTTTCGACTCCGCAATTGAAAATTTGCAAGTCCAAAAATTGAAAACTTTTGCATACTTTTGGGGATGAGATATAAATTTCAGTCCAAAAATTTAAATGTGTTTATCTCAGAAACAACAGCGATAATTTAGATAGCAATTGGCCGGTCGATAGTCCTAACAAATAAGTTTAAAAATAACTGTCGATTGTCATTAAAAGAATAAAGAATATGTTAAAAAAACAAACAAGAATTTTTCGAAAAAATCTACAAGGGGTAGGCATGGAAAATTTGCAAAAATTTCGAAAATCCTCCGTAACTTCGTCATTTGAAGGACGATCAGGATGTCCTTTGGCATGCATATGGGGACGGATTCATGATGTACGACAATGAAATCAAAAGCCCAAATATCCTTTAAACAACAGAGTTAGAAGTACTTTTTTGCTGAGAGAAAACATGCTCTATCTTAGCCACATCCTTGCCGATCCTTATAAATCATGTGGCAATCAACTCGTCTTAACAAGGACTATCAGCTGGCCAAAGGACATTCCGATCGTCCTTGTGGTTCCCGAGATATTCATGATTTTCTCATTTTGTATCGACTCCTTGCATTTTTTTTTCGACTCCGCAATTGAGAATTTGCAAGTCCAAAAATTAAAAACTTTTGCGTACTTTTGGGGATGAGATATAAATTTCAGTCCAAAAATTTAAATGTGTTTATCTCAGAAACAACAGCGATAATTTAGATAGCAATTGGCCGGTCGATAGTCCTAACAAATACGTTTAAAAATAACTGTCGATTGTCATTAAAAGAATAAAGAATATGTTAAAAAAACAAACAAGAATTTTTCGAAAAAATCTACAAGGGGTAGGCATGGAAAATTTGCAAAAATTTCGAAAATCCTCCGTAACTTCGTCATTTGAAGGACGATCAGGATGTCCTTTGGCATGCATATGGGGACGGATTCATGATGTACGACAATGAAATCAAAAGCCCAAATATCCTTTAAACAACAGAGTTAGAAGTACTTTTTTGCTGAGAGAAAACATGCTCTATCTTAGCCACATCCTTGCCGATCCTTATAAATCATGTGGCAATCAACTCGTCTTAACAAGGACTATCAGCTGGCCAAAGGACATTCCGATCGTCCTTGTGGTTCCCTAGATATTCATGATTTTCTCATTTTGTATCGACTCCTTGCATTTTTTTTTCGACTCCGCAATTGAGAATTTGCAAGTCCAAAAATTAAAAACTTTTGCGTACTTTTGGGGATGAGATATAAATTTCAGTCCAAAAATTTAAATGTGTTTATCTCAGAAACAACAGCGATAATTTAGATAGCAATTGGCCGGTCGATAGTCCTAACAAATACGTTTAAAAATAACTGTCGATTGTCATTAAAAGAATAAAGAATATGTTAAAAAAACAAACAAGAATTTTTCGAAAAAATCTACAAGGGGTAGGCATGGAAAATTTGCAAAAATTTCGAAAATCCTCCGTAACTTCGTCATTTGAAGGACGATCAGGATGTCCTTTGGCATGCATATGGGGACGGATTCATGATGTACGACAATGAAATCAAAAGCCCAAATATCCTTTAAACAACAGAGTTAGAAGTACTTTTTTGCTGAGACTCCTTGCATTTTTTTTTCGACTCCGCAATTGAGAATTTGCAAGTCCAAAAATTAAAAACTTTTGCGTACTTTTGGGGATGAGATATAAATTTCAGTCCAAAAATTTAAATGTGTTTATCTCAGAAACAACAGCGATAATTTAGATAGCAATTGGCCGGTCGATAGTCCTAACAAACACGTTTAAAAATAACTGTCGATTGTCATTAAAAGAATAAAGAATATGTTAAAAAAACAAACAAGAATTTTTCGAAAAAATCTACAAGGGGTAGGCATGGAAAATTTGCAAAAATTTCGAAAATCCTCCGTAACTTCGTCATTTGAAGGACGATCAGGATGTCCTTTGGCATGCATATGGGGACGGATTCATGATGTACGACAATGAAATCAAAAGCCCAAATATCCTTTAAACAACAGAGTTAGAAGTACTTTTTTGCTGAGAGAAAACATGCTCTATCTTGGCCACATCCTTGCCGATCCTTATAAATCATGTGGCAATCAACTCGTCTTAACAAGGACTATCAGCTGGCCAAAGGACATTCCGATCGTCCTTGTGGTTCCCGAGATATTCATGATTTTCTCATTTTGTATCGACTCCTTGCATTTTTTTTTCGACTCCGCAATTGAAAATTTGCAAGTCCAAAAATTGAAAACTTTTGCATACTTTTGGGGATGAGATATAAATTTCAGTCCAAAAATTTAAATGTGTTTATCTCAGAAACAACAGCGATAATTTAGATAGCAATTGGCCGGTCGATAGTCCTAACAAATAAGTTTAAAAATAACTGTCGATTGTCATTAAAAGAATAAAGAATATGTTAAAAAAACAAACAAGAATTTTTCGAAAAAATCTACAAGGGGTAGGCATGGAAAATTTGCAAAAATTTCGAAAATCCTCCGTAACTTCGTCATTTGAAGGACGATCAGGATGTCCTTTGGCATGCATATGGGGACGGATTCATGATGTACGACAATGAAATCAAAAGCCCAAATATCCTTTAAACAACAGAGTTAGAAGGACTTTTTTGCTGAGAGAAAACATGCTCTATCTTGGCCACATCCTTGCCGATCCTTATAAATCATGTGGCAATCAACTCGTCTTAACAAGGACTATCAGCTGGCCAAAGGACATTCCGATCGTTCTTGTGGTTCCCGAGATATTCATGATTTTCTCATTTTGTATCGACTCCTTGCATTTTTTTTTCGACTCCGCAATTGAGAATTTGCAAGTCCAAAAATTAAAAACTTTTGCGTACTTTTGGGGATGAGATATAAATTTCAGTCCAAAAATTTAAATGTGTTTATCTCAGAAACAACAGCGATAATTTAGATAGCAATTGGCCGGTCGATAGTCCTAACAAATACGTTTAAAAATAACTGTCGATTGTCATTAAAAGAATAAAGAATATGTTAAAAAAACAAACAAGAATTTTTCGAAAAAATCTACAAGGGGTAGGCATGGAAAATTTGCAAAAATTTCGAAAATCCTCCGTAACTTCGTCATTTGAAGGACGATCAGGATGTCCTTTGGCATGCATATGGGGACGGATTCATGATGTACGACAATGAAATCAAAAGCCCAAATATCCTTTAAACAACAGAGTTAGAAGTACTTTTTTGCTGAGAGAAAACATGCTCTATCTTGGCCACATCCTTGCCGATCCTTATAAATCATGTGGCAATCAACTCGTCTTAACAAGGACTATCAGCTGGCCAAAGGACATTCCGATCGTCCTTGTGGTTCCCGAGATATTCATGATTTTCTCATTTTGTATCGACTCCTTGCATTTTTTTTTCGACTCCGCAATTGAAAATTTGCAAGTCCAAAAATTGAAAACTTTTGCATACTTTTGGGGATGAGATATAAATTTCAGTCCAAAAATTTAAATGTGTTTATCTCAGAAACAACAGCGATAATTTAGATAGCAATTGGCCGGTCGATAGTCCTAACAAATACGTTTAAAAATAACTGTCGATTGTCATTAAAAGAATAAAGAATATGTTAAAAAAACAAACAAGAATTTTTCGAAAAAATCTACAAGGGGTAGGCATGGAAAATTTGCAAAAATTTCGAAAATCCTCCGTAACTTCGTCATTTGAAGGACGATCAGGATGTCCTTTGGCATGCATATGGGGACGGATTCATGATGTACGACAATGAAATCAAAAGCCCAAATATCCTTTAAACAACAGAGTTAGAAGTACTTTTTTGCTGAGAGAAAACATGCTCTATCTTAGCCACATCCTTGCCGATCCTTATAAATCATGTGGCAATCAACTCGTCTTAACAAGGACTATCAGCTGGCCAAAGGACATTCCGATCGTCCTTGTGGTTCCCTAGATATTCATGATTTTCTCATTTTGTATCGACTCCTTGCATTTTTTTTTCGACTCCGCAATTGAGAATTTGCAAGTCCAAAAATTAAAAACTTTTGCGTACTTTTGGGGATGAGATATAAATTTCAGTCCAAAAATTTAAATGTGTTTATCTCAGAAACAACAGCGATAATTTAGATAGCAATTGGCCGGTCGATAGTCCTAACAAATACGTTTAAAAATAACTGTCGATTGTCATTAAAAGAATAAAGAATATGTTAAAAAAACAAACAAGAATTTTTCGAAAAAATCTACAAGGGGTAGGCATGGAAAATTTGCAAAAATTTCGAAAATCCTCCGTAACTTCGTCATTTGAAGGACGATCAGGATGTCCTTTGGCATGCATATGGGGACGGATTCATGATGTACGACAATGAAATCAAAAGCCCAAATATCCTTTAAACAACAGAGTTAGAAGTACTTTTTTGCTGAGACTCCTTGCATTTTTTTTTCGACTCCGCAATTGAGAATTTGCAAGTCCAAAAATTAAAAACTTTTGCGTACTTTTGGGGATGAGATATAAATTTCAGTCCAAAAATTTAAATGTGTTTATCTCAGAAACAACAGCGATAATTTAGATAGCAATTGGCCGGTCGATAGTCCTAACAAACACGTTTAAAAATAACTGTCGATTGTCATTAAAAGAATAAAGAATATGTTAAAAAAACAAACAAGAATTTTTCGAAAAAATCTACAAGGGGTAGGCATGGAAAATTTGCAAAAATTTCGAAAATCCTCCGTAACTTCGTCATTTGAAGGACGATCAGGATGTCCTTTGGCATGCATATGGGGACGGATTCATGATGTACGACAATGAAATCAAAAGCCCAAATATCCTTTAAACAACAGAGTTAGAAGGACTTTTTTGCTGAGAGAAAACATGCTCTATCTTGGCCACATCCTTGCCGATCCTTATAAATCATGTGGCAATCAACTCGTCTTAACAAGGACTATCAGCTGGCCAAAGGACATTCCGATCGTTCTTGTGGTTCCCGAG